>JANBXA010000069.1:7310000-7910000 GCA_030556225.1 Cricetiscus sungorus | reverse complement strand
CTCTCTCTCTCTCTCTCTCTCTCTCTCTCTCTCTCTCTGTCTGTCTGTCTGTGTGTATGTGTTTCAAGGTTGATATAACGTGGCTTCCTCAGTTTCTGTTTGGGGGTGGTGGGCAGTACCTTTAACTCAACTGGGAGCTCACTGATTTAGGTTGGCTGATCAGAAAGTCCCAGGGATCTTTCTGTCTCCACTACTTTTCTAGTATTGGCATCATAAGTGCCTATGTGGTATGGGGCAAACATAGGTTCTCATGTTTGTGTGGTAAGTGCTTGGACCATCTCCCCATCCCTCTCATAAGTCCTGTGGGTGGTAGTGCTTGTAATTTATGGAAGTATGAATCATTCACTCCATCCCCTCAGTAAGACATAGGTCAAGAGTCACTCTAGGAATATCGATTGGTCATCTTCCCAGTCCTTTTTCCTCCTAAGAACTTACAGTTTCTGTGACAAGGTGAGAACCTGGGAGGAAATTGATGGTATCATTCAATAGCAGAAAAAGAACCCCCACAAACATGTCCTCTGCTGCTGAGCTGCTGTTGGAATCAGCAACATGTTACAGAAAACCAGGTTCTGTTCTTAACTCTTCATATCGAACATGGAAGTTATAAGGTTCAACTGCAAAGCAACCCTAAAACTCTGGAGTCTTCTGAAAAATGAGTCTCTGTCTATTGCCTCACCTCCCACACTGCCCTCAAAATATCCAACACTGGGTTGTAGAGACCTTTCTCCAAGGATTAATTGGATCAAGATCAGCCCTATCTGGAATGTACATTTAATACTTGGGAATGATGTCAGTAATATATGTAAGAGATTTTTATATTAGATAACTGCTCATTAAAAGTCAATACTCCCCCCCCAGGGTTTTAAAATAGAAAGTATTCACCTTTTGCAAATGAGGAGAGTGAAATTTTCTTTAACTCATGATACAATGAAAACGGGAAGAAAGGGAATTGCTCACAATACAATATGACTCTTCCAAATTTGCATAATTTAGGCATAAAATGTAATACCCTGCTCACATGCTTTTGTCTTGAATGAAATTGGTTTTCAAGTAATGTGTGGGGAATCACAACCAGCTTTAGCAAAATGGATAGTGTCAGAAAGAAAAAGTTCCTATTAGCCTAGAAGGCATCGAGGAAGCCTGAATCCACTGTGCAATGGTTTTCTAAACTTTGTCTTGTGACAATGCATAGGAACTTGAGGACCAGAAAGCAGCATGGTGTCCAGGCTCTTTGATGTCTAATGGGGTAATTAACCATTTGAGACCTTAAGATAATCTTTTTTCTAGAGGCCTTAAAGTCACTGTATGATAAAGGTTTTAAGAACATTTTCAAGACAGGCTTAAGTTCTCATAACTTCTTTTTTAACAAATGGGAGATTCTTATAAATTTGAACTAGTGATCAATTTTCAGCACAATGCATAGCTAAGGACATGCATCCATTATACAGACAGAGAAACTGAGGATAAGGAAGGGGATGCACAGTTTAGGTCACACACTGAAGTGGCATTAGAATTTGAGGATTTCTTTGTGTGCCCCATAAATTGCTTCTTTAAAAAATGGTAATAATTGGAGAGTCTACAGAATGCTCATTGCAAACAATAACCTCCAAGTGTTTTATCTTTGTTAACCTTCCCTATGGTTTTGTTGATTTTAAATGTTGGTGTTTTCTGTCCACTCTCTAGTCTTTGACTTGAATTATCATGTCCCTTTGTTGTTAAAAAAGAGCTAATATCTCATATTCCTCATGCATTTCCTGTGAAAATTTGAAAGATAAATATTATTATAAGCTTATTTACCCTTCTGTTTTAGATAAGTTAGTCATCTGTCACATATATAATTAGAACATGGATTCTATGAGGCCTTTATTGTGTTTAATTCATTTAGTGTGTGTGTTTGTGTGTGCACACGTATATACACATTTGTGTGGACATCAAAGGGCAATGTCATCAGGAAGTCAGTTCTTTCCTTCCACCATGGGGGTACCAGGGACTGAACTGGGGTCGTCAGGCATGGTGACAAGTGGCTTTATTCTCTGAGTCATCTCACTGGCCCCTGAATCCATCTTCAAATACATAGGTAAGAGCTGTTGTTTTGGTACATCTCAGAATGGAGTCTGAGACTTGAAAAATTTGGAAGGTTGTCCACTGTTGATCAAATTGTTCCAGTGATGGGAACCCTGCCACTGTAGGCTCATGTTGAGAATGACTGTTCTACACAGGGATTGCTCTCCAATGTGTATTTTGGGCTCAGTTTTTTTTAGCAGGTTGTCCATTTGGAACAAAAGCATAGACCCATACCAGTAATAGACCCTGATTTTTAAGGCTTGCTGCTAGGGTGGCCACAGAATGGCCTAAGTGTTGAAATTAAGAGAATACTCACATTACTACACTTACACAAGACTCTGATTGCTTAATCTCTCTTTGTGCTGTTTCTTACTTTCTTCATCTTTTTTTTCTCTGTTAGTCAGAAAATGGGCCAACCTTCCAAGGACCAGGAATGTGGAGGCTATTTTGGAATAGTGAGGAACCAAAATTTATTCAGTAGAGCTGCAATAGCTATCTAATACCCATTTCCAAACTTCTGCTTTGGGATTAAAAGAGGAGAAAGGATACATGCTTACAAATGACAGTAACCAATCACTGACTCACCCCCTTCAGACACAGAACCTCTGGACTTTCTGCTGAGTGAAAGAAGTAGAGAGTGTACAAGATCCTCAGGAAGCTGGCAGGAGAACAGCAACCTGATTCTCTCTTAGGTGAACATCCAAACAAAATGGAGTCAGGGTCAAAGATACATTTACACTCTTTTATTCACTTCAGCATTGTTGATAGCAGGCAAAAGTGAGTCAATTTAGGTGGCTGTCTCAGGATACATGGGTAGTCAAAATGCACGCACACACACACACACACACACACACACACACACACACACACACACACATGCACAGACTCTATTACCCACACAATTGCACACAAGAGCCACACAACACTATTTGATCTTTACAAAAGACTTCTGTTGTTGGCAACAATGCAGACAAACTTGTAGGGCACTCAGTCTGTCAAAAAGCATAGGCTGAACACAGTAAGGTAAATATGAAGTGATCCTCCTTACATATAGAATGTGAAAATTTGAAGTCAAGGAAGCAGAGAAAAGAACTGTCTCTATTAGCATCTTTGAGATAGAAGAGCCATTGTGGGCTATTTCTCAAGTAGTGTATGATTTTAATTAGGACTATTATTAAAACATCCCTTGGATTATGGGTTGATTGAAGGTAATGATGTATTATATTACTTCTTAAAAACTGCTAAGGGAGTAATTTTTAGTGTTCTCACAAATAGATGTGTGAGGTTACATGTTCACATACTTCATCATTTGACTATATATAGTCAATTTACATATATGTAAACAAATTTACCCATAAAATAACTAATTTATAATTATTATATCATATAATTTAATTACTTCTTATATATTAAGTGCGAAATATATATATATATATATATGTATATGTGTGTGTGTGTGTGTGTGTGTGTGTGATAAAGAACATGAGTAGGGAGGAATAAATAGCATTCCTGGCATTTATTGTAAGTGATGTCTGTTTCTTTCCTGTGCTCTCAGTTGTTCCAGGTCAGTGGATGGGTGTGGTGTATAGGGTAGCTCCCTTCGGCTAGTCCTATTGACAAGCCCTGTTGGGATAAAGCACTAGCCTCTGAGAGGTAGTTAAGATGAATGACAGCTCCTTACTGTCTACCTCAGAGTCTACAGTATCAGTCTCTGGTAGAAAGGGTATTTATAAAGCTCATGGGGTTGCCTTGCTTGCCTTCACTATTTCAAAGAGAAGGGGATGAAAAACAATACTTGTTCTCCAAAGAAAAGACACTGGTGTGGTCAGTTTCTATGCCTGCAGTGAGCCTCAGCCACTCACATGCTGGAGGTTCAGAAGTTGTGTCCCTGGTTGGCTTCTTCTACACAGTGTCATCCTGGCTCAATCCTGACTTCTGGGTTATGTGTGCCCCAAGTCAAGAATGGAAAAACCTTATACAAGGGCTTTGTAATGACTGAAGGGACACATAGCAGATGGCTAGAGCCTCGTGAAACAGAGACAAATGGTTCTCTGCTTTTCAGGCATGCAGAAGATGGGCCATGAGCAAACAGTGCTTTCTGAAAGAATGCCAGAAAATGTTTCAGATGTGTATAGATTTGATTCGATAGACAAACTCAATTGTAACTCTTGGTGTTTTTCCAGAATTTCAAGATGTTGGGCTCCTTGTTACAGTTTTGCTATTGAAAAACAAACTCCATAATGTGGGAGAAATGGACAGTTTTAAATGGAGAAAATGTGGGTGTTAAACTTGGTGGTCTTAGAAATTAAGAATGGGAAATTTCCTTTTGGTAGATTGTGGCATGTGGATCCTTTAGGGTATTTGTTCTGTTGAAATGATCTTATTTAAAGAACAAGAAAAGATATGATTCTCCCTTTGTACACTCCTTTCTACAAAAAATAATCCCTCATCCCTGGTGCACTTGACTGTGAATCTCAAAGCTTACATGATGGAAATAATAACAGGAAATTGTAGATAATAATAAATATATTCCTCACCCTATCCTCTCTACAAAAGATTGTGCATCAGCACACAAATACCTTTTCTTTTTGCAGAAAAAGCGTGCTGAGAACACAGATTTAAATGTAAGAAATGATTGATTGGAGTGGATCTTTTATAATTCTTAAAGACAACAATACTGTTAATCACTAGTGTCTATCGAGCCTTTTTTTTCTACTAGGTATAATGCATGATGGATATCAAGACTGTACAAATTATGACTGTGGAACATTGTGAGGAAAATGATTGTATTTTTTTCATTTTACCCACAGAGGTTTTAGACTGTAGCTCACTGGTCTGTGGTCACACAGTTATTGAGTGGAGTGCTCAGTGTCAGACATCAGATACCCTATTGTAGAACCTGGACCCTTCATCTATTAGTACACTGGAGAACTTTTGATGCATTATACCTTACCAGCATCTGGAGGTTGAAACTTCTAATTACTGTTAGTTCATCTCACACTTCTGTAGCTCAGCGCTTTGGACTGGAGTTAGATGCATGGAGGTAATAGGAACACAGAGAAATCTGATGGCCCAGCTGAGGGTAGTCACATAGGAAGACCTTCACTTTTCTGAGTAAATGTCTGAAGTAGGAACCTAATTTGGGAGAACTGATTGCCTGGTATATGGCTTTTTAACAGGTGATACCCAAGGGCATTTCTACATGGAGATGCACATAGAACAAAATGCTAAGACAATGCAACACACAAGTGAACAGGTGGTACATGCCATGCATCTGCCATCTTTACTGGTTGCCAATCTGTGCAGGCAGTACTGCATGTTGATAGTATGTAACAGAGATACTCTGTGGATTTAGAAGACAGGCATTGTGTGAAAGAAGAACTACTAAGCCAATAAACTGTGATACCCTTAACACTTTTGGGTATCTCTAGGTATTCCAAATTCTCTAGTGGGAAAGCAAGGTTATAAGTGAAAGTTTCTAGAATCCTTCATTGATGAAGCCACCATTACATTTCTTCATTTTTCTAAATATTGTCTCAGGCAAGGAAGAGCTTCTACCCAGTTGTTACAGAAAAATAAGGATATAAGGATTCCACCTCCTCCCATCCAGATTCAGTTTCCCAGGTCATAGTGATGCCAGTAGTAGTGTGTGAACAAGTGATACATGGGATGAGGAATCCTAGCACACTTATGATCTGTTAGAATCTGTCAAATTCTATAACTGATTAGCCATGTCTGCCACTAGCTTGGCATTAGAAGGTGGTATTATGTATAGTGTCTATTTGACTCTTTCTAATGTTACTTTATTTCCCAGCAAAATGTCTTCTCTTGCTTGTACTGCTTATTAGAAAATTAGTTTGTAATTTTCAGTCTCTTCCTCCTCCTCCTCTTCTTGCCTAATTAAAATCAGCAATAATAGAAAACAATCAAGGAAGAAAATATGTACAGGACGACAGTAGTCTTTGGAGTACCGCCGAGGGTCCCAACAATGCAAATGGTGAATAAACAGGCAGGCATTGGATTTACCCTCTCCGTTACAGTGTTAGCATGGTTAATACACAAAGATGGAGATTTTCTGAAGTTTCGAATTTGCCCTATTCCTCCATGAGCTTTGTGTCTCCCAGAATAGTCATGCATATCCATTTTCTTAAATATATATATATATATATATATATATATATATATATATATATGTGTATCACATGCCTAAATGCTTATTTTGCAAGGGCAGCAAAAATAACTGGACACAGCATCTAAGAGCACTGGAACCCTTTGCTTCCTGAGGAGAAGAGAATGTGGAGTCCCAGCTGGATGGAATGTCACACCATGAGCCCAGGGACCTCAGCTCTGTGTCAGTGCCAAAGAGAGGAAGGTTTAAAGACTATTTATAGAGTCAGGGCTGAGGAACTGCAGCTAAATCTCCAAGGGCCCCAGTGAAGGCTTCCCTGAATCATAGCAAGTATGTTCTTTTGGAAACTAGAGTCAAATGGAAGAAGAAATTTGGAATATTTTTCCCCTTTAGGTAGATCTGGGGCTGGGCCCCTAGTGATGTTACCATTGTTTCACTTTCATGAAACTCTGGTGTGTATGATCATTTCTCCCTCATCCTTCACACTGATGAGCTCCACCTTCCTCCAAGGCTGGCTTTCCTGTTTCTCACATCTGGGAGAGCTTTCCTGTAATGTTAGCAATAGCCAATCAAATACAGAAGCAGATTGCTCAGTTTAAAACCTATTATAGGTGTGTACTCTGACATGTTTGCCTGTCTCAGCTGTCTTATTTTCACTTATCATTTTCTTTCTCATGTTTTCAAAACAATATTTTCATGTGCGGTCTTGCGGGTCTTGGGTAGAGCTGTTTCTGTGTGGTTAAGTAAGGAACATCTCAGGTGAACCTGCTGTGAGTTGGCAGCACTATCTAAGGATGGGAGCTTATGTCTGTAGATATGATGCCCTCATCCATGGTTTGTTCTTGAAGACAATAATGAGGCTCTGGCTACTCTATATGGGGCAGCTGAGCTTTGTGAAGTGGCTCCCTCTGAACTCCATTTTCCTTGATGAAACTCGTACAGATATTCGTAGATCATAGCTTGGAAGCACACGTGGTTGGTGGTGGGACGAATACAATAAGAAGAGAGAACATCTGTGGTGAAAACACAGACTTGCAATTCAGCCCCAAGTGAATTCAATTCTTGGCACCATAACTTGACTTTGGGGGCATTACATACCTGTGTCAATCTCACTGGTGACATTGGACCACTAACATTTCCCTTACTGATGATGTGAACCTTAACCTAGAGGAGGAACTTAGGTTACCACAGTGGCTGACCTATATCAACTTGCCAGGAAGCATCCACCCTTGTCCTTCTGAACATGTAGGTGGAGCATACTATGATGGTTAGTTCAATTACCAACTTGACACAACCTCAGGCCACCTGGGATCACAGTCTCAATGAAAGATTGTCTAGATCATGTGGGCCTTTGGCCATGTCTGTGAACAACAGTTTTCAGTGACATGACTGGTACAGGAAGACAAAACATGAAAGTTGGTGGTATCATTCCTAGGTTTGGATCATGTACTGGATAAGAGTAGAGGAAGCTGGCTGAGTACCAAGCATGCATGGATCCTTTATATCTCTGCTCTTGGCTGTGAATGTAATTAGATGTTTCAAGTTCCTGTCTTGACTGCCCCTCAGCAATGGGCTTTAACCTGGAATTGTGAACAGAATAAAACCTCCCCAACCAAGTAGGTTTTTATCTGAGTTTTTATCACAACACTAGTAATGGAATAAGGAGGGGTGTCTATGTTTTTAAAATGTATTCATTGCAGTGACAACTCTATTGGATTCCATAGTCTGTTCCCATTATCGTGGAGAATAAGGGGCTCAGCACAATCACGTGGTCACTAAATACCCACAAGAGACCTGGCCATCACAAATGCAACACAAATGACTTCCCCGGATAAGTCCTCCACAAAATGAAATGTCTAAAGCATGCCTTTGTTCCCCTTGAGGATTAATAATGATAGCCATTAACATCCTACAGTCAAGGTTGTTTTTCTTACATGCCTATCTTCTCAGAGTCTGCTCAGGACCCTCTCATAATTATCTTACTGAAACAGGAGGTTAGTGTTCCTGAAAGCAAAATTTGTGCTAATTATTGTAAGCAGTGATAGAAGATGCTTAATCCAGGAAAGGTGTTTGTGGCATTAGAGTATGGACAGTGCTGGACTTCTGCATGGGCAGGGCAGGCCAGGCTCACTCACTCGCCATAGAGATAACTAGGTGCTGTGCCACTTTCTCTCTTTGAGCCATTCTCTTATCAACTATATAATCTCAGATAGGTACACCTGCCTTATAGGGTTCTTGGGACATAGAGATGTTCAAGAGCCTGGCACCAAGGTGTGCTGTTGCCAGGGCTTAGATATTGAGTCTGGCACTGTGAGGTATTTTAAAATGAAATGTTTAACTCTTGGGAACTACATTGTCCTTTCTAAGGTTATGGGTTTGTTTTGTTCTTAATTCTGGATCCTGCTGTGTTCAGCAAGTGCCTACTAACACATCTTAGGAACTGTCTACTTCCTGCCTTCCTGATACCAGAAAATTTAATAGTAACTCATTTCCCAGGATGCCTTATAGCATGATGGAAATTGTCAGAGATAAACTCACAGATTTGACAGGACTTTATATGGATTTATCCATGAATCCAAACCCTACCTATAATGCTTCCAGTCCTAAATGCACAGGTATTAAGTATATATTGCTAGTCTTCAATCCTGCCTTCAAATAAGCTAGGAAAATATTAAAAAATACTCCCAACATGTGGCTATACGCCAAATAAATTAGTGTTGCAGGATTTTGATGTCCAACCCCCATGGTTTTTAAAAGCCCTTCCCCAACCAGTGGAATAAATCCAGTCTATAGACAGAGGGGAGGTGAGATCTTAGTGGGTAAATGAAGCTCAACAGGTCCCCAGCTTCCTGAAAGTACAGGCATCCCTTTGTATCTGAAATATTTGCATTAGTATCTGCACAGGACCAATCTCTTCTGTGAAACGGCATATTTTTTTCAAATAGCCTGCATATACTTTAATATTCTGACATGAGGGTCAATATTCCTGGCCCTCAGGGAAGCTTGGCCTTGCAAACATGTACATATCACTGTTTGCTGATCATTATGTCAATCTTGCAATCCTTATTTTAAATAGTTAATGAAGAAAAAAATTATTATTCTACCTTCTTTAGAGGCTAAAGAGGCACCTATTTTAATATTTCACCCTTCACCCTGTCTATGTCTCCTATTTCTTTCTCTGTTTATCTCTGTCTATCTCTATCTCTCTGTGTGTTTTGTGTATGCATTGTGTGATCATCAGGCTAGCTTGTCTTTGAGCTTTTGGGGATCCTCCTCTCTCTGTCCCTCATCTTGCAGTAGGGGATATGAAATTGTAAATACAAGGTGACCTCCAGCTCTAACCGGCTAAGGATCTGAACTCATATATCCCCATAGTTTGTGTGCCAAGTGATCATCCATTGAGTCCCTCCCCAGCTCATAGTGTTTATTTCAAAGAAACATGATGTACTTGGTGGATAGACTCCTGGAACATGGCCTGCCTGACTCTTGCCTGGGTGGTAGACTTTGAAATGTGGAAGAACAAACATACAGTTGAGCTCATGGTCCATCATGTTACAAATCTAACCATGGTAGTTAATGCAATTGTCAAAAATAATAAGACCATTGCTAAGAATAGGAACCATAAATAGCTTGGAAAACATCAGACTCCACTGCTGTGCTTCCCTTTGAAAGATAATTGTCCTCCTGAGTGTTGTCTGGGAGCACTATCCAGCTCTCAGATGGCAAAATCCACATCACAGACTCCAGAAGTGAACAGCCTGAGAACCACAACCCTCCTGAAGACTCAGAGTTGAATGAAGTCCTGACTGCAGGGTGGCCATTACGTTAAGTAATTTAATGAACATGGATACAGGAAGAAATAAATCAAATGGAAACACTCAACAGCAATCAAGGCATCTGATCGTTTGGGGCACTTAAAATGTATTAAATGAATGTTTCAATCACAGTGGGCCCTTCCTCACAAACTCTCTTAATCAACCAGCTCCCTTCTCAGCAGAGGCCTGTGCATGTAAACAAAGATCTAAGTGAAGCTCCACACTCCATCCACAGGAACAGGAGCTGAGCAGGGGTAAAATTCCAGGATTCTCATAGACAAGGTAAACAACAAAAGAGACAGAAAAGTAACAGGATGTCTGGTTTTACAAACAATTAAACAATATTTTACATATATTTGAAAATACATAAGAATTTTCTGAGGATTGAACTCAGAGGTTTTCAGGTTTGACAGCAAGCCCCTTAGCCACTGAGCCAAATCATAGGCCCTGCATAGGATTGTGTTGCAGGTCTGTCATCCGTGATGCACCCACATCCTTATTTGGCACTTAGATTCTATCTTGATGGGGAAGGATAGTTTCTTGAACACACACACACACACACACACACACACACACACACACACACACCATACTGTTCTACGTGCATTATTGCTTTATTTAATTGTCACTTCCTTTAGTATTGGTATTTCATCTTTTTCATATGCTGTGAAATCTAGGAGCAAAAATATTAAGTGATTTTCCAGCAAACTCCCAGGTAATAAAAATATAGTCTTTCCTTTAATCTCAAATCTCACTTTAATTTTTACCTACTTTTAAAAATCAACTTCCTGTGGCTCTGAGTTCTTTTACTAGTGTTAAAACTTCCTCAGATTCACAATGTAAGTGCTCATGCTTCAAAATATGTGTATACCTAAAAATGAAATATTGAAGACATAAGTGCTTCTTTAATCACAAAGCCAAGTATGTTTTTCAATCAGATGGATGAAGGAATTATTAGAGCATGCAGTCAAGTTCACAGAAAGTGATGATGATGGTTCCTCCTATGGAAGTGTTTTAAGACACTCAAGCTTGTGCTTATACTTGGAAACTGCATTTAGTGTACATTTGTGTGAGTTTGTTCCTGGGAGAGAACTTTTTAATGTGAAAGCAATGGGAACTTAGAATCACTCTATTTGTCCTCTCATTTCCACTCTATAGTTCCACATCTTTGAGAAGATTTTGTTATTTGTACTTCTAAGGAACTTGAATTGATCTGCAAGAAATCAAAGTATTTTGAGTCTCAAAATTTCAAGTGCTCCTGGAGTTTTGGAAAGCATGTTTGAAGTTTGTTCTGCCAGTGTTTGGTGTTGAGTGCATTTGTAGTAAGGGCTGCTATTACGGTTCAAGGTCCACATCTGAGTGTTTTCCTAGTCCTCATTATCTTTTCCTTACTTGTATTCTCAAAGGAGTCTTCTGTTGCATTTGTTCACCCATGTCCACCTCTTCCTGTAATGAACACATCACTCCCATGTTTAAAACAAAGTTCAGGAGTGTGGGCCATCATAGCTTTAGAGGTGTCCCACAAGGCTGAGTTGACCAAACTTGACCCTTGGATAGCTTGTGATGAAAACCCTATCCACAGCATGTTGAAAACTTGGGGTAGAGACTATCATGTTGAGTTGACTAGTTAGAAGATGTGCTGTTGGGACATAGTTGTGGCCACAACTATGAAAGAAATATCCTTGCTTAAATGCAGATGGTGCAAGTGAAAACAGATCCAAGAGAAGGTCCAGGTACACAGTCCTTCTTGGGCTGTATGTGTCCTTGGGTATTCCCATTCTGGCCTCTTGGAACCTCTCTTACTCACTGCTTTGATGAGTTTGGGTTTAAGTTTGCATGTAGGATTGATCTGAGATTGGTTCTTGGGCTATGGTGAGCAACATTTGCAGACTTGTGACCATCCTCACTTAAATATCTAGAGAAAGTTTTGACTTCTTACATTAAAATTAAGAGGACCTCCCCCCCAAAAAAACCACTACTTTCCATACCAATAGCTTTTTGATTGGGTTTGTAATTCATTCCACAAGAGGGAACCAATACCTAGTTCTGTAAACCTGTTCAAGATCCTATGATTGGGAAGATCATGTTTGCTAGAGGAGAACCTACGATCATTACTTTGCTAAATGATGGACTTCTTTGTACTTATCCTTATACCCATAGATGAGTTAGCTCATAACCCTCATCAGGGAAGCTTTTTCTTGCAGGAGATGATAGTTAATAAGGGACCGGTAAAAGTTCAGAGAATAAATGACTATGGCATGCCCAGCCACAAAGGAATATCTATGTCACTCTATTTTCCCAAGACTCAAAGAACATCATAGAAGAAGAGATTGAAAGCTCATAAGAGGCAAAGGTTGGGGACAATTGGTGGTTAATAGCATCTGTAGTACTTGACAAGATTGTTGCACCTATGAACTCACAGCAGTTTTGGTTACCTGCACTAGGTCTCCACAAGATCAAGCCAGTCTGCATTCTAGCATGGAGGGAGGAAGGGCTCATGGGGCCTCACCCTTAGCTAAGGGGTTGTTAGTAGTTGTTGTACAGTGCAAGAAGGAGAATAATTTTGGGGGGAAACATGGCCACTAGTAGTAAGTTTCCTATGCTCCAGTGGATTGCCATTATCCATACACAATAGGGCAGCACTACCTTGACTCAGCAGGTTGTAAAAAAATAAAAATAAAAGGATATGATGATGGGATAGGGTCATGTATTCAAGAGGAATAAATTTGAAGACAGAGGAGAAGGTATTATCAAAATAAAAATTCTCAAAGAAAGACAAAATTTAGCATATAAAGATTATACTTAAGGAGATTACATATGCCATACATATTATATTACATTATGTGTAAATTATGTAGATACACAAAAAAAAAGATCTATCACTCCACCATCCTTTCTAGCTTCCCTCTGCCTCACTGTCTAAATTTTCTTGCTAAAATGTGTGTATGGTTATATTTATTCTTCTATCAATGATGTTAATAGCCTGATATTGTGTGCAGAATAAGACCCACATGTTTATATTTCACTTGCCTATAAAATCCTGTGGGCATCTCATCAACCTGATGCTAGTGTTTCAATGTTCTATTTGCTTCTAGTCATCTTTGATGAGAGAGATCATAGAATCCCTATCTCCTAAATCCCTACCTCCTAAATGAAATCTATCTTACTCTATACTTCTGACGGGCTTGTCTTTTCTCAATTATATGCCTTAAATCCTGGTCTTTGGTAAATTATGTTTACTTTTAATAAATAAAATTTGCCCAGCTTTCTTTAGCTCTGGGCCTCTTATTTCTGAAAACACAATACTTATCATATTTGGTTCTAGTTGCCAATCTATTTCCCTGTTCCCCTTGTTAGAAAGTTTCTCTGTAGCACCCATATCTTCAGGTCTCCAGTACAAAGAATATTACTGAATCATAGCAGACACTATAACATGAGTGTGAATGAACTCAACAATATATGCCTGATTGAATAAATAATTCACTTTTACCTTGATTCTTTGTAAGGAAGTCACATGGGCTCATGAATATAAGCAGCTATGATTGCTTGACTATTTTTTCAATTTGCACTAGCTCACAGACTTTTAGCTTTTCAGACTAATTTAATACAGGCTGGCACTAGGTACATCCACAGATGCACTTTCCTTGAGGGAACTGATGATAGTGTGTTATGGTGATTTCCCCATTGCTTTGAGGCTATGTATGTGCAGCAGTGATTTTATTTTTTATTATCTATTCACTGTTTTTTATTAAGTACTTCACAGATCCCAAGGAAGGTCATGGCAAAACCAAAATATCTAAAGCATGCTTTGTGCTTTTAGCGATACACTCTACAAACCAGTGAGTCAGATTTTGTCTTTGGAGATGACCACTTAGATCCACCTAATAAGGATAATCATCTTTTATTAATAACCTCTTATCAGAAGAAGTAGTAGAATGTGTTTTAGAGATGATCTTGATGGTTCTTCTAACCTCAGTCTTGAGAAGTGTTTGTGCCCCAGCTTCATGGACAAAGGCAGAGGTGGTAGGCACAATTAAACTTAGTTTCATCTGGAGGCAAAGCCATTCTTCTATGGCTTCCTCTCTTCACATCATTTCCTCAAGCAACCCTCATGTTTCCTTATGTCAGCCAGTATTTCTCTTTTACCTCATGTGCATAACTTTAAGGCCTCTCGAGCTCATTTTCCCTTCTATTTCTTTGCTTTTCAATCCCCTCTTACACTTCACTTCCTTAGCTTTCTCGGAGCCTTGTGTGCATGTGTATACTGATTTCTGTATAATCAGAATTAATTTGGTTGTAAGTGGGAAATACCTATTTGACTTTGGCTTCAGCAAAATTTACCAGCAAAACTCACATAGCCATGGACATACTGGACCATGGAGCAGAGAAGGTCTCTGTGGAAGCCCACAGACAAACAAATGACTGAAGGAATGGGAGTGTCAGGGCCAGATGTCCAGGTATAGTGAGGGGGGTGATGGCTCTTTTCCCTGAAGCATACCTCAGTAGCTGTGCCACAGCTCTACCTGTCTCTATCTCTTGATTTGTTGTCAATTTCTCCTGCCCAAGAGAAAGATGTTTCTACTGAGATAAATAAGAGTAGGTAGGGAAACCAAACTTGCTATCATCTGATCACCATACTCTCCTCTTTGCCCACAAGCCAAGAACCCTCTTCTCTGACTGCTGGAGCAGAAAAGTCCCTGGGAAGGGCTCTACTTGGCTGGACTGGGAGCTCTTACTGTGCAAAGTCTTGGAGCTAGGAAGACAAGAATTATTGTGGTTGGCAGTTATTTGGTATTGTGCTGAGTTGGAAAAGTTCTTGGCTGATGGAATAATTCCTTCAGAAGGCAAGAGATGAGAAACTGTAGGGAAGTGAAATGCCAGACTTCACAGACAACTAAGAAACACACAAGTCAGGATTTGTACTAGTATAAATATGTATACAGTAGGTAGAGCACAAATGGCCCAGGCTGTCTGGTCCTTCTAGTCATAGCTCTCTCAGCTATATTTCGTAATGCTGTGACAAAATACCTGAAAATAAATAGCTTAGGGAAGGAAAATGTTTAATGTAGTTACTGATTTCAGAGGTTCCATCCTAAAATCTTTAGCTTTATTGTTTTGGATTTCAGGCAAAGTTGGCTGTCATGTTAGCAATGGCTGCTCACCTCCTGGAAGGCAGGAAGGAGAGTAGGCAGCATGGACCATGGGTTAAGTATAACTTTCAAAGGTACATATCCAATGGGGTACTCCAGAGGGCCCCCACCTCCTAAGTCTTTCTCCATCTTGCAAAATAGTGCTATTAAGTGGGCACCAAGCCCTTATCACCTTGGCCTGTGAGAGACATTTCATAGTCAAACATTTATGATGCTTTTTAAGGAACCCTGTCATGTAGCATATTGGTCACTCTCAAATGGGGGCAGATTGTCATTTAAATAACAAATAATGGAGCCACTTTAACCTTTGGATATGATGACCTCTGACATCATAACAATCTTGGAAAGTTAAAAAAAATAGTCACCATTACTCGGCCCCCATCATGTCTCGCCAGATTTGCACTTGTCTTCTGGTTCCCCACAATGAGAGACAACCTATATCTATTACTTTTTATTGCTATGACAGAATATATCACAAATGCAGTTGAAGGAAGTAGGTCTTTTTTGGACTCACAGCTCGAGGGTGCGGTGGCAAAAGGCATGGTGGCATGGGTGTGAGCAACTTGTCACACTGTAGACACAACAAGAAGCAAAGAGATGAATGTTGCTCAGATTGTTTCTTCTTTTTATGTAGCCCAGACCCCCTAGCCTGAGGAATGGTACCATCTATATTTTGAGTGGATCTTAATAAATCATTTAACCTAAATTAGAATCTCCCTCATGGACATGTCCAGAGATTTGTCTCATAGATGATTTCAGATCCTGTCAAGTTGAAAATCAATATTGATTATCACCCAACCCCAAAACAGTGGGCCAAACACGAGCCTGGAATAAGGTATCTCTGATGTAGCCCTGATGCTGATGGCTGATTTCTTGTATAATGAGCATCCATCTCATTCTTTCATCTATCTGAGGTCACCTATAATATGGTTGGAGAACTAGGTGGCCTATTTTGTTACTGGAAACATTAGAGAAAGAAACTGAGTTCAAAAAAGTCTGCGATAAACACTAGGGCCCTGCAACAATGACTGAGACAATGCTAAGACTTGGTGCTGCTCCTGTGAGTGCTTGGTCAGCCCAGCCATGGTGTCAAGGTTTGTATATGAATGACATCTTTATTTGTTATTGCTTTCTTGTACTACATGTTAACACACAGGTCACAGAGAAACAACACACATTGTTCCAAGTGGGGACTCAGAGAGAAAGGAAAAAAATATTCCAGAGTCCTGGAAGTGTACAATCAAGTAGCTTAGGAATATTTTACACCTTTTAATGGCCTCTTTGGGGAGTTTGTTTTTCTTTTTTTTTTAATTTGGAGAGAGAGAGAGAGAGAGAGAGAGAGAGAGAGAGAGAGAGAGAGAGAGAGAGAGAGAGAGAGAGAGAGAGAGAGAGAAGAGAGAGGAGGGAAGAAGGAAACATAGTCACACAGATAAGAAAAGTCTTTCTCAACTCCAACCTTCCCTCTGGCACTGCTCACACACTTGTCCTAAGAGTTGCTGCCTCCCAGTTTGCAGAGCTGGCCAGCACTGGTTAATGGCTCAGGGTTGATCCTCTATTGAGGGACATCCGTCCCTTTGTGCAATGACATTGATGTTACTGTCAGTTGACAGCGAGCTTTATCATGAATCCCTTCAAGTACAAAAGGCCACTGTTCAGAAACTGTCATTAAAAGCAGCCTCTCTTTTTAAAAGCAATCTCCCCTTTATTCTCCCCATAATAGGAGCCAGTGTACCGGAAGAGGCTGACCTTAAGTTGATCCTGTTTAGTTAAAAAAAAAAAAGAAAGAAATAGAATAGGTTATGTTTTTTAATGTATTTAAGATCAGAGGTGCAGAATTAGAATGGAGCAGGGATAGGGAGGGGTGGAAGGCAGGATGGTGGAAAGCAGAGGTGGCCTTGGGTTTTCTTTGCTTTGGAATAATGGACATTTCTAGTTAAATCAACACAGTCTATTTCACAGCTTGTCTCCATGATGTATATACTCGTTGGACAGGGTTGCCGGCTGACTAAAGATCTCTTTTAGCCACAGGACATGGGTATAAATAAGCTTCATGTAGTCACAGATGCTAAGAGTGATTGTGAGTAATGAGTTCAGAAAGTAGAGGGAGGATAGTCACTGTCATGTGGGAAGGAAAAGATTCCAGAACACACGGCAGGAGTCTACTGACCAGACACCGTCCAGGGACTTTATTGCTTTTTTGTGCCATTTAGGGGAGGGTGCTTTATTTTTTGTTGGGAAAGAATAGAGAGGTGATTGACAGGCTATCTGTTGAAGAGGTTAGGAGCTCAAGGCTTAGGCTTCCCAGGTGCCAATTAATGTGCACCATGCTCGGTAAGCTAATTTTCTCATCACTGCAGACCTCATGTATAAGCTAAAGGTGGAAAGAGCTATTCTGGATTACAGTTTCAGAGGGTTCAGTCCTTAGACACCTGTGCTCTGGACAGCACAGCATGGTGGAGAAAGCATGTGGCAGCAGGGCTCTCACTTTATGTGACAAGAAATGAAATAAAGGGACACAGCAAGGGGCCAGAGCAAGATTCTGGCAGGAAAGCATGCTCATAGTGACCTGCCATCTCCGTCTACTCCACTTCCTGCCTCTTACTACTTCCTAATAATGTCACCACACAAGAACCCATCAAGGGGTTAATCCACTGATTATGCAGAGCCCTCAGGATCTAGATGTCTGTGGAAGCACAACCAGACACTCCCACTGGCATGCTTATTCATCTCCGAGAAGTCCTGATCCACCAGACAGACGACAAGGACAAGCCATCACCAGGCACAACTTGTGCAGCCTGTGCCCAGCTATTTAACCCCTGTCTTCCCTTGTCTGCAAACATAGCTGTACCCATTTTCTGCGAAGATTCCAGGAGATAACACCAGCAAGGAATGAACAGAGAGGAAAATCTAGCCAAAAGTCAGGGCTTTGCCAGCCCTTGCTTTGATGATTTATGTTGTATGGAGACGTTAAAGTATCTAACACTGGAGCTGTGGTCAGGCCTGGACAGCCACAGTCTGCCTCCTAGAGTCTGGTGTTCATAGACTATGATGAGGGATCTGGTAGAAATGTTCCTGCTGCATGTTGAATGTGGGAAGGCAGAGGCTTCCTGGCATGTCTCCCCCTTCCTGGCATGTCTCCTCCTTCCTGGGATGTCTCCCCCACTCTGGGTCACACACACACACCTTTACTTCCTCTGTTGGGGTTATTAGGAACGATTTCCCTTGGGAAATAAGCCTGTTTGTAAAGTCAAAGGGGCCTGTGGTTGTGACATATGCATCTCAGTGGAAGAGCATGCCGATGCACACAGTCTTCAAGGAAGGGGACTGCAGAGACTGGTGTATGACAGTCACCAGGAACAGTGTGGTCTGTGAGTGTGAAGAGGACTGGGGAAGGCATAAATAGAGGGAGAACAAGTGGGCCAGAGTGAGCTCAGATAAGAGTGACATCAGTCAAGGGCCTTTGCTGTGTTGTGCAGGAATCTGGAGTTCCTGTGGGGGATTGTTTGAGAAACAGCTTTCTGAATTTCTCCTTTTATGGCTCAGAAGTAGGTGGAAGAACCCACAGGAAGGAAGCTCCTGAACTTAGCCAGGGGAGAGATAATGTTGACATAGTTCAGGAGGACCAGGTTAAAACAGCCTCTACCAGACTGGGGACAGCCTGGTCATCTAGCTACTGTTCTTTACTGTTCTTAACATTCTGTCGTCCATCTGCTTCTTTCCCTACACCTGTCTTTATGATCTTTGTGTCCCTCTAGGCTGTAAGAAGAGGGATGACATTCCTTATTTTCTCCTCTTTCCACCCTCTATTCTGAATGCTTGAATAAAGTCTCAGTAGTGGCTCTGTACTCACTTAATTGCAAACCTGCATAGTCAGGAACTGCCCTGCTCTTTGATCCTGCACACCCAGGCTATTAGAAGACCAAGTTCCCTTCTGGAACAGGAATGGCCTTCTCTTTGAGTCCACAGTGATTGTGATGTGAAGTAGGGTTTCTACAAGGTATGTCAAACTACTGACCTTGGGCAGGGCACTGCTGGCTTATGGTTCTGCTTGGTTCTTTGTTAGGAAATCATCCCCTTGGCTCCATCTCTGGGCCGTGCCAACCAGGAGTCCTAGGTAATTTCCTTGCAGGGGCAGCCTTTGAAAGCCAAACCTCTTTCATGCGCTGAGAAGATTGGTGAGGGGTCGACCCTGTTTAGATTGATTCTCTGCACAAGCTGGGGAAGCCTGCTGGCTCTTCCCAGCATGGGGTGTGTTATAGGGAAGATGGTGGGGGGGGCAGACTGGAGAAGCAGGGCACTTCCCAGCTTGAATCAGGCCTGTCCTGTGTAGGTTCATTATTTTGCTGGAAATTAATCCTCAGAAATGGCAGACATGATAGATTTGAATGTGAACTGAATGGTGTGTCTCTTAACTGAAGGAAAGTGGTTTTTGGATTAACCACTCTGCTCAATTGCCCTTGCTTCTGAAACCTTCCATTAGTGCAGATAATTGAACAATTTCTGTTTTGGTGTTTTTATACCTGATTGGAAGTTCTTATGGCACTGGAAGTGAGGACAGGGAGGTTTAGTTGGTCTGAACAATTTGCTGTCACTCACAATGGCATTAATATAGTGTGCTAGCAATGGTTATTGGTGCATGGAATTGCCCATGTCCCAGCCACTGTACTTAGCCCTTAACCTTAACTTATTTCTATGTCAACTTTAGAACAATAGTGACAGTCATAAATATAATAGCGGTAACATTAAACACTTACTTGACACTTACTGTGTTGTTTGGGCATTATTATAATAGCTAAAATGTCTTAGCTAATCTTCCAAACAACCTGAGAATCAGTAACCCAAACCCTAGGAAATGTCACACTGGCTAAGATTTGAAGGACACCCTTGATGTTGTACTTTGTCGAGGTCCTGCTTATAGTGTGTGCACCTTAGAGTCCTTCTATTAGGTAGAACCCAGAAATGCTAAGTCACCTGCTTTGTGAGTCAGCTTTGTATAACTGTAGAAAATTCTGACATGCTCAGCTGATACAAGTATTATTTTTGGTGCACAGTTTGGAGGTTGGGGCTTGACATTCGTTGGCACCATTGCTTTAGTCTTATGGTGACGAGGCAGGGCAGAATCAAAAGAGGAATGGGAAAAAAAGGCCAAGACCCACAATTTCTGTATCAGGTACCTCCTCAGTCACCTCCAGCCCTCCCACTAGCCACACCTCTAAGAAGCCCCACATCCTCTCAATAGCACCATCACTGTGGAACAGCTTGTCACACATAGGCCACTGGGAGCCACTGAAGATCAAACCACCACACTTGCTAAAAAGCCACAAAGCCAGCCTGTGATAGATGGAGTCAGGGGTTGAACTTTCTCCAAAGCCCTTTGTTTCTTTTAACTACATTTGATTGAGAACCAGAAGCTACTAAATCCTAATTTTGAACTGAACATCTGTGTCAGAGTAAGTGTGGAGACCAGTCCCTTCATCCTAGATTCCAGTGGGGAAGTCATTGATCTAAAGAAATCCTCAAAGCCCCCATTGCCCAGAAGAGAAATTGTGAAATTCTTGCAGTTTGATCCTTTCTTTTCTGTGCTAAGGTGGGATTTCCTTTCTCTCTCTTTGGGGGTAAACCACCACCCCTAATCATGTATGACCTGGAGGCAGAAGGACCATAGTGGCTTTGTATGCTTACAGCAGATATTCAAATAAGATAATTACATAATTATCAGGGTGTAGCAGATGAAGTAGATGGGGACCTGTAAATTCTGCAGAGGGAAGCAGCAAACAGTTTCTGACAACATTTTTCATCACTGTTAGTTGGGTGTGAATGGAAATTGTAGGCACTGTCCTCTAGACAGTGTATAATAGGATGGAATATTCCAGATCAAGAATTCATTATGCCCTTTCTCTGTGACACAGTAGGCTGGATTGATTATTTCCAGAAAATAGTTCTCATGTTTCCCTTATAAGCCTTTACTGTTATCAGCTCCCTCATTGTCAAATGAGGACATTGTATTCCTGATTATGAAGGGGCATGGCTATAGCACCTCTCTTTCTTTTGTCTCTATTCCTTTTATACACACACACACACACACACACACACACACACACACACACACACACACACACACACACGAGCCTTGATAATGTTAAAGTAGGGATTTGAACTCAGGTCTCATTTAACAAAAAATCTTTCTCTCCTAGTGGGAGGCCAATCTTAGGACTTTATCCAAAGGTTATTCAAAGAAATCTAATTTATTTTCTGCCTAACAGATTCATCTCTCATCATCACCATTACTTCAGCACTTCACAAAGTAATCCCATCTATCATGGAGGGGGCACCGATTTGAAACAGCTTATGGGCTGTGGGAATTACACGCACGAATGCATGAGGAACTCCCAGCAACCTTTGAGGCAGTCTCTGTTCTTGGTATGCTAGTGAATTGGATGAAAAATCTGAAGTTCAATTTCCAAAGTCAAATATAGGGAGGCCATGCTAGGGCCAGAAACTGGGTTTTCTGAGTTCTTAATTGTGCACACTTAACAATCTGCTATTGTGTCTTTCAGTCAGATAGATAGATAGATAGATAGATAGATAGATAGATGACAGATAGGTAGATAGGTGATATATAGATAGATAGATGGTAGTAAAATAGGGATGTATATATGATATATGGATGCTAAACAGATAGTAGATATACAGATGGTAGATGGATAGACAGGCAGCTAAGATAGACAGATAGCACAGACAAATACATAACTAAATGGATTATAGATAAAAGGCAGATATATATATATCTGTGGAGTCAGTGAGATGCAGATGTGTGTGTGTGTGTGTGTGTGTGTGTGTGTGTGTGTGTGTGTGTGTGTGTACATCTGTTTCCATATATCTGTATTTAGAATCCAGCACTCCATGCCCCAGTGTCTTCTGCCCACTTCTCTGCATTGGCTCAGATGGAGCACCTCAATCCTTGCTTACATTGATATTCCTCTTGATAGCAGCCCTGTCACAATACCAACTGGAATAAAACCCAAAGAGTAGTGGAGAGAATATAAATGGGGTCTTTTCTTCTTAACTCAGAGCAGGACATGACTCTCATGAAGAACAAGGGAACAAAGGTGCTACGACATGCATTCACAGGGGGACATGCCTCTCTCTGATACAGCTGGTGAGGCACAGAGGGAAGAGGAACTTAAGATAAAAGGACATTATAGTGGATAATTTAGATTGCCCCATTCTGTGGGGGTTTGATGTTATGTGCATTTATTTTAAGCACAGTCATCAGTGTATTTTTTGTTTTTTATTATTTTATTTTTATTTTGTTTATTGCATACCAATTCCAGTTCACCCTCTCTCCCCTCCTCCCACTTCCCCCATCTTCTCCCCACCCCATTCACCTCCTCAGAGATGGTGAGACATCCCTTGGGGAGTCAAGGAAGTCTGCCCTGTCACCATTTTGGGGCAGGACCAAGGACCTCCTCATCTGTATCTAGACTCAGAAAAGTATCTCTCCATAGGAAATGGCCTCCAAATGTACTAGGGATAGATCCCTGGTCCCACTGCCAGTGTCCCCACAAACTGTCACCTGTGTTCAGGGTGGCCTAGTTTGGACCTGTGCAGGTCCCCCAGCCATCAGTCCAGAGTCAGTGAGCTTCCATTAGCTCAGGTTGATTGTTTCTGTGGGTTTCCCCATCATGGTCTTGACCTCTTTGCTCATATTATCTCTCCTCATAAAATGGGGCATTTTT
Organism: Cricetiscus sungorus; assembly: GCA_030556225.1. NCBI lineage: Eukaryota > Metazoa > Chordata > Mammalia > Rodentia > Cricetidae > Cricetiscus > Cricetiscus sungorus. Next base: position 7,887,103 of record JANBXA010000069.1, on the reverse strand, counting down.
TGGAGTAGTCTGTATGCAAAGTGATGGTTTATGTCACTTTTCTACACAGCCTATGATTCAGAATGCATCTGGGGCTATCTACTAATCAGGTATTTTCATGAGGACTTTCATCTGACTGGATGCTCATCAGACATATTCCTAAGCAACTGATCGGGTCAGAGTTAGGGAAGTAGATATTGACAGCGACTAGAAACCTTCAGTTTGAAAATGAGAACTGTGTGCTTGTTAACAGCTGCTGTGAACAGAGATCTTGAGCAGAGATCTTTCATTCTCACAAGCAGATTTTATGATTCTGGATACAGGCTTGGTCAGCTTGCAGGCTGACCCTGATGCCTGATCACATCTACTATACCATGGATGTCTGCAAAGTAACAAGTAACTATTCTGATCTTTGGTTTGTTTTTTCTCAGAAAGAAAAGTTTAATACTTCTGAAACCCTCCTAAAACCCCATACTTTAAACTATAATCTCTATAGTATACTTCAGTCAAGTCCAGCAATGAAAAATGTTTGAATATGCTTTTAGATTAAAGTAATTTAAAGCGATTTTGTCTGTTTTATTGATATCAAATTCATTAAAGGTAACTTGATTTGTAATTTGTATCAACTCTTCATGTATGCCTGTTCTTCCTTGTTTCCTTGTTATCAATGTTGTGTTGTGTGTGTGTGTGTGTGTGTGTGTGTGTGTGTGTGTGTGTGTGTGTGTGTGTAGGCCACCATAGTTCAATTCTGGGTGTTTTCCTCTATTGTTCTCCATCTAATTTTATTTGAAAAAGGATCTCTCACTAAAGGAGATACTCACCAATTGTCTGAACTTGGCTGGCTAGAAAGCTATGGCAATCCACCTGCCTCTGCTCCCATTCCCTCTGTCAGTGCTAGGGTTACAGATATGAGTGGCAAGGCCTAGTTTTTACATGGGTGCTGCGGATCTGAACTCACATCCTTAGGCTTGTCCAGCAGGCACTTTACTAACCGAATCACCTCCCTAACTCTGTGTGAGATTTCTGCACTTTCACACCTCTCTGTTGGCCATGCCCATTCTTCCCTACTGGACTCTCTACTCTCAGGGCCTTAGTTTCTTCCTCTTTATTTCCAAGTGCATTATTCATATACATTTCCATCTCTCCTCAGGAAACCCTCCTGTGTCTGCCCCTCCTCTTCCAAGTCTCCTATCAGTGTCTTTCCTGTCACCTGCACAGCTCAGCATCCACTGTGTTCCCACACCTGTCTGACTGGTCAAGAGTCTGGGGAGGGAGATAAGCAGAAGAGCCAGTATATCTATTCATCATGGAGACAGCTCATGTCTGAATATTTCCATATCGCTGCTTTCTGGTGAAGCTGCCCCTGCTCCATAGCTCCCAGTCACCCAAATCATAGTGCAGCACCAGCCTCAGGTGCTCATTCCTATGTGCGGGTAAGTACTTAAGAGGCAGCAATAGCTGGACTATTCAAGGCTGTTACTTCTAAGCGCCTGGCCTGTCTGATGAGTGAGCTGTGGATGGGTGGCTCATGTTTTGTTGGGTGAAAGATAAAAGACCAAATGATAGGAGGAGAGTAAGAAGATCACATTGGTGAGATGATGTTGCTGTGATGAGACTGATGTATTAGCTGATGTGATTTTGAGTGGTTTCCAGGGGAGTACCACCCTGAGTACCCAAATACTCAGCCAATAGATGAAGGAGTGTGTTGCTCCAAGACCTGGAGAGCCAGTAATCACACCATTTTTACAGGTCTGTAGATACAGTGTCTGGGGCTAGCCTGAGAGGATGCAGAGGGTACTGAGATATAGAGAAAGCATGTTCCAGGCATACTGAGGCAGACAGAGACTGGGAGAGTGATAGGCTAATGGAGAGGATGCTAAGGCATGCAGAAGTGAGCCAGAAACACTGGGAAGATGAGATTTGTGTGTTTGTGTGTGTGTGTGTGTGATTCTTTAGAAGCTGTTCACCTACTTTGCTTTCTGTTTATTTCATTTCTGTGTATGTGTGCGTGTGTGTGTGTTTACATGTTCATTTGTTTGTGTACATGTGTGTATGTATACATGCATGTGTGTGCTCATGAATGTGGTCAAAGGTTGACCTGACCATTTTCTCCCTTATGTCTTGAGATGTGGTTTCTCACATGAATCAGTGCCTCACCTGCTTAGCTGGGTTAGCTAGTTAGTTTGATCCCATACCTCTGTTTTTTTTTTTTAAATATTTGAGTCATTTTTATTTAAGATTTTTTTCTTATTTTACATAACAATCCAAGTCCCCCTCTCTCTCATCCTGCTATGCCCCACACCACTCCCCTGCCCCCCATTCCATCCCCTATCTACTCCCCAGTGAGGATGAGGCCTTCCATGAGAGATTATCAAAGTCTGTCAAATCATTTTGGGTAGGGCCTAGGCCCTCCCCTGTGTGACTAGGCGAAGTGAGTATCCCTCCATGTGGAATGGTTTCCTGAAGTCCATTTGCACTAGGGCTACATCCTGGTTCCACTGCCAGAGGTCTCATTGCCCAGTCCTCCTAGCTGACACCCACATTCAGGGGGCCTAGTTTGGTCTTGTGTTGGTTTCCCAGCTGCCAGACTGGGGTCCATGAGTTCCCACTTGCTCAGGTCAGCTGTCTCTGTGGGTTTTCCTAGCATGGTCTTGACCCCTTTCTTTGTCACTCCTCCCTCTCTGAAACTGGACTCCAGTAGTTTGGCTCAGTGCTTAGCTGTGGATCTCTGCTTCTGCTTCCATAAAATCCCTGCCTCTTAAGCACAGGGATTGCAGCAGTACTTGCCTGGTATTTGTGTGGGTGCTCAGGATCTGAAAAACAGTCCTAACACTTTCATGGCAAGCCTTTTTACCTGCTGAGACGTCAATTTACCTGTCAATGCCTAGTTGTTGAGATCCTCCCATATATACACGTACCTTCTTTATTGAAACAGGATATCTCAGTGACAGTTTCCCAAGTAAGAATAGTCAGGCTTGCCAGGGATCCCAAAATATGTAAGACTCTACCTCCACAGTGATAGAATTGTAAGCATGGTGGGGGATAGGGATCAACCTCTACTCTCCCCCCACACACACACCAGATTTTAAATGTCAGTCTACACCTGTTTTCTTTATAAATTGCAGTTGGATAATTTGAAAGATTATTAACACAGTATTATAATCATTTATTTAAGATATTAGATCATTTTCTTTTTTCCTTGTTTTGGCCAACTATTTCATAAGAAGCATCTAAGAAAGGCAGGATTTATCCTGACATATGGTTGGATGGGGATATAGTCCCTGGTGTAAGGAGGGCAGACAGGAGATGGAAATAAGTTCAAATTTATGGCAAGAGGGACCATGAGATTTGCTCACATCTCAGTGGGCCAGAGAGCAGAGTATGGGGCTGCCTATGAAAGCCCCAAGGCCTGAATACCAGCAATCCACTTCCTCCAACTAGACCTCACCTCCCAATGGTTCCAAAATCTTCAGAAACGAGGCAGCCGCTGTGTCCCAAGTAGTCAAATAAATAAGCCTGTGGTGGGCATGTTGCAGTCAAACCACAGAGATGTTTGGGGCAAGGATTGCCTACGTCAGTGCTAAGATTCTTTACAAGACACTGTCCTGGTAATTTCAACCTGAAGCATTCCTGACTGCAAAGTCCCAACCTTCCTACCACCAACATAAGTGTTCCTAGATCTTGACAGAGGGTCCCTGGGAAGATAATAACCATTATCTGGGAAAGCCTGGTTTAGGAAGATAGAGCATATATCATCATGGATCAGGATGGGGCATGTAAACACCATGAACAGGCATGCATTTTGAGTGAGATGCATGGAGGGAGTGATGAGACTGCATGCACTACAAAAAAAAAAAACAAAAAAAAAAACCCTATCATCCTATCTACTTTAGTGGATAAAATATTTTCAAGAGCTTTGATCGGGAAACACAGGGGTCAGAGCACTTGGAAACAAGCACTTGTTAAATGCTTTGATGCATTTTACATTTTGGAATCTATTAAGATCCCCCAATCAAAGGAGCAGTGAACCCATCCTCAGCAGGCATGCAAGCCAAGTCTCTCTCTCTACTATCTTTTAATTAAAACGGTGTCGACAACATTTGATGTCAGGTTTCTGAAGAAGATTCCTACTGCCCCTCTCCTGGTGTCCTTTGTGACATTGTGCTTATTTTTAAAATTCCTAAGAATTGTTCATTTTCATCTAGGTTCACTCATTCCTGCACAGCTAGCTGGGCCATTAAGTAATTTTAGTACAACAGCAACAAAACAAAACGTAACAAAAAGCCAGAGCAACTGTGTTCTTCTTTGTGTTGTGTAATCAACTGAAATAGCCCCAGAAGCACTGATGGTAGAAGTTAACAGTGAACAGATTTCCCTGCCATCCATCTCAGCTCATCATAGGACTGTACACCTCCCTGCCCTTGATTTTATTGTCTGCCTGGAAACAGCTATTTTCATTGGGGGAGGGTACATATGTGGCTGTGTAGCCAATGATGAAGTTTGTATTCAGTTTCTAAATCTGTTTTCCTACTCACATATCTATTTAGGTTATTCCTCTGCTCAGGAAGTCAGTGGCTCCCTATTACTTTTCATAACAAATCCAAGGTGGTTTTGGTGGCACTGTATCTCCTCAGTGATCCAAATCCCAGTTTTCAATCTCATCTTCCCCTCACTATATTCTGTATGTTTCATTGTATGTACATGTTCTCCCCCCACCCCTGTGTGTGTGTGTGTGTGTGTGTGTGTGTGTGTGTGTGTGTGTGTGTGTGTGTGTGTGTGTGTTTGCATTGGGAGGCCAACTATGTCTTATTCTGAAGCAAGTTCTTTTACTGAACCTGGAGGTTACTAATTTGGCTACAGTGACTAGTCAGCAAGCTCCAGGGACCCACATGTCCCTACCTTCCTAGGGCTGGAACTCAAGAAACCCTCCACTCTACATGGCTTATTACACTGATGCTTGGAATTACCTAAGGTCCACGCTTGCATGACAAGCATGCCATATTCCAAGCATCTCCCTAGCTTCTACTTCATTTTGTAATGAATCCAAAACCATTTAAAAAATACTTACCACAAAATAGACATGAGTTAGATCCCAAGCCCTTGAAGGGACTAGAGGAGTGAGACATACACTTTCTGTTTGCTTTTGTGAGCTAGTGTCTTGCTATGTACAAACAGGCTGGCCTAAAGCTCACTATGGAGCTCGGTTTGACCTCAAGCTTACAACACTCTTGTCCTCCAGTCTCAGTCTCCCGAGAACTGGGAATCACAACCATGTAGAGCCACATCAGCTTTGCATAGTTACTTTCTAAATCCATGATACTGGCTTCTGATATGAAAACCTGCTATTTCATCTTGCTGTGTCAGACAGGAAAGCTAGAGCTCCCAATTTTCATTAATTTCTCTGGTTGAAATTGGATGCAAGCTGGCTCAGATGATCACCAATTGTTTATTACTCAGATTTGTGTCCAGGTTACAAACTGTCCAATGAAATTGACCCTCTCTGTCATGTTTTGGCGCCTCTCATTTGTTAAGTACTTCACCTGAGTTTTTCTCTTTCTACTTCCTGCCCCTTCTATTCATCATGCAGATTTCAACACCTGCTCTAGTGAAATATCAACCCAGCTATTGTCCCAACAAAGTGCAATGTGCTGTTCTTTTAGCAGAACATTTAGATATATTCATTGTCTCCACTTCTACTTTCTTAAACCAAATTTGTACAAAAGTGAGGTCAAATGTCGTTTCTGTGGCTGGGGAGATTGCTCAATGGGTGCATTGCTGCTGTGGGTTTGGACACCTCTACCAACCGCATACAAATCCAGGCATGACAGTTCCAGTGATGAGGATGTGGAGACAGAAGGATCCCTAGAGTTCACTCTCCACCTAATCTGGCTGAACAGCTTAACTCTGTTCTTTTGTTTTGTTTTGTTCTTTGAAAAACCCTGTCTCAAAACACAAGATGGGAGTTAATGGAAAAGAAACCTAATAACTTAATACTGATGTCTGTCTTATACATGCATCTACACTCAGGTGCAAGTACATCAGAACACACACACACACACACACACACACACACACACACACACACACACACACACACACACTCTTTGTTCTATCTTCTGCACAGTGCACCTATCTTCTTGATTCATCTCCCGTGTCTCCTTTCAGGGAAAGTGAGAGTATGATGGGGTAAGAGATTTAAGAAAAAAAAATCTAAGCATTTTATTTTACTTACTTACACATAATTTATGGAAATAAGCCATTTTTCCCCTTTTGAATTTCTGCTCATGGTTCTTTAGAATAGCTCCTTTATTTCTCTGGGGAAAATACATCAGAAAATTCTCTTTCTAGTGAACACCCACCACCATGCTTCAGGAGACTCTTGATACTAGACATTCCCTGCAACTCCAGAAATCTGGTGAGCTGGGGAAGGTGTTTCACTGAACATGGTGCTGTTGTTTGTATGCAGCCTGTGCTGCAGTTCAGTTGATAAAGTGCTTCAGGATCACACATGCTTTTCTTGTCATTGCCCAGTGGGATGGTTTTAGTTTATGTATGGTGTAGAGGACTTTCTCCCTGCCTTTCTCAACTGAGATTGGAGAAGCCTCCCTCTGATCCAGTATGACATGAGGATAACCCCAAACACTGTCACTAGATATGTGGATCATTAGACATATAGGGGACCTGGTTTTTATTCCTCTCTGACCAGATACTTATGTTCTCTCCTCTGAGGCCTTGCAGTCAGTGTGAAGAATACTTTACTTTTTATATCACAAGAAATTCTAAGGCTGACAAGATGGATCAGTAGGTAGTAAAGTTGCTTTTTGCCATCTCCCATATCCTGAATTGTATCCCTAGGACCTAACTAATGGCAGGAGGAAACTAACCCCTGAAAGTTGTCCTCTGTCCTCCACACACATATGGCATGCATACCCACATATACTACCACCCACTCTTCCACACACATAAATAATTAAATATAATAACAAATAAAAGAAATTCTTGCATTATAATTCCCGAGTTCACAGGAAAGTAAGCATACATCCACAGTATGACCCAACTGTGCCATGCTGAGGTATTTGCAGAGAGGACTCCAAGCCAGCATAGCAGAGAAATTGTTTGTGCATGGATGTTTACTGTAATACTGTTCACATCATACAGCTATGGAATCAGCCAAAGTGTCCAGAATCCAAGAGATGTGAGGAGGAAAATGTGGCTGGTATACAAAATGGGGTATAGTTTTCAGCCATAAAGAATAATGAAGTCATGTAAGTTGCAGGAAATTGAATACAACTGGAGATCATCTTACTAAGTGAATTAATCCAGGTCCCAAAAAGACAGACTTTGTTTCACACGTGGCCCCTAGATTTAATATAGTCACCTGAAATTCCATATGTAGGTATTAAATGAAAATGGAAGTGAAAATGTTTAAGGGAACAAAATGTGAGGTGGGGAGTGTGTAAAGGGGAGATAAGAGAGATAGAACAAAGGGGTAATACACTCAACATAAAGAATAAATTCAAACCATGTCTTCCATGCTGGGTACATTTCCCATCATTCTGGGGTGTGAGATGAAGCAGATGTTGTGTGGGGACTAGTGGACATTCAGAAATGATGCATATAAAATATTAATCAAAATATAAGATCCAGGGTAAGTGGCTCCTGTCATCCCAGTAGTGGTCTGTGAACACTACCTTCCCAGAGATGTAGGGACTTGTGAAGCTACAGGGCTCTGGTCCAGTCTGGAAGTGACCTTGATGGTGCTGTAGTATGAATAGAGAACAGCAGGTAGAGGTACAATCACAGGGGAATAAACAGGGTTGGATGACTGTTGCTGGGAGCAGAAGTGAGTGTTGGGGGTTTGTGGGTTTGAACAGAGGATACTAAAGGGGATGAACAAGACAGCTGAGAAAAATCTGTTCTGAAAGGCTGAGTGTGGCTTCTGTACAGAACATTCCTGTCCCTAGGGGATAGGTGGGAGGGCATGGCTCAGTGGCAGGAAACTTGCTTATCACGCACAAAGCTCTGTGTTCCATCCACAGTACTGAAAGAAAAAGCAAAAGGAAATGAAGAGGAAAGAAATTTCTTCTTGGGCTTTAATTAAAAAGCACAGAGAAGGAATGTGTATTAACTGTAGGTGCTAAGCACACATCCTTAGAGAGAGCAAGATGCTGATGCTGACAACTGCAGTGTGGATTCTCCCTCTGGACAAGGGTAGGCTCTGTAGCTACACATATATTGGTGTGACTGAAAATGGCATCAACTTGGTGTGCACCTTGCAGTATGCCCACCCACTGCCCAGAGGAGGACCTTTCTGGAATACACAGCAGAACATTGTCAATAATACTTTTTATATATTTGAAAGCTCCTACATTTATAGACAGAACATTGGTTATCTTCATTTACTCCTACCTCCCTCCAGTCCACTCCAGAGTCCCCATATCTCCCTCCAGCTTCACGTCCTTTTATTCTTTGTTATTCTTCACACCTGAGTCCAGTTAGTGCTGCCCATATGAATGCTGGTATGAAGCCATCCTTTAGATGCTTTTATATTTTGATAAAGATTGTTTCTTCTGAGATTCCCTAGAGCCCTAACAGTAGGTCACAGAGAAATAAATAATCCTGCTGGCTGCTGATTGTTCCAGTCTCATGCAGAGTTATGGTGAGTATGATTGTTTGGTGGTTCCTAGGTGCCCTGTGAGAGCCATTTGACCATGAAGTACACACAGTGGTAGAGAGTTATTTATAGGTCATCTTCACCCTAGGGCAGGTGGATCTGCTATTGGTGTCCACTCAGTATTAACTTTTGTCTTCTATAGAACATCTGTTGTATTACTGAGAGTTATTAGCATGCAAGAGGCAGGAAATTCAGGTAAATTTGGCTTTCATGGGGAAGTTCTAGGTTGGGTTGTGTCTAAGCTGGTAGAATACTTACATAGTGTACATAAAGCCCTATGTTTCATTTCTAGAATTTTATAAGTCAGGTATTGTGGCTTACAATCTAGATTTAAGAGGTAAAAACAAAAAAAATATAATGAGATAAAGGTCCAACTCTACTACATATAAAGTTTGAGGCTAATCTCAGATATATTAGACCCTGTCTCATGAAAAAAAAATGGAAAGCTAAGCTGGTAATGTGTCATGAATAGATGTATAAACTTTTGGCTTCCATCTCCAGCACTAAAACAATATAAAATTAACAAGTAGAAGAGAAAATAGATAAGTAACTTCTTTCTTGTCCTAAGTGAAATCTAGTGATGTGAAGGACAGGAGGTGCACAGGTGTCTTGTCTTCTTTTCTATTAGGGAATTTCATTGTCCTCAACAGTTGGGTTCTATCTTCAGTTACAAGTTAGTAACTTAATGCTAGAACATCAGATTCTCATTCCACTGTGCAGGAAAGAGAAATGACCAGTTAGTCTGGTTGATTTAGTGAGTTCTAGGTTAAGTGAGAAACATGTCTAAAAACATAAGGTAGACAGTGATAGATGAAGACACTCCATGTGAGTGTAGGGAGAGCTTGGGCACTTTCTCCTTTACCAATATTGGTATAGCTGGTGTTTACTGAATAAGGTCTCTTGAGAATTGATTGGAACTATGCATTGCAGTTGTTTATCTGTCATCAAGATCGAAACATTTCTTCCAACATTGATTTTGCACACTTTTCTCTTCAGACCTTCATTAAGGCTGGTTTGTGTAAGGTTTTGAGAAGAATCACGACTGAGGTGATGGTTGTGAGCTCTTTGTTATTTCAGGCTTAGGTGGAGACAACAGGAAAGCTAAAAATACCTTAGTGGGCAATGCTCATGTCTTGGTTACTTTTAATTTTCCTTGACTCATCTGTGTTTCTTTATTTGAGAAAGCATTTTTCTACTTACCAGCATAACAGGGAAGTAAAACCAGCCATATCTGGCCAAAATATAGACTGAGGGGCATGATATGAAGGACATAATTGGATTGATGTGTGTATGATATACAGAGTTAAGGAGAGGGCTCTATTCATTGCTTCTTTTGTAGCTATGACAACAGGCGACACACCTAACGAAGCAACTAGAGGAGGGAAGGGTTTGTTTGGCTTATAGCTTGAGGGTACTGTACAGCATAGGAGAAAAGACATGGTAATAGGAGTTTGCAGTAGCTGGTCACATTGCATCACAGCCAGGAAGCAAAGAAAACTGAATACTGATGCTCAGCCCACTTTTTCCTTTGTATTCTGTCATGAATTCTGGCCCATGGTATGCTGCCCTCACACTTAGGATGGATCTTTCTGCCTTGATTATTCTTGTCTAGAAGCTCACAAATATTCTCAGAGATTTCTTCCCATGGTGATTGTACGTTCATGGGCTTGACAATCAAGATAACAAACACAGAGTCTTATTTGGACATGGAGTATATAGAGACACCTCACACACTCATGAAAACACACTTCAGTCAGAACTAGGGGAAGTTTGGAGTGTTTCTAAGAGCTATAGTCTGTGGACTTGTGGTGGGAAGAGAGGGAGCGTTTCGCGTTTCTATGAAGATGAGTCTGCTTGGTGTTAGAGAGGCCAACATTCTCCTGCTTCAGCACTTGTTCTTAAATCTATTTATGTCCAACTTCTTTGTCACCAGAGTCTTTTCTTGAATAGTTCTACCCTAGAGTTGTTCATGCTGTGACTGTTGCAGCAGTACAGAGTGGTAGGGAGACAGTATTTTTGTTTTTGTGGGAAGAAAAGGAAGTCTTTGGTGAAAGCATTTGGGGGAGAAAGTAACCAAACCAACAAATGTACTAGAGTTACATTTCTGTAATCACTGTGTTTGGATGTGTAGCATAGCTTCCAGTTATGAAAGAATTTCTCTCATTTTTTTCTGCAATCTGTCTCCCACTGTGACAGATGTGGCTTATCTTGTGCCCAGTTCTGTAAGAAAAAATTCCTCTTTTTTTCCTCCTCTTTCTTCCCCTCCCTTTATTATCAGAGCTGGGAGTATCTGCCAGTGTCTGCTCACTTCCTGGCTGGAACATTTTTGTTATTCCATTTGTGTCTATAATTTGGGAGATTTTTCTTTGTTTGTAAATTAGTCATTATCTCGCACAAAGTGGCTTGCCATGGTTTAGTAAATATCTATATCTTCACGCTCAAAGTTCCACTCCATCTGCAAGCTCAGTGTAGTCATCCCCAAATGCCATTTCTGAAGGAGAAAGTTGGACCCAGATGGGCTGGCAATATTAGTGGCAGCCAGTAACATGCACTATTATAGGATTAATAGGAATTAAGTCTTCTTAAGCCACCCAGTGAGATAGCATTTTACTTTAAAGTTAGGATTAAATAAAGAGAAGAATTTCTGTCAGACCAGTTGTCTTAGACTATTGTTTGTAAATATGTATGTTTAATTGCTGTGTGTGTGTGTGTGTGTGTGTGTGTGTGTGTGTGTGTGTGTGTACACATGTGCACACCCTCCTGGCTGCAGTGCCAGCAGAGACCAGCAGAGAGTATTGGATCCCTTAGAGCTGAAGTTATATGCAGTTGTGAACCAAGTGATTTGGGTATTAGGAACTGAACTGCAGTTTAGTGGAAGAACAGCAAGAATTATTAGTCATTTATCAATCTCTCCAGTCACAAATTACCTAGCCTTTGTATCTACCTATTCATGCTTTCTTGATCCTGTTCTCAAATACAGCTTGCTTGGATTTCCAGGGTTTTAATAGATTATCCATTAGTTCATTCTCTGGGTGGTAGTTTGTTGGTTCTTTTTGTGAAGATTAGGGTAAAGTCTGAGGAAGCCATACTAGAACTGTAATCCCCATGGGGATTCAGCCAAATTTTGTTCTAGAAAAGTTTCCCTGTATAGATAGTGGATATCAGGGACTGTACACACCTGCCCTCGCCAGCAAGGAAGATGTGACTCCAGGTAGATCTTCTGTATGCAGTTTAATCAGGATTCTTTAAACATGTTGCTTCTGGCCTGCAGGGAGAGAGAGAGAGAGAGAGAGAGAGAGAGAGAGAGAGAGAGAGAGAGAGAGAGAGAGAGAGAGAGAAGGGACCCCTGCACAGGCTTAAATACCCTTGAGCTAACCAACCCCAGTGAGACATATGGACCCTGCAGATAGGCTACTCTAATGCGGCAGTAGACAGGCTGAACAGACTTAACCAATTAAGGGCTTGTTTACCCAGAGAGTCTTCACCAGTGGGAAGGTGTAAGGTAGAAGCCAGCACAACTTTAAGGCATGGCAGTACGCGGCTCTCTAGAGTTCCCCCTTTTTGTTTTAATAATGCAACAGGCAAGGATAGTGGTCTGGTCTCCAGTAAAGCAGTGGACATTGTAATGTCCCTGAAATCTAGTAGTTAGCCAAGTCAGTGCTACACCCGTCCGGCATCTTTTTCCTGGAGGTGGGGCCTGGGACACCAACCCATTTGCAACCAGACTTGCCCTTCTCAGAGTTGCTCACTTCCAGAGCTAACTCGGAGTGCAGTGCTAAGCCATACAACCTGAGCATGAAAGATCAATACTTGTTCATGACTGCGAGCCACGCTTGGGGAGACTGTCCTGCCTCAATGGATGTAAATGCCTGGACAACCATAGCTGCATACCGCTTCTGAGCAAACCTCATCTTGCAAAGGCACCATAGGCCCACGAAGGAGATAAGCAACTAGAGTACAGCCATGGCTCCCATTCCCGCCCACTCTTTCAGATGATCCATGGCAACGGGAACCACGATGACAATCTGGCAGCCAGTCCCGCACCCACACATGTTGAATTCACTGCAATGATGGTCATTCGCAGCTGTACCATCAGGTCATCAAAGTCAGCAGACCAATTTCCTAAAAGGTAGCTAGACAACTGTTGTGACAAATTAGCAGCATGTGTAAAGTTCTTATATTGAATGCTGGTAACATACAAGCCTGGATATTTCATCTCACATCCCAATTGGGCCAGCTGCCACAAAGTATCTATTTGCTCCTGCACCAGATCAATTCTTTGGTTTACAATCATTAAACCTCCTTTTAGTTGAGCACCAATTGTGGATTGAGTGTCCAAGGCAGTAGCCACATTCTTGAACAACTCATTCAGCTTAGAGGCTGCCCCAATGTATTCATAGCCATAGCAGCCGTGACTGAACCCACAACTGCAAAAGAGATAGTTGCAACTATAGCTGCTGTAATGCCATAATCTCTCTCTGCAGCCTCTACCAAACAGGCCACAAAATCTGAAAATGTTTTTATGGGGCCTTGTAGTATCTTAGTAAGGTTACCATTCACCTCTCCCTTATTGGGTAATGACTTCCATGCTTTTATGGCAATCTGATTTACTTATTCAAGACTTAAGTCATTTCGTATGGCTTTCCAGACCTCAGGGCAAAAGGAATGCCCTGTACCTGGACCCTGCCCTTTGTCACTGTGATCAGGAGAAGGCCCGGAAGGCATTGTTCCAGGAGGGTCCCTCCCCTCCCCACATCTCCATTTCTCCTCTCCCTTCCCCCTCTGTCCCTTAGGGGATTGTTTCTGAACTCCTTTTAGGAGGGCTTGTAATTCTTCCTCAGCCCAGCACACTACCTTGATGTCTCCCAAAACTGTGAACCAAGGTGCAATGGCATCACTTTTGCTCAGGAATCTTCCTAGTGTGCTTTTCTTCATTTTAAGTTTCTTTGACAAAAGTAGCTCCTGAAGAGCCAGAAAAATTGGATGAGACTGAGGAGTCCCCATCTTAAAAATTTTACTTTTGGTTTGTTACAACCACTCGCTCAATGCCTGAGACTTTATTGCCGCTTTTTCCCAAGGTCTTTAACTGGGTCCCAACTTACCTGGGACTTTATAGCTCCTTACCAGAGACCTTAAATTGCCTCTATGCTGAGGGCCTTAATTTTGTCCCAACTTACCTTGGGAACTTTCCAGCTCTACCCTGATTGCAAGAAGTTCTGATCTGAAAAATTCCCGGTACGGGCCACCATCTGTATGCGCCTGACCTTGCCAGCAAGGAAGACGCGACTCCAGGTAGATCTTCTTCATGCAGTTTTCATCAGGATCCTTTAAATATGTTGCTTCTGGCCCGCAGGGTGTGTGTGTGTGTGTGTGTGTGTGTGTGAGAGAGAGAGAGAGAGAGAGAGAGAGAGAGAGAGAGAGAGAGAGAGAGAGAGAGAGAGAAGGGACCCCTGCACAGGCTTAAATACCCTTGAGCTAACCAACCCCAGTGAGCCATGTGGACCCTGCAGATAGGCTACTCTAATGAGGAAGCAGACAGGCTGAACAGACTTAACCAAATAAGGGCTTGTTTACCCAGAGAGTCTTCACCAGTGGGAAGGTGTAAGGCAGAAGCCAGCGCCACTTTAAGGAGTGGCAGTACACGGCTCTCTACAAGGGACCTCAAAGTAGCAATTGTCCTTAAAAGATTATCACATTACCCTCTGTTGTTATGTTGGAAAGACATTGGTTAATCTTAAAATGAAGCTTGGGGACTGGGAACACAGTTCAGGCTGTCAAGTGGTCACTTTAAAAAACAAGTGAGGTGTGCTGGGGATGAAGAGATGGGGGGGATCCCTGAAGCTTGCTGGCCAGGCATCCTAGATTAATGGGAAAATTAGGACTAAGAGAGAGATACTAGCTCAACAAATAAGGTAAATGGCTCCTGAGGAACGACAGCCAAAATGAACTTCTGGCTTCCACATGCATGTGCATTCATGTGTACCTAAAGGCACTCCCATGCATGCATGAGCACTCCTGTGCACACATGTATGCACACACATGCATATGCAGAATAAAATGTGACCCTCCTGGTATCTTTCCAGACTCTCAGAAGTCATGACATTTGGACCTATCCAGCCTTAGTTCCCAGAATTCTCCACCTTTCTCAGATCCCATTGACTACCTGAGCCTTCTTTGAGGTCCTCAGACACACATATACCACATTCTTCCCCATTCCAAACCTTTGCACATACTGTCTTGCCATGGCTTCTAGAGTACTCATTCCTTTCTGCTTCTTCAGTGATTTGAGTCACTGGGTAGAAACTGTGTCTGCAGAAAAATCTTCCTTAACTCTAAGAGGCAGGTGGGTTCCCAGTATGAACAGTCTGCATATATCTCAACTGTCTGAAATGTCTCTATCTATGTCTACATCTATATCTATTTCTATCTTTATCTGTATATATCTTATCAGGTCATCTCTCATAAGAATCCATCTTCTTTGAACCTACTTCTCACTCTGATTCCACACCATTGACATTTAGTCATTGCATTTGAACTATGGACTGATGATCACAATATAAAAATTATTTTTCCCTACAAGTCCTTCAGGAGCCATGAGTGGAACAGTGACTTACGGCCATGCTGTGGTTGCTGGGTATAAGAGCCCTAAAATGAACATGACATTTTGTAGTCACCTCTTGTCTTTCCCAGTACCCCAACTTATAATTTTATTTCATTGTTTATTCCTTTGCTATTTCCATGTGTTTGTTTGGTGTGCATGTGTATATAGATGTTTGGATGCATGTGGGAACATGTATGGATGCCTTACATGTGTGTACATGAGCATGTGGTGGCCCAAGGTTGATGGTGAGGATCATCTCTTCCATTTTATTTATTGAGGTCAAGTCTCTTAATAAAACCAAGATCTGGAAAATATTTCTAATCTCTGCCTTCTGTGTTGGAGTTACAAATAGACACCCTGCCCACCCAGCATTTATGTGAGTTCTAGGATCTGAACTCCAATTCTCACACTTGAGTCACATGATTAACTGTTGAGCCATCTCCCCACCCTATCAACTCATTTTGAAGAACGTACCATACTGATTGTCAAACTGGAAAACATTTTATTTGAAACATCCTTAAAAATTCTGAAGTGCTCCTGCAATCTTATTTCCCAGATCTTTCTTTGTGAGGTTTGTAGGAGTCCATCACATCTATCACATCTGCTTTGGTACCTGGGATGGAGGAGCCTTTGCTCCATTCTTTTCCCAGTACTTCTCACTTCAGTTATATTCAACTGACTTCTCAGAATCCCCCATAACCCCACCGCCCATCTGTCTCTCACTGCTTGCTCTTGTTACTTCTATATCTGAGAACACTCATGCTTCCTTCCCTCACCACAGAGATATGGCTATACAATAGATTTACCCATTTTTAGGTGGTATTTCACTCTCTCATCTGCCATTCCCCATGGACAGAAGGTTTTTTTTTTGTTCTTTAACTTTTTAAGAATCTTATGTGAATATACAACTGTCTAGCCTGTGAGGCTTAGGGAAGTAAGATAGGTCCCTTCTGAGTAGAAGTTTCCTGAGCCAGTCCCTGACTCTAGGCCTCTGTGGAGAGAGCAAATAGTCAATTCTGTGTCACCCCAAGCCAGTAGAGAACATGACAGAGAAGACTTGAATGGAACAATGGCCCAATCAGAAACACGATTTTTCTGTCACCTGGCTCCAAGATTGTGGGGCTATTTGCTACTTAGCATACTGAAGGCATGGGTGTAAAGAGTTCACTAGACCTAAGATAAATGATAAGTGGCTGTTTTATTGGGGAACAACTTACACAGAACAATAAAGAACTGCCTTGGCTTTTTCTCTGTTATTCTGATCTTATCTGTGACCCAAGACAGAGAGTGTGTGAGAGAGAGACCATGACTCATACTTTCCTCTTTCTTGTTCCATCTGCCTGAAACCTGAAGGTTGGGGCCAATAACACAATTACACTGACAAGAATAGATGCCACTACAACTCCCCTTTTAGTCTAAAGGAGAAGGTTTTAAGCCAAGAAGAAGGTTTTAAGCCTGATGCAAAAACTATATACAATGATTACAAATGTCAAGTATATTCCAGGAAAAGGAAAAAGGTAAAACCTACAACCAGAAAGAACATTGAGCAAAAGGCACATACTACATGTTCATTTTCAGGGTAAAGGCATGACAGAGATTACTCTGATAGCAGTCCTAATCTGGAAAGTCTAAGTTTTGTACCTAGTATTTTCTATCTAAGATATGACAGGATATAGCTATGAGTGTCTAGTCTTCAATCTCATCAAATACTGAGAGAGAAAATAACAATACTAGGGTAGGAAGGAAGTACAAGCATGTGACTTCCAGAATGTGCAAGCAAAGACAGAAACAGTAGGCCATCTGGACAGTCACCCAAGGTCTCACACTATGTTCAGGAGACCAAC
The DNA here is from genome assembly GCA_030556225.1 of Cricetiscus sungorus. Classification (NCBI taxonomy): domain Eukaryota; kingdom Metazoa; phylum Chordata; class Mammalia; order Rodentia; family Cricetidae; genus Cricetiscus; species Cricetiscus sungorus. The sequence continues at coordinate 7,870,005 of JANBXA010000069.1, read as the reverse complement.
TTTGACTAAGGCCTAGAGTATCAGATGGACCATCTCTATAGCAGGGAAATTGAACAACTGTCTTACCCTGACTTGGCAAGGTTTATCAGCCTTCTTTAAGGTTATCTCCTGCCAGCCCATTTAGGACATCATGTCCAAGGTCAGTGGTCGAGGTTGGGGCAGTTCTTTGTCCAAGAGGCCAATAGCCAAGAAGAGAATGAATGATGGAGTGTCATTAGTACCCATCATACTCTTGGAAATAGCTTGGTGCTGTCAGGAACAATTGTGTCTCGTGTCAACAGATTACTAAATTATTAAAACATTTAAATGCCCATCTTTGCAGAAACTGAGTTTTACCTCAGATACTATTCCTCTTGACTGGTCATCCTTTGATGAACTCTTTAGTTTAATGTGTTCCTCAGTTCCCTTGGCATGCCTCCATAGTCAGTTCTCATACCATGTGCAATGCTTAGCTGTGGTTGTGACCTTGACACAGTCTGGAATCATTTGGGGGAAGAGAGTCACAGTGATGGATTTTCCACACTGAGTTGGCTTATAGAGATGGCTGTGGAGGAGAATGTATGTATGTATGTATGTATGTATGTATGTATGTATGTATGTATGATAATCATCTTATTTTACATATCAATTCAAGTTCCCTCTCCCTTCAATCCTCTCGTGACCCCACTGACTCCCCCATCCCATCCCCCATCCATTCCCCAGTGAGGATGAAGCCTTCCATGAGGAATCATCAAAATCTGTCATGTTATTTGGGGTAGGGCCTAGGCCCTCCCCTGTGTATCTAAGCTGAAAGAGTATAACCTCCATAGGGAATGGGCTCACCAAGTTTGTTTGTGTGTTAGGGATACATCCTGATTCCACTGCCAGAGCATTTTCTTAATGAAATTAATTCATGTGGGATGACCCAGGCTACTGTGGGTAGCACCACTCTCTGGGTAGGGTGTCTCGAATTATATAAAAGTAGAGACATGAAGCTGGGTACAAACAAGTAAGTGAGCATGCACACACTGCTCCCTGTTCTTGACTGTGAATGTGATGTGACTGTCTCTTTCAGGTTCCTTTTGCCTTGACTGATCATCAGTAATGAACTTAACCTGAAACTGTAACTTAAAATGCATCTCTTATCCCCTAGGTTTTGGTCAGGACCTTTTAATCACAGCAACAGAAATGAAAATAGAACACTAGAGTTAACTTTATTATTATTGTTTTTATTATTTTATATCTTGAAATTACCAGAATCACTTCTGAGTTTCCTATGATCAGCAGAGTACCTGCTCTATGCCAGGTTTCCATTCCCCCAAATAATAAAGTGGACTGGAACAAGGTAAAAATGGTATATACCTACAGTGCTGCCAGTTTGGAGGCCAAGGCAGACAAGGGATTTTGGGCCAGCCTGACTACATAGCAAGGCCTTTTCTAGGCCTACATTTCCATATCACCAGGGACATTGTAACTAATGGGTTTTCCTGAACATGGCAGCTGTTTCCAGGCTAAGTCAGTGTTGCTAGAAGAACCCCTGGATGCTATGGAGATTGAAGATGCACATATGAGATTGGATCTACAGTCATGGTAGGGTCTAATTAATATCTAAGGAACCAAATGAAAAAAGAAACTGCAGGGCAGAGGTGAAAAGAAGAGATTTGGGAGCCTATCTGCCAAAATGTAACCAATAAAACTAATACTCTATCAGCACCTTCACTGAACCCCACAGTGCTTACTCTAACATGGCAAGGCCAGGTTTTCGAACAAACACCCTGAATCCACACTTCCTGGTGATTTCTGAAAAGAGTAGTCACCCATCTCCTAACAGATCCCAGCTCCAGGACCTGCCGGGAGCTTCTGATGTCATTTCTTGAAGCCAGAAAGATCTCTGGGCTAATCTCTTTCTCCATGTATCAGGAGACACTTGAAATGTCCAGTTGTACCCCTACCCCTCTTCTCTCCATTCTCCCCCCAACAGGAGTAGGGATTGAACTGGAGGCCACACATGTGGTAGGCAAGTGTTCCACTATTGGCTATAACCAAAGTTTTTAATCAAATTTGTAATTAATTATTTGACAGGATCTGCCTATGCTAGCCTTCAACTCCCTTAGTAGCCCAGACAGGTCTTGAACTTGCAATCCCACTGCCTCAGCCACCTGAGTGGCCTGGATGAGGATTTTGTTAAAAGTATGGATAGCTTTTAATATATCCCAGAAGCCAGACTCTCAAATAATAGATACTATTTTTCACTACAGAGTTTTGGGAAGCTCCTGATGAAAGACTGGAAAACTTTAAACACCATGGTGCCTTAACATCAGAGGGGATAAATCCTTGATTAGAGCAAAACCACTGGTGGCTGGGAGCTGGCTCAGTGTTTGAGAGCACTTGTTCTTCCAGAAGACTTACATTTGGTTCCCCAAACCCACATGGTGGCCCACCTGTGACTCCAGCTCCAGGGGATTTCACACCCTCTTTTAGAATCTATGCACACCAGCATGCACATCACACAAGTGCACACGCGCGCACATGTATGTGTGTGTGTGTGTGTGTGTGTGTGTGTGTGTGTGTGTGTGTGTGTGTGTGTGTGTGTGTGTGTGTTTGTGTGTGTGTGTGCGTGCACGCACACACAACAGGGCAGAGGGAGAGAGAGACAGAGAGAGAGAGGGAGAGAGAGGGAGAGAGAGGGAGAGAGAGAGACTTTTTAGAAAAGCAGACAGCTTTGCTACAGTGTACACAAATCTAGTTGAAAGTCACTGAGGCTTACTTTGTCTGATGACTGTGAGTATGGCTACTCTGAGCATCCATGGTTGTCATCCACAGGTTGAACATCATGTGACAGTTCCTCAGCCTATGAAGAACAGCGAGCACCATGGCTTAAAATGGGTCATTACCTTTTTATATTTATCCCAAACTGTTAAGGTCAGCATTAAAATTTGACCTTTTCCCTGCCAACCCGTTTGAAGTAATTAACCCCCCGTGTCTGGAAACACAAGGAAGCTAGGACTCTGTTATTAGATTCTCATAAAGAGCCTATTAATATTAAAATTGCTTCCCTCTTGGGCTGACTGTATTAATGGCCCGGCACTGGGTAAACATGAGCCCTGATGCAGGGTTTTAAAATGCATGAGTCCAGGGCAGAGCTATTCCAGCAGCTTCATTCTCCATACAGAATCTTTTGTGACTGTTTCCTCTTTCATTGGTTCAGGTTTCTTCTTTGTATGTGTATATGCAGATCTCCATCTGTTTTCCAGGAAACTCCACTTGATTCCATTGGATATAGAGCAGGGTGGAGGGAGCAGATCACCTACAATGGTTGCTATACTCCCAGACTCCTGTGCACACCTGGGTCTCAGGATGAACTCAGCTTGGGGCTGTACAATAAGCTGTGGTTCTCTGTGGAGGCTATGTAAACCACCCAAGACCTGAGACAGAACTATCAAGAGCCAAGGTGCTCCTTATTTAAAGTATACATCTGACTGTCAAGGGCTAACTGGACTATGCTCAATTGTGAACTGCACAGCTTCAGTTGTTAACTCAGACAGTCACAGTGTGCATGGGATAACCATCATCTATCATGATTTATGCTGGGCTTGGGTATGTGGTGGAAAATGAATGAGGCATGTGTTTTTTTCTCATAGATCTTACACTTCACTTCAGGAAACCTCAGTTGCTAGGTATGCAAATAAATCAATAAAATAATAAGTCAATATCAAGAGAAATCAAATACACACCCCTATCTTATTGCCAAATACAAATAAAATCCCTGAACATAAATACACATATTCTGGCAGTTGAATATACCTCAGACAAGGTTTAATAGAATGATATATGAGGGGTTTAACAGCCAAACTTCTGAGAAAGGAAGATAATGCAAAACAAACAAACAGACAAACAAAAAAGCTCTTATAAGTAGACACAAAGCAGGGTATCGTATTTTAGAGAATACAATTTGAAAACAGACTGCCCATGAAAAGTTTTTGATGCAATGAAGGAATAGAAGATTTTTCAAGTGTTTAAAAAAAAGGTTGTCAAAAATCTACACTTAACATCAACAAAAATCCTTCAAGAAAAAAAGGAGAATTAAAGGAATCCTCAGGTGGAAAAAAAGGCAAAATAATTATTCACCAGAAAACCTACCTGAAACAGGAGCTAGCAGAATTTTTCTATGGAAAAAGAAAATGTATAAATACAATGTCAGGGCATCAGGAAAAAGGAACAAACCCTCCTCAACAATAAGGGAATATGTTCTACTGACATCATCAGAAATTCATGCAATTAGAAACACAGGAAATGCAGAAAATCGACAAACAAAGGCTGGCTTGGGGAGAAAATAATGACTAACACTGTCAAGTCTCCAACAAAACTGGCAGAGAAAAAAGAGGACACATCTCACCAAGAAGAAATGGGAAGGGCAAATTCACACCATAAATAAGGAATAGTTTAAGTATCTGTTTCACTATTAATGGCATTGGACTTATAATAACTTCAACAGTTCCCACAAAATAAATTTCACTTGGGAGAATTCATCAAAGACCTTGCCCAAATGGTGAGAGGAAACAGAGAACGTCTCAATTTATTAATGGAGCCCATATTTCTTTGAAAATAAAGTCAGACAAAGATAGAACATGAAGCTTAGCCTGGAAATCTAATCATAGTAAAACCATTAACATCAAATCAGTGTAATATAGAATACAAACATGCTGGAGAAGAAACTGCCACTCTACTTTGTTGGTATACATGTCTTTTGATAAAGTACAATAAACTATTTCATTATAAAAATCTAACTGAAAAACCAGAAGTGAAGATGTTTAGTGTTATGAGCAGTTTTCCCACCAGCCTGGTCCCCAGTGCTGTATCAGCCCCCAAATAACACACAGAGATACTGTATAAAGCTGTTGGCCTGTTAATAATGTTTCTTATTGGCTAGCTCTGTCTTAAATATTAACCCATTTCTCTCAATCTAAGTGTTTCCACATCGTCTTATCTTACTGGAAAGAGGGTCCAGACCTCTTCCCTGAAGTCCCTACATCTTGACTCTCCTTACTATAACTCCCAGAACCCTCCTTGTCTCCTAGTCCTGCCTTAGTATAGTAACATGCACCAAGAAAAACCCATAGCTTGCACATGGAAACTCAAGATAAAATTCTATTTCTTTGACTGTATATAGGTATCAGCAGAGAGGTACAGTTTATTTCAGACATAAGAAAACCAGAATTATGTCATCTTCAGGAAAATGGGGGGATGAGGAGATAGTATTAAGCAAAATAAATTCTAACCAGAGAGATACCTGTCTCACGATTTGTGGATCCTACATTTTATACAGATACATAAACTCATATGTAAATATAAGAACAGAAATGGGCAGCAAAAAGATTGCTCAGTGGTTACAAGCACTTGTCTTCCAGGGGACCTGAGTTCAGTTCTCAGCACCCACATCAGGTTGTTCACAAATAACTGTATTTCCAGCTTCAGAGGACTATTCAGCATCCTCTTCTGGCCTTTGCAGACACCCATGCACAAGCTCAGGCACATATGTGCACACATGGAGATGGAAAAGGAAGAGAAATAATATTGCTGAAAAAGAACAGAAATTAGTCTACTAAGTAGGGGAAGGAAGGACCAGGTAAGAACAGGGCTGGGAGCAGAGCTGGTCAAAGTACATGATGTACTTACTGTGTACAATGGATATGCCCCACAAAGGCTAGAAAAGAAAATATCAGGGAATATTAAGCAATTAAGCAATATCCCATTAACTATCTTTGCAGGCAGCAAAGGAGGAAAGATCTTCCCAGAGGAAAAGTGCCTTAGCTTTTGAACAGTTCTGGCAGGTTCCCTTGCACATCTCAGACAAAGGGACCCTGGTTTATCTATAACAATGTCTTTTTATCTAGAGATCAAGTTGGAATAAAGAATTTAGATTTTAAGACAAAATTAATAAGAAAGATATTTAACAAGACAAAACTTACAGGCTGAAAACTGCAGGACTGTTAATGTTTGTAATTCTAGGAAATTTACCATGTTCATGGATCAGAACAACCAGCAAATGTGTTTGTTAACCCAGTCTGTCACAATCCCAGTGTATTATTATTATTATTATTATTATTATTATTATTATTATTATTACTTTATAGCTCGAGACTGTATATTCTATAAGGTAAACAGGCAGGTGATGGAATTAATGACTCTGAAGTTTAAATGGAAGGGAGGAGTCTACAGGAGCACAGAATCTGTATATTCACAGTCATGACACCTTTGTAGTTCTGGCAGGTCACATACAGGCTAATACAACAGAATGCAGAATCCCAGAAGAGATTTGCATACATGTGCCCAGTTGAGTTTTTGATGAAGCTGGACAGGGAATTAACAAGATGAAAGGTCACCTTTCTCTTCAAGTATGAGAAGCCAACTGGATGGCTGGGACCTAAGTCTTGCACCTACATAATAGGAGACTGACACAAAACAGGACACCAATTTAAGTGTAAAAATGAAACCATGAAATCTTTAGGGAATAAAAATAAGGATTCAAGGTTTTTTTTTCCTTTTATTGAGGATAGTTCTTTTTTCAGGGGTGCCAACGGTTTTGAATATTTATTTTTCTTGTTTTTAGTTAACACTTTCACAGGAAGATACATAGAATTTTAATAGAATAAATTTCCCAGTTGTATGGAGATAGAATTGTAGTAAATTTTACAATGACTGCCTCTTTCCTTATAAGTATAGTAAGATAGCTACCTTTAATTAGTACTGGCAATAAAACAAAATGAAAAATAAAGCAAACTAACAATTAGGCATAATTTAAATACACTCTAACTTGGACTTACTCTTAAAAAGCAAGCTAAAATAACTAGCTTAGTAGTGTTATAGAAGAAGTTCTATTAGATAATCCCATTGACTATTACTTTCAAGAGTCAAAATTCCAGAACAGACCATACAAACCATTTAACATAATTTCTGTTTTGTTGACAAGGGGTCAAGCAAACACTACCCACCTTCAACTATTTCAACAGCCAACATGTGTTTTACATGCCTTGGTTAGACAAACAAAGCCATAATGTATCCTAAATATATTATTTCTTTCTCTGTAAAAGAAATGTTTAAATGTATCATGGGGAAACTTGCTTGAGAATAGATTTTTATCTTATACAATACATTCCTGATCACAGTTTCCCTACCCTCCATGCCTCCTAGTTTCCCACCTTCCCACTCCCCAGATCCACTCCCCCTCCATTTTGCTTCAGAAAGGAACAGGCCTCCAAGAGGCAACAATCAAAAATGACAAAATAAGATACAATAAGACAAAGGAAAACCCTCATATGGAGACTGCGCAAGGAAACCAATAGGAAGAAAAGATAAGAGGCCTCAGGTTTGAAGTTTAAAATTGTAGCAAAGAATTCTTGTGGCTAATAAAAAACAGAACCCACAGAAGAAACCAAACACTAAATTAAATCATATACATGTATTTTATACAAATGCTATATATGTATATAAATATTGTATATTTATTATTAATACAAAGAAATTATATTTATATTAATTTATATTAATTTATATTAATGCATTATATTTATATTATATATTATAGCATAATAATAGAATATGTGATATATAATATTATTAATAGATAATATTTATAATTATATAATTTGCTCTACAAAATGACCAGATCAAAGATGAAAAGACAGGTGCAGATTGCAGGTAAACTTATGAGTCTTGTTTGTCTAAGAAAATACTGATTTCTATAAGAAATGATGCTGTCAACACAGCAATAGATGGTCAGATGGCATGAAGACATGTTTCACTGAAGATGTACAAATGGAAGATGAGTATATGGGAAGGAGGTTAATATCATTAGATGGTAGGGAAACAGGAAGTTCAGTTCCATATCAGAGCACACATTCTAGAATGGCTATTTTCAAACAACAGTGACAGAGGACTGGAGAGACATTTGAGTAGTGAGATGCACTTATAGATTATGCAGAAAGCCTCAGTTTAGTTCTCAGTATCCATACTAGGTAGCTTACCTGTAACTCTAATTTTAGGGGAACTGTCACCCTCTGGTGACCTCCATGAGTGCCTACACTCACATGCACATCCTCTCTTTCCCCCAGACTGGTAAGGATGTGTGGAGTTTAGATTTCTTAAGCCTCCCTGGAGGGAATGGTCCACTCCACAACTGCTTTGGGGACAGTTTGGCAGTTTCAATTAAAAAAGTATCATAGAACTTGGCAGATGGCCTCCTGAGTGCTAATTCCTGAGCTTTGGATATTTTTGTTCATACCAAAATCAATTTGCTAACATTGATAGATGCTTTATTCATATTATCCAGAAATAAAGCAGAAATAAATAAATTTAGTAATAAAGCAGTTGTGTTCATGAAGGTAAATATTTTTACAAACCCTGGAATCTGAGGTAAAAGTCTGAACTGTTTGTACACGCACCCTCCTGTATGGATCTCAGCAGACGTTAGTCCTCTGTAGTCATATGCACTATGAGTATGCTTCTGTAGAATTCCTGAGATCACAGGAAGGACATGAGCACAGAGCAGATTGGTCACCACCAGGGAGTACAGAAGGCTGGGAGCAGGCAGGTAATGAGTACTTATGGTAGGGCAGGTTAAGCATCCTTATGCTGATGGAAGTGTATTCTCTATCTGTGCTGTTCTCATTGTGGTCCAGTGAATGCTTTGACATTGTGCTGTGACTTTGAAACTAGATAAAGATGACCCAGAGTCCCCTTGAATTATTTTCTTCTAAGTCCACAAGGGTCACCTCAAAGGCTTTGCTACAAAAGGGATTTGTCAGGGTCAAGAGATAGCAGGAGGCAAAGGTGCTTCTCTCATGATCCCAGTTTGGTTCCCAGAACCCATGTAAAGGTAGGTGGAAACAGAAACCTGACTCTACAGATTTGTCCCCTGACTTAGACATGTAATCTGTGGCATGCATGCTCATGCATACTCACATCTCCCAAATAATACAATAATATTGTTAAATAAATAAAAGACATTTACCGATAAAGAAATACTGTGATGAAAAACCATTAGACTTTCCTGGACCATTAAGAGAAAGTCTTTTTATGGAGCTGACATATAGATGAGTCCCTGAGAGATGGGATGGAATCTATAGTGTAGAAGAGAAAAGCTTCTGTGTGGATATACTGAAACATCCAGATAATCTGTGCACTGAAAGATCTTGATGTACCTTTACCCCTCTGGCTGCTGGATATCAAAGTAAAGACCCAACTTGTCTCCAGGTATGCATTGTCCAGGCTCCACACTGGAGACACACATGGTAGGAGCTATCACCCAAGTGTAAAGCACTCTCAGTGGGTGCAGAGATTTACATCTTGTAATTCTTGCAGACAAGCTCCAAGGATTGTAAAATTAGTGTCTTTCACTCAGCCCAGAGGTACTGAGAGGTAGCTGAAGTTTTCATACATATCACATTCTTGGAATCCCACAGCCACCCTCTGGTGGAGGGCTGGATAACACCTTTGTGTTCATTTTGCATGTAAGGACAAAGACATTAAAAATGTTGCAAGATTTATCCATCTGTGTTTCATACAGTAAATAAGCTTGAGAGTGAAATCTGCCCTATCTGGTCTAAGGTCTGTATTTACGGATGATGTACAGTTGTAGTTCCATGGTGTTCTACTGTAATAATGAATAGATGTAGGGAAAGCAGGGTTTTTTAACTCAAGGGCCCCTTATTTCTTCTTCCCCAGTATTAGGACTCTAGCCAAGGAATGAAATGGTATTTTTGTAGGCGTGAATAGTTTGTTGAGGAGATAAAATTGGCAGAGAAGATAGTAGTTATATGTGGAAGAAATTAGGATATTTTGCTATAAAACAATAAATGTTGAAACGTCAAAGACAAAATGCAATGATTTCCACTTAAGAATTTGAAGTTGGTTTTGACAACACCATTTACTTTCTATCCTCTGCCCATTGCTTGTTCAGATAGGGTGGATTTCTACATCTGTGACTGACACATGTCATTCATGTTGGACTCAACACAATAGACTTTTGATTCTGGTAAGTTGATAGTATATTTGAACTGTATATCTGTATCTATACCATGTTTTTCACTGTGTTTTCAAGATACTATACTGGAATGCAATTATAATAAGCTCCTCTTCTCATGATCACAGTGTTTATTACAGCACTATTGGCAGTAGCTAAGATACAGGACCAATCTAGATATCCATCACTGGACACATGATGACACATGAGAGAATGATCATTCAGCTCCTCATAAAGGAAATTTTAGGATTTGGGCAGCATGAAATTGTGTGGAGGTCATTAGTCAAAGTGAAATAAGCCACATAGAGATGGACAAACACTCCATGCCCTCACTCATTTGCAGAAATTGATGACTTTCTTATGGAAAGAGAAAGGACTAGGGGGTCACTGGGAACTGAGTAGAGAAGAAGGAAGATGGGGCAGGAATCTCTTTTAAAGAGACACCGAAATGCAATTCAAATGTTTGTGTGTGTGTGTGTGTGTGTGTGTGTGTGTGTGTGTGTGTGTGTGTGTGTGAGTGTGTGTGTGTCCATTTGTATATGAGTGCAGGCAAGCACATGTCATTGCATTATGTGTAGTGATCAGAGGATAACCTTGGGGATGTAATTCCTCACCTTTCCTGATGTCTCAGGTAGACTCTTTGCTGTTTTTTGCTCTGTAATCTAGGCTGTCAGGCCTGCTGGCTTCCAAGTATTCTTTTGTCTTTACCACCCAACTCACTATAGGAGTGCTTGGATTACAGGCATGAGCTTCTGTGTCCAGCCTTGTATCATTCTGAGAATTTTAGTAAGGTCCTTGTCATTACCTAGCAAGTGTTCCATCTGCTGAGCCTTCTTCTCAGGCTCAGGAACACATGAGTGTTCTACTCTGAACTGAGCCTGGATTATCTCTTTGCAAAGCAGAATAATCTCATTTCAACAGAATTATATTAAATGTAGTGTCCATCCATAACTCTGAAAATAACTCGTTTTGGCATGCATGTATTGATTGTATCATTGAGGAAAACTTTAAGATGCATGCTAGTTTATTTCCTGAGTTCTGAGTGTTATACATGCTGTTTTTCCCCCTACCATTTCATGTGGAGGATTATTGTGGGAAGTGGCTGCTGGAGATCAGTACAGAGGCCAGCAAAATCATGGCTGAGATGACTTCTCAAAATTCTGATTTTCCTGAATTACAAAGCCATGGGCTACAAAGCCCTTGAAGAACTATGGGTATCCTCACATCATCTGCCTTTTACGGTTCACTTTGACATAGTCAGAAATTTCATTTCAAGCCATTGCTGGTAGTTGATGATGTTCTCTTGCCTCCTTGAGCTGAACGAATTAAAATCTGAGGTTTCCTTCGTCTATAAGTGGGTAGGAGTCCATTGGACACACCCCATTAGCTGCTTAATTTTTATGCCACATAAATGGGGCGTTGCTTTGCCATTTTGTGCAAAGGGACTTTATAGAAAGCCATAAAGAGGGACAGTAAATTTGCGGGCATGTGCTCTGTGGAGCTCCATTCCTTCTTGAAGAATGATTCCTTGCAGGCAGTTAGTTTCCTGCATCAGTGCCAGGAAGTGAGTGCAGCCCTTAACTCCCTTTCTGAGGTCTTTGAGGTTCTTCGAAGCTGCTTTTTTTCTCCTTCAATTGAAGGAAATTGCAGAGCTCATCACAGAGTCAGTTCAACTTGAGCAGAATTCAGTGACTCACATCCAGAGTAAGTCTGCACACCACTTCCTGTCTCAGCAGTTGCTCTTGAGTTTCAGAATTGGTGACGATATCACTCTAAGCCTTGGATTCTCTTTGGAGCACATTCTTATGTATTAAACCTTTCCTTGCTTTTTAGTGTGGTGCCAGGGATAGAAACTGGGGTCATATGCATGCTATTGGAGTGCTCTACCACTAAATCGAAACCCCAGCTTCTTGAGCATCTTGAGTCTCTCTAACATATCAGTCCACACATACACCGTGTAATATTTAAGATAAAATCAGTCTAGGACTTCCAACATATATCATGTATTTATGATGAAAACATTTAAAATCCTTCTGACTTTGTTAGATGTACAAAGTGTCACTACAATCCTGTCAGCAGTAGCCTACCAGAACCCTTTGTTCTATCTAACTACAACTTAGTGCCCATCAGTCAAGCTTTTCCCACATTCTCCTCCTTCCTGCTCCCACCTCCTGATAATTATCATCCTGTTCTCAACTTCCATTGTTTTCTCTTTATAATGGTGTGTGTGTGTGTGTGTGTAGAGAGAGAGAGAGAGAGAGAGAGAGAGAGAGAGAGAGAGACAGAGAGAGAGAGAGAGACAGAGAGAGAGAGAGAGAGAGAGAGAGAGAGAGAGAGAGAGAACATGTGTTGTGGTACACATGTAGAGGTTGGAGAACAACTTGCAAGAGTCAGTTCTCTCCTCCCACCATGTGGGGACTGAAATCAGGCATTCAAGTTTGGCGGCAAGCACCTTACCTCCTACTTCATTCACCACCGTACACTGAGCATGTTTAGATCCCCCATGTGACACATTCATTATTTCTGTACATACTCATTTTGCTATTATTACTACTCAGTTCCTTATAATAATTTTTCTATAATGAGAATTATGAATAAAGAAGAGACTTGTGTGCCACTTAGAACAGAAGGTGCTACTAAGTTCATATCAGAAAGAAGAGAAACAGGTATTTTCTGGTGAGATGTCCTGGAAGATTCATAAAAGCTCTGCAAACTATTATTGATATAAAATCTTAAGTGATGGGTGGTACACATTTGAATTTTTGTTTCTCTCCATGTGAACAGAAACAGGTCCAGTCCTTGAGTGAGTCTGAAGCAGGGGCGGTGTTCTGTGTTCTGTCTCTCTGGTCTGAAACTTTATTATATGTTTCCTTAGTGCAAAATTAATTGATCCTGGGGAAGGTGATCCATCACTGAAGGGGAAACCAGATTGATTTTTATACCAGCTCTTACTTGTTTCCTTCTTAGTAGAATTACTCCATTATGCTTCTGGAAGTGTTTATGGGCATTATAAGACATTTACATCTTGATGTATTCAGGTACTTCAGTGGTTTTTTTAGTCATTATTAAGGGAATTATATTAGGATTAAGCTGGTTATCAATCTTTGGATCTGGCACCTAGCTAAGGAAATCACTGCTTTATCCTCATTAAAGCCTTAAATAGAAGATCATTAACAGCACATGCTCACCAAGTGCCAAGGCTGGTGTGAAACCCTCTGCCTTGGGGGAGCTTGGATTCTTACACATCAGAAGTTAAATAAGCAACACTTTGACAATTTGTAAAGAACCTCATCTGCATAAAGTATCCTCCAACTTAAAGTTTAAGAATACCTCAGAAGTGATTTGGGGGATCATCTAGTTGGTAAAGCACTCACCACAGGAGCATAATGGGTTATTTTTGATCCCCAATACCCATGCAGAAAGCCAGGTACAGTGACAAGCATCTGTATTCCAAGCCCATGGGAAAGAGGAGACAGGAGAGTTCTTGGTGCTCACTGGCCAAATAGTGTAGCTTAACCAATGAGCTATCATCAGTGAGACACCCTGTGCCAAGCAATAAGGTAACAAGTGATTAAGGGGATGATCAAGACCAGCCTCAGCCTCCTTGCACATGCATGCATACAAGTCCTTGCATGTGCATGTGTACACACTCATATACCACACACATAGATGCACATATGTCACACAGGAGACATAGACTCTATGGAATTTCTTACCAATTAGGAGTAAGGGAATTAATCACTTGGGTGTGTTGTTCAAATATTTACCAAAGGACAATCTGATTCTCTATTAGCCTTGAAGAAGGAACCCTGACAGTGGACACATGATAATCAAAATAGAGAGAGAAATAAACACTACTCATCAGCCATGCTATAAATTTAGTCTTCATTGAGGCTGGAGATGCTGGAGTTTGGTTTTACTTATCTGAGTTTTATTTTGCCATTGAGATTAGTTCTAATCGGCTTAGGTGTAACCTGGCTGAGAGATTATAAACAAAAGATAATGATAAATGGTGATGTTCCCACTCAGTCGCCATCTGGGGAGAATGCGAGAGAGATTCATAATAGCTTAGTCTAGGTGAGGTTGTTCATGTTGATTGTTTTAATGATCTGGAAGAGAAAGTAAATTGCATGCTAATGAAATTTGCAGAAGATATTAAATTGGAAGGTGCTAGAAACAGGAGTGAAGATGGGAGATATTATATAAATGTACCCTATGTAGGTTAGAAATATGGACAGAAAGGATAAAACTGTGAAAGCACTTAAAAAGTAACATGGGGTTACATTTTGGGGAAATGGGAAATAAGGAGGTGAATCTTGAAATGGCCTGATAGGAAGCAAAAGGAAAAATATGGACCAGGGATAGGAAAAGATACTACAGCATTGGGTACAGCTTTCAACCTGGCATTGTGCCAAAACCAATCTCTCATTCCACAGCTTGAACAAGATGAGCCATGGCTGCCCATGTAGGCACAGCAGCTTACCTCCGATTCTGTTCTCACCACTTCTGGGGCTGCCTATCTAGTCTGGGTCTCTCTTCCCTTTTTTTGTCCTTTCATATCTTTCAGCTCACCCACCCCTCGTCTGTAGCATTTATTTCTGGTAGCGTTAGTAGGAGAAAGATGGAGACAGATTGGAGAAAAGTTGGCAGTGGGAGTGGGAACAGATTAAGGGAAGGGAAGGTTTGACTTATGAGTAGAGATTAAAGGCGTTGAGTTTTCATGGCTTGTCTCCTGGTGACATCCAAAGGTTTGTACCAGTGCACATGTACTTAAGTGATGTAAGTGGGAAAGATGCCATGATACTATTTAGACCATGAACAAAGGAACAGGCAATGGTAAGTCTGATAGGGAAATTATATAATCAGAACTTACTGCTGGAACTTACAAAGGCTTGGAAACACTCTAGTTAATGCTTCCTTGTTGGCTGACACCCATGCTAGGTCCATCTGAAAGGCTCTGGCTGAACTGTGCAAATATCCCCATTTAAACATAAAAACTCAAGACAGAAGCAGTGATGAAACATGTGGCTATCCTCTTCCTTTTGAGTCTTACTATGGTTTTGACTGTACTAGGACCTTGCTTTCACTACCATGTTCTGACAGATCCATACATTGTCCCTTTACACAAGATTGGAAAGCAGAATGCTAACATTTATGGAACACATGTGGTATATGCTTGTGGAGAGGTATAGAGATACATTCTCTGTGCCAAATGCTGGAGCAAACCAGCTGTTCTCTAGCTGGATATGAGACCCATTTTATAGACAAGGAAAATGGACCTCAAAGAGGTTGGATCTTAAGAAGTTTGTTCTCATTTTCGTAGCAGAGTGAGAAAGTATGAACAAAGTGAAGGAAATGGGTTGAGTGAAGGTCTTTAGTGTTACTCTTTGGTAGTAAGTCAGTGGTGGTAGAGTTCCTGGCACTAAGCAGCTGCAAATTAATGTTCTCAGAAATAGTTCCTAGGAGAATGTGGATGCTTCCCACACCTTTCCTACTGGTTTCCCCCAACAGCAAACCTTTAAGGAAAAGGAAGATATTTTCATTTGGGGTCATACTGAGGATTGAACTCAGGGCCTTGTACTTGTTGGGTAAGCACACTACTAGTGAGCTATGTCTCCAGTGGAAAAATGAAGGTGGCTAAATAGATTGCTCATGATTTCAAGGATTCCCTAGGAACTGCCTGATCTATTTGATGAAGCCACTCCACCTCAAAATGGAAAGCAAGTATAAGAAATTGGGCCCTGAGGGGTTAGGGGAGAGAAAGGGGCAGGCATTAATGGGTCTGCACAGGGATGGGGCAGTCTATGGAGCCACAGTAGGCTATTAACTGATTCTGAGTCAGAGAATAACATTAGCTATGAAGTGGAGGTTTTAACTTTTGCAGGAGTCATCTTCATCTGAATTCATAAGTATCAACTATATTTTGGGAGGAAGCCCAGCTTGTGCAGAAATGAGCCCACTGATGTCTGAGACAGATGGACTTGCAGTAATCAAAAAGTAGAAGAGTTAGAGGGACATTTAACAGGCAATTTCTATCTTCTTTTCTGGTCAGTGATGTGTCATCTGGGTGGATGCTCTCCCATCCTTGAGCATCACTGGGATGTGTATTTGTAATCCCAGACCTGGCGTGTGTACTTGTAATCCCAGACCTGGAGAGGCTGAAACAGACACAGCTCACTATTCAGCCAGCTGAGCTACTTGGTGAGTTTTAGGCCACTGAGAGACCATCTCTTACAAAATAGCATGGATGCCTATATTGATTTTTGGCTTATGCACATACATGTGCACACCTGCACACACTTGTACATATACATATATACACCACTGAAGAAATGGAAGAATGGCTCAATTTGGAAGTATTTGCCATGCAAGCATGAAGACCTGGCTTTGGCCCCAAATTCCACTAGTGTGCTTACAATCTCAACATTGGGGAGGCAGAAACAGGTGGATCCCTGGCACTCACTGACCCATCAGTGTAGATAATTCTAGGCCAGTAGGGGATGCTGTCTGAGAAAATAAGGGAAAGACTCCCAAGTAAAGACACCTGAGGTTGACTTCTGGCCTCTATGTGAATGTGCACACATGTGCTCCTGCATACACACAAAGATCAAGGATGTCTGACATACTCTAAAAATTCATACTGTAAAGTATTGTGTTCTACTAGTGAATAGATTAAATGTTCTATTTCCTGCATCATCTCAGTTCTCAAATGCTGTCTGCAGTGGATGGAGACATAATGATCAGAAGTCCATTTTCTTGTTTGGTTGAACTGGCTGAGACTCAGTTAGATGGATCAAACGAAAAAAGGATATGGAATTCAGTGTCTCGCCTTACTTCATTCAGAGTGACAGAGAGCCTTCTAGAGTGCTTAGACCCTGCTTACACCCTCCACCCTCCTCTCTTCCCTCTCTGTCTTCTTGGATTTTTCCAAAACCATCTAATTAGAAGTTTCAAATGCCTGATGGACCCCATAGTTTGACAGTGTGTGGCACAGATATGGCCAAGTTACCTGGAATGGTGCTTTTATTTGTCAAATTCCATGCCTAGGGCAAAGCTAGCTCTGTTCCTGGAATCCTCACTTGGTGTGAATGCAAGGCTAATCCCCGTGATCACAGTGGGCCTTGTGTGCATAGTTCTGGGCTGGAGGGAGGGAGTGAGCTCTGCCTGTCTGGCTTGTTTTATTTGACATTCTGTAAAAAGTATTGGCTTCAAATTAGACTTGTGCACCATTGATGCTGCTAGTGTGCAAATCACTTGGCCTCATTATTTATATTATCTATTTAGTAACTAGAAAACGTAATTCCTCTTGTGATTTTTATCTCTTTTCATTCTTTAGCTTTGCTAATGGCACTGACATTAATCAGTTTGCTAGCTCTCTCTGCTTATGCCTTTGGGACAGCTCAGGGCCTTGTTCAGAAATCAATTTTCCATCAGTTCACACCTGTACCTAAAACAAACACCAGATATGCTTGCTGGTACACTGCCAATATTTGTATGAGTCACAGTGGTAATGAGACCCTAACATACATTATCTGCCTCAATGAAACATGACATCCAGTACTGATGGATGTTTGGCTTACACAACAACAGGTGTGTATGTGACAGAATTGGGACATGCTTCAATTTACTGAGTGGTACTCTTCCACCTAAGTGACAGGAAACCAAAGTGATGATACTTCATAGCTTCTCATATCATGGCAGTGTGTGTGCTGTCGTATTGTGTATGTATGTGGGTGACTGTTCATGCCTGTACAGGTCTATATGTGGGCATTTGTATATGGAGAGGCCAGAGGTCAACCTCAAATGTATTTCCTTGGGAGCCATCCATATTTGTCTTTGTCAGTTTGTTTTTGAGACAGTGTTTCTCTCTAGAATCTAGGATTTGCTGATTTGCTTAGACTGGCAAGCCAGCAAGCCCTGGGGTTCTTCTTATCTCTGCATCAGCTGCACATGTCACCTGTCCAATTTTTTACCTGAGTTCTGGGGATTGATCCCAATTCTTCATGCTCTTGTGGCTGGACTTTTCCTACCAAGGTATTTTCCTAGCCCAGTGGGTTTGCTTTCAAGTTGGAACAAGTGAATTGTAATCCTAAAAGTCGATTTGTCCATTTCTTCCTTCCCACCACTCCGTGATTCAGAGCAGCTGTTTAGTCATGGTGCACAATGGTCCTGACCTTGGAGGCTCTGCTGGGAATGGAGATGCGTTTCCTGGCTCAGTCATCAGTATTCAGTTGTGCGGCACTTACGCTGGGTCATTGTGGAGGTGTTGTGATTCTGTTTGAATTTTATACAGAGGCATGGAGAACACACCGTTCCTTCATTAAAGGCTTATTAACTGCACTTTGTGAAATGGGGTGAAAACAAATATGCTCCCAAATGGCTTGTGTGTTTATTACCCTCCTGCCTGATACATAACTCAGGGCCTAGGGAGATGTTGCAGAATCAAGGACTTAAAAAGAAATATGTGGCCATGTAGCCTGTTCCTGAGAGAGGTGAGGCAGGCTCAGAAGCTTCTAATTTCTGTGGTACTTCTTCCTCAGTCCTGGAGCAGGGAGCCAAGAAAAGAGGAAATGAAATAAGACAGTGGGAGAAGATGGATGTGAGGTTGCAAGTTTGGAATGCCAGATATTGTTCGAATATCTCCAAACCCCAAATCCAAAGTCTGAAGCTCAGCCAAAGCAGAACTGTTTTGAGTACTGCCATGATACACAGGTGGATATTCATCCAACAATGGGCTGCAGTCAAAATGCAGGTGCACTGAAAATATGTATGCCATTAACTTCAGACTGTGTGTGTAAGTATGTAGAAACATGAATGAATGTTGTGTCTAGACTGAGCATCCATCCAAGATACATTCTTATATAAAGATATATATCATAGAACTGTAAATATTATAGACAAGCATATACTAGATATTACCTATTGGTACCAGCTATATAAAAGCTTATATTGCAAGACTTCAAACATCCCTTGAGGTTCTAAGTAATTGGAGCAATAGAAACTGAAGCAGTACTAAATATAAGGGACACTGTATGGAAGGAATGTGATGCTGGAGAAACGCCTCAGTGATCAAGAGTGCTTGCTGCTTGTGAGAGGACCAGAACCCACCCATGCTGGGCCCCTCACAACTACCTGTAACTTCAGATGCAACGAATCTGATTCTCTGCTCAGGCTTCCAAAGGTACTGTAAACACTGTATACACTGTGCATACACACACACACACATACACACACACACACACACACACAGAGAGAGAAAGAGAGAGAGAGAGAGAGAGAGAGAGAGAACAAATAAAAGATAACTACACGTCTTTAAACAAATTCCATATCACTGATTATGACAAAACTATTGAAAGTGATGTGTAAGCAGAACCACAGAGAGAAAGCCTCAGATTATGACCAGGTGTTCAAATGCACAGTGCCTGTAAGGAGGACTGAAAGGGCATGGGCCACTTAGGTTGGTTCAGGGGATAACAGTCTTCACATTGCTAATGTTCAGAATCCCCGATCTCTACATACAGTCTACATTTACAGCACCACATGCTCCTAGATGATGCTGTCTGCTAGTTGTACACATATTGAAGGGTCTAGTTGGTTCTTTGCCACCTGTCTGTGTTCTAAAATGCAAAGTTGCTCCACTTTTTCTTACTGCTGAGAGGTTTCTTTTTAGGATGCAAATGGCCATGACTTTGGATTGAATCTCCATTCTGTTTTTCTGGTTCCCAAGTACTAGCTCATTAATCTTTGTCCATTCCACAGTTTCCACAGCCAAGAAGAGAAGACAGAGCCTGCTGGCAGCATGGAGGGAGAGGGTAATGCAAGCAGACTCCATTCTCTTTTTCTGTTGGTCCTTTGCACTTTCCTTACACTGTAGACATCGGATCCTATCAAGAAGCCTTTTATCCACATAAATGGTCCACTAAGCCAACATGTCACATAGCAATAAATCACCAGTTATATTATTAAGTACATTGCGGTTTCTTTCCTAAAAACATCTAAGACACAGTCAGGACACATTGTTTATTTCACACCAAACTAATATCTTTACAGTCAACATTCAGGCAGGTGAGCATGCTGCATCAAAATATTAATTATATATCATATTGGCACTGATAACAAATGCTCCTGTGTGGCCTTCTTTACCAGGGTATGGCTGAAATGGGTTGCAAAGCAAAAGGCTAAATAATTCAAAAGAGCCTTAGTCACAGTGGACAGCCTCTACCAACATCAAAGTCATGGGCATCCACTTTTAATTCTCATTTGATTTTGTTTCTTCTGCAAACAGCTCTGAATGTCAGTGCTCCTTGTGACTTCAATGTATCATTAAAGACGTGTTCCCATCCAGGGACAAGTGTAGTGTCAATAGCTTCGGAAAAGTTCGGAGATCTTGACTCAGATGTGTGAGAAGTTCTCACATTGCAACCTTGGTTTAAAGCCAGCCTTTGGCTCCTGTGGCTGGTGCCTTGGGTGATCCCCTTCAAGTCTTAAAGGTGCCTTTTCTTTCTTAGTATTAGAAGATAAAATTACTTGGCTTTCAAGATTGTTTCAAGGACTATAAATAATACATTTACTACATATAATGTGATAGCTTGTAGGAGACATTGGAGTTATCAAGATGAAGACAGATTGTTAATTATACAGCATTAAATAGTGTGATGGTGGGATTTAATTGCCAACTTGTGGCCCTGTGAAATGGCTCAGTAAGTACAGGCACTTGTTAACTCTGAGTTCAAGCCCCAGGACCCACATGTTTGAAAGAAGAAAACCTATTATTGTAAGTCATCCTCTGACCTCACACATGACATACACACACACACACACACACACACACACACACACACACACACACACATGTCATGCACACATAAATCTACACACAAAAGCACACAGATACAGAACAAATGTGCAAAGTACAATTAATCATCAAATTGCCACAACCTAGACTTTCCTGAGCAAAGAGCCTAGGCTGAGAAGTTTGTCTTTGTCAGATTGGCCTGTGGGCATAGCTGAGGGGGATTGTCTTGAATATTGATGGAGGAGAACTCAGCCCAGTGTGATGGTACCACTTCCTCAGCAGGGATTCCTTTATTACATAAGTCAGGAGAAAATAAATGAGAGCAGCCAAGCAGGATTGCAGTTGCTTATCTCTGCTCTTAACTGTAGCTATTATGTGACTAGATATTTTGAATTTCTACCTTGATTTTCCCCTTGATGACGGGCTGTAACTTAAAATTTTAAGCTGAATAAATGGCTTTCATTGCCAAGTTTCCTGTTGGTAGGAGTACTTTAGCACAGCAACAGAGAGAAAATAGATACAAAACTAAAGTGAAATAGATAGCCTGATGGTGGCATGTGCCTCCTGTAATCCTAGCACTTGGAAGGATGAGGCATAAGGGTCACAGTTAGGTGCCAGACTGAGCTCAAAAGCAATAGAATGATGTGCTAATTCACATAATGTGGATTTATGGTTCCCTCATCTTTAGGAAATGATCGTTGTTTACTTAATAAGCAGTATAATTTCGAATAGCTATTTCAGTTCTGGCTCCACTGCAGGTCAGTGTGAGTTTGAGCTTATAGAGATTATGTTGTACCTGTTGCTAAGAGTCCTTTCATTTAATCAATGGGGCTAGAAATGCAGCTGAAGGCCTAAAAAGAGGACTAGTGATTCCTCATGGTGAGTTGCATGACAGGAAATTCTTCTAGGGCCATATGACTTGAGTGACAGGGATGTTCTGATGCCTCTTGGCCAGGTCATTAAGCATGGATGATCAGATTTGGAGGGACTTAATGACACTTGCAAAGGATGCTCACTTACTTGTGTCCTACTACTTCAATTCAAGGTCTGTGAGAATGTATATCTTGTTTTCCTTACACATGAAAATACCTACCTAGAAACCAAGGAAGTCCCTGGTACAGAGTTGAGTTGAAGGATTTATCTAAAAGAATCAATAAATATTAAACAGATTTCAAGTTGGGGAGATCAGATAAAGTGCTGGCTACAGAAGCATGAAGACCAGAGTTTATCTTCAGAACCCATGTCAATACTGACTGGGTTTGATGTTCTGCCTATAACCCCAGAATATGGAGATAGAACAAGAAATCCCTGGAGCAAGCTGCTAATGCAAATAGCCAAATCAGTGAGTTCTGGGCATAGATAAGAGATCCTGAATCAATAAATGAAGTGGAGTGTGCGTGAAGACAGCCAATGCCAACATCTGGCCTCAACACACACGAACACACTAGTACATACATGCAACACACTATTACATCCATACACATGCAAACATACATACACAAATACACACATGCACATTGAATTGAGTATCTAAGAACACTAAATAAATTTGACAATTGAATCCTGTAGTGTTGAGCTCAATACCAAGAGAGATCTTGACATTTTGAGTTGGTTTAAGTAGAAAATGACAAGGGGATGATGACAAAGCTCATAGAAAACTAAGAAAACACATTTTACCCAGAGGCTTTTCAAGGCACTGGATGGTCATCAACATCAGGCAGGAAAACATATTCACATGAGGATTCAGACTCAGAAAATTAACTCCTTTGAGTTAAATCTCAAGCTGAAGTAAAGGGTTATAGGAATAAAGTGACTAATCAGTATTTGAAATGGCCAACAGTAGTGCCACCAAAAATAGCTGTGGTGTTGCTTGTTCTGCCTCTTCCATCTGCTCAGCCTTGAAATTCTGCTGGTTGTATTTTCAGTTGAAAACAAACATGCTTACAGTCCAATCTTATAATGGGTTTATGTTACTGTGGGAATCATCAAGTTAGCCAATGGATGTGTTCTTGAAAACTCAATGTGTCTCTAACACAGTGGCTTTGGGCTACAAGAACAAATGCTAGAGAATTTAGAGTTGCCTGGTGTCATTTGGCTTTATTCTCAAAAGTCCTATCATGGTACACAGCCTGATCTGTACTTAGAAACAAACACAGGATGAAGGGATACATGTATAATCAGAAAATCTTGTAGGTTGTTGGCTCAAATGTCTATGCATACATAAATGAGCATGCATGCATGCACACACATGTGTACAGCCTTAACTCTGCACATTTTTACACATAAAATGGCAGAGTCAGACTGCTATTTATCCATAGCTATTAATGTGGAACAATCACATAGGAAGATAATTGCTACTGAGGAATTCCTAAACACCCCAATCTTCATGTCTGTGGGTGATTATATTTTTTGTCAATTGATGTTGGAAGAACTACCCAATTGTAGGCATCATAATTCTCTGGTTTGGGGGCCTAGACAGTATACAGAAGAGAAAGTTAGCTGAGGCTCAGGACAATAGACAATATATGTACAATCTTGTTTTCTCTGTTCTTGACTGTTGGGTGTGGTATGATTAGCTGTTTGAGTTCCTGCCTCAACTTCCTAATATGATGGACTCTAACATGGGTTTGTAAGCCAAATAAATATACTCTCCCCTCTTTCAAGTTGCTTTTTGTTGAGGTTTTATATCACAGCAACAGGAATGACACTAGGACATAGAAAATTCTCCATCTGTCATAACCTATCTGTTTACAATGAAGAATATTTACTTAAATGTAGAGAGATCCTGAAATCACTCAGCTCTTGCTCTGGAGCTAGAAATGTTGGTAGATGTTAGAAATCATCAGATTTTTCTACAATGCCCTACACATGTTTTCCTTTTTAAGAAATCTCTCAACTTTGGTTTCTATTTGAAAGTTGGTAAAATTTGCATGTTCCAAGCTTCTCTATCTGTAAATAAGCATACATTGTACTGTTGACAGTGTTACCATTTGATGTCCTTCAATTTTGTGGGAAGATAGATGACATTTACATGCTCTAATTCATCCCAATTGAATTCCCCAAAAACTTAAAAACTCATGTGCTCTTTTCTTAAAGTGTTTATCAGATATGAGAATTTTTGGTATAGTCTTTAGGGTCTCGTGTAAATAAAGACACTTTAACTTCTGCCCTTCCTATCTGTATCCCTTTTATTTCCTTCTCTTGTCAAAACTTCAAGTACTATATTAAATAAGAATTGTGAAATGAAGACACCTGTCTTTTTTTTCTTGATGTTAGTGGAAATGTTAAGGTTTTTCATTTGTGACCAAGTTGATATGTTCCATCTGTCCCTAGCACTTTTGCACAGGAATTCTAGATTTTGCAAAAGCCATTTCTGCATCCACTGAGATGGTCATATGATCTCTTACCCTGAGTTTATTTGTGTGGTGTATTACCTTATTGATTTGTGTGTATTAAAACATGTTTGCATTTCTAGACATGGTGAATGACTTGAGGGATGTTTTATCAATTTCTATATGTTATTATAGTATTGGTAATTTTTACACTGTATTCATCACTCTGTGTGTGTTTGTGTGTGTGTGTGTGTATTCGGTTTTGGTATCAGGATTATATGAACTTTATAAAAGAATTTAGTAACATTTCTAACTCATTGAACTGTTTGGGTAGCATTGGTTTTAGTTCTTTAAAGATCTTGCAGAATTCAGCAGCAAGTCCATCTGAAACCAGACTATTGGTTGCCCACAAGAACTTGATGATAAAACACCATACATGTTGGTAACAGAACATAGAGAAATGAAGTCAGTACTGACTAGGAAGTCTCCCCACTGCTGGCTAGATTTCACATTACTACAGGTTGCTGGGAGGGTATGAAATAACCAGCACTCTTATACCACTGTGAACTCCATAAACTGAAGTAATGACCATTATAGTAAGATATGCAGTCATGGTATGAATGCTATGGGTGTAACTAATCACTTCTTATTGGATTTGATGTCTTCTCCACAGGGGGATGTATATGATTGGTACTGTAAATATGGCCAAGAACCTGTGTATTAGGAGCTCATGGGCTCTAAGAGTAAGCTTACCATTAATACTAATTGCTAAATGGACATAGAATCAAACTTCCCTTTAAATTCATATCTCTATACTCATAGATAAGTACAGTCCTTAGACCTCTTTAGTGATGTTTCTTGGTGCAGTGGATAGTGGTTGACACAGAAGTTCACTACTGCAGAGAATAAATGACTGTTGTGTCCTCAGCCACAGATAAGAAGTATCCAGCTCATCCCTCCTTGTGGCTTCAAAAATATTGCACAAAAAAGGTTAGAATGTTGCAAGGATTAGAGGAAGGACTAAAGCAAAACTGTGTCTTCTGGATACAATACGCAGTACTGATACACTCATGGATTCACAGCAACCATAGTTGATTGCACCACACCTACACAAGATCAAGCCAGACAATATATTTTCACAGGAGGAAGCGCTCATAAGACCCCATCCCTAACTGAGGAGCTATGGATAGTTGATGGTGCCTGGAGAAGAAAGAGTTGATTTTCTTTAAGGATGTACCTCCTCATAGGTATTTCATGCTTTAGTGGATGATCTCATTCCCCAAACATATGGACATGTGTTTTGGCATGAACAACACAAATTATTAATTTATTTTTGAGATGGTATGCTATTGTAGAGTTATGGAGGTGGGGCTGGATCCAAGATGAGTTAAAGGGAGTTTGGATGAAGATAATCAAAATACATTGTATGAAATTCTCCAAGAATTAATAAAACTTCTTTTTTAAAAAATATAGAAGGGACTAAAAAAATCTATGCAGCAAGAAATCATATAGTCCAGTAAATGGGGAAATGAAATGAACAAAGTGTTCTCAAAAGAGGAAATACAAATGGGCAATCAACATAAAATCTTTTGAACATCACTAGTCATAGCGAAATGTGAATCAAAACTACATTACATTCCATCATACTCCAGTCAGAGTGTCAGTCATTAAAACAATAATGGCAAATACTGATAAAGTTATGGATGAAGGGAAACCCTTATATTCTGCTACTCATAATCTAAACCAGCCTGCCATTATAAAACTGGCATGGAGATTTCTCAACAACCTAAAAGCTCACCTTCCATAGGAACCAGTTGTACCACTCTTGGGTGTTTACCACAAAGACTCCTGCATAACACATCACAGAGATACTTGTTTGTCAGTGTTCAATGTCACTCCAAAGTTGAAAGCAACCCAGATGTCTATCAGAGGAAACTGGATAAGCTAAATGTGGTATATGAACAGTAGGAAACTTTCCAGCCATAAAGAACAAGGAAATTATGTCATTTGCAGGGAAATGGATGTAACTGGAGATAACCACAAAAGTGAATCAAGTTAGACCTAAAGAGACAAATGTCACATGCTTCCTTTGATGTGTTGTTCTTAGATTTTATGTGAATCCATAAAGCCATGTAGTTCTATATAACATAAAATTAGAAGCAATTTATCTACAGGAGGAAAGGGGACTGATGGGGATCATGTGTGTTTGTGGTGGGTGGGTGGGGGGACAAACAGAGAGTAGGGGAAGCTAGAAGAGTATGACCAAAGTATATTATGTTCTTGTATGAACAAGTCTTTATGTAACCCAGTACTGTGTACAATGAATGTACACCAATAAAATAAAAATAAATCAACCGTAAAATCTCATCTCCATGTTGTAGAAATTTATGGTCAAAATGTTTGTGGTCAATGATGCTTATCTGGATGGTGGTGAAAGTTACAGCAGTGTAGTTCAAGCTGTACTGAGCTGATGAATCACCTCAGAGACCATGTTCAAATACAAATTCATTCTTGACAGATCTGGGTTAAAGTTGAGCTTCTGCATTTCCAATGGACCTCATAGTCTGGAAATCTTCAGGTAGGGTGGGCTGCCTGGCTGGGGTGTTCCAGGGACCCCTCTGTCCCTACCATTCCAGTGCTGCTGGAATTACAAGTGAGCACTAACACACACACACACACACACACACACACACACACACTATATATATATATATATATATATATATATATATATATATATATGTACATACATACATACATATGCATGGTTTGGGGGAGTTAAACTCAGGTCCTCCTGCTTACACTATGCCTCCACCTGACCACCATACCAAACACTAATTTACTATAAAGATATCACTTACTCATTACAGCTTAAAACCATCACTCTGTGATAGAACATTGCTGTGGCAGAGGATGAAGATTCATATTTAGGGTGAATCTTCCCACCTAAGAAATCCCCTACCGACTTGCCTAAGCTTTGTATCCTAGGTGAGTCTAGATCCTGTTGCTCTACAGTCAGTACCAACCTTCACACAAAGTCTTGTATTATAAGCAGGTGACCTAATGTCTGCCTCTGGGCTAGGGTCAATGGAGAGTGAGGTATTTGGATTGTAGTCCCAGAAGATTCAGCACTCCTGGATCCCTCAGCAGTCTTTGGACATCACTTTCCAAGGTGCAGCTTTTTGAGTTGCCCACCCCACCCCACCCCAGTACACTGGAGGTTGATTGTTGTTCTCTAGTCAAGTAAGATGAGTAAGCTATGACCACACATGGACACAGACTTTAACAGCAGGAGCTTTAATCCCTTGGGTTCTTTTCCCCAACTTTACCCTTGATTTGTGCTTGAATTACACAATAAGTTTGGGAGTTTATTGTCAGATCATAAGGAGATGTGCCAGTGTATATATCAATGGGGATCATCTTCCTTCCAAATGACACCATTGAACAATGGCATCTTTTCTTTGTGGATGGCACAGAAGTATTGTTCCATTGATTTGTTAGGAAGCGTGGATATAGATTGATGGAACAAGTTGCCCTTCCATCTGTGATTGGTGCTTCAAAGAATAAAACCCTGCAGATACACCTTGTGTGTAATCAATAGGGTATGAGGAAGTCACTCATTGACAGGGATGCTGGCAGGTGCCCTCATAATCAGCCCCCATTTTAATCACAGCAGTCATAGGAAGAAAGACATTCATGCGTAGGCTGATGCTTCAGTTATTAAACTGAGGCTGTTAACTGGTAGAAGCTGGGGTCTGTCTCTTGGGTCCTTTTCATTTAATGTCTTTCTCTCATTAGCTGTCCAGCCTCTCTGTCGAATCCATAATAAGCAAGACACATTTTGACTCACAACATAGCTAGCTCTGTGGTGCAAGATGTATTAAGAATTATAAAATGGAAAGGTAAAGGCAGATGCATCATGGGGGAAAATGCTTTCCCAGGCAATTTGAAGGAATGAAATAATGCAATGTCTTTTGAAAGCAGTGTGGGGTTGAGGCCCTCTGTGAAAGAGAGCAACCTGAATGACTGCTCTGAAAGTCGGCTCACAATCAGAGAAGTGCCCATTTTACAAAGCAGTAGAGGAAGAGAAGGGGGAATTGGGAGATCTGACACCTTTGATGGTTAAGGATGCTATATAGCAGGCAAATGAGTAGAATACAGAGAGGGCCGGGACAGGAGGCAAAAGGAATGGAAGCAGGAACCAGGACTTTTAAGCAAAGCTATGGGGAGAGGTTGAGAGCTGCAGAACACAGTGGCTGCAGAATTCCAGACAGTTAGGAAGCTGTGGTTTCTGAGCTTTGTATTTAGAAGCTGCTTTGACTCTGGCCTTTTCCTTTGCTTACCAATAATGGTAACGATGAAAAAGCTTAATTCTGCATGACACAATCCTGAACACCTATATAAGTACCACACACACACACGTGATAATTAGTCACATGAGTAACAAGAGCCTCTGAGGGCTGTTATAAGCAGCAACATACATAAAATCTGGAAAGAAAAGGACAGACCATGTAGTAATGTTCTTCCTCTGTGGCTAATAGGAATTCAGCACCCATTAGTATACACCAGGTGCTCAGTAAACGCTGGCTGGCCATGTTGGTGATGACTCTGGTTTGATTGCATACAGTGTTTAACTACAAAAAACATATTTATACTTCAGAGTATGTGGAAACTAAGTTTTCTAATTGAGGGTTATACATTTACTTCTGAAGATTTAACTGGAGAAGGAAGTAAGCCTACAAGGAGCAATTGTTTTTCCCAACATTTTTTTCCTAATCTACTTTTGTTTTTCCTTAAAATGTATCAAAATTCATGCACTTCCCATTGGTGTGTCTGTGTGTGTGTGTGTGTGTGTGTGTGTGTGTGTGTGTGTGTGTGTGTGTGTGTGTGTATGTGTGTGTGTGGTACTTTAGGTGTAGGTGTTCAGGATTGTGTCATGCAGAATTAAGCTTTTTCATTGTTAACCATTATTGGTAAGTCCTGCTTTGTCTTCAAACTTGACTAAAAATGATATAGTTAATAAAGAAACTTGGGAAGGGAAATGGCCCCATTGGTAATGTACATGCTTTTTTAAGTGAGAACCTGAGTGTGACTTGCATAACTTGCTGTTAAGAATCTGGAGGTGGTGGTTCACAATGGAAATCTCAACACTAGGGAAGTGGAGGGGTCCTGGGGGCTTTCTGGCTAGGCAGCCAGGATTAGAAGCAGCAAGTTTGATGCCAGTGAGATACCTTGTCTAAAAGTTCCCAGTGGATGGATTCTGGGGAATGATACCCAAGGATACTTCTGATATCCACCTGCATGCATTAACAGTGCACCCACATACAAACTCATAGCAAGAAAAGGAGGAAGACGGAAAGGAGTGATAGAAGAAGAAAGAGAGAGAAATTGGACATTTATTTATTTATTTATTCTGGTCAAGTATGTCAGCAGACTGGTGGATATACCCAATGGCTTTTCATTGGAAGAAACAGTTCCACGGAGGTTTTAAAAAGAAATAATTACATGTGAATTTTCCCTGGTGAGATGTATCCCTGAGAGCTTACCCAGAAATTAAACTTCCGCAATAATCCACTGTCAACGATGCATTCCAGTACTGCATCCAGCTTATTAATATCCGTGTTTGTCTTGGCCCCGGTCCTACGTTGTCTTCTGAGCTTTACTTGATGTCTAGAGGCAAATAACTAGTAATTTGTTTTGCAACACCAGAAGTTTCTGCACTTCCTTCACAGATTCTTGCCCCCACAGATGCACCATTTATTTGTCCTTTTTGCACGTGCTGAAAAGTAAAATCTGTATTTCTTGGGACTCTATGTGTCCCTGTTACTCTCGTTTCAGGTTTGGATATAAAAAGATCTTCCTGAAATAAATAGTTCAATAGACCAGAGCTGGGACTGAATCCCTGAACACCTCAGTCCTCTGCTTCTTAGAAAATGCACTTCAAAACCCTTACACTTGCATCCACGGTGCAGATCTGACACGTTTTGATCTGATTCTAGCCTGTTTCAATGCGGACTTCCACTGTATGGGGACATACCACAGGTCCTGGTGTTCTTGCCTCTGGGCACCTTCATTCTCTTCACTCTGCTTATGCTGCCCACCCCATATTTGGGTCATATCTATACCACACTTTAACTCCAAATCCTGCCTTCCCTTCATGGTCAATTTTAAATAATTATTACTGGCATTTAAATGCATCTACTCTATGATTTTTACAGATAGAAAACTCTTAATTTCACTAAATCCCAATTAATAGGCACATATGAATAATAATATCTTGCATGTGGGGAAATTAACACCCAAAGAGGGTGAGTAGCTTGTACCTAATCACAGCTAGGGTGCATGAGTTCTGAGGCCTGAAGCTATGCATTCTGCCTTTAAAATCTGTGTTTGCAGCTGCCCCCTCCAATACACACACCCTTGCAGTTCCTTCTAGTCTTTATTATACTTATTGTTTTAGTTGACTATCTGGTGTTAATAAAGCTATTTTCTTGCCTGCATGTAATGTATTTTGAGTATTCCTTATACCCGGGAACTCTCCTCTTTCTTTGCTTCTGCCCCTCCCTCTAGCCCCCTTGTTTGTCTTCTACTTTCATGCCATCTATTCATTCAAGATTTTGGCTTGAGAGAAATGTGACCATTGTCTTTCTGAAACTCAGTTAATACATATAATTATTTCCACTTACATTCATTTCTGTACCCAACATTTAATGTAGACATAAACTATATTTTCTGTGTCCATTCCCTTGCTGTTAGACATGTAAGTTGGTTCTATATCTTAACTCTTGTGAAGAGCACTGCAGTAAACATGGGTGTGCCACTATCTCTGTGATTTGCTAACTTGGCTTCTTTTTGTATGAAAATCAGATCCAACACATAGGACAGGCAGCCACTCTTGATCCTGCTCAGTAAGACTGGAACTTCCCTTCCCTTCCCACTGTCACCATCACTCTGGTTCTCTCTTCATCATTTTCTGCTTTGCATCTCTGTTGTAAATTTATTCATTAAATACACATTGTCTGACTGCATTGCTGGCTTGTCTCCTCAGCAAAGATAGAAGATATCCTTCCTTCAGGAAGGTCATCTGGGTTTTCATAGAGGCAAGTGAGACATATCTGTGGATTTCTTGCTAGGAGGTGGGTGGCCAAGGCTTACCTTCAGTACACCGTGTCTTCATGTATTAAAGAGGCAGGTAAATGGAAGGCCATAGAAACCCAGGGTGATGTGCTAATTGAGTAATTGGGTAAGTGGGTAAGGCTCAGTGGGTAGGAGCAGTTGCTGTGCAAGTACAAGGACCTGAGTTCAAACCCCCAGTACCCAAGTAGAAACAAAAGCTGGGGAGGGTGTAAGATGGGTTAAGACTGAAGGACTATGGAATTTGCTGTCTGCCAGCCTAGCTCTAGGTTCAATGAGAGAGACTCTGTCTCAAAGGAGTAAGGTGGAGCATGACAAGCAGGGCACTTAAAGGTCTCTCCTTTGAGCTCTGGAAATGTATGCATGGACATGTGCACCTGAACACACACATGTGCATTCAGTACACACACATACCACACACACTCATGTTCAAACATATATACACATAAATATAACTTTAAAAAAGATGCCAGTCCAGTCCATGTGGGCTTGGAGCTCCTTCTGGTAAGGCCTTCAGGTAAAGCCTTGGGGCATGCATATGATTTTATTGTGTGAACACCAGGAATGCATGCCATCCGAAGGAAATAGGAAGAAGAAAGCCTCACACCCCAGGAGAGATATACCAGCACACACTGAGATGAGGTATCTTCTGAATGGTGCTGGGCACCATGCTCCAATCAAAGGTCCAGTGGGAGTCAGTTTGCTAGTTTTAAGTTGAAACACAAAGGTGCTTACTGGCTTATTAAAGGCAGCATGGAGCCACTGTAGTGTATGATGAGGCTCATTCCCTTCTTGGGAATATTTCCATAGTTGCAGTCAAAATTGAATGGATTACTTTGCCAACATAGACTTCCACCAGAGTTGAAATATCATATCTTTCTAAGGCCCATAATCTTGCAAGGGCTTCTACCATATCAAAATTCCAAAGGCCAAAGGAAAGGGTTACATAGATATTTACTCTAAGAATAAAGTAAAATTGTTTTAGTGATTGAAGTCAAGGAATCCTCTGTCTCTATTTACTATTTGTTTATTTATGCATATGCAGTGATGAGGATCAAGCATAAGCCCATGCAGCTGCTATCCAAAAATGCTGTCCTTACTTTTTGAGATAATATCTGTTATATGACTCTTTCTGGAAAGACATGGACACATATCTATTCAACCAAATAGGTATCAGTGTAAGGACAATACCAAAGCCCAGTTTTGTTTAACAGGGTGTTTGTTAGGGTTACTTACAAGAGGCTTTATTGGAAAGCCCACCCTGGCATTGTTGATAACCCTTTAAAGCTACATCCCTGAAACTCTCTGTAGGATGTACAGGCATCACAGCAGGTAGAAAAGAGTTTCCTCCCCCTCAGCAGCTTGAGATCCATACTTAGATTATGTGAAATACTAAAATTAAGGACTTATGAAGAAGTTAGCAATGTGTAAAACTCAACTTCAAACATCTACCATTGTGTATATTCTTGACAAGATACAGTCATTGACCACAGTGGAACTGTGGCTCTGCACAGCCCAGTTACAGAAGGTAGAGGTTCCCTAGCACCCAACTGTCCCTATTGACTTAGCCATTATATTCGCATTGCTTTATGACACACTAAAATGCTTATTCATGCATAGTAGTGCACACCTGTCATCTCATCACTCTCTGGCTCCTTTCCTCCTTCTTCTTTTTTCTTCCCATCTTCTCTCTTATCCATCTCCCCTGAAATTCTTTTTCTTCTGTATTCCTCCCACCCTTCCTCTCCCTTCCTACTCACCTCTCCTTGTGGCTGAAGCTCTTAAGTGAGTCTTTTCACCTGGGGTTTGTGTGCTTAGCCTGTCAGTACACAGCTCTGTGTGCGCTCACTGAATTCTGTCCTCTGTGGATCAAGGTTGCCATTGGACTTGAATATTAAGTTTCAGACTCTAACACACTGGTGTGAGATTTGCAGTAACAAGCAGATCCCATCTGTATCCCTAAAGCTTCCAGCATAGTATTTATTGGGTAAGGAGACTCATTTATCCCTGTGAAGCTGCTGGTGTGCAGGTGGTATGGGAGGTATTATCTACAGCTGGGCTCCTTCTCACAGGGAGCAATAGGTAGGACTAGCTGTCCACACACATGAAGGTTACTCCAGAGAGCTTGGGGATCATTTTGTCAGTTTTGTTTGCAGAAACGTTGAGATCAGGATTATGGTCCTGAGCTCTGATAAAGTTCCCCTGGGCCAAAAGCTAATCCAGCAGGACATGGCAGTAACACAGCCATTTCCTCTAACATTCCTGTGCATTTCTCACAGAGGACAAGGGTACTGTGAAAAGGAAGGCAGAGGTGATAAGCATCAAGACAGCCCCTCTCTATGGAGGAGTCAGAGCCCTGGGTCTTTGCTCATTCAGTAGGGGAGGCACTGTGCTTGCCATAAAGCTGCATCCAGCAATGTGTATTAGTGTTTATGGTCTTGATGTCACAAAACCCCATCTGTGGGGCTGGGGAAGTACCTCCTTCACAACAGTGCTTATCTAGCTTGATGAAACCATGGGTTTGATTGATTTCATTGTATAATCCAGAGTTGGTGGTGCAGGCTTGTAATCTGAGCATTGGGGAGGCAGAGGCAAGATGGTCAGAAGTTGAAGGTTATCTGTAGCTACTAGAGAATTTTGAGGCCACCCTGGTATACATGAGACCCTGTGTTAGAAAACAAAACAAAACAAAGAACCCCTATCTTTGGGTTCAGTCATGCACAAATTGTCCCTCTCCTAATGGGTTGCTGTCCTTTGTTTCTGTTGTCCATGCTAATTGCCTGCAGAAAGATGGAGATTAACATTTTGTTTGGAAGACAATGCCCTGGTGGTATTCCCGAAACTTAAAGGAACTCTTCTGGTGCCTTAATTAGCATATTGGGAAAATGGGTACAAGACAAGTTCCTACCTTATAGGTTGTTGTCTTGACTCAGGGTCAATTTCAAGAAAGTGTAATGTACTGCTCAGCAATCTATGTTGGTGACTGGGGCTGCATAAGGTGATACATAAAGAGAGTGTTCAGGTGTGTGTGAGAGAGAGACCATGATGAAAGCACACGATAGACTGCTGTAGATCTGCTGCCATGTTATGGCTAGACTCCTCAGCCTTCAGTTCAGTGAGTCTGTGCCCTCTGCTGTTATATTCGTACACTGAACCTCAGCTTCATCTAGGGGCTAAGAGCTAAAATCATACTTATTAGCCTGGTTCTTTTTACTTTAAAGTTTTCACCAGTGTATTCTTTGAGTAAATTATGGTGGGTTTCATACTGATGTTTTCTTTCAAGTATCTCATGCTCTCTGACCATATTCTCCTCTTATGCTTCCCTTCCTCTCACACTGCTGCTTCTGTTCCCTCTGTCCTAATAGTCTCTCTTCTACTTTTGGGTCATGCATGAGTATGTGCGTGTCTAAAATCTAAATACCATGAGAAAGAGAACATAAAACATTTGTCTTTTTTAGTGTAGCATATTTTTTTTTAACATGACATCACCATGCCTATCACTTTTCCTGCAAATAATGTGCTTTCATTCCTTTTTATGGCTGTATAGTACTCCATTCTGTATACAAAGTCCATATTTTTTTTTGATCATTCATCTGTTAATGAATGCCAAGACTTATTTGTAGCTATTCGGTAGTAGAAAAGTGATCTATGGGTGTCTCTATTGTATGCTGACTTTGATTCTTTGGCTATATTCTGAGGAGTGGTATGACTAGACCACATGGTAATTCTATTTTTAGCTTCCTGGGGAAACCACATACTGATCCCCATGGTGCTCACTTGAGGTTACTACCATATCAGCAATCTGTGAGGTTTCCTGTCCGCACACTCTCTCCAGCATTTCTTGTTATTTGTTTTCTTTTTGAGAAGTCTTCTGGCTGGGGTGAGGTGGAACTCAAGTTGATTTTGTTTATCATTCAATATGCACCATGTCTTGGATCTCTCACAGCTTTGTATCTTATTATTAGGAATCTCCTGGACCTTCAGGGTCCATTCCGATAACATGTACCACAGGTACACAGCAAATTGCTCTGCTGTCTGTCCACTTGCTTGACAAAGGATTATTTTGCTTAAGCTCGCAGGAAAATCAGAGTGTGAGAGCTGAGGAAGGATTGGCCATTGCAAGCGATGCACCCATGAAGCTTCCAGCTTTGTCTGATGACTCTGTTTCAGTTAGCACTGGACACAAGCGGTCCCCCAAGGCATGCTCTCTACATTGCAGCAGTACTTACTGCAAAGCATTAAGAACCTTAGCATTAATTTACCAAACAATGTGCAGGAATAACCAACTGTCAAGAGAAGGTTCCTAGGGTTGTTTTCAAAAGGAAACAAATATAAAGAATCTGTACATTCACTGGGTACAGATGTCAGTGTAATTTAGCATTTGCACATACCATTTCTCCGAAGGGTGTTACTGGGCTATTGGCACTGCCGTCTGATTTGGATTAATGAATTCCTCAGAATTCTCCCTGTAGGAATACAGAAATTCTGAACCCAGGGGAGAGACTGTTCCATAGACACCAAGGTGCCAGGAGAGAGAGATAGGAGAATGATAGAGGATAGGGAGGGTGAACTCCCAGGGTGATGTCATGTAGCTACCAGGAAGACAAGATGCACGGCATTCTCTGATAAGATAAGGCCATGTAGAAACACATAGATTTATAGTTATTGGTTAATAATTAAGAGAAAACTAGCCAGTAAGAAGCCTAGGCCATCAGCCAAACAGTTTATAACTAATATAGCCTATGTGTGTTCATTTGGGGCTAAACAGTTACAGGACCAGGTGGGACAGAAACTCTATCTACACCATCCCCTATGCTGTGTCTGTC
The DNA here is from genome assembly GCA_030556225.1 of Cricetiscus sungorus. NCBI lineage: Eukaryota > Metazoa > Chordata > Mammalia > Rodentia > Cricetidae > Cricetiscus > Cricetiscus sungorus. The sequence goes on along the minus strand of JANBXA010000069.1, from coordinate 7,833,918 downwards.
CTTAATTATGCTCTGTGTGCCATGTGCAGCATGTTCACCGCTGCATCCCAAGTCACCCAGAGGTATACCACAGGCAGAGCACTATGAAGACAAGAAAAGCACAGGCTCCTGTAGCCCAACTGTGGGTCTGGGACACTTCTGAACAAATAGCCTGGCCTTTTGTTTGTTTTTTAGGATGTTTACCTTAGGGAGTGATAAAACAGCCAACATTCTTGTGAAGTGACTGATTCACTAGTCCATTCAAATTATTTTTATATAATTCTTGGCAGAACTTGGAGTTAGTGTAGCTCTCCATATTTCCCCATTACAGCTCTCATAACTGGGGCTCAGAGAGGTCAAGACACTTGTCCAAAGCCTTTAAGCCAGCAGAGAAAGAAAGACAAATAAACCAAGTAGAGAGTCTGGCTGCATTTCATAGTGCCTTTCCTGGCCTCTGATTCCAGTGCTGGCCTCTGGCCATTCCCTGATCCCCAGTCAGATCCTCCTCTAATATCCAGGTCAGAACAGGTTGATGCTCTGCTCAGACCCCCTTAATGCACCATTAATGGCTGCCTGACCAAGTTGAAACTCTCTCACTGGGAGAGGCTGAAAGTGTGATTTGGGAGTGTGGGTAATGATGTCAGTTAAGGTCACTGCTCACATTTCTTCAGGGAGCCAGCCTCTCTGAGCTCAGTTTTCTCCATAGAAAAATGGAATCAAAGGATAGGAGATGTAGCTGAACTGGTAGCTTGCATGGCTTTCACAAAGGCCTGGGTTTCAGCCCTAGCATTGCAGAAATCAAGCATAGTAGTTGGTATAACCCCAGGACGTGGGGAGATAGAGGCAGGAAGATTAGGAGTTCAAGGTCATTCACAGCTACATGATGAGTTTAAGGCCAGCCTAAGATGCATAAGTTCCTGTCTAGGAATAAAATAAACAGCTTCAAATCAAGCACAATATAGGCTTGGAATCTCAGCACTAAGGCAAGAGGATTTTGATCTTGAGCTAAGTCTGAGCTCTCCAACGGAAGCCCACTGTTTTACCAAGGACATACCACACCCCCCACCCCAACCCCCATCCTCATGTGCAGGCACAATGCACTGTAATAGTTTGAAACAGAAGGAGATCCTGCCAATTGAAGCAACATGGATGAAGGCATAGGACTTCATTGTACGAGTGAAATAAATTGAAAGATGATGACAGGTGGAAATCTACAAAAGTTGTCCTCAGAGAGGCTGAGTCATGGGGTTGCAGTTGAGATGGGCATTTGGAGATATGTTGATCAATAGTTACAAAATTTCAGGCAGAAATATTGGGTCTCTAACCACCTACTGTAGCTTTTGGTGGCCCCAGTTAGTAATGAAAAACCCTGAGAATAGTGAGAACAGATTGTAAGTGTCGGCATGTCAGATCTCTATGTGAGGCTATGCATGTCAGCATAATGTAGCATCCCACAGTATATTTTAAAAGAACATGTGGCATGCCACATTAGACACCAACCACCCCTTCACCCCTCAGTGTGTGTGTGTGTGTGTGTGTGTGTGTGTGTGTGTGTGTGTGTTTAGCAAGTGTGCATTTGTGTGCACAAGAAAAGACCAAAGCAGGACACTGAGTGTCTTCTTCTGTCTTCTGTTGCTGTCAGCCTTATTCCTTTGAGGCATTCAACATGAAGCACTCCATTTCCACTAGGCCACGCAGCCAGAGTGCTGAGCTCTGCATGGGAATGCAGATCTTGCCTCTGTGCCCTCCCCCATGCTGGCATCACAGGTGATGGGGATTCAGATGTAATTCCTCATGTTTGCCCAGCAATACTCTGATTCATTGAGCCATCTTCTCAGTCCCCAAACTTAACTTCTGATGGTTTCTTGAAGTAACCCTGATCACTCAATAACATTGCCTACTCTTATGGAATGAAATGGCTTGGTTCTTCTTTGTAGAACATAAAGGATTGTTTACCAGGCCTTTTATTTTATCTCCCAAATTTTATTATAGTTTTCATGCTTTTATTAAAAGCATTCTCTTTGAATCAAATGGGAGTTTTGTACTTTTGATTAGTTATTGGGATGGCGGGGGAGGGGGGAGTGGAAGGGCAGAAGAATTCGTCCTAAGAGTACATGGCTTTTTTCTCTCTGGGTATTGACTTTGGCTAAAATGGACACAGGTAGGCTCTATTTGTGCTTATTATTAACTCTTGTCCCTCTTAGAAACAAAGATTTGTAAGATAATCTGTAAAGGAAAGGAAAAAGATTATTCATTATTAGTTTTTTGTTTGTTTGTTTTTTGAGACAGAATCTCACACTCAGGGAAGTCAGAATTCTTTGTGTAGTGACAGCTGGCCTGGATGTCATGGAATGCTAATGTTTCAGTTTGGCAAGTGTTAGGAGTCACAAGTCTGAGCTACAATCCCCACCAAGGAAAGACATTTTTTAATATAAGACATTTCAGATTCCTTTTTTTCCTTTTCTTTGTAATTATGTGTATTTGTGTCTGTCTGTCTGTCTGTCTGTCTGTCTGTCCATCTCTATATGTGTACGTGAATTTAATTGTCCATGGAAGCCCAAAGAGGACATCAGAATTCCTGGAACTGGCTTGGATGCAGAGAACCAAACTCAGTTCTCTGCATTCTTAACTACTGGACCCTCTCCAGCTTATCCACAACTTCTTTCATATATATTTGTATACATATACATATATAAGGTAATGTAGGTTATATCAGGAAATGGATAAAAGCTCATGTTTCTTTGAGTGATTAACTTAGAAAAAATGAAGCCTTCTAGTTTCCTGAGCAACAAAGTTAGGAAAAAATGTTTCAGCTGTAAAAAGAAAAAATGCAATAATGTGTTTTTGAAAAATATGACTATTGGGGATAGCATGCAGAAATGTTTATGATGGAGATGGGTGTCTCTCTTGCAAGGGAGTAATTCTGGACATACTGATGCCACTAGGACATGGTGCTTCTCACTGTGTCCATAACAATAACTGCACCAAGCTTGCTTGATAGTTACAATTACCTTGAGATTACATTCTTGGGATGATGAGACCTGCTTGAATTTTCAAGTGTAGTTGGGAGATCCCTTTCGAACTCAGAAGGAATTCTGATAAACGGATTCTCTCTCTGGAGAAAAAAAAATGATGTTCACATATTGTAGCTCAAAACCCATCATTTTAGGGACATTTTTATTCTGAGCCATTTTCCCAGGTCTGAATTTAATGAGGTAATAAGACACTCTGGAGTATAACACATATTAAATAGATTTTTTTCTATAAAAATATTGAAACCAACAAGGTGGAGGATGGGCTTTTCTTCATGCATGTCTTCTCTCTTCCTGTCAACGCAGACAGTGGTTAGTTTCTTTTTCTTCCTGGAGCAATGAGTTATGAAGCTCAAAAATAAAGTGTTCTCAGTGGTGTAAATAAAGCTGTAATCTGAGCAAATACATCACACTATGTACGCAGGCTTTTCTTTTTGCCTAAAAAAAAAAAAAAAAAAAAAAAAAAAAACTCTTGTCTCTTTCTTCCCTCCTCCCAATAGTCTGGTTTATGCAACTGTGTATTGTTGACACATTCATCTTGATAATAGAAGAAGAAAGCTACTTTTCATTGAGAAATAGATTTGAAGTAAAAGATGATTAATGAACCAAGGTGCCTTATGCTCTCATGATGCGTTTCCTACACAAGCTCTGTAAATCTGTCTGTGACTTTCCCTATTGTGAGATTTCTGATTACTCTATCAATTCTCCATTTCACCTTGCTGAGTATACGATAGCTCAGCCCCCAACCTACCCAAAATTGTGAATGGAAGAAAGTGATGGTGAACGTTTCAGGACACTACTTTACATGGAGTCTTGGGTCTGACACAGGGTGTCATAGGTTGGGGGAGCTGTCTGTGTATGGTAGTAGCTAATGCTTGCCTTTGACCACTATCATTACCACACATAAATAATAAACCTGAGTGTGGGTAGGTGAGAGATTTATTTTGACTCAGTTACAGGGATTTCAGCCTATCATGGTATGGACTATGCATCATAATGATGCAGAGGCTCTTTACAAATTGTTGAGCCAGGACACAAAGAAGGGACCCAAAGCCAAACACTCAAACACTTTCATCTTCAAAAGCCCACTTCTCACTCCTCCATCCAACACCTACCTCCTGAAGTTTCAAAGGCCCTTTCAAAGAACACCACTTGCCAGGGAGCAAACATTGGAAACAGGACATAGAGGGGGCCGTTTCAAGCCATAAGATGATCAACTCTTAATTAGTTTCTTTATGAACAGTTAAATGCACCCTCACAGTGTCCTTCTCTAATGGCAGGCCCAGAAAATGCAGGGGATATTGGGAAATCATAAAGTCTGGTTAGGAACAAATGATTATCCATGTGGCAATTTCTCTCATGCTAAACACTCATAATCGTGTCCTGGTACATCTTAACTCCTCCCACATGCAGACATGCCCAAGTTTCTTTTAAGTTGTCCCAGGTCCTTCCTGAGACAGCAAAGGATAGCTACTTACAATGAAAATTTTCTATCATTAAACATGTCCAACCTGGGGACAGTTCTAGCTAAGGGGATGAGTTCTACCTAAAGTGGAATCTGCCCCAATCCTTAATATCCTGAGAGTATGACACTTTGTTAGAAATTCTGAGGTGAGACCCACAGCACAGAGACAGAGTGAGATTATAGCAGATAGCAATGCGGGGTTTTTGTCTCCTTGTTGCTCTTTTGGTTTTATTTTCTCATTTTTGCTATTTACCGAGCTCCTTTAGGTCACAGGATTTTCCATCTTTTTAACTTGCTTTTAAAAAGTGTGTGTGTGTGTGTGTGTGTGAGAGAGAGAGAGAGAGAGAGAGAGAGAGAGAGAGAGAGAGAGAGAGAGAGAGAGAGAGAGAAGATAAAAAGAGAGAGAGGAAGAGAGAGAGAGAGAGAGAGAGAGAGAGAGAGAGAGAGAGAGAGAGAGAGAGAGAGAGAGAGAGAGTGTTTCATGCCATGGTCATGGAGCATGTATTGAGGTCAGAGAAAAAAATTACAAGAGTTGGTTCTCTCCATCTACCATATGGGTCCTGAGTATTGAACTTAGGTCTTGTCATACTTTGCTGCAGGTGCCTTTACCTGCTGGTCCATCCAGTTGGCCCTTTATTGCTTAGTAAGACTAATTTCTGGTCAGGAGGAGAACTTAGATGAAACTTGATTAGATAAAGTTTTAGCAATTGGGCAGCCATATTCAATCAGAGTTTGTAGTATATCATCTAAGCAATGTAGGAATGTTACAGTCATCTTTATATATTATATGTGAGAGGACTAAGGCACAGAGACCTATGCCACCTGAAGCCACACAGCTAGCAAGTATTTGCATCAGGGTTTTCATTCCAGTGGCTATGACTTCCAAGGCCAGACTCTGACTCCTGGCATCTGTTCACATCTTTAAAGTTGTGGGTTGTGCTCTCATTGACCTCTGAAATCTTCATATAGAAACTAGGCTTAAAGAAAGAGCTGCTTAAAGAGGGACAGACAGTGGAGAGCTGTTGTGGGATTCAGGGGGAGACGTGGGTTAGTTGTTCACTCATTCATAGATCATGGGGACAGTGTGTGGTGGACATGGAACATATTTCAAGAGCTGTGTTGGTGCAGTGCAATTTGGAGGGAAAAATGCTCTTTGAGTTCGTCTTTGTGGAGCATTCAGTCTGTCAGGACAGAGAACAAGATGCCTCTGTCTTGCTGGGCCATAGCACTGTGAATGGGCAGGACATGAGAGCTTGTCCTTAGATTTATACTGGGGATGGATGAGGGCAAGCTGTGATAAGGAGGGGTGTGGGGGCTGAGGGATTAGGAGTGAACAGGACCTAGCACACTTCTTCCTCTTCCCCTTCAGGATCATCTCTGGCAGATCACTGAGTTGGAGGGGTCTCTGTCTGTTCATTATCCCTCCTGTGTTTGAAGGAGGGTAACTCCTCTTACCACATGTTTACATGTTTGCATTTGTCTTTTAGGTAGTTTTCTTTATTTCTTTACAAAGGAGATGCATTGGTTGTCTCGAATTTATGTGTCACCAGCAGCACACAGAGCTGGAGTCTACCAGCTCATGCCACATGAGCGTTTTCATGGGAGTCTCAAGTCTTTCACTGGAGATATGTCAGCCCTTCTTGTGGTCCAGGCAAGGAGCACGTTCATCTCCTATCGGTCATATGTAAGGCCAGCCCAGTGTGGTCATCTGATCTCTTACTCAACCTAAGACTCTGCCTGAAGGAATTTACAAATCCCTTTCAATGATGTGCACTAGCCCAGTTTCTCCCAAAGGTGTTTCTAAGAGTCCCCTTGAGAGTCAGGAATTGTGACATTGTGTTCCCAGTGAGCCTTGGGTAGGAAATTGCAAGGACACTGCTATGTGAAGTCAGGGATATGAGAAATAATACCACAAAGCCACTCTGGACAGCAGGGCTAGTTTTAGAGAGGCAGACTAAATATCTGTTAAAGATATGAACTTGAGAGCCACTTGCAGCTATGTTTTGATCACTGCTGTATTGCTTCCAAGGTGTAAGACCTGGGGCAAGTTCTTTCAGATCTTAAAAGGCTAAGTTCAGCATCCTTGTCATGTTTTGAAGATGAAATGCTTCCCACAGGCACTATTTTGGAAGCTTGTGGCACCTTTTGGATCTAATCTAGCTTTCAGGCATAGGACCTTAGAGGTGGGGCTAGATATACACTAGCCATCTGCTCTGGTCACAGATCTCTCCTTCATTATCTATTCTGAAGCAACAGGACTTGCTACTTGTTCCTTAGAGTCATGTCTCCATCATGACACTGCGAGTCAAAATGATCCAATCATCCCTCGGGTTACTTCCTGCCAAATATTTGGTAGCTGGGACCAGAACAGTCACCAACATGACCTTCTGTATGTAAAGTGTCAAGTGGCTGGCTGCTACTGACTTATTATTGTCTAATATTTACTGGGTAATGAGTAATCTATATTATTTATATCTTAATAATAGACCTATGATAACGCAATACTAATTAGATTATAATTTACAATTCTTTAAAGAAGATATAAATATTAGTGATTATTATATGATATTTTATTGAACAATGATAAGTTTACAATATATTAGTTTTACTTCATAATATAAATAAATCAGTAATAATCTGAATAAGCATAAGTATATTCAAAGAAAATAATATTCTATACATTTTAGATTTTAAAGTTATTATATATTTGATATTCTTTGAGAATGTCACAATGCAATTTGATCATTTCTAACCCTTTCTTCAGCTCCTGTGAGGTCTCCTCTCCCCCTCCCCCAGCTCTATAGTCTAAGTTGGGCTGAAACTTACTCTGTAGTCTTGATTGGCCTTAAGTTCATGGAAATTCTCCTATGGCAGACTCTGAGTGCTAAGATTACATCTGGGAGTCATTAAAACCAGTTTAGGCTATTAGCATTGTAACTATTTCAGGTATGTCTAACCCACGGACCCTGGGTCTCATGCGACTGATGTTAGCCATGAGTGGGACCTAACACAAAACTGTATATGCACATAAGATGTTATGAGAAAATGTGGAGTTTTTAAAAAGTATTTTATTACTATTATATTTACATCCCAACTTGTTTCTCCTCCCTCTTCTCCTCCAATTCCATTCCCCCACCTGTCTTATCCCTCCACCTATACTTTTCCTCTATTTCTATACAGAAAAAGTCAGGCTTCCCATGGATATCAATCAAAAATAGCATATCAAGTTGCAGTAAACTAAGCATCTCATCTCATATTAAGGCTGGACAACGCAACCCAATATGAGGAATAGGGTCACAAAAGCTGGCAAAAGAGTCAGAGATAATCCCTGCTCCCAGTGTTGGAGTTCTAGAGGAAGACCAAACTATACAACTGTAATATATGTGCCAGGCTCTCTGGTTGTTGTTTCAGTCTTTGTGAACCCATATGAGTCCATGTTAGTTGTTTCTGTGTGTGGTGTTTCTTGTGGTGCCCTTGACCCCCTGGCTTCTACAATCATTCTTCCCCTTCCTCTGAAGGATTCCCTAAGTCTGGCTTCCTGCATCTGTTCCCATCAGTTTCTGGATAAAGATTTTATGATAACTATTGAGCTAGGCACCAATGTATGAGTATAGCAGAATATCATTAGGCATCTTTACATTGACATTTTTTTTTGCTAGTTATGTTTGGTTTTATCCTAGATCTCTCAGCTATCTCTTTTCTGGGTCCTAGCACTCCAGGCAGTGACAGAGGTGGGTCTCAGGTTGAACTAGTCATTGATTGGCTACTCCCACATTTCTGTGCTACCATTATTCCAGCACATCTTATAGGCAGGACAAATTGTAGATCAAGGGTTATGTGTCTGGGTTGGTGTCCCAGTCCTTCCCAGTGTTGATAGGAGATGGCCAGTTCCACTACGGTGTATCCACTATTGCTAAGACTGTTAGCTAGAGTCACCATTGTAGATTCCTGGGATTTTCCATTGCACTAGGTTTTTACTTTATCCTGACATGCCCCCATCCTGTCCAATTATCTCTTCTATTACTCCCCCCACCATTTCCCCCACCTGATCCCTCCTATTCCCATCCCCACTCATCCCCAGTCCACCCACAAAAGTCTTCCCTTCCCAGGAAGATTCAAGCATCTCCACCTTGAGCCATCCTTAGCTTCTCTGGGGCTGTGAATTGTATCTTTTACTTAACAGATAATATCCACTTACCATGTTTATCTTTCTGGGTCTGGGTTACCTCAGGCAGGATGATTTCTTCTAGTTGCATCCGTTTGCCTGCAAATTTCATGACACCATTGTTTTTAACATCTGAGTAATACTCCATTGTGTAAATGTACCATATTTTATTTATCCAATTTTTGGTTGAGAGTAGGACTTTTCTTTTTAAAAGCTGATTGTATGATCCTAAGTATGACTCCGTAGACAGTCTTGTGTAGTAGTGTCAAAAGTGTGGGCCTACCCAGTAGATTCTTAGGAAACTGTATCAATCTATCTAAACGTCCATACATGAGTTTGGCAGACACTGTTTACAAAGAGCTATGTGAAGGGTGTTATTGTACATGTGGGCTACAGAGTATATGATGTTGTAGAATCGCCATGATGAATACCCAAGTCCCAATAAAGATGAATGGAGGAAACCTGTAACTCCCTAGTCTTATGCCCTGATACACACACATACACACACACACACACACATACACACACACACACACACACACACACACACACAGTGGGCATAGTTGTAGGAACTAGAACAGTCTTGCTGCATAGCTCTGATTTCTTCTTACCTAGATGATTTATTCCACTGATGTCATAGTCAAAGAAGCCCATGGAGCTTGGCTCAACTAGAATAGCACTTTCTTTAGTTAATGCTGTGGAGTTTCTCTTGAGCCTAAAGTAGGATCAAGCACTTTTGAATGGTGAGATGACAAGCATCACTCCTAGACAGAAAGGTATGTGGGGAGCTGGAGAGATAACTCAGCCAGTGAAGTACTCACTGTGGAAGCATGAAGACCCAAGTTCAAGCCCCAGAACCAGATAAAAGCCAGGAAGGCAGTGTGTGTCTGCAATCCCAGTGTTGAGGAGCAGAGACAGGGGGATCCCTGGGGCTTATTGGGCAAACAGCCTAGTCCACTTAGCAAGTTTGAGATTAGGCTAGGGTTCCTACACAAAAAGAAAACAAAACAGAAAGAGAAAGAAAAAGGAAAGGTGGAAAATATTTTTGGAAGGAGTCTGATGTCAACCTTGGGCTCTCACATGCTCACAGGTGTTTTCAAAGACACTTGTTCACATATGTATAAACACACAGATGAAAACATGTGTGGATACATAAAATAAGCAAGTGAAAAGCAGACAGAAGACACAGAGCACACCAGAGGTTTTGTCATTTTGGTTACTGAGTAACATCTTCTCAGCAGCCTTTTGTGAGTGACACTCTTTGACTGGATGAGCATTTCTGAGCATTGCCAGAGCTGAGCCATGATACCTCTCCAATTATAGGAAACAACCTACACTTCACTTCCTAGACTAAACCATGCATCTTATCCCCTACCCCATACCCAGAAAGTTTGAATTTCAGAGTCTGAAATAATCAGAACTAGTGTGTATATTTTCTTTCATGGTGTTTTGGTGGCTTCCTTTGAATCAGAGTTCTCTCTTATGTGCCTGGTAGAAAAACAGTATCAAGATGTCTTGAGATGTCCCTGGAGTTCAGCTCCCTTTTTGTAGTGGGGCTCACTCAAGATTGGAGCTGACTAAAAAGGGCCTTTGCCTTCTTGGAACCCTGTCATCTCGGGTATGTTTAAATGAAGTTTCTCAGAGATGGCTTTTATACCTTAGTTCTTTCTGGCCTTGAATCCAGTCTGAGGAATTCTTTGGAGTATGCACACAACCACATCCTTTTGACAGACAGTGTAAATTAAAAGATCTGGCATGGTCCAGGAGCCGGGGACCCAAACTCACCCCCCTTGGGTTTTCATTTACAGTTAGGCAGTGCAAACACTCATGGCTGACAGGGAAGATGATGCTGGTGGCAGAGAGTGTGTGACAAGAGTCTCATGCCAAACTGTAATTGGGAGGATTCTTTTTAATCAGGACATACCCTACAGCCCCAACAGTGGAAATCTCCTGTAAGACCAAGACAGGAAATTAAACACACCAACATGAGGCTCAGAGTGGGGTGCACATGGGGTATAATATTGTCAGGTTCTGGGGTCCCTGGAGCTTTAGGTGGAGGTTTGCTTCCCTAGAAAGTAAAATGGGGGCAACCTTTTAATAAGCACTTAGAGACAGTTCTATGCCCCTTTTAAGTGAGTGAGCATCACTGTATTAAATGCAGCAAACAGACTAATTGACATTGATTACATTGAAACAGATGACATTCCAAATCCACCTTGAGTCAGCAGTTACCATGGTATTACATCAATAAGAAAGGTCTCCCATGAGCTTTCTATTTTCAGAACTTTTTCATGAGCACCTAATATCTGCTAGGTGTTGTGTTGGACACTAACACAGGCTTGTCACATTACAACTTTATTTACTGATTTGGGAGTGGCTCTGCTTGCAGTGTTCTTGCTGTGAAAGAGTGAAACCCTGAGCTGGATACTCAGAAACCCACACCAAAAATTCAGGTGGTGTGTGCAAATTTTTAATTCTAGTAATGGAGAGGCAGAGAGAGGAGGATCCCTGGGGTTCCTTGGCTAGGCAACCTAGCTGAATTTGTGAATCCAAGGTCAATATGTGAGGCTCTATCTCAAAAGGCAAGATAGATGACACTAGAGAGTGACTTCCAAAATTCATTTCTGGCCTCCACATATGCGCACACACACCTGCTCATATATGAACACATGTGCATGCACACACATCTTGTTTACTGGGAAGACTTGAGGGAGATGACATAGCTCTTGACTGTATTCAGGTGCATGACCTGAATTGGCACATACTTGGCAGCATCACCAGATAATCATGTAGTGGAATCCTTGTGTTGATTCTTACGTGAGAGAAAACTGAGGTTCAGAGATGCTATACAGCTTGCTCAAGGACCATTGCATGGGGAAACTTCAAAACCATCTGTCTAATACCTTGCAATGAAGTCACTCATGAGTACTGTAAAACAACCTGAGGAGCACACACATACATGTGTGTGGTGTATATATGTAATCACATGTATGTTTGTTTATGAGAAAATGTGAATGTGTGAGCATTGTGTGCATGTAGAGAGCAGAGCTCAATTTTGGGTGCTGTGCTCAAGTGTCCCCTCTATTTTTTTTTGACACAGGATCTCTCACTTTTCATGTGTGTGTAGTGCACATATGAACATGTGTGTCTGTGTGTGTGTGTGTATGTGTGTGTGCCTGACAGAGGTCAATATTAGATATTTTTTCTATGTAGTCATACAGCCTTTTTGACTATTTTTTAGATGGGTTCTCACTGTCCTGGGACTCATCAGATGGGTAAGGCTGACTGGCTAGTGAGTCCCAGAGTTCTCTGTGCCTCTTTCTTCCCAGCACTGGGATTACAAGTGAGTGCCATTGTATCAGCTTTACATGAGTTCTATAATCAAACTCAGGACTTTCTCACTCATTGCTACCTGAGTCAGCTCCCTGCCCAGCCACATCCTGGAGATTTGAAGTGCTTCTGATTTATGAGGGGACAGACACAGAGATGAATATCTATGATGAAAAGAATTTTGAGATGCTTGTTGGTTTCTGAGAAAGGTGAAGGAACTCTCATGTGCTTGAGGTTATCAAGAGTTTCCTGAAGATATAGAATTCAACTGGATATCCACCAAACAGAGGGATACTGGGTAGCATCAGTGATAGGAGATTTTGAAGTCAAGGTGACATGAGGCAGTGTGAGCATTCTGGTTTTGTTTAGAACAATTGGCTCTTGGGTTTTGTTCTTAACTTCAGCAAATAAAAATCAGAGGAGAACAGCTCCTTGGGGCACACTCAGTTCAGAGGCCATACATCTGTGTGGGTTTATGAGAAAGTCTTGAGAGTTGATTAGAAGTCAACTACTGAAGTCCAAGGCCATCCTAATGCTGCCCCAACTCTGTGCAATGCTTGACTGCAGCAGTGGGAGAGGCTTCTATTTTAAATTACTTCTTATTTTAAAGCAATCTTTCTGGTTTTACATATCCATCCCAGTACCCACTTCCTCCTGCTTCACCTCCTCCACCCCACTCCCTCTACTCCTTAGAAAGGGTAAGACCTCCCATGGGGAGACAACAAAGTCTGGCACATCACTTTGGGGCAGGACCAAGGCCTCCCCTCTAATCTCAATGTTTCTCTCCAAAGAGAATGGGCTCTAAAAAAATCAGTTCAAACACAGAGGATAAATCCTGGTCCCACTGCCCATGGGCACACAGACTGCCCAAGCCACACAACAGTCACCTTCTTTAGTGCATGGGTCCTTTTATAAAACAATTCATAGGAAAATGCTACCTTGGGTCTGAGTCTGAAGTTCAGGGTGCTCTGATCACACAGCTAGCTTCGCACAGGCAGTCACACAGCTGGCTTCAGCAGGTCAGACAGTAACAGTGTGCTGGTGTCACTGGGAAGTAGCCCCCATGCTATGTGCCTGGGAGTTATCAGCTTTCCTTGTCTCAGCTCCATGCTAAGTGTGCTGGGCATCATTCTAAGGATGCTGAAGTACCTTTCTCTCTTCCCAGATCTGATCAGTGCTGATCTCATCAGAATTCAGGTTCTATCATCCCCCAGATGCCTATCCTGCTAGGTGGGAATACTTTTTGACCCTGTGCACCTGTTGGTACAGCTTCTGGTGCATTCCAAACAGTTCACTTGTACACACCCGAGTGTAAACTGGAGCTGCTTGGAAACATGGAGAAGGAACACCTAGCATATCATTGCTGGTTTAAGACCTGTTAGTTTACCTGAATGCTGAGTAGATAGAGAATATTTTGCAGTTTCTGGTTGTCCTCAAACATTTGTCATGTTTGTAGTGCCTTTGTGTTTCTATAGCATTGGAGGGAGTGTCAGCACTACCAAAGGTGGGAGGTGGCTCCAGTCCCTGAGAATATGGATACTAATGGGACAATAAGGCAGTTCTGCTCCACACTCCTCACTCTCCTCTTTCTTCTTCGGCTCATGGCTCTGGGTCCACCTGATTCTTTTTTTCCTTTTTGTACAAATGACAGAGAGTGACCCCATGATTTTTGAGCTATCTGTTGTAGAAGTTGAAGAAAATTACTAATACTGTTCAAATTCCTGGGAGAAAAATGAGCCTTGGTTTGACCAGATTCTAGCCCTGCTTAGCTCATCCCTGAGTAACAGTCAAGGTGTCAAGCCTGACACTTCCTCATCATGGACTGAGCCTCACTGCCCTACCAAGCAAGAATGGGACACTGAAAAACTTGAGCCAAAATAAATCCTTTCTCTTTTGAGTTGTTTCTTTCAAGTACAGTGGCACAAGGATGAGACAAATTGTGACCAAATCCTGAGCAAAACATGGAAATGGACTGATTACTTGTATAGATCCTGGGCCCACTGTGGGGTTGAGCATGGTGGTAGTGGTGGTGTGTGGTAGCTCCTGGCTGTGAGGTGTGTGGAATAGTGAAGTATGGTGGTGGTGATAGTGCATGATAGAAAAACTTTGCCCCCTAAATATAAGAAGTAAGGGGGGGAAGGCATACAGGGTGAGGCCAGGGCAAGATTTGACCACCAGAACAGCCTCCAGTTATCTTCTTCACAACCAGACTCTACCTTCTACTTTGAACACCTCCAAATTATGCCACCAGATTATGCATCTATCAAGGGCTAACCCATTCATTACATGTGTCACAGGAATGGGCAGAAGTGCCTCGTGGTTTCTCAATTCAATCAAGTTGATAATTAAGATGAGCCATTTCAGGGCTGAGAAGACTGAGTAAGCTATACACATGGAGAACTGTATTTGCTACTTAGAACCTATGTAAAATAGCAGCTGTGGGATTGCTCATTTGCAATCTCAGTATTAGAGAAATAGATCCAGGCAGATCTCTGGGGCGTGTTGCTCAGCTAGCCTGGTTGAACTAGCATGCCAGAACAGTGAGAGACCACAGCTACAAACAAACAAACAGCCACCAAGGCAGACAGTATTCTGAGAAACAGCACTCGAGATTAACCTCTGGCCTGCACATACACTTCACATATACTATGTGTACACACACACACACACACACACACACACACACACACACACACACACACACGCATGCACACACACATTCATATTACACATGTACACACTCATACAAAGACTGACTGTCTCTGTTGACTAAGCCCATCTCTCCCTCTTCCCTTCCTTGGTTTCATTCTGTTTCTGACTTTCCTTCCTTGGATGAATGCTGGCAAATGCCCCTCATATCTTTGACATTCTCATCAGAGCAAGAATTGAGATTGTGTATAGAAACCACACTGCCCTTGCTATCTTTCAGCTTGTACAGTGGCGGACAGACGTGCTTTTAAAATTAAATGTAAAATGAAAGCTTGCAATGTACTATGAAGGAAAGATAATGGGCTCTGGAGGCCACTGTGCAGGGTGTTTTCATAAGGAGGTAGTGACATGTGGGAGCTGATTAGGTGTGACCAGCACTCCAGTTCAAAGTTGATGCATGTGTGACCTCCCTGTGAAAGGTGAAGTTTCTTCCAGAATTAATAGATGCACAAAAATGAAAGCAAGTTCTCTCAGATAAATAAATACCTAAGAATGGAGGTCCAGAGGTGTGTTATGCAAGATGTAAATCCATGTCATAAAATAATGTGGATTAAAGCAATAAGTGATGAGTAAAAGATTCAAATAATTCAGTAATATCTCTGTGTTTGGTGAGGATTTCCAGAATGCACTGTACAGGACTAGGAGTGCAAGCCTGGAGACAGGAGGAAATATGTCTATGAAAGCATAAAACATTACAGGAAGCATCCCTGTTAGACTTTAAAGTACCTACTGGCAGCACAGGGGTCACCAACACCAGTGTCTCAGAAGTAATCATGCCTCTGCCTTGTCTTCACATTTGGATGGAGTGCAGAGGAGGAGTGACTAATGCACGAATGTGCACTCTCCTCCAATATGCCTGGTGAGTGTTTCAAGGTTTCCTCACATTAGCTCATTATCCCTGGTGCAGTCTTAATGGGATGAAAATCCAGCCAGCTCCTCTGATGCTTAAGGTTCTCCCTGGACTTCCACTACTCTTTAGGGAGTGTACAAAAATCATTATTTAATAAAGCAGTGCTATGAAAACAGATGAATTAGGAAAGTGTGTGTTATATAGGCATGAGGACTTGAGCTTTGTCACTGGAACCCACATAAAAAGCTGGGCATGGTGACATGGGTTTGTAATCTCTGCACAAGTGGGTAGAGACAAATCCCCTAGGCTTCCTGGCCAGCTAACTTAGTCAAATTGGTAAGATCCAGGCCAATGAAGAGAACTTGTCTCCAAACACCAAGTGGAGTGCAGCTGAGGAATGACACCTGGCCTCTACATGCATGCACACACACCTGCATCTGTACACACACACACACACACACACACACACACACACACACACGCACACACACACACACACCATAATCTGTATCTTTCCACTGGAACTGTTGAGATTATTTTGTTTCTTTGTGCTGCCTGTGTCTTTGTAAATGACCATTTCTATTCTCACCTCATTACAATAGACTCTGTCCTTGTTTTTATATAGTAGCCTACCTAGAGGATTGGAAACATTCTTATTAGAAAAAAGATTAATTTTAACTTCACGATGAGTTTAAAAACTGACAGTGAGGTGTGGGCAGAAGGCATATGTAGACATAAAATTAATTGCTATTACTTGGGTACCACACTCCAGAACACAATAGGAGGTCATGATGCTCAGAGGAAACCTTTTTCTGGAATGGAGATCAACTTTCCTTTGTTGGTACTGTGATGCTTTGGGTCAGTGAGGAATTGCTTCTTTATACAATATGGTGAACAGCTTCTAAGTACCTGGACACTGGGCCAGATGACAAAGCAATAGTGTGAAATTAAAATTTACCTCAGTTTTCCAGCTGTAAGTGGTTCAAGTCCACAAAGGGTTAGACAAATTGTGTGATTATGTTCTGAAAAAGGAACATGTAAGCAGACACAGTGACCTCCCAAAGATTTAATACAGTATAAAGGTCCAGTGGAATCTCCAGAGAGCACTCTTGGGTGATCAATGAAGAATGAATTCACATTGGACCAGATGGAGGCAGCTCAGAAAACAAGATGTGATCAAAGGGCCAGAAGGGGAATGAAGCCTTATATCTTTTTGGTAGTTGAACATAGCTGGGTATTAGGGTGAATTAGTACACTACAGGACAGAGGAAATGATAGGAAGGTAGGGACATATGGAAAGATTGAGACTGACTATAGAAGAAAATTGTTTTTAATAAGTAGAGAGATGCATACAAATTTGCACAGGGAGCTGGGAGATACAAAGGGTTCAAGGTAGTTCTATTCTTCCTAGAAATCAGACTGTCTTGCTACTTAGTTCAAAGAATGTTGGGAGTTGGCTATTCATTCCTGAACTGTCTCAACTGTTCTTCCAGGATCGTGTTCCCCTAGTCACTATTATCTTCCAGATCTCAGCTTCATGCCAAGTTACTCTTTTAATTTTTTTTTTTTTAGATTTAGTTATTGTATGTGTATGAATGTTTTGCCTACATGTATGTATGTGGATTGTGTGCTTGCCTGGTACCCACAGAGGTCAGGGTAAGGCACTGTATAGTTCAAACTCAAGTTAGGGATGACATAAGCTACTACATGTATTCTAGGAACTGAGTGAGTGTCTTCTGCAAGAGCAATAAATGTTCTGAACTGCTGAGTGGCAGCAGGGGCAGAAAGGGGGTGTATAAACAGTATATTAAACAGTGTGTGTGTGTGTGTGTGTGTGTGTGTGTGTGTGTAAGTGGTTGGATGGATGAATGGATAAATGTGTGGCTGGGTGTTCACATGGTATGAATACATGGAATGGATTGTGTTGGGGTAGGTGGATGGATTGGTGTGTTGGGTAAATGCAATTGATGAATGGATTAGTGGATGGGTATGTGGTTGGGTGAGTGAATATGAATATAAAGATAGATTCATGGTTGAATGGGGCAATGAGCAGTTAGACATATGGAGGACTAGGAAGTGGATGGATGAGTGAATGAGTGGGTGGTTGGATAGATGAATAGGTATAGACACATGGGAGGGAGTGTGGGTGGGTGAACAGATATATGCATTCATGGATGGAAGCTTGGAGAGATTTGTGTATGTTGTGGTGGAGAGGTATATGGATAGGTGGATGGAAGACAGACAGATGGAGGAATAGTCCATGAATTGATAGATAAGTGGATAGATGGGTGAATGGTAAATAACTATATTGAATTCTAATAGTACATGGATAGATGGATAAGTGAGTAGATAAGTGAGTGGATATGTATATGTGCAGGTTAGTAGGTAGATGGGTGAATGGGTGGATGGATGGATAAATGAACATTTGTTCATTGGTTCTTGCGATTTTTCACTTACTAAAAGATGTTACCTAAATAAAAACATAAAGGTTACTCACCCAATCACTTCAGAGCTCTGTATATTCTCGGGTATCTCTACATTTCTCCTTACATCCAAACAGTTTGAAACCATCTGATGATCTTAATCACTCTAATTTATCAACACTCATGGACTCACCAATTAGAAAATTTTCTATACTTGTTTCCATCACATATATAAGCACATATAGATAATGGTATATTTCTTAATGTGTCTGAAAATAATGTTTAAAATTAATTCTGAAAGTATGAACTTCTGAGTCTGCATGCAAATTATGACACTGTTTCCTAGTAATTGAGTAATCCCTGAATTACCCAGGACTCCAGAACCTTGAAAACCAGTTCTTTTTCGGGCACTTCTGTTTCTTCTACAAGGAAGAAGCAGGTCATAGTCAACTTGCTCTTGAGTACCCTGGAAGAATTCTAAGTCTGTTAGCGAATCCTAGTCATTCTCATTTGGAAGTGGCCCCCTTTTCAATTCACATTAAGCAAATGATCTTCCAAGGAGCTACATTCCTAGGTCATCACTCCTAAACCCCTGGCCATCATGCAGTTAGTCCCCATAGAGTACACTTCAGGTTCAGAGTTAAAATGATATTTAGAACTTACTTCATTGAAAAAATTAGCTCCATGTATGAAATCTATATCATTATCCCTGAATATCTACTCCTCACCCTTCCCTAGGACCGTGGAGGACCAAGAAATCAGAGTGTAAGACAGCAGCGGGGCAGAGAATGCCTCCAGAGTTAGTGATCAAGTTCTAGTCTTTCTATGATATATCCATTCACACTCTGAGCCCAGTGGCCTGTCCTGAAACAGAAAAAATAGTCACACCATACATGGTAGAGGATGAAATCATTTAACACACATGTTGAAGAACTTAGTCTTTGTTTTCTTCTTGTCTTCACCATAGAGATTTATAGTGCACTAGGGATCTGTTTGAGAAGCAACTAGTGCTAGTATGACTGAAGTGACATACGTAGGATAATAGCAATGCATGCAAACCCAGCGCATGCCTGTGGGTCCTTTCTCATGTCCCCCTCCTCTTTTCTTCTCTAGGAAACTGCTCAAAGACCTCATGAAAGTGGGACTTGCAGCTTCCTCGATCAGGCTCAGCATTCAGTAAGTGCAGCCCTGTTCACTGTGTAAATGTGTCTGTATCTTTGCTTTCCTTTTTAGCAGACTGTCTTCTGCATGCCTCACAGTTTCCACAGAAACCTTGCTGGGTGCCTGGTCTCTCTGCTGGCCTTGCTGTGTTGGTCTCAGAGTGAAGAATGGAGCTTGCTATGTAGAGCATCCTCCCAGCTCTGTCTCCAAGCCCTCTAGTGAATTTGGGGCAAGATGTGCATGTCAATGAGTTAGCCTCCACTGGGGGAAATGGAAAGTTCATGAAAAATGCACTTTGCTTCCTTCTGTATCCTATGGTCTTCTCATAAGGGGAGAATGTGCCACTCTTCTCTGGTCAAGTGATCCTACAATGTAGAAAGAAAACTCAGCGCACAGATCTGCTGATGACCACATAACTCCAGGGACTCTTAAAGACAACTGGCTTTGTTCTTTTAGAGCCAGAACATGTGACCACATCTATAAAACTTCTGTAGAAGAAAATCTGTTTTTTTAAGATACAGGGTAATATTTTACAAATTTCATTAATTTTACCCATCGATTATTTTCCCATTCTACTCTTTTACCATTGCATATAAGAACTTAGTTTTGGTGAGGCTAGCAGTATTTTTTTTCCAATTTCTCTCACATTTATTTTTTTTTAATATCCACTACCATCAGCAGCTAGTACCCCTGAAATCTGACTTGGATTTTCCTCTGAGGTAGTTATCATTTAAGGAAAGCTTCAAAACTATCAAAGTTTTAGAAGAGTGACTCAAGGAACTATTTATTTTTCTTGCTGTAGCTTCTTTCACAGGCTTTGAAATTACTGAGCATGTCTTGCTTCCCAGGGTGGTAGAGGCTAACATAGTTCATGAACCATCCCCCCATGTTGGAGTGAGCAGGTGGAACTGTGGAACTGGAGGTCATTGAACTTGGAACAGGTGAGGAGTTAGCTGATTTCCAGACACTTTTGCCCTGGGTAGAATTGCCTGGCTGATGTTCTTGCTGTGGAATTTGCATATGCAAATGTAGAGGAGGAAGAGACAAGAAGAAGCAAGCAGCTGACAGTGTTAGCTCTTTACTCCAGCAGAATGTCTCTGTGTCGCCCTGATCAGCTAAAGCTTGTATCGCACAGGGGATTAGAGCCAGCCTTTTGTTTCTAATCATAAAGGAGCTTCCATCTCTATTCCCTAGCTGCCACATCTATCTTGTCATGCATTTGAAGTTCCCCTTTCAGTATTTCCTCAAAACTGTGAGAGGTTTTGTAAGTAAAAAGGAGCCGAAGCTATTTGGTATTTAGTCTGTTCAGAGCTATAGAGTATAAAGTTAAGCATGCCTATTACTTTATCTTCTTTCCAAGTGGCATCATTCTCCCATTCCCTTCGGTGTGCTGGGACAGCAAGCAAAAGATAAGGACTTGAAGCATTCAGTGATGGAGTTTTAGAAGAAACATGGCACTCCCTGCCTCTGCCTTCAGAACATGATACAAATTGTTGCCTCTCAGAAATGAACTCATGCTCAGGCCATGTGGTCACTGAGGTAATCAGTACAGTGATGAATGGGAACTCACATTATCTGTCTATGGAGATGGTGTATTCTACCTACAGCCACAGTCTAATGAGAGAAAGAATGTATTCATTTGATGTTCCATACTATATGCTAGCAAGCAGACATGATAATTTCTGAGAACATTGAAAAGGCAAGTGGTGGGAAGAATGTCTCATTGTGGACAGAGGCTGAGGATTGGCACCTAGCTGCTGTATTAGAGTACCTGTGGTGTTAGAAACTTCAATCCAGGCCAGGGAATCACTCGATTAAGAGGAGCTGAGTTCTGGGTGGTCGTATAGTTCCTGGGTGGACTATGTACTTTTCTGGTTGCTCTAATACACAGCTCAGAAGAGCAACTGAAGGGAAGAAGTACTTGTTCTGGTTCAAAGGGAAGTTACCAGAAGTGCCCAGAGAGAAAGGAAGAGGAGAGCAATGATAAATGCCAGGGCTGTACTTGTTTTCTCTCCTTATTCAGTCTGGGACCCTGGCTCATGGAATGGTGTCACCCACATTTAGAGTGAGTTTTCATACCTCAGTTAATATAATCTGGAAACTCCCTCACACATGTGACCAAAGAGGTTTGTCTCTGTGGTGATTCCAGATCCTATTGAATTTGAATTAGTGTCACACCTGGGGAGCAGGCCCTCTGGTAGTCAGAGTAGCCCTGTGGCCCTGCCCTCATGGATGCATTTCTGTGCTAACACGGGATCCATGACTGGCTAGGAAACTGCCTCAGTAACTTCTGAAATCTCACCAGGGACAGTGTCTTCCAGCATGTGGTTATCCTTTGCCCTTTAACTTTCCTCAGGGTACCTCTTTGGGACCTGAATCCTTTGAATATAGTTGGCCAATGCCCATGGTGTACAAAGCTAGTTCCTATGAGCCAATGTCTATTTTCTGGCTTTTCACATCCCTGGGTGATGTGTTTGCTAAACACAATGTCACAGTAAAAGCATGTTAGCAGGCTCATTGGTTGAACTTAGGCCTCAAAGCAATTTCCTACAACTTGTAAATTTAATGTCTAACAGAAGGTTTCCTTGACCTCTCCCACCTGTCAGATAATGCTTTCATGTGTGCTGTGTCATAGTTATTAATCCATGAATTAATTAACGGGAAAAATTATTTTAACGTTTCCTTCTCTTGATTGTCAACTTGATCGGATGGAGAAGTACACCGGAGATTTGTAAAGCAAATCTCTGGCTGTGTCCTTGAGGGTGTTTCTGGCATTGGAATTAGATAAAGGAGAAGACCCACATGAGGTAGGTGTCAGCCTCTTTAAGTTGGGCATCCAGACAGAATAAAATAGAAAAGAAGAAAGGTCCATTACAGTGTTTTCTCTCTCTCTCTCTCTCTCTCTCTCTCTCTCTCTCTCTCTCTCTCTCTCTCTCTCTCTCTCAGTTCTTCTCTACCATAATGGACTAGAACATCTGAAAGACTAAGCCAAATCATTTCGTCTTTCATAGTTGTTTTTCTATTTTCTGTCACAGCAACAGAACAGTGACTGATACATTCAGTTTATCACTTCTGGCTCCAAGTAATAGTTGAAACCAAATCAAACTCTATTTATTAACCCAAGACACAACTTTCTCCCCAGGTTCATTTGTCTCATGGTTCAGTGATGAACATTGTCTTGTTCTCCATCCTGCATGTAGGAAATGAGCGAGCCTTTACTCAGAGCATCTTAGTCGCTTCATTTGCAAGCTTTATGTTGATATATTGCTTAAGCAGTCAAAGTTACCTGTCTCAAAAGGCTTCCTGGGTACTGTCTGTACCTTTTGATGGAACTACCCACCCTTACCTATTTAGTTGTTTTGCATAGTTTACAATCTTTCTGTAAAACACTAAAATTCCTTGCATTCCAACAAGGGGATTGATCCCAAGTCCTAGCACTAATCATTTGAGATATAGTTCTTAATTGTTTGTGTTCATACTTCTAATGATGTATTCTTCAGTTTCTTGGCTGTTGTATGTAGTGAAAGAGACTCTTTTAAGTAGATCTTCAGGATTCAAGGCTAGCCATTGATTGCACTTTAGAGTGAGTGTTTTAATGAACTGGACAAGAATAGAACAGTGTGTGTAGATAGGTTGAAAAACAACAGTAAATTCCATCTGGAATTTGAAAACTGGGTAAGTTGGATGGAAAATGGAAAAAGTCGGAAGCTATTATTTGTCATGGCAAAGAGTAAAGGAAGAAGGGAAGGAGAAAGGAAAAGGAGAGGAAGGAAGAGACTAATAGAGAGAGGAAGGGAAAGATGTAGAAAGTGAAAGGAGAGAATACAACAAAAGAAAGACATTGCTTTAATTGATGGCTGGACAGAGGGTTGAATTGATTTCAACTGCAGAAGTCCTATGGTCTCTGGAATAACACACAAAACAATGCCCTCATCCTGAGCACCCCATAAGTTAACACTGACTCTGTAGCAACCAGTCTCCAATTGTTCACAGTTCCCCATGGGCCTCTTTTGTTTCTCCCAAGCTGCCACACAGGTAGACTTCTCTCATGTTCTTTCTTCTGCTACTGGTGTGCATGCATGAAGCATTCAAAGTCCTTTTTTGATTGGATGTGTACTTGAGAATAGAAAATGAGAAGGAAGACAGGGAAGTAAAATAAAAGCAACTATTTTACATACATTTCATCACAAAGGGGGAAGGTATGAAAGAAGAGAAAGTAATAGGAAGGTGTCATATTTGAAACTTAAGTGTCCCAGACAGGCTTGTATTTTTCAACACTTAGCCCCATTATGTGTGCTGTTTTGGTAGGTGTGGGCCTTTGTAATATGGAAGTCTAGTTAAACAAAGTGGGTTAATTGGAGGTAGTTGTTGAAGGACATACCCAAACCTGTTTCTAGCTTAATTTTTTCTTTGCTTCCTGTTGTACGAAAATGTGAGCAAAATGCTGTATGTTTCCACTTCCATGAAGATATCCACCAGCATACTTTCTCCACCATGGTGGGTCTTCAATCTGACTGTCTAGTCTGAGACAACACTCAGACTTCCATACATAAAAACTTTTTAAAATGGTTGTATTCTTGCTCATCATAAAGTGTAACCATGGGGTC
Source organism: Cricetiscus sungorus (assembly GCA_030556225.1). Classification (NCBI taxonomy): domain Eukaryota; kingdom Metazoa; phylum Chordata; class Mammalia; order Rodentia; family Cricetidae; genus Cricetiscus; species Cricetiscus sungorus. The sequence goes on along the minus strand of JANBXA010000069.1, from coordinate 7,810,197 downwards.
AAACCCTGAAAACCAACTAAATATTTTTTCTGTTGATCTGTAACAGACAAGCAAGTGAAGAGTACATCTGAGAAGGGTTAAGCAGGCATTTGCATAGAAGCATGGAATAAACAAATAGAGAAGTGATTTTCTATAAACAATCGTCCAAAATGAGTTCTTTCTTTTTAAACTCACAACTTGTCAGATATTTGGTAACAGTGAGATGAAACACTGTTTCACACTAGCTTAGACAGCAGATTTATAGCAGTAGATTTTAAGACCAGTGTTAGGGAGGAGCAAAGCCTGAAATGGCAATTCATGGTCTGTCTTACTAAATTTCCATCATATCATTCATTCTAATTCTGCCTTGTTACTCATACTTTATCTTAGAGATATGCGTGCGTGCGTGTGTGCGTGCGTGCGTGTGTGTGTATGTATGTATGTAGTTATAGGGCATGGCTATAGAAGACAGAGGTCAACATCGGTGTCTTTCTCTATTCCTTTCCATCTGAGTCTCTCATTTAAACTGGAGCTAGCCAATGTGACTAAACTATTTGGCCTTCAAGATTCAGGGATCTGCATTCTTTGTTCTGATCACATCCACCAGAGTACTGGTGTTTGTCACCATGCCTGGCTTCTTATGTAGGCACCAGGGATTTCCAATCCAGGTTCTCATGCTTGCATGGCATGAGCTTTACCAACAGAGCCATCTCTCCAGTCTGTTTAGTATTGTAACTGCTGTTCACAATGTCCACAATAATTCTACCTCCCAGTCTATGCCAACCTTTAAAATATTAAACAAGTCAGTCTTTGGTAGTGGATCAGCAAGCTGCATGGCCCTTAGCATCATCCCAGACTAACAGGTCTTCAGTTTAATAATACAAAGAAGGGATTAGAGCTCAGTGATCTTTAACTAAGAACCTTTTCACTTAGGATTCAGAAAATAAACAAGGAGCAGAAAGTGGGCCACAACAGAGATTGAAGGGGAACATCATTACTGAGCAGCCATCCTCTGTTCTCCCTGGACCTGCATGGCTGCTGAAATGAGCCCCTTTTCTCCTGGACAAGAAGATATAGTGGATAGGTCTATAACACATCCAGCATGGACACTCTGCCTGCTCTCTGCTATTTTAATATACTAACATTTGTGTGTTTTGGTCCTACTCACTGCATTACAAGAGTTACAAGAATGGAAGCCAGTCCTGCATCTTCAACCACAGAGGATAAGTACAAGCTTTGTCTGTATCTTCACCATTTATCGGTCCCCAATCGGAGGACCCAGGGAAAATGTCAGCTCAATATTTTTGCTAAATCCGTTCACTTAATCTAAAGATAAGGTCACTTGCTTCTTCCAGTCAACATGGCACTGCTGGTTATTTATTTAAAACACCAGTAAATCTGTAGGCATCTGTGGAAATTGCAAAGGACCAAACCACAACTGGGTGTTAAGCTGGTTAATAAGTCATGACAACAAGGACTATTTTTTTAAATAGTGGAAGGTTACAGATCTCTTGAAATTTTGAGAGTCTTCAAAGCAAATAGAAAAAGTACTCTGTGATTTTGATGACTTGTTTTGTTTTAAAGCATGGCATTAGTTTCTCTCTGGTAGACAATTACTTGTGAGTTCTTGCCTCTGAAAATACTAATATCCCAACTTCAGGGGGCAAGTATAGACTTGGACACACACACACACACACACACACACACACACACACACACACACACTGGGAAACAGCTATTGGTTCCCATTTACTATGACTAAGAGAATCCTATTCTTTGCGTTGGGGAGGGGGGTTGAGGGAGTGTTGCTAGCCTAGGCTGAACTTGAACTTGCTATTTAGCCAAGGATAACAAAAGTTGCTGTTATTCCCGGCTGAAACATGGATCACTGAGGCACAATCCCCTGTCCTGTCAACTGATATATGTATACATGTGCTTATATGTGTACATACATAGGCATTATGTATTGCTTCTTGGTATGTGTATGATGTGTGTGTACATGCTCATATGTGGTGCACACATTTGTGAAGAAGCAATACGTGTCTTCCTCTACCATTTCGTTGAGCTAGGGTCTCTCACTAAACTTTAAACTTGCTGATTTTGCTAAACTTGCCTCTGTCTCTACCATCTGGGATTATAGATGGTACTGATACCTGACTTTGTTGTGGGTTCTGAGGAGTTGAACTCAGATCCTCATGCTTGACCAGACAATGCTTTACCACTGAGCTGTCTCTCCACCCAGGGTGGCTAGCTCTAATTACATCTCAGTCTTTCCATATCAAGGAAAAGAAATGATCTTGACAAAGTTACTAAACTCTATTGTTATACATACCAGCTTACTAAGACCCCAGGTATGTGTGTGTTGACAGTCACATTCTGACAATGCTTCCATCCACTTCTTCCTTTCTTCCTTCTGAAATAGATCAGGGAATTTAGTGTTGGATTCTTGCTGGACACTGAGGAATTTTACAAGGAACGGATATGAAAGAAAACGGTTTTCACCATGATGGGATTATAAGGTAAAATTTTAAAGCAAATCAAATAATCCATTGGCTTCCTTGTCACATGTATTGACAGCCCATGAGCTTTGCACTTTTGATTTGAAATGTTAGTCTCCCATTGAAGACTTGGTCCTCAGTGAGCAACAGTCACAGTGAGGCTTTTGGGAAGCTTTTGACCTCTGTAGTGTGTTGAGCTGTTAATGAGTTCATGATGCTATATCCCTTTTAGGAGAGCATGGTTGCCCAGGATATAGAAGTAATGAAAGAGAATAGTGCCTGTGGATAGGGGAGGGGCACTGCTTGATCCTACCCCTTCCTCTGTTCCCTTTTGAGTTTCTGTAAACTAGGAAGGTTTCTTCCTTGTGTCCTCTCTACCATAGCATTCTGCCTTGACATAGGCTTATCACAATGGGTTCAAGTGACTGTGGGTCAAGACCTCAGAAACTATGAAATCAAATGGACTTTTCTCTCCTTAAGTTGCATCTCTTGTGCAGTTATTACAGTGGTGCAAAACCAATGAACTTGAGGATGTGTGCAGCTTGATCTTAGCTGTGGGAGCTGGCCAAGGTGGTTCTCTAACACATGCATAGCTTTTTCTCTCCTCACTAGGTCCTTGTTTTCTCCTTTCAGAGCTAGCTGACCTTCCCCCTGGGTCTCCCTTATACTTCCTGAAGGTCATGACCATCTCAGGGTTGCCTCCTCCTTCAGCAGTGATCATTTGTGCTTCACAGGGGCAGACTTTCCTCACCACTCCATAAACCTGCAGGCCCTGCAGAATCAATGCCCACTTACAGCTGCTAACACATTAATAACAGAAACGTCCCTGGCCATGACCTACCTGAGTCATTACCCACCGATCATAGGAGGCAATTTCAAGCAGATTGACTAGCGATCAGTGTCCTCCCCGGCGTCCATGCAGGAGGACACATGGCTGCCTTCACAACCCCCGAGCAGATGGCCAGAGCACGTAATTGCTCGCCTCAGCCAGTGTGGGTCTGGCTCCAGGCTGGGGAACCGCCATGTCTTGCATGCAAAGCTGAGCTCTCTAACCCTGGAGCTTTGCTCCAAGTGCTTCAGTTTTGCATTCCAGAACTTTTCAGAATCCAAGCTCTCACTGACCTTCTTTGTGGGGTTTTGAACTTGATGCACAAGCAATTCCCTGAAGATGATGAGGAAATGAGTCTTCCATGTGTCTGAATCACTCCAGACATATGGTTGTCCTGCAGCCCCTTGTAAACACTATCTAAATCCATGGCCCAGAGCTGAGGCTGCTCTATATTTCCAGCATTAAGATTTTGCCACAGTACATTTCCCATCACCTAGAATCATGATTGTGGGGCTGGGAGAATGGCTCTATGGGGAAAGTGCTTGCTGCACAAATCCGAGTTCCTCAATTCAGGTCTCTACCACCCACATGAAATCCTGGTAAGCAGCATGTACCTGTAGCCACACTGCTGGGTATTAGAGACCAGTGAATATCTGGGTGACCAGCTAGCCTAGCTAAAATATTTATCTTCAGGTGCAGTGATAGACCCTGATTCAAAAAGTAAATTGGGCTGGTAAGATGGCTCAGTGGGTAAGAAAGACGCTTGCTGCCAAGAGTGAGAACCTGACTTAGATTCCCATGTCCTACATAGTAGATATAGAGAACTAAGTCCCAAAGGTTGGTTGTTCTTTGACCTCCACATGCACATAGTGGCACACAGTGGCGCACACACACTACACACACACATGCACACACACACACACACACACACACACACACACACACACACAGAAAATATGAAAATGAGATGAAGAGCAGAGACAGAATGAATGAATGAATGAATGAATATATGCCTCTATATCTGTTCCTGCTATCTTTCACCTTTCCATCCTCCCTCAGCATCTATGGGATGGTGCCACAAACATTCACAGCACAGTGCCCCAGCACATGTCCTTATTCTTGCACAGAAATAACCATCCCAAGACACACCATGGCTATGCTTTGTTAGTCTCTGCACTGCACTCATCTGTTTCATCAAGTTGATAGTCAAGATTAGTAGTAGTTAAAGGATATAAACCTTTGTGAACTTGGCTATGCATTGCTAGCTAGTTTTTAGGTAGATGATTCTGGTACATAATCAACTCATTGTAATCTGGCCTTCAGACATTATTTATTCTTACTTATCTCTTAAGAAAACAGAAGCAAACCCTTTGTTGAAAATTTACCTTCAAGGAACTCAGAAAAAAAAAGAGAGAAACCACATCATAAGATCACCAACTACTCTGTTATAGATTAATGTCCAAACATTGAAGGTGCTTCAAAAAATCCCCCTGTCTCTACATCCTCAGTGCTGGGACTTCAAGTACTTGAGCTATACGTGGCCTTTTGTATAAGTGCTGGGAATTGAAACCATGCTTTCACAGTTTTCTGAGCTACCTCCCCAGCTTCCTTTAGACATTTCTTCCAAGACAGGTTCCTCTTCCATTTGTAATCTGTGTTTGATGCCTTGTTATTCCTTGGCAATAGCAAGTAGACTCTGGTACTCAGAGGGCTGCTGGGGTCCTGTGAAGTCCAGGTCAATGCTACATCCATGGGCTCTCATATGGAAAGGCTGTTATATGCACTGTGTTCTCCGAACAGCTTTACAGAGCCTGCACTTCCATAATGGCCTCAGGAAATTCTGCCAGGGGGATTTTCAGAGCTGGGCATTGCAAGGTCAAATAAGCTGTGAACTGTGATTATTTTGGCTGTGTAGACAAATAGGGTCTATCTTTGAGTTCATTTGGAGTCTAAAAATGGAGGCAGCAGTCCTCAAAGGTCAAGTGCTGACTTTGAGACAAACACATGGAAACTCAAGTATTGGCTTTCTGAGTACCATGTCTGAGATTGTTCTGTTTGTGAAAGAATGACGAGTTGACCTTCAGTGTCATTGGCTAAAGCTGGCCTTGAGCGTATCATCTACCTAAAGACAGACTTAATTTTCTAGTTCTGCTGTCTCTATCTCCCAAGGGTTGGGATTATAGGTGTTACCCAGAGAACCTAATTTGTGTGTACTACTAGGGTTGAACCCAGGACTTTAACCATGCTAGAAAAAGTTTTCTCAACTGAACTATCCCTCAAGCCTATTTCTTAACCCTTCTTAGATCCAGTTTCTTCCATTATCCCGATGCTAACAGACTACTCTCTCTCTCTCTCTCTCTCTCTCTCTCTCTCTCTCTCTCTCTCTCTTCTCTCTCTCTGTGTGTGTGTGTGTGTGTGTGTGTGTGTGTGTGTGTGTTAGATATAAATTCTTTTGGTGTATAAGAAGGATGTATGTTAAACAAAAGCTTTAAGGAAGAGTTGGACTCCAAGAATTGAGCTTTGACAGTGGTCAGTTCATCAAGAGAGGATGGTACAAACTCTTATGCTTGAGTTAGTAAACACCTTGCTACTTCTACTGAGGCAAAAAAGAGGACCCAGTCAGCAAGCAGGTAGGAAGATGGTAGCTTTTGAAGAATATGAAACCCAAGAAAACCATTGGAAGTTATCTACATTCACTCCAAAGTCTTATTTGTTTTGTAACTTTCCTCTCAACCTTCTCAATGTCAATTTACACCCCAACCAACTTAACCTGTTCCCTCAAAACTCTCATAATTAAATTGTTCTAGAAGTAAATATTTTATGAAAATTTGGTTGAGTGTTGAATTGCTGTCTAATTCCATGTAGCACCTTGCTTTGTCTTTATTTTGACCTAGAGGGTGTGTTAAACTCATAATTTCTGTTGTATGGACAAGAAAATAGAAAGTTGGAGAGGTTGTATGGAATTCTCATAGTTTTGATTTATGGGGATGATGGTGGGTATGGAGGTGAAGGTGTTGATGGAAATGATCAAGGAGATTAGGAAGATGATGGTAGAAAAATGACAGAGATGACAATGGAGATGAATTTGAACTACAGTATTTTCTTTTCTAGAATCTGCATTTATAAGTTGTTTTCTAAACATGTTACTTGTACTGAGGCAGAATACTGATGGTTATGAGTCATGTTATATCACCATTGATGATGGATTTGGGCTTCAGTGGGTTGTGGAGTTGAGGTTTTTTTGTCTAAGTCCTTGGCTTGTCCTGGGTCATATATATAACTCCACTTCTCAAAGAGGGAGATGAAGTAGATGATTAGTGTGATATTTTAAAAATAGCCTTCTACTGTATATTTTCCTGGCCTCTGCAAATAATAACAATAATAATAATAATAATAATAATGAGTTTGAAGTACACTGCACTATAATATAGATGTCTCTCTGTATATGTTTCTGTGTCTGTAATGAACAAGTAAATATATATATATATACACACATGTAAATTATTATTATTAATATCCAAGTTATTTAGTGCAAAATTGTGAAGGTAGGGAAATGAAAGGTTTAAAACATTTCAATAAACATAAAATGAAAGAAGTTTTTATTAAAAGCACATGGTCTTGTCACTACATGTGGGAGCCATAGTTGATATCCAATTCCTCTCTTAAGGTTCAATCCACACACAAAGCACTATGCCTTGATGAGCCTGTGAAAACCCTGAAGAAGTTATGTGCATCTGCAGTCTGCCTTCTGAATGCTGGGATTAAAGGTGTGTGCCTCCAATGCCCAGCTTTCTGAACAGTCTTAATGGTTGTCCTCCTAGTGCTGAGTTCAAAGGCACTGGTGGGACTTATCAAACCCTCTAGCCCTCTCTAAGAGCTTTGATCAGAAATGGTCAAAGGCAATAAATCAAAAATGTCTCTCTACTTTGGCCTGTGATATTCCACCTCAGCTTTTCCTTATAGGAATTGATATCTGGCCATTTTGAGCAGGTAACCCTAAGACTTCACTAATTCAACATAAGTGTAGAATGTTCTCTTTTGCCTGGCATGGAATACTCCATAGAAACATAGTAAGAAACATATTTCTTAGACTCATGGGACATGTGGCTTTCAGAGTACATAGATATTAGACAAATAATCATATGCAGATATATACATATTCATGGGACTCACACAAAGATGCTAGAAGTATGATAGTTTAATATGAGATCAATATAGTAATAATTGAATGTGGGCATTCTAGGAAATAGACTTTAAGGAGAGATAAGGTGTTTTATGCTTTTAAGAAACCTAGAGAATATGTTCTTCAAACAAGTCTGGAAGGGAGTCAGGGTGAAACTGAGGAGTAGTTACAGGAAAGGGATCCATCAGGGTGGAAATTTCACATTGGACCCTGTTGCAAGCAATCCTCAAGGAATATGAAAAAAACAAAGAGCATGTTTATACTTACATTTCAGCAGTATTACTGTGGATAAAGCATGAAGAATGCTTGGAGAGAGGGAATAGTCTAAGCAACTAAAATAATTGAGATGTTATTGAGACAGTCTTTGAGGGAAGGATGACAGTAGTTGAAGACAGAGTTTTACCTATGGAATGAAGTGAATGAAATATGCCTGTGCATTCATGTACCTAACTGTCAACATGTATATACACATACATACATACATACATACATACATACATACATACATACATACACACAATTTTGTATATATGTTTCTCTTATTGGTTGATGAATAAAACACTGATTGGCTAGTAGCCAGGCAAGAAGTATAGGCAGAGCTACCAGTTGTGGATATTGTTGGGGAGAGGAGAGAATCTACCAGGAGATACAATGCTGCTGAGGAGTAACAAGCTGGATTATGGGTAACGCACAGAGTCATGCAATACATAGATGAATAGAAGTGGGATAATAATTAAGAGAGTGCTAGTCAATAAGAAGCCTAAGCCATCAGCCAAGCAGTTTTATAAATTAATATAAGTCTTTGTGTATTTATTTGGGCCTAATCAAATGCTTTCATTAATACACACATGTATATATGTATATGTGTTTATCATTGATCTACTCACATATAATCACTTCTTGTCTAGCCATGTCTATCTTCATCATCTATAATTTATTATCTATAATCTCTGTATCATCTATATTGTCTGTTATCTCTCAGCTATCTATTGCTTATCATCTACCTGCCATCTATTAATCAATTGTCTGACTATCTCTATATATTTACTATATGCCTGTCATTTTCCTTTCTGTCACTCATTTAATGTGCACAAAATCTTAATGTTGAGCCAATTCACTGTACCAGAATTTTCAGAGCCTTAACAAGATCTTAACATTTTGTTTCTATCTTTTCTTTCTTTTCCTTCCTTTCTTCCTTTCTTTCTTTCTTTCTTTCTTTCTTTCTTTCTTTCTTTCTTTCTTTCTTTCTTTCTTTTCTTTCCTTTTTCTGTTTTTGGCTTCTTGTGTGTACCCTTGGATATGATAGAGGGCACCTTCTGTTTCCTCTTCCCAATAGCTTGAAGTTGGTCCACTTTGTTTCTGCTGTCCCTGTTACCTTGAATGACACCATTTGTTTTACCCAAGTTTCTCACACATTGAGGGCTGACATTCTTAATAGTTCTGTCACTGTGTCAAACAGGCTCCTGAAAAGATACAAGTGATGCCTGCAGGAGATGGGGCCATCTCAGCAGTTTGTGTAACACCAACAGGGTGTGAGGAAGCAGAAAAATAATTAGTTTAGCTGGATGTAAATGGAAGATGGAGGAAGAACCTGTGAATGTGTGACTGCCTGGGAGGAAGGCTGCCTGCCTGGTTGAAGGTTTGCAGATGAAAGATTGACTCAGCAGCTATGCAAATGAAAGCACTATGAAGAGACTCCTGTTGACAGGAAAAACAGAGTGACTTGAATCCAACCCACCTGCATTTACAGAGGGTTTCGCATGTCTGCCACCATGCAAGGCTTTAGAGAGCAACTGAGGGAAAATGATGGGAAGAGACCAAAAAGGCCACAGACTAACGGTGAAGAACAATGTGTCAGAGTATGTGACTTTGTCAAGCTGACATTACAAAGGCTGAACAGCAATTATAAGCCACCTTAGCAGGCAAAAGTGCTAGATATATCAGGAATAAATCTGAATATGGGTATTTAGCAAGCTCTGTAGTAGTAGTTAAGTTACTCTGCCTCTCAAGACATTAATTCTCTTCATAAAACATTTTTTCAAGTACTTTTCCATACACACATGTGTACTACACACATGCATATACCTACATGCTGGCTACCTCAAGACTATCTTAGTAGTTCTGGCAGAAGGAGGTAGGTAAGAAAATACCTTCTATTAGGTAGTTATGTGATTTCTAGAAACATAAACATTTAGTGAACCTTTATTAAAAGCCAAACCTGCATAAAACACAACAAGGCTTACAATAGTTAATAGGTGTTGAAATAACATGTAAAGATAAATCCTATGTTGAGGCTGGGGATGCAGTTCAGTTGGAAAAGTGCTTTTTGGATAAGCATGAGGTTGTGTGTTATCTCCAGAACCTGTATCTGAAACATGCAAACACAGTTCTGGCTAGATAAACAGGTAGGAACTTGCTGGTCAGCTAGCCTAACGAAACTGTTGAGTTCTGGACACAAGTGAGAGATCCTGTCTCAAAAATCAAGGAAGACAGTATTCTGAGAAACACTTGAAGTTCACTACTGGCTCCCACAAGTACATATATATATATCTATATATATATATAGATATAGATATAGATATAGATATCACACACTCATCATTGCATCCACCAAATGGCATATATGCAGAGAGAGAGAGAGAGAGAGAGAGAGAGAGAGAGAGAGAGAGACCCTTTGCTGATCATGACTCCTTCTTCCCAAGGTGCAGCAGACACGTGGTGAATGCATTGGTTGTGCCTCCCCAAGGATGCAGCATCTTCATAGTTCATAACAGTCATTTAAAATCTTACTGAGGGCTGGGGAGATGAGTTTGGTGGATAAGAGCATGTTCTGCACAAGCATGAGGATCTCAGTTGACATTCCAGATCCCGTGTAAAAGCCAGTCATGGCAGTGTACACTTGTAAGTCCAGCATTATGGAGGAACAGGGACCATAGGATCAATGGAGCTACAGCTTCACAGGTAGACTCTATCTCAAGAGAAATGTGGTGAATGATAGACCAGGATACACAGCATCCTTTTCTCACCAACGTGTTCATAGTTGTGGGTATAGATGTCCCACCCATCAAATAAGCTCTTACTGAAAATATCCCTGAGTGGTCTTTGTGTTCAATGCTCCTACTGTTGCCTTTGCTGCCACTCTTTTATGATTTAAAGCTACTTTTTTTTGCATGTGTTACTTTCATTGTTTTATTCCTAACATTTGTCCTTTATTTATTTTTAATATCCCTTGATTATTTGCCATCCAATTGTACATATCTGGACATATTCTACCATTTTAAATTAAGAAAGCAAAAGTCAGAGATGAGAACATATCTGGTTTTGTATGTTGCATTTAGTTAAAAAACAACAACAAACAAACAACAATAACAACAACAAACAAAAACGCAGGCACTGTGGTAAACATCTCTAATCCCAGCACTCATGAGACAGAGACCTCAAGTTCAAACTGAGACTAGTATACATACTAAGATCTTGCTTTAAAACAAAAGACAACCCAGCCATGATAGTGCACACTTGTAATATCAGTACTCAAAAGCAGGGGCAGGAAGATCAGGAGTTCAAGGGCATCCTACACAGGGATTTGAGTACAACCTGCACTACCAGACACTCCACCTTAAAAGAACAACTAAAGATGATTATGTGTACTTAAATTCATGTATTGTGAGAATTATAACTTGGCTTTGGGAATACATTGTCCAAATCTATAGAAGTTTTACCAAAAGCTGCTATAGGCTGTTGATCATATTTGCTAATCAGTTACTATAACAATGATTTTTTTCATAGCACTAGCTTATTTTCTAGCTTCTCCAGTTGAAATCATGTGTGTAACCCCTCCCCCACTCTGCTGACCATGAGTAAGCAGTCACTCCCCCATACCCTGAAGTTTAAAGGGCAAACTGAAGTAAGGTGTTGTTGCAGCATGTTGTTCCCCGCCGGCTGCCGCTGGTCCTGCCGCCACATGGGCCCATATCCGCGCCAGCCCCAAATAACACTCAGAGATCCTGTATTTGATACAATCCTGTTGGCCAATTACCATTACTGTTTATGGGCTAGCTCTGTCTTAATTATTAACCCATTTCTACTTATCTAAGTATTTCCACGTGGTCGTCTTATCGGGGAGCCGCGGCTGGCGTCCTGCTTCTTCCCGGGCTACATCTTGACTCCGCCTTCTACTTCCTCTTTCCTCCTCCTAGTCTCCTAGCCCCGCCTATCTAGTTTTCTATTGGCCACAGTGCTTTATTAACCAGTATGAGAAACATATATACATAATAACATCTCCCATCAAGGTGTAGTTTTGAGGACTGTGGTAGGATACAAAGGAGTTAAACCCCCAAATGTGGTTGCCAAGAGAGATCTTAGAAGTTCAACCGATTTGCTTTGACTAAAGAAAGACCTAAGACATCAGAGGTAAAGTGAGCATTACTTTAGGATCATTGAAAAACAGGGGTAAGCTGCATCAGTGAAGATAAGGACAACTGACTATCTCTGCAGAAAAGGATTCTACTAAAGGTCAACTGAAAATTCTAGAATAGTCCTGTGTATTGAAAAAGCTGATTTGGCCTCCCCTGTGCTCAGTCACTCTCCATTCTGAGAATCTGGTCTGAATCAGAGGGACTTCTGTGTCTAGATTTGGTAAAAATTGGGCATTGGGCAGAAGGCAAGCAAGTGGATTTTCCTTGTTTGCCAAGGCTGGTTAGTAAAGGCTCCCTGTGGTTCTGTTGAGAGGGATTCATCTGTACTCAGCAGACACGTGTTGTGATTGATTGGAAATGTCTTGTAGAATCACAGAGGACTAAAGTATTCCATTCCACTATAGACTGGAAAACATTTTCCCTTGTGAACATTGAGGGGAAGCCATTTTCTTCTGGAAACACTGTGTACTTGTCTGGGTGAATAAACATCTCCATGAATTAGTTTCATGTTATTGTCAAGCAAGAGAGAAAAATGTCATCTCAGAGTCTCAGGAGAAAGTTAGCATTCAGATAGCATCACTTACCAAACATCTAACCAACTCTTCTTTCAACATGATGGTTTAGTTGTAGGAAAATTTCCTTGTGAATTTATTTAGGAAATTCTGTTTGTATTGGGTTCAGTTCATTTATACTTTTGGACTCTGCAACATATTTCACTGTTAAACATGAGACAAAAGTAGAAAAATTGAGTTAATATAGAATCTGGTGGCTGTACTAAGTTTTGAATCTTGGGGTTACAGGTGGGAGATCTCTGTGCTCTATACCTTCTGCAGATATAGAGATGAAGAAGGTGCAGAAATACACTCTCGGTAAATATACATGGGGAAAATGACATTCCCATTACTGACCCTATTAATCATAATAAGAGAAGTAGCAAAATGTGAAAAGACAGATTGCATAGAAAATGGAAGATATATAAGAACAGCTTACATGCCTTGTGATATTTTATGGAGACTTTAGTGTAGTTTTCTTTGCTTTGTTTTGTTTTGGGTATTGCATGTTTCATGGACTTGCACTGAACATTAAGTGGAGAACTGGAGAGGGCCTTTGTGGGAGGAAAAGACACAGGGACATTAGAGTCAAGCCACCATCTTTGAAACAAGTTTCTGGACCACTCTGACCAGACAGTGATGAGCAAGTGAACCTCTGCTCTGTTAGATGATAGTGAGGACTCAGAGAAGCAAAAACCCATGCATTGTGAAATAGGAGGTGAGCTGGAACTTTATCTCCTTCCTAAAGAGCCAGTAGACTGTGTACTCTGTGAGGAGTAGGCTTTTTAGTCTCCACAGGATTGGATTTAGTGTCTCAAACAGACTCCCAGTTCCATCTTTCTCTCCTAATAACCCCAAATTTCCCTCTGTCTCAGGCTCTTCATGCTGAGATTTGTCTGAAGAACTTGGAAGCTGACTGCTGACTTGAGAGATGTAGAAATAATTTCTACAGGAGAGCAGGGTCCTGGTTGTAAAGAATAACCATCGCTGTGTACCAGGCTGAGTGCATAGCTTTAGAAGGTCAAAGGAGATGTGGGAAGTCCACATATGGTGACAGTTTCCTGTGAATGGTGGCAAAGCTGCTGTGAGCCTAGTCAAAGCTACCTCATGTTTAGTTTTACTCACTGAGGATCTACTGTGAGCGTTGAGTATGTAGCCTAGCATGGGCAAGGACCTAGGTTCCATCTCAGCCACCTGCTCTAGCTGTGACTGCATACTAACCACAGTTCCTACTTTTCCATTATGATTGATGGAAAATCACAACAAGTTCTCTTAAAATTCCATTGAGAGAAGCAGTTTTTAATGTGACCCATTGTTTTAACCTGCTGGGTTAGAGCATACCCAGTGCCCACCACTTTCTATACATAGGGATTTTTATAAATGCACTTTGCTTATTCCTATTTTCAACTTGTGTGCTTCTCAAGGATTATATACTCACTATATATGATTCCTCCCATTTCTGATCCCCAAAGTTCCAAAGAAAGTTAGTGAACAGAAACAAATGATAAAAAATGTTGTATACTCATTTGCAAAGTGATGGGTTTCATAATATTTTTGACCACACTCACTACTCCCCCTGTAGCCTATACACTCCCCCTCTACCTACCACTTACTATCTCTTCTTGTTTGAAAGCAATCCTCTTCTATTTCCTATTTTCATGTTGTGATATGTGTGTGACATGTGCACATGGGTGTTGCATATTTTACATATCTAAGTTCCACATATGAGAGGAAACATGACATTTGTGTTTCTGGCTATGGCTTATTCAGTTTACTGTGATGGTCTCCAGTGGAACTCTGCCCTTTGCTATCTCTCTTTGCTGGTATTTATTTACCTGCCCCTCCTTCTGCCCTATTGTGATGCAGCACCATGCCCTCACAAACTGAGTGGGTCTTACATGATGCTCTTGGACTTCCCAGCTCCAGACTGTAAGCTAAAAGAACTCTCAGTCAGGACAGACAAAGCTATGAATAGATGGTAGGTACTGAGGTGAGAAGGATGGCAGAGGGGCTGGCATATCTGTGTGGTGACAAGTCATAAGTTTGAGCAGAGAGATTGTATATAGGGGTGCAGTTTTCTTACATACATTCCATGAGAGATGGGACCTCTGCTAAAGGACACCTGCTACTGTAGAAAACCATGTGCCACTTAGCTCTTTTACTTCTAGTAAATATCTTAGGAAAGATTAAATAATGTTTTGATACCATGCATCTGTATAAGACCACATCTGGAAGAAGTAAACAACAACAAAATCATGTTTCAATTATGATGACAGTAACACTGGACACCACAGAAAAATGGTCCCACACTGAGAAGACGCCTCTATATTTTTCAAGCATTCTTCTGAGAAACTGTTTATCACCTCATGGGACAGTACTCCTTTGGTAACAACTGGTCAAAATCAGGAAGGAAGCATGCATTCCCTCCCTCCAGTCCAAATTCATGCCAACTCTTTAACTGAATAGCAGATTCATAAAACCACAAAGCAAGAAATTAATGCTCTAGGCACCGATTTTGTGCTACCTGACACACAGACAATAATTTAAGCAGTTTTTCCAAGTAATTTAGATAATAATGCTCTATGGTATGTGGAATGCAACATTCCATTATAAAACATCTGTGACTAACACTGTCTGTTAGTGACAATAGGGTCACTTCTTGCTATAGCTTAGATAAGTCGTGATGGACATCTTGATTCTCCTACATCTTTCCTGAATGTCTTCCCATTTCAACACATAAATATACACATGTTCCCTTTGATCCACTATTTTAAGCTTTGGAAGGGATTATATCAAAATTCCCTGTCTTAGATACAATGTTACTCTTTTGATAACTTATCATTTTAAAGTTTATCAGCCTCCTTTCCCTGTTAATACCTGATATTACTATTCAGCTTTCACCTAGGATCTGAGTTATACACAGTGGTGTCTGGAGAGACATTCAGTATGTGTGTGTGTTGAGGATGAAGTGTATATATAGGTACTCCTTTTCACATATGCTTCAGAAAAAAATGAAGGAAAGGATGGCAGAAGATCCAGGGATGTGCCTGTATGGGAATCTGAACTTCTTAGAGGCATGTTACTTGACTCGTATTAATATTTATGTTTGAGAGCTGAAGCTTAATACAGTTAAAGCAAAGAATAATCCTTATACCCATGAAACACTTGAACTGAACACAGCCTTGCTTTCTTTTAAAGAGTGCATTCAAGGCTGCAAATCCCTCAGTGTGGCTGCCCGACTGTGTAATTCCATATTCATTGCTTCTCTAAGTCTTACAATTGCACCCAAGAGACCTGAGAAGGTCTGTTCTTCTCCAAGGAGTGCATGTCTGTCCAACATCTAACAATTGTGATCAGTAATACTGTTTGTGCTTGCTTTGGAGAGCAGAGGACACTTTGGATCTTGTAGGCATTTATCAAAAACTGCTTCCAATTTCCTGCCAAGGTAACATATGTGAGCAAGGGTTTCTTCACTGAATGTCTGAACAAGGAACACACAACCCTCATAATGCAGGGGAAGAAATGAAGGTCCAACAAAGGCCATCAGTCAGTGAAACCAATATAATCATAAAACTGGTTATCTCGAAGAGAGCAGGAGCCATGGGCAGGTTTAGGCTGTTAAATGGAAGGGTCAGAAATGGAAGCAATTTGACTAGAATTGTGACCTTGTAGCAAAAATGGAGACTTACCTCCATAGTTCATTTTCTTATTGAGAGTGTACTATATGCCAAGCACTGTGCTTCTGCTGAAGGCAGAATCTGTGGGGTAACCAGTAATTCCAAATTTTCTGGAACTGAGGCTCTTCATACTAAAAGAAGATAGTTCTAGCCAGCATAAGTTATTCATTTCACACAGAAATAACCACACACAGTGTTGAATGTGCCAAGTGTGTGATAGCCCAGGCATCTTGACTGTTGAATTGATCACACTGAGAGCCACTTACAAGGTTGATAAAGCCTGTATTTGTGTTTGTGAGGATGTTTCCAGAAGCAGTGAGATCATGGGTGCTCTGACCTTAGAAATGGTTTAATCTGTTGTTGGATTCCAAATTTGAACAACCTATTTGCCAGCTGTAGAGCCATAGAAGATGGGAGCTGGTTGGAGGAAGCAGGTCATTAGATGGGCCTTTGAAGGGTGTCTCTTCCACTATTCCTCCCTTCCAGCCACAGGAAGTGAGCAGCTTCAATCTCCTTGCATTGTCTGCTGATTTTATGCATACCTACAACTCAGAAGCACTAGTCTAGTGACTATGGACCCAAATTTTGGAAACTGAGAAAAATCTTTAAGTTGATTTTCTTTTTTTCCACAGCAGCATACACCTGACTAATCCAGTGAGTGCTGAGGAGATCCTAATTCTCCTCAGAGTGAGGAAGGAAAGAGTGTGATGGCACAGTAGGCACAGTTTACATGGACTGGAAGCAAACAAGTGTAGAGATGTAGCAAAAATGGAGACTTACCTCCATAGTTCATTTTCTTATTGAGAGTGTACTATATGCCAAGCACTGCGCTTCTGCTGAAGGCAGAATCTGTGGGGTAACCAGTAATTCCAAATTTTCTGGAACTGAGGCTCTTCATACTAAAAGAAGATAGTGAAGGGTAAGGCATGACTACATATCTGGGACTCTTGGTAGCACTACCACCAGTGAACCAAAACCAATGTGGTGGTAAGTGGACAAGAAACAGTTTAAGATGCACTGGCTGATTTGCAGCATGTTTGCTCTTTCTTGGGTTCCCAAGATGTGATTTAGCTTTGCTGTTGCTATTGTGACCATGATCCAAAGATGACTTTTTCCAACACAATTATTATCTCATAGTTTCAGAAGTAAGAAGTCTGACTTTGTCTCCAAAAGTAAAAATTAAAATGGCCATAGGGCTACCTTGCTTCTAAAGCTTTTGTGAGGAAAAGAACATTCTCTTGTTTTTCCTTGTTTTCCAAGCTTCTTTTTTTGCCCTTCCTAGTGGCCAGTTTTTGTCTTCAAAATTTGTTGAGTTCTTAACATATCAAATAAAAAACACAGCAATTCCCATCTACCTCTGTTACTCTCAGGGACTTATCATTTTTATGCCCCTCCACCAACTCACAGGAGTCTCCTTGTTGTGGGATGAGCTCATCATCATCTTTCATGGCCCATTTGTACTGCTACATAAAATATTCACAGATTCTAGGATTAGGACACAGATACCTATAGGGGCATTTTTCTGTCTACCATGAGTATAGTAAAGATGCTGGGCTAAACTCAAAGAATAACTGGAAAGTATTCAATTCTGTTGCAGTAGAACCACACTGGGCTGCTTTTGGTTTAGGAAGCTGTCTGGTAACATGTGGGGTTGAGTAAGTGGTATTTTAGTTTCTTATTGCTGTAGCAGAATGATTGAGGATGAACAAATTATAAAGGATACACATATCCATGGTTCATGGTTCTGGAGGCTGAGAAGACCAAGAGTATCTATCATTCCACCATGTGTGTGTAAGAGACCTCTTTCTGTGTCATGAAACTGGAAAGTGCATCACAGCATGAGATGTCAAGGCAAGGAGAACCTCCTCCCTATTAATTCATGAAAGCATCAATGGTTTGATCTTTTCACATGGGCAAGACCTTTATGACTCAATCACTTTCCCCAAAGTCTTGCTTCTAAATGCCATTCATAGCTGACTTTGGGAATTACAATTCCAACACTTGAGTTATATGAGACAAACACTATTACCCCATGATTACCTATTAGGTACCTATGAGATTGGTACAATGAAGATGGATACATGTAAATGATTTCTGGCTCCATCTCCACACCTGATGCTTGCCCTGGTAGTCATCTCATATACCTGGCATCTCCAGTATCCTGGAATCTATGCTGAAACCTCACTGATAGCCTCCCTTGAGCTTTTTTTCAGTGATTCTGACATTTTTACAGGGTGACAAGGCTCAACTTTTTTTTTCTGAGGTTTCTACTACAACTGAGGATTCAGCTTCACCAATGGCCTCTCCTAGCTTCTATGTTTTGAGTCAGCTGCTTCCTATAACCTTTTTAAAGCCTCCTGTTCTCATCCCACTAAAACTAGCAATGTAGGACCGACACTCTTACACATTACTAAGTTAGGCTGTCAGTGTGAGCTGCAGCACTGGTTTCCCCACATACCCCGGATCACAGCGTCTGTGTGCTGACCCTAAGAAAATACACCCAGAAGATTCTCCTCAGTGAAATCACTCACAGTTGATTAATCAGCCCCAGCTGACCAGCATTGATTATCCCATAAAGCAAAGTTTCACCTCAGTGGTGCTGGTCTCTTGTTAATCACAGCCAATTCTTCAGCTTCAGTGGACAAAAACCTCCAGATTCTTGATTCAAACTACCACCAAATGATAGAGGTTTTGGAGAACTTTTCAGCTTCCCTTTCAAACTTGAGACAAGCCAGGCCTTCATAGTCTGTGTTGCTCTCACTCTTGTCTTCCAAGCTCCCACATAACAACCCTCTAAGCTCTAAGCACCTAATGGCTTTCCCTGCCCAAACTTCCATATTTCTTCCACAATTCTCTCAAAAGTAACAGGGTCAGATTGGTCACAAGCAATACTTTTGGTTTCACTTTGGTTCCAGTTTGCTTTCTATTATTGTGATAGAGATTATGACCAAAAGCAACTTGGGAAGGAACAGGTTTGTTTTACCACACAAATTGCATTCTATCATTTAAGACAATCAGGGCAGTAACTCAAGGCAGGAACCTGGAGGCAGGAGCTGATGCAGAAGCCATGATGGAGTTGACAAAACACTAACCAGAACAGTGGCCTTGGAGAATTGGGTGGTTCTTAGGAAGGATTTCTCCTGCTCCAGAGTGAAGCCTTGCTTGCCATCATAGATAATTGCTCTCATCTGGGAGGGGGTCTCTTCCCTTTCTAGTATATAAGATGACAGCTGTTTTGGAACATTGACTTGTCTCTGTGCTTTCATCCTTGAAAAAGGATGAGATGGCTTCAGTAGAAACTCTTTAGCAATTAATATGCCCATGCAAAGCAAGAGTCTAACCCAAAGTTCAGGAGATAGACATAAAATAAAAACAAAGCACAAATGTGTTTTATGTTGTTTTTAGTTTCCACGAGAGCAGTCATTTCTTTGAGCGAATGCCTCATCATTCTACAAAGGGCAGGCTTGAGACACTGGAGTGAGGGAAGAGTAGGTAGAATTTGCCTTTCTCAAGTGGCCTCGAAGCAGATACCCAGCAGCGGGACAGGGACATGTGGTAAGAGGTCAGAACACATATCCCACTTGTTTTCTCCAGGAACAACATTTGGTACTCCCAATGCATTCAGGAGACGTGTTTGGTGGTTGATAAATCTCCCCTGTGCACATCTTCCAATTCAGAGATAGGAACCTTATCAAGGTTGCTTCTGTTATGTGCCACTCGTGGGCCAGTCTATGCTAATCACTTTGACATTTCCTATTCACTCAGCGTGAGAGGAATGCTTTAGCCTGCATTGATGGGGGCATGTGTTTCTAATGAGAAATCTGATGAAGCCAGGTGTCTTGAATACAGAGTACCTGCAAACTGCAGCAGCTTTTGCATTCCTTGAAGCTATTCTCTTCCCCTTTGGGCACCATGGTTTAGATGTGGAATGGCTCCTCATAGTGATTTATAGCTTATAAAGATTTTACTTTTAAATTCATCAAAAGAGAAGCGAAGTGACATTTTGAAGTGGGCAGATGAGGGAAGAAAGAGATGAGTCTCTTGGTCTGCCTCCAGGTCTCACCGCTCTCTTCCACTCTGCTTTGCACAAAAAGATCATCTCATAAGAAATTCAGGGCAAAAAAACCCCTGTCTTTTCATTTTTATTCCCATTTTCAGACATTCTTACTCTTAAAGTTATTTTTAGTGGTACAAACTCTAGCTATTAGGGAATGTGAGTCTTGTCCTGTTCTGGTGTGTTCCATTATCATTTGAATACACCACCCACTGCTCCTCCTAAGACCTTCTCAATAGAGGGTTCTTAGTAGAAATTTCCCCCTAAATTAAGTTCAGTAGCTATCAAAGCAGGATGGCTTGGGGGTGGGGGTGTTGGCTCTGCACACTGAATCAAAGTGGGACTTTTAATAATTATTTGGATATTTTAGCATCCTGTAATCAATCCAAAATGGAAATGTGTTTCCTGTTCTCCCATTCTTCTGTTCCCTTTGCATCTCTAATGAGTTATATTTGCAAGCATCTACCTCCAAAGAGGCACTTGTTTTCTACTGGCCATGGAGAGTGGTGAGATGTGAAAGGACTTTCTTGAAATGCTAGTTATTTCTAAAATGAACAGGAATGCATGGAAAACTATAGACTACTCTTTCGAGCAGGCTACACAGTATTCTTTGGACAGGACTGGATGCTATTTTTGGGCATTTCAAGCTATTGATTCTCTGTTTTCCACGTATAAGATTCCTTTGGAGTGAGGGTGACTCTGAACTTGGGTGCCTTTTCTCCTGCCAGTCTTCCTGTTGTTATATATTCCATCACAGTCAACTAGGGAACCTTTCTAGGCAGGAGGAAGGTTCCCTCTAGCTTTACAGGTGAGAACTGCCATTTAATGCTTTCTTTCAAAGAGATGAGGACCCTTTGGGGAAGTCACTGAGCTAAGCAATTGAAACACTTGGATGTGGAAGTATCCAGAATGCTAGTTCCTTGAGTAGTGTAGTTCTATGTTGGGAATTGTACTGGGATTATAGACCCAAGAGTTGTTCTGATTGCCAGAGACAGTTCTGGTTCTTAGATGTTACTGTTTACCTTATCGTTGTTATCTAGAGTTGCTGTTGAGGGCTTAGTGTGTGCTGAACACTGATTAAGTCTGAAGTTATAGCTACTGGGGAGAACAAGCTTGCTCTTTTCTCCTCATCCAGGTGGTATTGTACCCTCAGAATCTGACCCTAAACAAATGTCCCAGGGAGTTAGTCACTAATGGGCTAGACACTGTGAAGAAATCATACTCCTTGATGTAATCATAGGAATTTCTAGAAAGAAAAATCTTCTCGTGAGACCAAGGAGATGGTTTAGTGAGTAAAGTGAATGCTACACCAGCCTGATGACTGGAGTTTGGTTCCCCAGAACATATGCAAAAGCTGAACACAGATCACACATCTGTAATCTCAGGACTCCTGTGATGAGATGGGAGGTGGACACAGAGGAACCCATGGAAGTTCTTAAACTAGCTAGTCTGCAATATGCAATGCTCAACAATAAAAGACACTGTCTCAAACAAAGACAAAAGCAAAGACTGACAAGAGAGGTTGTTGTCTGACCTCTAGACATACACTACTACATAAGCAACATCCCAACACACATAAAACAAAGAGATTTTCCTTAAAAATGTATTTTTTAAAAGTTTCTTGCATGTGTATAGTTGCTAACTGGGTATTGGATGCCATGACTAAGCTAAGTGAAGGTGACTATAATAAATCTTAAGAGCAAGGAGACACAAAATGTTCCTCTATATGAATAAATATAAGACCCCTATGATCACACACAAATTGACACCTAATAATAACCTAAGATATATTCACAGTACACAATGTCAGTGTTCAGAATCATCAAAGTTTACAGAGTCTACCGGTGATGATTTGGCCATTCCTCTAACTAAACAGCAGTTGTTTATTGAAGGAATGAGTGACTGTTGAGATAATTGGCACCTTTTAGTTCCTCAGTGACCTCCAGTGACTCATTTGCTTATGCAAAGCATGTAGAAGCTTGACAAGATAGGATTGCCTTTTGACTTAGTTCATTTCAAGAATGTGAGGAAGCAGGTAGAATGTGCCTTTGGGTAAGATGTGGCCATGCTAGAGGAGCAGGTAGAGATGAACCAGAGCATTGTTATTGACAGAACAATTTTAGTGATTCTAATTTGGGAGCAAGGGAAGGAGAGAGAGAGGGAGAGAGAGAGAGAGAGAGAGAGAGAGAGAGAGAGAGAGAGAGAGAGAGAGCATCTTTAAGATAAAGGTTCCCGTAGTTGAAAGTATTTGCTCTTTTCTCTGAGCACTGTCAAAGATAAGATAGCCTTGCATTGAAATATAGGACATGCACGTAGCATGCACAGGGTGGGGGAGTGAGGGTCTCATTTCCTGGGTTCAGATTCTCACATCATCCTTCAAATGCTGTGCAGAATTGGCATAATATTTAACTCCTTCCTGACTGGATGATACACTAACACTAGAAATTTCTTGGAGCATGAAATGAAATGCTTTGGTGAGGAGGACTTAGAACAGGGTCTATTGTACAGTCATTATTTTATATGATGGGCAGAGCTCTTTTGTCAAGTAGAGGTCTCTGGCCTGTGGCAATTATCTCTGCCTTGAGTGTATGTGACCAAGGAAAAAGTGATGCCATCCATCACAAAGATAAGCTGTTGTGTATCTGTTTCCTGTGGATTGAAGCTTTCCCTTCTAGAGAGAGAAAGAGAAATGCATACACTTGGGAAGTGCAGAAATTAAAATATTCACAAAGCCTCTTCTTGATGTTACATATATCACCAGCCATTGCTGGGGTAGGCAAGGCCACTATGTAGTTGCCTTCAATTTGAACAGGAAGCATTAGGATGCAAATTTTCTGAATCATCATCTGTGTTATAGTAGGCTTTCTATGATGCAGATTTCTTAGGATACTTATGCTTCTATAAGGAATCTTTCACCTATGCTACAGTAAATGACCCCAATAAACTTATTTGTTCACCAAGGCATACCTCAGTGGAATTGTCTCCTTGGTCTGTCATTGGTGCTTTCTCTGTGAAGTCATCATACAACATGGAAAGACATGGATTTTCTTGTAACTGTAAATAAATGCTTGAAAAGAGCCTCTTGTATTCAGATTTGATTTCTGATTTTATAGGGATCCTGATAGAGGCTTCTTCATAGGATATACTAACAGTCATTTACATGAAAAGCTGTTGGTTGTTAATATCTCTCTCAAATTTGTATCTGAAGCAACCTCTGTCTTTCTGAGGCTAAACATCCTTACTTGGATTTAAATTTTAGACAGGCTTAACCCAGTCAGAATAAAGCAAAAATATATCCTTCAGAAATCAAAGCAGATAAAACTTTTGTTATCCTTGCCTTGTCAAAGACTTGAATGTGAATTTCACTTGTCTGATAACAATGCCGATGCAGTCTTTCCTCTTAAAAGTTTTGTCAGATTAGACTCACATGAAGCCATATTTACTGGGCAAGTTATGCATCCTGAGTGAGATAACAGAGATACAGAAAGGCAAATGCTGCAAGTTATCTTTCATATGTGGATTTGGATTTGAAACACTGGATGTATGTGCTTGAACTGGAATATACATATAAATCAGAAGCCTAGTAAGGGGGATTCTGAGAAAAGGGGGATGGAACAAAGGTGATATGAAGAGAGGAAGAAAATCAACAACACAGGAAAGACTAAATAGGGTAGAAAATGAAAGGATAGGATAGAGTAGGAAGTATGGGGAGAGTTAGCTAACAATACAGACCTTTGAAAAAGTCATATAGAAACCTACTACTGTAGAAGTGTCCTAAAATATATACATGCACATAAACATATATGAAAGGAGTTAAAATGGAGCTACACTATAATGGGGTAGAGAGAATAATGCCTGTAGATTACCTGCTTTTAAACTATTACCTGGTGTGATCCTATAGATTCCAGAAGACATTACATGTTGTTTCCATTGTACTTGGTTACCCTCCAGAATTTGATGGTAAGACCATATTGCTAAAGGCACAACATACTTGAGTCATTGAACATGAAGAAAAGCTACTCAGGAAGTGTGAACCCTGCAAGCTACAATAAAGCATTGACTGGAAAGATATGACCTCTGGGATATGAATGCTATGGGAATAGGCAATCACTTTCTGTGTGGCTTTAAAACCCAGTCTAAAAAACAGAGCTCATGCTACCAAAATCTTGTGATTGGCTAGGTAACAGGACCTAGAATGAAATTTAATACTATTATTCTACTAAAGGGACTCAGACTAAACTGCCCTCTAAATTTTTATTTTCATGCCCATGGATTATTGGGTCTCCCAACCCTCATTAGAAAAGTTTCCTTTTTCAAAATATAGCAATTAATACAGAGACCCACAACTGGTCAATATGCAGAAAATACAAGACTATGAAATGCTCATCAGACATCTTTACTACACTCCCTTCAAGGCTCAGGGAGCATTGCAGAAGATAGTACAGAGAGAATACAAGTTCCAGAAGTAGTGGAAGTCTGCAATAAACTATTATTTGCTGCACATGATATGGCTTTCACACATGAACTGGCATTGGTTGTGACTGCATGCATAAGATGCATACAAGATTCAGCCAGGTAAATTCCGAGCATAGGTTTTGGGGGGCATGAAGATTCTTCCTTAGTTGAGGAACTATTGGTAATTGATGGTTGCTGGGAGAACAAAGGGCAAGGTTTCCTCAGGGGTATTGCCCCTGAAAGGTTACCAGTGATCCCAACAGAAGATTTGCACTCATAGAATACAACGAATACTGACTAGCTGTGTGTGTGTGTGTGTGTGTGTGTGTGTGTGTGTGTGTGTGTGCATTTGTGTGTATAAAGATAGAAATAGATAAATGATAGATAGATAGATGATATATATATATATACATATATATATAGATTGTTTAAATATGCTGAAGTGTTGGAAACTTGAGCTATAAGAGCAACACCCAGTGCTGCTTATGTTTAGAAGATATGTATGTCTTTCTCATTCTTCACATACACTAGGCTTTTGAGAAGTGATACAAAGGTAGGCTTTGAGTTTTGTGGTTCCAAATTCAATGTCAACAGCAAGAGATGATAGATAGATAGATAGATAGATAGATAGATAGATAGATAGATAGATAGGGCATGTGAAGTTGAAAGTGACATAGGGAAATAGTGAAGGAATTAGAAGAGTGGGAATGAGAGTTGGATTTGAACAAAACATATGTACGTATAAAACTTTCAATAGAAAATAAAACAGTGGATTGAAAAAGTCCTTACAGATACACAATTTCTGGTGAAATAATGTTCTTTGAAAACTTGTAATGAGTGCAAATGATGAAGCTGGCAAAATGACCCTGTAGAATTAAAATAATGAGCATGAATTAAAGGCTTACCCATCTAAAAATCCTTTAAAAGAAACCCTTAGAGACAGCCTCTCCTCTTAGAATATATTGGTTGATAGATGCTCAGCATGGCTTGCTCGGGTTCCTAAATGTGCAAGTGTAGGCTGCAGAGACAGGCACATGGCTGCTGTGGAGAAAATACTTTCATCTCAAGAAAGTAACTTGTGTCAACTTGAGGAGAAAAGGGTTTGCATGAAAGAATGCCACCCATGCTATGAATATGCCCTTGGAAAGGGCCATGGCTTTGGATCTTTAAAGATTTATGTTATATTCACATGGGTGTGGGTGTGTGCATATGCATGCTCAGGTGCCCACCACAGAGGCCAGAGGAGAGTGGCAGATTCTTTGGTTAGGGAGTTATAGGTGTTTGTAAGTTACTCAATGTGGGTGCTGAGAACTGCAACCTTAGGCTTCCGAAAACATCAAGTGTTCTTCACTATCAAGCCAGTTCAACCACTGAACCACCTTTGCAACCTCCCATTCCTGCTCTTTCTAGGAGAATGAGCTACAGGATTCATAACTGACAGAGTTCATAGGGTTATGCAGAAGATAGGAAATTTTCTAGCTAGAATGCTTGTCTTCAGTGGAGAAGAGTGTACCAGGAAGCAGTGAGCTGGAGTCGTTGAGAATTCATGCTAAATGTTTACTTATCTAACACAAAAAGAAGGAATGGTAAAACAAACTCTCACTGTTAATTACCTTAGTCTCAAGCATACTTTCCAAAGTTCTTAAAATTGTATAAAGTCATACATACATTTGTGAAGAGTTGGGCAATTGACATTGGATATAACTTATTTGTGGTATGTAGACAATACTTAAGCATGGAGTTTACATATGATGCCATAGAGTGCAGAATGCAGTGCTCACCTCTGCCAATGCTTGTCTTGATTTAAGTATTTGTAGGAAATGTTTGTTTGATTAAGATGACCTTTTATTGAAAAATGATCGCTAACTCTGTATCTCTACTTGGCTCTTATTTATCACTTCTTGCTAAATCTTTTCTCTGCTACTAATTACTACCCCCTCTTTGTGTGAGAGTGTGTGTGTGTGTGTGTGTGTGTGTGTATTCACATGTAGCATATGTATAAATGTGTACATATGTGTTCATGCATGTGTAAGTTTGCACATGTGCAGAAGTTAGAGATCAATGCATGATGTCTGCCTCTCTTGTTCTCCACCTTACTCTACCTTACTCTTTTGAGTCAGGATCTTCCAATGTTTCTGGAGCTCACCCACTTGGCTATACTGTCTGTGCAGAAAAACTCCAGGGCTCTCATCTCTACATCCCAGCACTAGAATTATAGGCACATGCCATGATGATGTCCAGCTCATTATGTAGGTGCTGATAGTTGGAACCTCATGCCTGCAAGTCAAGAGCTTTGCCCACTGAGGCATCTCCCTACCACCTGCTCTCTGTATTTAATGGGTACCATACATTATTCCCATATTCCCATGTTTAATCTGCTTTAACAACTCTAGGAGGTGGGTTACATTAACTTATTTTTGAAGTGAATTCAGCAGGACTTTGGGAGCTTAAATACAACTAACCAGAAAGGATGAGTAGCTAGCCAATCATAGCATGAGGTTTGAAACAAAAACTTGAGGAACTTGGCTACCTGTGTCCTCCTGCAATTTTTTTTTGTTCTGCCTCCTTTTCCATCTGGTTGTTGGCACCAGTTCCTCACATAGCAAGTCCTCAGAGAGAAAGTTATAAAATGAAGACCATGCACAGTGTGCCCTTGGCTAACGTACAGCAGCCAAAGTAGGGTTTCTGCATGTGCTTTTACCTGGCATTTGTCCCTTTGTCTCTTAGCCATAGCATTTGTCATGTATCTGTGAAGCAGGAGTTACATGACATGATAGAAAATTGTAACAGTGTACCCATCCTCCATGCAGGAGACAAGCAACTGTACATAGAAATATATCATCTTTATAGAAAAAAGAAGAGTTTGTGTGTTGTGTTTTATATATAGCCATGCCATTGTGGGCACGTTTACATGTATGAATTATATCTTTTCTTTTTGACAATTTCATAGATGTATACAATGTACTGTGGTCATATTCACACCCATTATCATTTCTTATTCTCCTCACACTCCTGATGACCTCCTTCTTCCTAACTGGTCTTCATACTTCCATACTTTCTGTGTATGTGTATCCGTGTGTGTCTGTGATTAACCCCATTTACATAGGGTTGTTTGTATGACTATTGATGGGAGATTTTGCACTGCAATATCAGCAACTTACCAGTTGAGTCTACACCACTCAAGATATTACTTCCTGTTACCTGCTTATTGCTCCTTAGGGACAGATGGGGGCCCTCATGTTCACTCACAATCCAAAGGCCATGCCACACCCTGAACACAGTATTTCACAGCACTCTTTGTCCACATGCTGCAGTGTGCCATGGTATTATGTAGGTCATCAATGAGAGGGAAAATAAATGTATTAACTATTATCAAAATGCACAAAATGTATGAGTCACAAACGTGACCTTGTTTATTTTACAGCATACCTAGAAGGCATTTATGATGGGCAATATAAGGAAAATCCGTAACTTCTCCAATTAACAGAGTTAATATGAAGCAAGACCAGACTTTAAGTCCATTGGTCTATCAACTCTCAAATCGTCCCTTGTCCCTTTATTTTTCTGTCATACAAGAAGAAGTATTTAATAAAGTAGAGGTATTTTAGGCAGATGAAGTGGGCTTGATGGTATGTGATTTTTCCCCCAATCATTGTATGTAATGATTGCAGCAATGTTCATACTAGTTAAGTTATAGAAAAAGCCTAGGTGCCTGCCAACTAAGAATATATAACAAAATGTGGTATGGGGGGCATTTTTCAGCTAGAAAGAAAAATAAAACTGTTATTTGCAGAGAATGGATGGAACTGGAGAGTCTCACACCAAGTGAATCAAGTTAGTCTCAGAGAGACAAATATTACACATTTTCTCTAGATGTTATATTGATTCACATAATCTTGTGTGTATGGATGACCTATATATGTAGTAAAAGAGTCTAGGAGAACAAAGAGAGCTAACGGGAGGGGAAGGGACAAAGAGGAAGCTAGTGGAGGTTGGGACTATACACAATGTACATTATATACATGGATGAAACCTTCTTTAAAAAGTAGGTCCAAGGTATCCCACAGCCAACATCATCAGCTCTTCTCTCATCTAACTTCTTAATTTTAATTTGTATCCTTTCATTAGGATATGAGTTCTATTTGGAAGATAGCTTAGGTATACCACCAATGTACTACTGTCATGAACACTGTTTAGATGGCATCCTTTCTCCTTTAGTACTGGATCCCTGGTGCTATCAAGAGGCTAGGTGCAAACTAGAGGATGTGTAGATAGATTTGAGACAAGGATCATATCAATGATCAAAAGAATTTATGAAAAATAATCACCATTCAGACATTGGTTATGTCAAATGGCCATGAGTGCATGAGTATGAATGTTAATCATAATGAAACTATAATTGGAAAATCCAAAGACTTTGGTGTCATAGCCTGGGAACAACAAAGCAGCTGCCAGCCCTGAGTGGGGGAGGTGCTCACCAACAAGATAAATAACAATCTCTTTATCCCACCCTTGCTTTGGGCTACTATGTGAAGCTGTTCCTCACTTTTAGGAAATGATTCATACTTGCACAAAGGATAGTCTGTGTTTTTGGAACCTGGGTTGGGGGGTGTGCATTTGTCATCTCTAGAGTGACAGAACATTTCCAGCCGCCCTCAGAATGGCATGTTGCTTGCTGCCTCACTCGTCTATTTAGTATTTCCAGACAATCACGGTACAGTACAAAGCAATTTGTTTTCATATCATTTCCTTCATGCTTGCAAACACAACATGCATCACAGGGAAAGCCAATCACTAGCTAAAGAGGTAAGGGGATGATTTAATGCAGGAGACTGGTTCATTTGCTTTGGGGGATGAGAAACAATTATTCCAATAGGCCGGAGCTTAGGCAGAAAACCTGATGAATGAGAAAGTGTGCTGTGCAGTGGCCCACTGCTTTGCATAAGTTGGTTGTGAATGCTTCTAAGGTGATGAGACCACAACTTGCCTATCTAAGCCTGAGAGCTGTGTTTCAATTTCTCCCAATTCTCCAAAAGACCCAAGCCCTAGTTTGGAGCAATAGAAATGATAGGTCTTTCTCCCACATAGCTTATTTTTGGAGGAAACCAGCTCTTCTGCCTTTCTTGATACACATTTTTGTACTCCCTTTGTATTTTGATGACAAATATACCTCTGGACTTATTTCATCTCAGTAATAAGCTGTGAATGGATAAAGGTGATTTTGAAAGATCAGGCATTGAATTGAGGTTTGGATCTAGGAAGAAGCTTAACACATGAGGGTGACCCTAGGACATTTTTTTTTCTGGCCCCAAGGAATGAGGGATTGTGGGTACTTCACCAGTTATGGCAAGGGTGGGTTCCAAGGTGACTCCTCAGTTCTTTAAAGCCGCAAAAGATGACGTTTTATGGCTGCTTGTATCCTGGGCTGTTTTCTCTCTGCCTTTTCTCTGGGGAGGTTAGATCTCAAACTCATTGCTAAATTTTAGATGGTTATTCATTGGCAAGTGTCATGGGTATCAATGAAGATCCTGACACACTGAGGTGTCTCACTAGTCCTGTTGCCATAACACTCTAGACCTTCTCTCATCTCTCTTTTTTCCCTGAAGAGTCATTTGCCCAGGTTCTTTCTTCTCACTTTGAATCTATAGAAAACCATATTCTGTAGCCCTAACAAAATGGCTGATGCTCAACACTTGTAAGGGAAAGAAGTTAATTTAACTCAGGATTTTGCGTAGAGAAGTCCAAGTGACCACACTTGCTCGGCCTTTAGTGAGGGCTTTGTTAGCTGCATTACAGCCTGATGAGGAAGCAGAGAGGTAAGAAGATGTTTACAGATGGGTCTGACTATTTCAGATGATTTTTATTGGTAATAGCACTTTCTTTTAAAGAATTCATTTAGTTAGCATTTTGTACATGTACACTATGAAATATGATCCCATTTACCCTCCATATTGTCCTTTCAACACTTCCTACATCCCTTAAACCCTACCTACTTAATGTTTCATGTCATTCTGTCACTCCCCCCACCCCTGCATGTCTCTCTCAAAAACACTAGGTCTATTTATAGTACCCCATATGTGCACTGATGTTGAACTATCCACTGTAGTATGGACTTCTGCCAGTGGCCATACTCCCAAGGAAGAATAATTTTCTCTCCCTAAGCTCCCCAGTTAGGGGTGGGGCTTCCTGAGTTCCTCCTCTGGCCACATCTTAGTAGCATATCTTCAAAGTCAACTCCCTCTTGAGACCAGCATGACTTCTTGGTCTGACCATGTTCCACGAGGATCTCCTTTTGAAAGTCTTACCACTCCTCAAAATGGCCACACTGCTAGGAAAGCTCCAACATGTGTGCTTCTGGCCACACATCCAAACCAGATATTTCTCTCACAGTTGAGTTCTCATGAACATTCAAACATCCACCAAAACTAATCTCAAAGGAGATTGGCCTCTGTCAGTCTCCCCTATCCCCATCTTTAGGAAGACCACCCTTTTCCCTCCCTCTTTCTCTCATTTGCATTTCTTCTCTAGTGACACCCCATTGTTCCTCCTCTAATCTGAGTCTGCTCATGTCTTTTCCCAAAGCATGCAAACAATTCTCCAAACTGTAGGGTTGATCAGGCTAGTGTTATGGGCAAACATCCTATGATGCTGGGCCATTGTCCTTAAAGGATCAGGAACAAATTCTCCCACCATACGGTTTGATTTTTATAGGCCTCTTTCCAGCTCTCACAGCTGAACCTGCACCCTTCTGCTTTTAGTCATGTATTCCTGTTTTGTACATCTTCCTTCTGTCCCCTGGGAGCCCTATGTCCCTTTCCTTCTTCTTTGTCCTTTGCAGAGGCTATTCCTGTATCCAAAACATTCACTTTCCTTTGCCACACATGCAAACTGTGTCTCTAACCTGTTAGTGTACATGCAATGTTCAACAAAGTGCTTGATACGTAGAAAGCATCCATTAACTGCATGAGCAAATGAAGCAAGACTTCTGGAGGAGTCATCCTCTCCACAATGTGCTGTTCATATATAGATGCTTAGGTGCCCTGTAGAGTACATTAGGATATCCAAAGGGGGAAAGAGAGGGCAGTCTCATGGAGGGAGAGCCTGACAAACATATCTTTAGAAAAATACTGGGCACCACACCAACAGATATGTTAGGTGAAAAACACACATCTTAGATAAATTGGGGAAATGTCATTTTACCCTTGTGGTCTTCCCCTCATGCCTACTACCTCTTTATACTCATGAAAAGGGGATCAAATGATTCCAAATCAAGGGGCATTATGGGACAGACCTGAGCAGTGTCTTTGAAGCTTCGAAGGTCTTCAAAAATAGGGAAAATGAAAGTTGTTATATATACATAATATTTGCTTAAGGAACAGTGACAACTGAAGATGCTACTACTATGGTACCTCAAATGAAATCCTGTATCAGTCAAGGATGCAAGATAAGAACCAAGGGCATCATTTTGAGTGCAGACTCAATTAACCACAGTAAGACAATACATCTTCATTAAGCTGATAAATGTGTCCTGAAAACACAGGATGTTTGTTAATACTAAAAAAATGAGGGGGCTGAGAAGGCAGCTCGGTGGCTAATATGCTTACTGAGCAAAGCTGAGCACGATAGTTTAGAGCCCAGAACCCGGGTGACACTGGGCACAGCAGTCGGTGTTTGTAATGCCACTATTTCTACAATTAGATGTGACAGAAGAACCCCCAGATGCATGTGGGTCACTGTGTGTGCAGTGGCAAGAAAGCAAGGGCACATCTCAAAAAAAAATGTAAAATATGAGAACCAACCACCTGAACTTGTCATATGATTTCCACATGTGCTGTGCCCTGGCACATTACACATTACACACATCACACCATCACTCACACACACACACACACACACACACACACACACACACACACACACACACACTTTAATATATATAGTAACCAAGTATATGGGGTGTGCAAATCTGTTCTCTGTTTGCAGTTTTCTGTATATATAAAAGTATCCTTAAAAAACACTGAAGTGTGTGAAAGGAAACTAAGCCATGAGCAATTGCTTCTCCTCCAGCCCAATAATAAGTCTTCTTTCCCAGTGCCTGCAGCCAAGACTAAACTGTGATTCTGCCCTTTCACACGGGAGACATCTCCTTGGAGCTGTACGCCGTGGCTAGTGGCAACACTAGCACACCCCAGTCCATTCCCTCATGTCTTGCAGGAGAATTTTATTTCCTTTACTTCCAGAGGCACTCAGCTGCCAGCAGGGGCAACTAGCTACATGCCTCTTGCACTATTGTTCAACAAACTGGGAGAAAATGAGCTTTCTTACCAGAGTCTGGGTCCCTGAGCAAATAAACAAAGATGAAAAATGGTGCACAAGGTGGTGAGGATCAGGGAATGGGTAGGGGAGATGAATGATTGAGAAGCTATTGTTCTCTCAGCTCAGAGTCTTAAGTAGGCGTCCTACCCCTCTTGTACCCACTTGCTGTCTTCTTCTGCCCAGATCAACCCAGCTCAGGGTGAAGGGACTAGAACTGCCATAGACCTGGATGTTTCCTAAAACAAAGAAGCTCTTAAAGGTCAGCTCCCCACCTGGGCTTGGGAGCCTACACAAGGCTCTCTGCATGAGCTACTTTTCTTGTTGCTATGACCTGAAAACCTAACAAAAAGCAACTGAAGGAAAAAAGGGGGGTTATTTGGGCTCTCAGTCGGAGGGTGCAGTCATTCATTGTAGAGAAGGCAAGCTGACAGGAGCTTGTGGCAGCTGGTCACATTGCCTCCACAACCCGGGAACAGAGAGTGATGATGCCCTTGTTCAGCTCTCTTTCTCCTTTGACTTTGACAATTTACTTCATTATAATTTTGTATAGCCATGTACCTATGTGTAGGAATGCAAACATGAGCATGGAGGCATGGAGCATGGAGTTAGCATTAGAGTAGGCTAAGAACTCACCCACTAATTGTGAGTGCCAAGAACGCAGTTATGGGCCTCTGCAGCTTCACTTTCTCCCTTTGGTTCAGTCCAACACTCCAGCCCATGGAATGTACCGCAGACATTCAAGGGAGTTCTTCTCATTTCAGATCATCTAATCTAGGATTTCTCTCATGGGTTGCCCAGAGGCTGGTCCCTTCATTCAGTCTAGATCCTGCTGATTTGACAATCATCGTTAACTGCCACTTTCCCTCTTGCTGCTTGTCGACTCTGTCCCGTCTGGATGCTGCACACACTTCTAAGCTCAAATCTCAAATCAATGAAGCCCAAAGACCTTTTCAGATCACATTAGTGATTTGATATAAATCTGAGGACTCCTCTTGGAGATTCTCAGATCACTTTGAATAGTAAAAAGATGAGGAAAAGGCTCTAGGGTAGCCCAGTTTCAGCCCCAGCTAGGTAGCCTAGGTGACCCCATTTATCATCTATGAACCCCAGGTTCTTTAGACATATAATTAAGAAACCCCAGGGCCTGTTTCTTAAGTCTGTGTGAGTATGAAAGATGCCAGCCTGTGCACAGGCCTTTTGACAGCACCAAGCTTCTTGTAATTTTCCTATAAATGTGAGCACTTCAAAATCAATTGTGTGTCCTTTAAAATGTTAAGCACTAACATTTCCCATTTCATCTTACTTGGGTGGATGTGAGGAGGTGGAGAGCTGTTGACAGCCCTTGTCTTATCTTAGAAAAAGAGTAGAAATTGCGTGTCTTGATATGATTTCCATGGAGGGAACCTAAATTTTTTGGATTAATAATTCAATAATCAATCTTCTAGGTTGAGATCAAGTGAAGGAGTCTCATTTTCCCCCACTGTTAATAATTTTAATAAATTGCATTTATTGAGCAATTGGTGTGTGCCAGACTGAGTCCTAGCTGGTTCTCTGTAATGTTCTTGACATAGGAGGTCATCCTACAATTCATGTCATGTAATATCCAGGATGTTAAGGAGCTATTCTAGTTTCATACTATTATTTAAACACCCTGACCAAAGGCAACATAGGGGAAGAAAGGATTGATATCAGCCCATAATTGCATATTATGGTCCATCATTTCAGAGAAGTCAGGGCAGGAATTCAAGCCTCTAATCACACCACATCTACCGTCATGAGTAGAGACACAAACACCAATGCCACTTGTCCTCCCCACCCTCCCAGGGCCAAGCCTAGGGACGGTGCTGCTTACGACTGAGTAAATTAACAAGTGAGGCAGTCCTGTACATATATTCTCACACACCAGTATGATCTGGAAAATTCCTAATCTGAGACTCTTTCCCAGTGACTCTTGGTTGTGCTAAGTTGGCATTTAAAACTAACCAGCACATGCTTATTATGATATTACAAGGTTAATAAAGTGGGTATCTGGGACTCATAAGAGGGTCTGTAAGTTTTATAAGTGTTTTAATGGCTCCACAATTATGGATTTTGTTTGTTGAATAGTCTATAGTTGATTTGTTCAAAATCTCTCTGAACTCTGTTTTTTATGGGGAGAGGAAAGCCAGTGTAGCCGCAGAAGGCCCTCCTGAAGTCTGTTTTCTCTCCACTTATCTCAGTACTCTACCAGGGTCTGTAGAGGGCAGTGCTTGGCTCTCAGGGATTGGGTGTGATGAGCAAATGCCCAGCATGTTCTGGAGAAGGGTCTTTGGCTATTCACAGCCTTTGTGACAACATGAAAGTAGAGACTGCCAGCCGCTTGATGGGGGATGTGCAGCAATGTATTACAGAGCCAAGAATATGTTTTTCAGAATGAAAAACTAAAGAAATATAAATGGATAAACAAAAAAGGTGCCTTCGAGGCTTCTGCTATCCACAGGGAAGGGTTCCAGCCCATCTTACTGTGATTACAATCATCTCCCATAATAACACTCTCACCTCTATACTCCTGGTAGTGGCCTCCTTCTGTGAAACTACTCTGCCTCTTATTCTCATGTCTTCCTTTCCTTCCTTTTCCCTTTTCTCACCTCCACTTGCACCTTTCTCCCTCCTCTTCCTTTTCCCTTTCTTTCTTTGGAATCCATGTAGGCAGTCATACCTGCTTGCTGTTTGCTCATAATAGTAAAAGCCATGTTCATTCCCTTAGCATTGGCGAGGATGACATAGATGTCTCATTTGGGACCAGGCACACAGTGATCACCTATTCTCAGCTCTTTGACCAGTTACAGGACTCTCTTTAACCACTGCCCACTGCTGAAGAAGCTTCTCTGACTAAGGCCAAGAGCTACACAAGTCTATAGGAATAGACATCTGTTTAGAAGGCAATTTGACTATGTGTCCATTTGGCCAAACATCAGAGGTAGACTTCGCTCTTTTTTCTGGTTGTTTCTACTTTTAATTCATCTCCTATTATCCTGTTTTCAATTCTTCCAGCTCAAAGGCTTGAGATAACGAAACAAGCCTGCCAACATTTCAAAACCTATTACATGACACCCTCTAAGGTACCCAAAAGTTTGTAGATACTGGGAAAATACAACTAAAACCATTTGATGGTGCTTATGTTAATCGTAAAGCCTCATCCAGTGCTTAGAATTAATATTAGGATACAAGATTATTGAATGAATGGGATGTGATCTATGTTCTCCAGGAGTTCTAAGACAATATCATTCCCTTTCTAGCTAGAGGATGTACTGATGACCAGAACAGGGGAAACACCTTGCTTGGGTCCAGTGTGCTGCATGTGGTTTTGTGGGTTCTCAACCACAAGAAGTGTACAATTTAGTTCACTTCCATATCCTAGTGAATGCCTACCATACATATCTGTACCTGTTTTCAATTTTAAAAATGATAGATATTTAACTTTTGCCTTGGAGCAAAAACATAGCAAAGCATTCTTGGACTTGTACACAATTGTGTAGTATTTTTTTTTTGATGGACTTTCTCTCCATGGAAACCCCCTCTTAGAACTTGCCTGAGAGAGATCGTGATATGCCAAAATTCTGGCAAAAGAAATTTGGACTGCAGTTGGTCAAATATTTAATGTTATCATGCTTGTACTGCTGGGACCAAAAGTTCTCATCAAATTTATTGAGATTATTTTAACATTTTGGAACAGATTGCCCATACTATATTTGGAAAAGGAGAAATCTAAGTGATAGATGGATCTGTGTACAGCCTATCCCTTGATTTTTTTATTATAGTTGACATTTAGACAACTCTGAAACTCTTACTATTCTGTTGCATAGAAAGGCAATGCAACTCAATTCTACAGGGTGTTATTATACAGCTGTAACAGTCCAGGGAAGCGTAGACAAACTATTCCTTAACCAAATTCTAGGAAAGTAGATTATGCTGTGTCAGTATTTGAAATGGTCACTGCTCTGTTTCTATTGGAAAAGATAATGTTCTCAGCTTTACCTTATCTGAAGACCTGTGTTCTTTCTTTTTTAAATTAAATTTTATTTAAATTTAAAACAATCTCATTTTACATACAAATCCCAGTTCCCTCTCCTTTCCATCATCCTCCCCACCCCCACCAACCCTCCATACCACCCTCCACCCACTCCTGAGGCAAGGTGAGACCTCTCATGGAGATCATCAAAAGCCTGTCACATCATTTAGGACAGGACTTAGGCCCTTTCCTGTGTATTTCTGGACTGAGAGAGTATCCCTCCTTAGGGAAAGGGCTCCCAAAGCCCATTTTGTGCACTAGGGATAAATACTGGTGCTACTGCCAGAGGCTCCATAGACTTCTCGGGCCCCCAGCTGACACTCACGGTCAGGGGGCCTGGTTTGGCTAGAGACTTGTTTTCATACTGTAGTTTTCAGTTCTGTAACAGAACGAACATGTTCGGTTCAAGTCGGTGACATCTTACTGTCGGCTGTGGTTAATGGCCAGTTTGTCCGTGGTGGGTTTTACAAGCAGGTGCTTGAGTGTTGAAGAGATATTCATTTGTTTTTCTCTTGTGACCAGGAGAGTGCTACTGTGCTGCCATCCTTTATGTAGACAACAATATGAATGGTAGTCTGTAGTTATTTAGTATAATATTAGCAATAGTGGGGGTGGTGTGGGAAATTCTTTGTTTCTCTAAGGGCTGTGAAGACCCATATTTTTGCTGTAATGGAATCCTGCCACATTTTTAGGTGGTCTGAGCCTGTAAGGTGACTCAGAAATGGCCAGGCTCTGCCATTCATTCCTCAGACTTCTAAGAGCAGTGTTTCCACTTTTTTCCCACCCAGACAGTACAGACAAAAATGGCAGCCACATTAGCAGGGTCGACTTCAGTCAATGAGGTAGGCTAATATGGGTTGAGTCTACTGTTGAAGAGAAGAACAAGAGTAAACACCTTGCATGCATGAGCACCTGCATTTTTAAAAAATTGCAGGTATAGTGGTGTACACTTATAATTCTTCTTCTGTGGAAATGGAGACTGGGATTCCCAGGGGCTCAGTGGCCTCTCATCCTAGGCTACTTGGTGATATGAAACCAAGAAGAGTCCCTGAGGAACAATTTCCAAGGTCATTCTCTGCTCTCCATGTATGTGCAGACATGTATACACATTTACACTTGTACACACACACACACACACACACACACACACACTTAAAAAGTAGAGTCTCAGGCAGAAGACATAGCTCTTGACTGCACAGTGCATATTTGGCAAATAAATGTAGACAAGAACCTATGACAATGGAACATCATATGGACAGTGCCGGAATAAAACTTCACAGGGATTCCAACAAAGAGTTGACTAACCAGAACCACGTAGACTTCATAGACATGAACCTGTGTAATACCAATCCCCTTCTCACCAGATCAAGAAAACATTGACTTCTGGGATAGAGAAACAGACATCAGGATATCTAAGTGTTCTTTGGGAGCCTTGAAAACATATACTTATGTACCTTTATAGGAACCAATCAGGCTGTATTTATGTATTTAGGAGTGTGTGTGTGTGTGTGTGTGTGTGTGTGTGTGTGTGTGTGTGTGTGTGTATACATGCCTATGCATGCATGGATATAGCAGTAATGTTTTTAAGAAAGTTAGGGATTTAAAAGAGCTAATGTGGAATGTGTGGGAACTTTTGGAGGGAAAAAAGGGAAAGGTATGTAATTATGTTAATCTAAAAAAATAAAAGAGAATAATTAAAACATTTGAAAAAAGATAGTAAGAGTGTTCCCAGGTATTTCTTATGCACAGTCAGAACTGGAAGCCAGTGAGTCAGAGCGTGCTAATAGAAAAGAAGTGATACAAGAGCTCCTTTAGTTCTTCAATTAAACTGTAAACCGTGTGTTACATGAAGAACTAAGAATCAAGGAGAAAAACGAGGCATGACAAGAGCAGACACTGTCTTCTACAGAGGTTATTATAATCCTTATATCATGCACATAAGAAAGTTCTACCAAAAAAATCTCATATTTGTGAAGATCCATCTTCAGGTTCTAATGCCTATGTGACCACCAAGGCTCCTCTTCTTTTGTCTAATTTTCTGGGATGAGACTGGCAACAAGAAAGCCAGAGTCTTGTCATTGCTAGGATGCTCATATCTGCTACTTAAGTGCTCCTGGGAATTCCTATGAAAAAAGAACATGCTTGAATAATCTGTAATTAGGGCCTTCTCAACCTAGGCAAGGTGCTAAATTTGTCCAATATGAGGCCACCTGCTCATATGTCATCTGTTGGCACCAGCCTACACATTTGGGTGCCAGGATATGTAAAAAGAAGTTGACCTGATGCTCAATGACAGCAGCTTTCTGTTATGAGGGGGAAATCACATTAAGTTTAGATGGAGGGCAGGATGGATAGATGTATTTAGAAATAAATGCTTGAATACGGATAACTTTACTTAGAAGATGATGGGTTGTGGCCCAGCTTGGTCAGTAGTAATGACAAGCTCTTGTTGTTGTTGCCTGCATAGTAGTAGCAATGGGGGTAACAGGGGGAGCATCTGAGTTTATGTGGGGGGGGAGCAGGGAGAGAGGGGAGTGGAGAGAGAGAGAGAGAGAGAGAGAGAGAGAGAGAGAGAGAGAGAGAGAGAGAGAGAGAGAGAGAATGTGTATGGGTACATATGTGTGTGAGCTAGAGTGCACATGTCCATGTATATATGCATGTAGATGCTGGAGGTCAGTCTTTGGTGTTGTTCCTTTGGCACCACCCATATTGGATTTTGGGACAAGGTCTCTTCACTGAAACCAGAGCTCATCATAGGCTGATTCTAGGGATCCTCATGTCTCTACCTCCTTCACCCCAGAATTACCAGCACAGACCACTATGTCTAACTGATTTTTGTTGTGAGCTCAACAACCTCATACTTTTGTGACAAGCACTTTAGCAACTGAACCACCTCCCCAGGGGCTGCTTCTTTTTAGTAATTGGGTTTTGCTGACTAGCCAAGCATCACATTGCTTGTACTTCACTGACCTTTACTCTGGACCACAGCAAGCAGGTCAAGGCAGGTACAGGCAAGAGACATTCGATAAGTCAATGTTGTCTTGAATTTGGAATAGGTGCTACACAAGGCAATGTGCTTTCTAGTCTGTCACCCTGGAAGCCTCCCTCACACTAATGTCGATATGGTCATTAGGGTGTCTTAAGAAACTGCACACAGTTCTTCTCTCAGTATGAGGTGATCTCATCTTAAGTAGAAGCTCCACTAGAAGAATAATGTTTTAAGATCAAGCCATCTGAAGTGCTTCTAGCTCAGTTGCCTTTGGAACCATTTCTGGATTCTCTTCGAAATGCGAAACTCTCAGCTTCCTGTAGTTCCCAAAGGAATTCTCTTTATAACATTGCATTCAATTCTTAACAAACTTTATCAGGATGCACTTGGCAAAGATTGGTGACAGCCAGATCAGTGGCTTAGTGGCACAAACAGGAGAGCAAAGAAAAACTTAATTCCACTCTTTAAACTTACATTGAAAAGACCAATGAAGTGTACAATTGAGCAGAGGGAACAATCAAGGAAGCTTGAGAGTGATTTGGAGATATTTATGGCAGCTACCTGATGGCTTTATTTTTCAATTAAGTCACCATGTACTTGAAAAAATGGCTTTGGTTTTATATCACCCTGTCATT
The DNA here is from genome assembly GCA_030556225.1 of Cricetiscus sungorus. Lineage (NCBI taxonomy): Eukaryota > Metazoa > Chordata > Mammalia > Rodentia > Cricetidae > Cricetiscus > Cricetiscus sungorus. The sequence continues at coordinate 7,769,565 of JANBXA010000069.1, read as the reverse complement.
CTGGACTATTTTGAGCAAGAAGTCTGTTACAATTTTTTTGTAAAGATTTATTTTAATTTTGTGTGTGTGTGTGTGTGTGTGTGTGTGTGTGTGTGTGAGAGAGAGAGAGAGAGAGAGAGAGAGAGAGAGAGAGAGAGAGAGAGAGAGAGAGAGAGAGAAATACATACTGCTTTAATACAAGTGACCATGGAAGCCAGAAGAGGGCATCAGATCTCCTAGAGCTACCGTTCCAAGAGGGTGTGTGCCACTCAACATGGGTACTGGGAACAAACTGGGGTCCTCTGCAAAATCAGTCTGCTCTCCTAAATTCAGAGGCATCTCTCCAGCTCCTACATTTGTGTTTTTAAAAGGACTCAACACTCACAACAAAACAGAACCATTCGGAGACTGAGTTCCATTTTTAAAGTTTCCAAAGATTAAATAGAAAATCTCTTTGGAGCTAAAAGGCTAAAGAGAAAAATGAATTCCACATAAAAGTCAATCGCTCTGTTCACTGACACCCAGTGACAGAACTAATAATTGTGTCCATGTAAAATCAGACCCTCTTGTTACTTTTTAATGAAGTCTGTCTGATTCTGTGATATTTTTGGCCTAGGAAATGAAAGAGATGTTTTATTAAATGAAACTAGGTCTACATAGGTATCATATTTGAATATAAGTAGGCAATACCATCATACAATAACAAAGAAAATATAACAAAAAAGAGACATGGTTGCAATCTATGAGCTTATTTTCCTAGGAAGTGTTGTGTTTGTCCCCATGGATGAGCAGCCCACAAATTGTGCTTTGCATGGGAACAATCACAGAAGCAATTGGAAGGAAAAGGAAGGTTTTGTCTACCCCTTCTTGGACCTTCTGCCACAGCGTCTGTCCCTGCTCATGTGAGAAGTCCAACTCTACTAACAGCCAAGAAAATTGGGGACTTTTTCCAATGGTGTATGCCTAAGACATTGGCAGACTTTACAAGTGTTTTCCCAGAGTGGTAGCAAGCCCTTACCTGCCTAAGGCTGGCCATCCAGCTTGCCAAGCTGAAAGGTTTTCTTGTATTTCCAGGCTTCTCTTATTTTCTCTTATTTCTTCCCTCTGCATCTCTCCTCTCTCATTCTCTTTTTTCCCTTCAACAGTAAAGATGTTGTATGCAATTCTAGGATTATGTAGACTCTTTCTTTCCTAAGAAGTGAAAATACCAAGCATGTATATTTTTAAAGGTCAATTCAGACTATAGCAGTACTCTTCATATGATCAAGTTTTTACCCAGTGCACTTATAAAAGCATGTATATGTGTTTGAATTATTTGTGTGTATGTGCTTGTATACACATGTGTGAGCATGAATGTGGATTTGTGTGTACATGTGTATGTGTAAGCATGTAAGTGCATTGAAGTACACATGAGTTTGGATTGGTATTTCACACAGTTCCATGCAGCTGTGTAGAGGGTCTGCGGTATCCATTGGGTTTGTTGTTCTTGAACCTAATGTAATTGGTCTGACGACTCAATGGTGAACATTCGTCTATTCACTTCTTCATTCTGAATTTCACTTGAACCCCACAGATATGGCAAAGCAGCTAAGACATTCCCTGTGTCCCTGGGCCATCTCTGCTTTGTTGACTTGAGAGAAAGAGACTTAGAGTAAGGGGAATAGAGCAGTTCAGGAAACAGTGGCTGGCCCTAGGTTGGAGGAGAGGGAACAACAGCTCCGAGCTTCCAGCTTTTGTCCAAAACAACTGCAGCAATGGCACTGTGGTTGAGTTCACTGTAGAGGAAGGTTAGTTCCTCAGTCCACAGCTCTCGTGGAAGAGGGCTCGGCAGAGGCACCATCATGAGCCCCCAAATGGGATTTACCTTATTTTATGGTTTTGACAAAATTAGCTTCCTTCTTAAAAGTCTAAGACTGCAATCATAATGGGAGTAATAAATCTGTCTGGCAGAGTTGACTCTTCTTAAAATAGAAGATGATGCAGAGATGGGTTGATGAATGAATGGATGGATGGATGAGTGAATGAATAGATGATGGATGATAGATGGATAGATGAATGGATGAGTGGATAGGTGGATGGGTAAGCAGCTGTATGGACAGATACATACATGTTCCATGTTCACATTCTTATTAGCAGGATGTATCTTAGGTTGTTCAGGTTTCTCTGTTTCCAGGGAGTAATATTATGGGGTGATATTATCTATTGTAAGACCCAAAGAAAAAGGGCATTTTACCACCAGATTCTTATAGAAAGCATGAAAACTTGGTAGGAGTATCAGCACTAAGCCACTGAAAGTTACATGTTGGTTCTGGAGCATTGCAATTTTAAAATGAATAATTTTAGTCAATGTGATTGATCTAAGTATTCTTGTCTAGAAAATGGAAAAATAATTTCTAACTTGCTAAGTTTGTTCAGCATTAAACTTTATTTATCCACACTTTGTTTGCCTACATATTACCTATCTTCTAGAAAAAATAAAATAACTTATTGACATTATTTATGTATATATATGTTGCCTGTGTGAGTTTGTGTTTTTGCAAAATATATAAGGAGCACTTGGAGGCCAGAAAATGGTGTTAGCTTTATATGTGGTTTTGAATTGCCATGTATGTGCTGAAAACCAAACCCAGGTTATCTGCAAGAGCAAGGAGCCTTCTTAACTGTTCAGCTGCATATCCATGCACCTTTTTCTAGGTATTTATATCTATCTTTCAGAATTCTCATTTTCTCCCTTTCGATGACTAGCTTTCCATCCTCCTCACATTCTTTTATAGCAAACTACAGAAATGGTTTTTCTTTTAACATTTGAGTTAGAATTATGAGTATTAAAGTAAACATAACCCCTGAAGTTTTTTAATGCTGTAAACATCTATGTTACTAGTTTCATGGTGGGTAAATCGAAGAGGAATCCCCAAATAACCTAGTGTTGAAGGATGTAAGATAGGTTGTTAACTGAGGCAATGTTGGGTAACACTTTCTTTATCACTCCTCTGGGGAATATGAGAGAACTCACAAATCATAATACATTTGATTATTATGGAAAAAGAACATTCCAGATTTCTCTATAACCAAGTTGCCAGTATATGCAGTGTTCTTTGATCTGCAATCGAAACAGTCTTGCTTTGTGTCTTATGATATCCTATAAAACAGCTATTTTGTAGATGTTATTTAATTTGGGTCTGTGTTGAAAATTGTATTTCAACCAGAGATCCCCAGGTGAACCCAGTATAGCACATCAAGATGGGGCCAGTGAGATGGCTCATAAGACAAAGGCATGTGCTGCCTTTGTTTTCAGAACATACATGGCAATTCAAAACCACATATAAAGCTAACACCATTTTCTGGCCTCCAAGTGCTCCTTATATATTTTGCAAAAACACAAACTCACACAGGCAACATATATATACATAAATAATGTCAATACGTTATTTTATTTTTTCTAGAAGATAGGTAATATGTAGGCAAACAAAGTGTGGATAAATAAAGTTTAATGCTGAACAAACTTAGCAAGCATGGTGACTTGAGTTCAATTCCCAGGACCACATGATGGAAGGAAGGGACTACTGACTCTTATAAGTTGTCCATTGACAACCACATATACACTGTGATCTCTCTCTCTCTCTCTCTCTCTCTCTCTCTCTCTCTCTCTCTCTCTCTCTCTCTCGTCACACACACACACACACACAAAATACATGAATGAATAAATGCAACGACCAATTTAATAAAAGAGAAATAAGTTGGTTTGTCCCATAACTAATAAGTTTAATTGTCATACTTTGCTAACATCATGGCTACTGAATGACAATTTTCTAACGCCATCACAGTAACACATTCCAGCTGATGTTTATTTCTTTACTTACATATTATTGGGTAATCATTTGTACATTAGATATGGAGGCATGTGTTTATGTTTTATTTAGTGGACTATAACCTCTTACTACATTCACTTTTCTCTCTCTCTCTCTCTCTCTCTCTCTCTCTCTCTCTCTCTCTCTCTCTCTCTGTGTGTGTGTGTGTGTATGTGTGTGTATGTGTATGCATGAGTGTGTGTATGTGTGTATGTGTGTGTGTGTGTGTGTGTGTGTGTATGTGTGTGTATGCATGTGTACCTGCTCATAGGCATGAGTAAAAATCAGAGACTACCTGTGTTATCTGCCCTTGCCTTTCATTGTTTTTAAGGCAACGTCTCATCTTTGTTCTTCAGCACTACATAGAACCAGGTACTGTGTACATTCAGGGATTTACCTATCTCCATTGCCCATCTTGCTGCAAGAACTCTGAGCTCAAAGACACAAACTACTGAGTTTATTTTTCTCATGCGTTCTAGGGATTCATACTTAGGTCTCCATACTTGCATGACACATATTTTACCCATCATGGACTCTCTCTCAGCTAACATTAACTTATTTTCATCTTAAACTTTTCCTAAATTGAGTCACTCCTTCAAGCTGGTTACTTGTGTTTTGGACAGAACCATAATTCTTGATAGCATCTTTATTTATTGGTAACTAGCAAGATTTCAGTCACTGTCATGAACTTTTCTGCATTTAGCCTTAGGACTGGTCTTGGATCCAAGGTTCCTTTATTACTGTAATTGAAGAATGATATTTAGAAGTAAAGGTCTGAGTGGCCGTGGTTTCCAGGATCATTTAATGGACAAGATAGATAAAATTAAGAAAAAATATAAATTAACCCACATACATTTCTATATAACTAAGGTTATTTTTAAGCCCTAAATTCATTGGCCTTCCTAAGTATTGCATTTCTCCCAGTAGAATACATTATCTGGATTATTTTTTCCTTCCTATGTCATAACATATATATATATATAAATACCAATCAGCTTTTGATCAGTTTACTTGTCAGTGTGACTAGAAAAAAAAAAACCAAAACACCTTGTGTGTGTTGGCAACTCAGATTTGGGAGGGTTTGGGAGTGGAAAAATAGTTGAATATAAGGATGGCTGGTCTGAGCAATCATTGAGAAAGGGTAGAAAGATGGTCAAATGTAAAGATGGCTGGTCCGAGGGATCATTGGGAAAGGGAATGGTTGGGTACAGGATGGGTGTACATAAACATATTTGGTTGAGAAAATAGTGAAGAAGAGGAGGCTTGTTAAGGGATCACTGTTTGGAAGGACAACTGAGTGGGAAAGGGTCAGCTTTCCATTGCTGTGACAATATACCTATGGAAAACAAATTATTTGGGGTGACAATTACAGTTAATGGTCAGCTGGCTCCATGAGTTTCAGGCTGGCTGGCAGTAAGGCAGAAATGTCATGAAGGAAGAGTAGAGAAAAACCACTCACCTTGTGGTACTCAGTAATCAGTAGAGTTTTAAAAGCCTCCAGATCATGGCCCCAGTTACCTACCTACCTCCTCCTCCTCTGAGGCCCTGCCTCCCAGTAGCCCAATGAGGTATGAGCTCTCCAGTGCATTGACTCAGCAAGTCCTCATGCACGTTCACTTCCTAGGAGTGCCTCTAGTTGGAAAACTAGCCTGTAACAATAAGCATTTTGGGTGGCATTTCATATCTATACCATGACAAGTATCTGCATGTGTCCCTTTGGTTATTTGTGTATTCTCATTAAATTGATCAGCTTGCTTCCACTTAGTTGTAGAGATATCTGATGTGTATTACAGTCTGATGACTGAGTATGACAGGATCACAGTGGGACGATTCATGGTCGACTTTGTGTATTCACCATTGCTCTTAGGATAAACAGGAACTTCCCTTCCTGTTTGTCAGTAAATCAGTCAGAAAGCAGCCAGGAATTATGCTCCCCCTTGCTTAATTCCAAAAATAAACAAAGACTGTATTTTGTTGGTTTTAATATTATTATTGGTATTTTTTAATGTATCATTTAGCCCTGAGTGGCTTTGAACTCATTACATGGGCAAAGATGACTTTGAACTATTGAGCCTGATGTCTTTACCTCTACCTCCTGCATGCTAGGTACACTACTGTACCTTGATTTACTTTTGTTAAGTCTGAAGTACAGACCTGATTCTGCACATTCATTTTCCTGACATGATGCAAGTATGTATAAACTTGCAAGGAATACTGAGAATAATACAGCCTAGGTGTTAGTTGACATTAGAATGAGTCATGTGATCAGGAGCACATTTGCATCTGAGCTCCTGCTTAACATTGCAGGATTTAGAACCATTAACAGCTCAGGAAATTGTATTAATTATAAAATACTTCTAGGATTTGGTAGAACTTATTTTTTTTTCCAGTACAACCTTGTCTGTAAATGACACTTTGGTCAACAACTGACCTCACAGGAGATGGTCACTGAAGACTATAATGAAATTGAAATCTTTCTATTGTCATAGCCAGAGTCAACATATTGCTCTCACAATTGCTTTCAACACACTGACTACCCTGCCAGTCACACCACAAATGATGCTTGATGATGGTACCGCAAATGATGCTTGATGATGATGATAGGAAGTAACCGCTGCCTTGTGTATTTAGCATTTGTGTGTGTTTTACTGCTGTTTCAGAATGTTCTCCTGCTTATAAAACCATTCACCGCAAAACTATGCTCATGTTTGAGCCTGTGGCAATCTTAGCCATCTAGTATTGCCCATGACTCTGATTATATCAAGAGCCCACATGATGAGATTCAGCTGTCCCTGCTTGTGTGTGAGTACACTCTAGGATACGTCTGGCATTTCACAATGTTTTTCAGAGCACTTGTCTATTAGCCAGGTCTGCTAGTCCATGTCTCTATCCCTAAATACTCAGGAGGCTGAGGTAGGAGCATCACAAGTTCAAGGCCTACATGGGCAACAAAGTAAACTCAAGACCAGTCTAGGGAACTTAGGGAGACATTATCCTAAATAATACATTAACACACTCACACACACACACACACACACAGAGAGAGAGAGAGAGAGAGAGAGAGAGAGAGAGAGAGAGAGAGAGAGAGAGAGAGAGAGACCCCTCTAGGGCTAGATTTATAGTTCAGTCAGTAAATGCCTTCTTTAATGTAATACCCTGAATCCAGATTAAAAACAAAGCTACAAAAACAAACAAACTAAACAAAATTCAAAGCTACACATGGTAGTACATGATTATAATGCCAACACTTGGGAAATAGAGACAGACATATTCCTGGAGCTTGCTTGAAGTCTAGGTCCATGTGAGACCTTGTTTCAAAAATCAACTTGGATGGTACCTGAAAAGTCACAGTCATGCCTGAGGTTGAGTTCTAGTCCACCCACAAAAAAATACAAATGGCCTGCAGAAATAGCTCAGTAGTAAATCTATCACTCAGAAGCACACAAGACAATGGTCATTTCTTCTACTCTAATTTCCTTTGGCTGATAAAGAGCAAATTCTTTTCTCCATCATATTGTGAAAAGAAAAAAAAAAGTTGGTTTTTACAGTACATTGTTTTAAGCACTGTGGGACTTGCTGTGGATCCCAGGATCTGGAGAGACGCAGAGTTGAATCTTGAGAAGGAAGTTAAGTGCTTTGTTCTATGCCTATAAACCAAGAAGTATACACCTGCTTTGCCAGCTCACTTAGGTCCTGACCAAGTGTTTTCCTGCAGAGCAACCATGCAACATTCTCCTACCAGCATCAGAGGAGGGCACCCAGTTTTCTCCCTGACTGCTATTGAGTGAGCAGTCTTACTTAGGTGGGGTAGAAGGGAGGAAGTCTGAATAATAATACGCCTTCCTTTGAAGTCGAATCAATTTTTATTCTTAATCTGTGAGCAGGAGATGGGAACAAATAACTTCTGAGTCAAATAAAGATTTCTTAGCCTGTCAACATTTCTCCTCTCAGGCTGCAGAGGTGGAATCCCTGTTAGCAGCTGTCAGTTTTAAAATAATCCATTTGCCCCGAGGAAGTGTGAAAACTGTAGCGCACAGAGGCTCAGAGCGGTGAACTGGCGAGGTCGACTCTGCCCTATTTATCCACTCCCCACTTGAGATCTGGTTGGTCCTGCTCTAAAACATCACAGGCCAGTGAAGACGAGCACACGTAGAGCATCAATCATCTCCTTAGGGGAAGAGCTGCTGCATGATGCAGAGTCCTCAAGGCAGTATTGTGTTTTCTATGGACGTCTCAGGCAGGGACTTCTCATTCTCTGATATTTTCGTTGAACATCGTTTACTAGCATGGGAGTGAATTTCCCTCCTTGGTGTTAGTTTCCCTTTTCATAAACAGATTCCAGATAAACAGTCCGGGGCACAGTAGCAATAACCACACAGAGCTTCCACTGCAGCCCTTTTTTCCTCCACCCTACAGAAAAACCAAAGGCAGAGAAGCCATGGTATTGCTCTGACATTTGGGGGTGGATGTTATTGCTATGGCACACAGAGAAGATGCTAAATTGCATGTGAGTCCATTTTTGTCTCCTGTGAAAATGTTTCATGAGCACCTCCTGTCTTCTCCAACATTCTCTTGAGGTTTAGGAGAATCATGTGATCTCTGGTCGTACCCTAGGCATCAGTCAGCCTGAATGTTTTGGATCCTAGATGGATACCTGGAAGCTCAGCTTGCGGAAGAGCTGGTGTTGCTGGATACTGGAGCCAGAAGTGACCCCAGAGGTGTGAAGAATCTCAACACAAAGGGTACAATTATCCTCCCACAATCATAGCTGATGGTGAGAAAGTAGCCCCTTATTGGCCACTGTCTGTGAGAGCATCATTCTACTGATGCCTTCTGTAGTATGGGGACCAGCAGCTGTGTCTATGGGATCACAAAGTTGAAGTATGCTTTCAATTTCCTCCTCACTTGCCCCCATTCCCCTTTATTTACTTTGTGCGTGTGTGTGTGTGTGTGTGTGTGTGTGTGTGTGTGTGTGTTTGTGAGAGAGAGAGACAGACAGACAGACAGAGACAGAGACAGAGACAGATAGAGATACACCTGTTCATGTGATCTGTATTCGTGTCAGTGTCTGCATGACTTAGCAACATGTAAAGATGATAGATCACCTTTAAGTATCAGTCCTCCCTTTCTACCTTAAGACAGAGTCTTTGCTTTTGTCACTGCACATACCAAACTAGCTGGCAGGGATTCCCTTGTCTAAGTGTCATTGTGGAAGCACTGTGCTTACAGACCCCTGAAATTTCATCTGGATTTAAGGATGAAACCTTAGGTTCTCGGGCTTGCACTGTGGATGCTTTGCCATAAGCCATATCCTCAGCTTTATGCCAGTGTCTTAGATGAAAGCTGGAACTAAATTCTGATCTTCATGCTCCCAGGGCACAAAAACTATCCTGACTGAGCAGTCTCCCCAGCCCCAAGTGTCTGCATGCTTGAACTCAGTTCTGCTTGCATGAAGATGCACCTCCTCTTCTCAGAGCAAACCATGCCTCTCCATGATGTGATGCCCATTCACAGAACATTCTTCCCAGCACAGTTTTGTATTGATATCTGCCGTCCTTAAAGTGGCTTCTCTGTCCACTTACACTATCTTCATGGGTTCAGTGTCTTTGTCATTTACATCATATCCCTGCCCTTCCCTCACACCATCATATTCTGAATCTTGAGGCTAAGAGGCAGGCTTTTCCACTTGCTAGGCCTAACCTGAAGAATTAACACAGGTTGCATTACTGAATAAACCTACATTTACTTCTTCAAACTGAAGCCTGTGTGTCATGTGCCTATTTCCACTGTAAAGAGTCTAGGTGAGGGTCTGCCTTTAGATGCTGATGGCCCTCCTGAGAGCTCCTAACTTTCCTGTCTCATGGCTGAGTCTTTCATCTCTGCCTCTGTCTCCAGGTGGTTTTTCTGTGTGGAAATGCTTTCTTCTCAGCATCTATTAGTATCAATTCTCTTCCACATGGGTCTCTGTGTCTCAGGTTCTCTCATCCTTTGGAGCCATTAAGATCCAGTGTCATAACCTCAATGATTACTACAGTCTCTTCTTTCTCACAACAATGGAGTTTCCACATCTGAAATAAAAACTATGGTGATTTCAGGGTTGGGTTGCTTCAGAAACTGAAGGAAGAATCCTTCTGGGCTTGGTTTTGAGGGTTGAGGGAGATCACTGACATCCTGGGCATCACCTCCATATCTCTTGAAAGGGCATTCTCACACTTTCTTCAGGGACTCTAGGTTGATTTCCTGTTGCTGTGACAAACACCATGACAAAAAGCAACTTAGAGGACAGAAGGATTCATTGGTCTTAGCCTAACAGATCAGAATTCATCACTGAGGGAAGTCAGGGAAGAGGCTCAGGTAGGAACTGAAGCAAAATTTATAAAAGGATGCTGCATATTTGTTCAATCTCTGTCTCATTCTCAGCCAGCCTTCTGATACAGCTTGAACCACTGGCTTAGGGATGGTGCCACCCTTAGTGGACTGAGCTCTCTTATATCTCCCTTCAGTAAAAACCAACTTGTCCAACATGGCCATGAGCTGTATGATTCCTAAATTGAAGTTCCCTGCTCCCATGTGAACTCAAGGTTGTGCCAAGTGGATAAAAAGTAACCAGCACAGGCTTGGCAGTGATAGTGCATGCCCTTACTCCTGGGAAGCAGAGACAGGAGGATCTCTTGGAGTTCGAGGTCAGCCTGGTCTACAGAGGAAGTTCCATGATGGGCTCCAAAGCTAAACAGAGAAACCCTGTCTCAAAAACACAAAACAAAATGAATAAAAACAAGCCCATACAGCTTAACTTTATTTTTTCATGTACATGTATGTGATCAGTTTGTGTATATATGAGTTCACATACATACAGGCACTGACATGTATGCATATGTGTGTGTGAATGTGAGCACTGTGAGGAGGCCCAACACTGATGCTGGGAATCTACCTCAATTAATTGCTCTCCCATTTTATTCACCAAGAAAAGGCCTGTCAGTCAAAGCCAGAACTAACAAGTATGGCTAGTCCTGCTAGCCTACTTGCTCCAGGGAAACATCTGCTTTTGCCTTTGAAGACTGGAATTACAGTCACCGAGCCATGCAGAATGGAGTCTTCTCCTTAGTCCCCATCTTTGTTTTTTGAAATAACTCATATTTCTTAGGCTATGCTCAAATTTACTATGTAGCCAGGAATGACCTTGAGTTTCTAACAATTGCCTCCCTTCTTCTACATTCCAAGTTCCAGATTAGGTATATACACCCATACCAGGATTATGAATATGGAACTCTGGTCTTCATGCATTCTAGTCTACCTCCATAATAGGTGTCATTTCTTCTAAGAACAGGTGATATTGGATTGGGGCCCACCATAAATACCCTGTGATCTCATTTCAATCTGATTACATCTCTGAAGACAGATGTCCTGTAGGGAACCCAGAGGACATGAACTTGATAAGGAAGGTAGAGAGGACTAGTTGAATGAAGAGTGAGTGAATGAATAGATAAAAGAGTGAATGACAGAGCTGTGGGCTCTCTGAGTCCTTTTTGTCCTGTGGACTTCAGCCAGCAACAAGGCAGGTCAGTGTATTGACAGAAATAAAACAAACCCCAGAGAGAGCCCTGTCTCCCTCAGAAGATGCCACAAGATCACTACAGTGTTGCTGCCCTTCCCTCCTTGGAGTGTTTTTAATATGTCTATTTAAATGCAAATTTTGACTTTCTGTCTGTAATCATATAAAATGTCTGGCACTAAGGTTTTAATCAGGAATGTAATTTTATATAGAGATGGTGGGTGATGGAGTACCAGGCCATGTATGAAAGAATGAAGCTTGCTGGTGTGAATTCTCAGTGTACAAAGGCTTTGGTCTCCCCGCTCAGGGGTATGTATGTATAAGGAGAGAATTTGCCTGACACTACATCAAGATGTCTCCTGCCCATAGGCATGACTTGTGTTTTGCTTCTGGTTTTGGTACTTCATAGTGCTTTGAGAAATGAAGAGGGGATCAGGTATTCTGAACTGAATTGAACTCAGGTCATCTGTAAGAGCAGGGAACACTGTACTGCAGATCCACCCCTAGCCTTCCATTTTGTTTTTGTGTGTTTGTGTCTGTCTCTGCCCTTCTCTATTAGGCTGAGTATCTCCCTGCAAAGATGCTAGTTCTTCATCAAGGTGAGTCAAAGCTTACCTGCTGCTTGGTAGTATGACATCCCCTAACAAATATCTATCCTCCTAGCCCCTGGAGCTTTTAATCACCATCTGCCAGAACTCAGTGAGCAGCTGCAAGAATACCCCTGCATCTTCCCCTTTCACCTCTGCTGAAGGCCAGGTTTCTATGTATGTGGGCCCTCCAGGGAGATGGTTACCCAGACCCCACAATCCTGGTATCTCAAACATTCCCTTAAACTTCCTGCAGTCTTTAACGTTTGCCTAGTTCAGCAACTAAGCTGCTCCTACAGAGGCCATGATAAGAAGCTCTGTTTGCTTCTCCTCATCATCTCTGTCCATGTCCATCTTGCTTATCATGTGGAGAATGTCACAGTTCACACAGCTTCTTCAAAGTGGGGATTTAGTCATGTGTGACTGTAAATACAGTCTCCCATTTCTAACTGAACTGTGCACTGGCCTGGGCTCTGTGGTTCATTCCTGTTCTTGGATGACTCATTCATAATGCATAGTGGTCTATTCAGATTTGAACCCAAAAGACACCTCAGAGAGAAGTCACCCAGCTTTATGTGTGTGGCTTCACCTTACCCAGGGTTCAGCATCCACTATATTATCCTCTGTGTTGTTATCTCAGTTTGTTTGTTTGTTATTCGTTTTTGAGACTGTGGTGAGCAGAAGATCCTGAAGCTGGGGCTGTAGAGGGATGCTATAGCATTGCCCCCTCATGTATCATTTCACTCTGAGCTATAGGCCCAGCCCAGTAGTAGCCCATTGACAGAGGGAATCTGGAAGAATCTGGAATTGTTCCCAGAGCTTTCTCAAAGTCCTAGTAATCTTAATTTTTATCACTTTTTGTTAGCATACAAGGAAGTGAATTTCACTGCATTTTCTAGTACGTGGTCCTTGGAGCCAAGGTATAGCCACCTTCTTTAGATCATATGTGCCAAATTGTAAAATAATCCCATCTTGATCAGTCTTCTTGACTATTGACATCACCTCATAGAAGGAGGAGTTGGGAAGGTTACTGATCCTCACCTGAGATGCCAGGCATGAGTATTAGTCCTACTGCACCAATTGCCTGTGACCGCAGGGTCTGTGATCTGGGTCTGCATATGTTCTAGAGTATATAGCCTGAGGGATAGGGGCTCCAGTTGAAGCTCTATTTAGATATAATCATCCACACTGGCTGTAGACTTTCCAGTGCAGCTACACAGTAACCCTGTCAGTTATTTTTTACCAATGCCCTGTATGGAAATCCAATAAACTCACTGGTTCCCCTCAGTGGATTTGGCTGGGCTCACAGTTTGTTTGGCTTGTCATGTCTACCTATGATGCAGGTAGACATCAATTCTATTTCCACAGGGAAGAATTCTTTTTGAAATACAGAACATTTTTGCATTCCACTTTATTCTTATGTGTCTCCTCATTCCTTCCCATCCCTCTCCTTGACTTGTAGATCCTTTCCATTGCTGTGGCAAGCATTATGGTCAGAGCAACTTGGGAGAAGAAAGAGTTTATTTGGTTTACACTTCCAGGTCACAGTCCATCCCTGAAGAAAGTCAAGGCAAGAACTAACGCAGAAACATAGAAGAAAGCTATTTGTTTCCTAACTCTCTGGTTTGCTCACAGACTCATCATGTCACGGGGTGACTTTCTTATACAGCCCAAGACCACCTGCCTAAGAATATGTTATGAATATGGAGTTTCTTTCCAGCCAGGGCCCATGGCCCCTTAGTTCCAAATAAACACATAGAGGCTTATATTAATTATAAACTGTTTGGCAGATGACTCAGGCTTCTTATTGGCTGGTTCTTTCTTAATTATTATACCTTTTCTATTAAACTATTACCATGAGGCTATGGGTTACTCCTTTGGTGGCTACATGGCATCTCCCTGGTGACTCATTTTCTGTCTTTCTCTTAACAGTGTTCGTCTAGTCTGGTAGCTGTGCCTATACTTCCTACCTGGCTACATCCTGTCTGTTCATTGGCAAAAAATAGTTTTATTCATCAACCTATAAGAGAAATGTATATTTACAGCATATTAAAATGGCATCCCCCATCAGTGCTGCTCACAGTGGCCTGGATCCTCCTGCATAATTTACTAATCAAGACAGTTCCATCATAGGCATGCCCATAGGTCAATCTGATCTGGTTAATTCCTCAATCAAGGTTTTCTTCTCAGATGACTTTAGGCTGTGTTAAGTTGATAGATAATGCTAACTGTGACAGTCTCTTCCACCACCTCCACAGTTTATAATGATTGCATTTATTAAAGAATCTCTTGGATAGTTCCAGCAAGATTGCTCTTCCATAGTTGGACAGAATGGATTTGGCATGGGGTGAGAGAATAAATACAGATGGAGGTGATGGAACAAGGTTTCCTTCCTCAGTCTGGCCTTTTGGAGAAAAGAGTTTCCTCAGGGAAGAAAATGAACATTGTGGAGAGAAATAGTTGGAAATGTATGGAAGCCTGGTGTGTGGGAAAGGAAGAGAGCTGGTGATTGTGTGTCAGGAATGAAAAAAAATGGAGGATGGTCCCCAGGTATTTACTCTGGTATTGAATGGGTAACACTGACATTCTATAAATACAAATTCAAGAAAAACTTTCTGGCTCCTATTAGAGCTAATAAACCTGTTGTAAATCCAACTGACATCCACACCTTTTCCTCGGGAAGGGAATGATGCTTGAACCCTTAGGAGTGCAAATTGCTTCCATGGGAGAGATACAAAATGGGGAAATAAAGCAGCCATATATATTAGTCATTTCTGTTGCTAACAAAATAAATACCTGACAAAAGCAACTTCAGTGAGGAAAGGTTAGTTTTGGCTCAGGGTTTGAGAAGATGTCATCCCTCAAGGTGGGGAGTCATGATGACAAGAGTGTGAGGTGGGATGGTCACTTTGCTTCCATTCAGGAAGTGAAAACGATGAACAATGGCATCTTCCACATTCAGGGTGGGTCTTCTGACCTCACAAAATCTCTTCTACAGACTCTCTTGTAAACGTGATCATAGGTTTGTAGATTATATGGAACTGATAAACAGTAGTGACCACTGTACCATATGACCCAAGAAACCATAATATACCTGCTCATTGCATTGCTTAAACTTGATTTCTTTGTGTGTCTGTGTGCATACATGTGCTTCCAGGTAAAAGTGCATATGTGCACATGTATGTAGATGTCAGAGGTCGATCTTGGTTGTCTTTCCTCGGGAGCAGCCCACAGGGAACTGGATGTTTCCAATTAGACTAGACTGGCTGGCTAATGTGCTCCAAGGGCCCTCTTGTCACTGCCTCTCCAGGTCTGGGATTGCGCTCATGCCTTGTTTATCTCTGTGTGTGTTGGTGATCAAACTCTCAACTCTAATGTCTACACAGCAGAATGTTTACTGAAGGGGCTGTCTTCCCAGTTCCCTCTCCTTCATCTGTTATATGTCTCCAATTACACAATAAAGTCTATGGTCATCCTACCCAGAAGAAAGGTTATGGAAACAAAGCATATGAGGAAGGACAGTGAAGGAGCCATTAGAAGTCTTCAGTGTGCGCATACAGGGAAGAAGATCAATCACTGATGTAGAATAGATTACAAAGGAGTACAGTTTAGACAAGGAGGCTCATTGGTATCCGGTGTTCGTTAAGGGAAGAAACCTTAGTTCATGCCCATTGTGGGCAGTTTCATAGCAAAGTACTGATAATGTTGTCACTATGTGATGGGAAGAGGCCAGAGATGGTGGGCTTGAGGATTCCACAGAAGGAAGGAAGTAGGAGCAATCCCATGAAGCGTGTTGTGAATTAAGGAACAGATCCTGAGTGGGCTGGATGATAGACAGAGGGTATAGGAAGAGATGTCTGCATAGGTCTAGGGGTGGAAATATCCTGGAGCAGTGGATGGTACAACTGTGGTCTACCTGGCAACTCAGCATAGCAGAGGGGAAGCAGATGTGAAAGCAGACACCTTCCTCCATAACAGAAGGAATAAGATTAGAGAAAACTTGATCCTTGAGAAGTCTGTGGGCTGTGGCAGGGATTTACAGCACATTCCCCTGCTTTGACATTTGCTGTCTCTCCTAAGGCAAGAGGCATCTGAAAAATGGGAGGACAGTCAACACTTCTTTAAATAGTCATATGGAAAATGGGAAAAGTCACTCTTTCCCTCTCTCTCTCTCTCTCTCTCTCTCTGTGTGTGTCTGTATGTGTTTGTGTGTGTGTGTGTGTGTGTGTGTGTGTGTGTACGTACATGTGCATGTTTGTATATGTGCAGGTGCATATATGTGTGGGGATGTGCACACACATATACATGAGTGCAGGTTGAAGCTATAGAAAGACATTTGGTATTTTTGCTCAGGCACCTTTCTCCTTTGTGTTGGATAGAGTCTGTCAAATAGGCTAGTATGATTAGCTAGCCACTTGGATCTACCTGCCTCCACTTTCCCAGTGCTGGGATTACAAATGCATACCATCAGGCCTGGCCTTTTCATTTGGATTCTGGGTATCAAATCAGGTTCTCATGCTTACAAGGCAAACACTTGGTGCCTGAGCCATTTGTCCAACCCAACATTCAGACTACCCTTGGGTGATTTCTGTGTTTCAAACCCCAGAAGCCAAATGGTTAACAATCCAATGGGAGGTATGTTGTCTTTCACAAGGAAGCAGTATGGGATTGAGGTGTGGTGGAAAGTATGGGCAGATCTCTAGACCTCCAAGCTACTCTAAATCTACTCAACACCTGCACTGAGCAGATTTACCATTTTCTTTACTAAGTAGATTGTAAAAGTCTTTACTGGGATTTAGAAGCTCAGAGCCTTCAATATTGGAAATGAACCATGGATAGTTCAGAAAGGCAGAACAGAAGGGCTAGTGGGCCAGTCCCTGTGGAAAGATGATGGCAATCACTATGGACCACCAGACAGGATCTGGATGTGGAAGAAAGGGCACACTTAGACTGTTGGCTTCTTCTTTTTCCTGCCTTCCATCTGACTGACAATGCTAGACTGGGCAATCTTGAACAAATCTCTTTGGGGATACATATACTCATTTCCCTGTAATAGATTCCCAGGAAAGGCCAAAGGGAGAAGCACAGTTAACCGTGATGAATGTAGCCAAGCCACCAGTCACAAAAGTCTTCCTACCTAGATACGTGATCCTGGGGAAACAAGAGCAAATATCCATTTACCCCAGATAGGGAATCAAAAGGATATCAACAAAGTCTACCTAGCTAAGCCAATGAGTTTTTTGCTTTGCTTTGTTTGTTTCTGCTCACTAACGGGTATAGGTAAGAGTTAACTTACAGGAGTAGATATCACTCAAAGACAGTTACAATGTGGAATTTCCACCTCAGTATGAGTGATGCCTTATAGAAGGTGAAAATGTGGATCTCACTGTACAACTTACAGGTAAAGTGACAGACTGTTGTGTGTCTCTTCCAAACAGCTCAGGTGGACTGAGCCTCTTTCTAGGCTGCATGGCTTGTCTGTCTTACAGGAAGACCAGCTGGTCTCTGCCTCCTCAGAAATCATTAGTACTTATATAAATTTGTGGAGGGAGAGACGTAGTACATCAGTTTCAGGAACTTTCTGAGGGTGCTAAGTTGTTACATCCTGAATATTAAGGAATCCCCCTTCTTCAGATCTTCTTGAGTCTTTAAAACTGCCTGAGTCATGATGGAAAGTGCTAAAAAAAACTCCCTATCCCTAGAACCTTCCAAAGAACTCCTTTTCTTTCTTACTACTGTCTGCAGAGGATAGTAGTCCCTTCTTTGCTGTGGACATGTGATGAGTAACCAAAGCCCTCTCATCTTCATGTAGGATTACTTGATGGTTTGTCATAGTGAGTATCACTTTTAATCCTGCTGCAGACTGGTGGTATACAGTGGTGACTAGAGAATTCTAACAGATGGCAATTTAGAGACAGGATTGGTTTATGGGGTGATAGGAAAGTGGTATAGGAAAAGAGATGGGATACTGAAAGCTTTATTGAGAACTAGAGACAAAGGGACCTTTCATGACAGTGGCAGGTATGGTGAGTCCAACATGTCTTGTTTTTCTGTAGGTTGATTAGGGAGAATTTGGACTTTAAGCTAGGAGGGCCAACAGAAGGTAGTATAAGGCTGGCTACCTGTCCCAGTGCCCTGGCTCTGGGTACTTTATGTAAATGCATTCTGGGTCATCAAGTCTGACTCTTGCACCTATTTTGTTTATGGGACAGATTGGGCTACAGCTGACATGTCTTTGGGATGTGGGATGCTCCTGGTCCAGCCTGGCATTAACCTCTTATGTTCTGTAGTCTTTACTGTTGGACCTGCTGCTGCTGCTGCTGCTGGAACTGGGCCTTCCATTTATCCCATTTATCCTTGCTGGTTTCAGCAAATTCAAGTCCTTTACTTACCAGGATACTTCCTGCTTTAGCTGGTCCCCAGAAACAGGTTTAATATGTGTCTCTACAATTTTGTCACCAACTACAAGAATACAAAGGCCATGGGACTTGTCCATTGCTATTTTCTAGAGCAGGACACCTGTGAACTCTTTTCCATAAGATGCAAGAATCCAGGCTTGTGGGTTACAAGTTCTCTTTTCTTCCTTCACCTCATCTTTGGAGCCTGAAAACAGCTGAGTCCTACACAGGCAGATGGACATGGCTGAATTCCAATAAAACTTTGTTTATAAGTGCTGAAATTTGAACTTGTTGTGAGTTTCATGCATCCTAGAACATCACTTTCCTTGTGAGCCTTTATTTTCCCCCCCAAATTCCTTAAAGTTTCAGGAGCTGCCCTTTTATATTGATACATACAAAAGTGGACCCTGAAACAGATCCAGAGGACAAAGTCTACAGCCCATATCCCACAGCATAGCACAGGGCTGGACAACTATAAGCAATGGCCATTTGCAGTTCTTCAAAGAAAATGGGAAGACCCAGACCTGATGGTACAGGCCTGTCATCCCAACTACTCAAGAGGCTATGGTAGGAAGATGACAAGCTCAAGGGCAGCCTGCTCTACTTTAGGACACAGCTGAGTGGTAGAGTTCATGCCTAGCAGCAGTGAAGTAGCGAGTTTAACCCCCAGTGTTGAGGAAGGCAGGAGAAGAGGGAGGAAAGAAAAGAGAGGGGGTGACAGAGGCAGGAGGAAAGGAAAAGCTGGAACAGAGGAGGGGAGAGGAGGGACGAATTTGGAAATGCTGGTTTGCTCACCCACAGAGAAAAAAGGAGGGGTGCAGAAGAACTGTGAAACAAACAGTGGATTGGGTTTCAGAAGATCTCTGTTCTCCTCAAACATGGGGTGACCTTCAGTCAGCAGCTCCTGCTCTCTAGGCTGTGGCTGTACTAGCCTCATGGAGGGTATAATTTTTGCTTCTTCCTAGAAGAACCTGAAATACTTGACTCTCATATGTTCACTCATCAAGGCTACATTCTCCCAGCCCCCACTTCCCATCCATGATAGGTGAGCAGAGCAGACAGCAAAGTCCACATCATAGGCAGCTAGTGAGCTGTGGTCTGCTCAGGCCAAGAGTGAGCAGAGATCATGACCCCCAGGGTTCAAGAGGTTGCCAGAGGCCTGGAGCCTGGCCCTGAAACCTGGCCTATTCTTCCATGTTCCCCCAACAGCAGGGCATGGGGTGTGGTCTTGCCTCTGAGTCCTGCTTAATGTTCCACAAGTCCTGGATCTGCTGCTTTTAGGATTTCTTGTCTGTGAACCTGGAACTTTGTGAGACCCTCAGACAAGACTAAGAACCTTGTTCACAGTGAAAATACCTTGAACTTCCCTCTGACACCAAACACTTAGAAGGATGTCTTCAACTCTTGGCGCTAAACCTCTAATTCTGTCTGTTGTTATTCAGAAACTTAGCTGTGATCTCATTTACAAAATAAATCATTTACTAGAAACCCTTAGAACAATGCAACTATCGAAGCCACTTCCTACAGGAGACACAGGACTGTAACTGTATTATTTATCACCTGAGCCCTCCTGGGCAGTGAGGGTTTTAGGTTTGAATTTATTCTCTTTTATCTATTTGGGGTGAGAACAACTTAGTGAAAGGGTGCCAAAATAAGCAATAGGTAATATGCATGGTCACCAACTATCCAAATATGAGTGTGTGTGTCGATGTGCATGTGTTCAGAAATGGGCTTGTGTACATGTGTGCATATGTGTAAGGAGACTACAGGTCAAGAATGGGTGTCTTTCTTAATTGCTCCCCTTCCACCTTATTTTTTGAGACAAAGTTGCTCATTGAACCTATAGTTAAATGATTCAGCTAAGCTGGTGACTAGACAAACCTCCAGGGATCTTCCTGGCATGGCCCTCCCAGCCATAGAGCTACAGACACACACTGTGCTCAGATTTGTATGTAGGTGCTAAGGATCTGAACACAGGTCCTCATGATGTGAGACCCACATTCCGTCAATCAGTTATTAACAGAGGAGGTGAAGTCTGTGCATACTTTTTGAAAGTATAGTGGATCTTTCATAATGTGAAGATGTGTGGGGGAGGCAGGGGTGATGTGTCATCATGAGACAACTTGCAGGTGTCGCTTTTCTGCTTCCACTATTGGGTTGGAATTCAGATTGGCAGATGTGGTGACAAGGGCTTTTCCTTGATAAGCCATCTTGCTGTTCCAGTTTTCTTTTAGTTGCTGTGATAAAAGGCTGACCCAAACCAACTTGGGGGAAGAAAGGATTGAACTGGCTCACACTGATACATCTCAGACCATCACTGAGGGAAGTCAGGGCAGGAGCTCAAGGTAGGAAGCTGGAGGCAGGAACTGAAGCAGAGACCATGGAAGGGTACTGCTTACTGGCTTGCTCTCCATGGGAATTTAAAAAGGAACCTTCCCTCTCTGCTGTATGTTTTCACATG
Organism: Cricetiscus sungorus; assembly: GCA_030556225.1. NCBI lineage: Eukaryota > Metazoa > Chordata > Mammalia > Rodentia > Cricetidae > Cricetiscus > Cricetiscus sungorus. Next base: position 7,748,740 of record JANBXA010000069.1, on the reverse strand, counting down.
CTCATCATTCTCTTTCTTACTCTGCCATTCATCTCCCCTGATTGGTTTTGTCTTTCTTCTGAGATGTTGCTCAATTTGCTTGTAAAGTTTTGTTTATTCGCCAGCACCTGGTTTGGAAGGTGCTGGGTCATTAATCTGACTATTCAAGGTTAACCATACTTTATGCTGAAATTACCTTTTATGGAACAGATTTCAAGGTTCTGCCAGGGTTGAATGCTACCTTGTTTTTTGACATTTCAGCAATGGATCCTGTTTGAAATATGATTTGAATCCAATCATCCTCTTATTTGTGGAGGAAGATAAAAATAATACACAAATATTGCAGGAAAATTACATTGCTTCCTTCCCTCCCTCACTTAAGAGTTTTCATTCAGCTGAGTTTGGCCAGGTACTAAGTAATGTCATTCCCACTTTCATCTGTTTTCCCATTTTTCTCTATATATAGATTTCTGTCCCTGAAAGCTTAAGAGTGTTTCCTTTATGTCCACCATAAGTCACACAGTGTTTCTAAGGACAGACACTGGTGGAGCTCACATGATGAAATTCCTACCTTACTACAGAATGTCAGGGTCAGGGGCTTTAGAAGCCATCTTCCTCATCTAATCATGAAGCCACACAATTACTCTTTTGAAGGGACAAATGAAGAATTTCTTCCTCCAGGCTGCATTGTGAATGTGTGGACAAGCTTATAAGTGCCTCCTCTCAGAGTGTTTAGATGTGGCATTTTGATTGAAGACCAAAGTAACAGGCTTTGCAGTTTCCCATGATCACATGCAGCCCATGGTAACCACCCAGCATCGGGGCAGTGCTCACAAGCTCACATCCTGTCTTTATCTATCTATCTATCTATCTATCTATCTATCTATCTATCTATTTTGAGAGAGAGTTTTACTGTGTACCCAGCCTGGCCACAGACTCTAGATCCACCTGCTTCTGCCTCCTGATTGATAGAATTACACATTACCAGATTGACTTGGTTAGTATTTTCTAGCCAAAAGTATCTTTCTCTTAAAATATGCTGTACCAGTTAATCCCAGCCTGTGTCTTATAATAAATCCACACCTGAGACTGTACCTTTTCTGTATTGATTATAGTTGTGTCTGAAGATGCCTCCTACACTCCATTTCAATAGCACCTCATTCCTGTGTATGGTTAGTCTGCAGAGTCTTTCCCTCTCTCTAGAAACCTCCCATCCACTGTATAGTAGTGAAGTTGGTGATTCTCAATCTTTTTATGGTATCAGAAGAAGGACAAGATCAAGACCCCAGAGCTGCCTAAGCTCTGGTTTTTGGCATCTGCATAGCAGAGATTACAATTGGTGTTTTGTTTAGTAGCTATCATAAGCAGGGGCTGTCCTGTTCTCTTTAAGTTGTTAAAGGTATATGACTATTGGCTCCAGATTGGACACAGCTATAAGCATCTTGAGTTAGAATATCTATGGTCTTTGTAAGAGACTCTTGAGAGACCCAGACTGTTGATATTCCTTCATGGAAGGAGGGGGGAGGCTTATAAGGCTCAGGAAACCCAGGAAACTATAGAAACTCAGGGGCCTTTAGGAGATCCTCATGAGTATCTTCCTTTCCCCAAGTTTATATCAGAAATGGGAGGTTGACTAAAGACTCTTTGAGTAGCAAAGCTTCCCAAAAGCTGCTGAGAGGACTCTCCAGTGGGCCAGCTCCTCGTGGTTTGTCCATGCTGTGAGTGGGACTCATCAGTGATGGAGCAGACTGGGGAATGGGGAATTGCGCAGTCCTGTAGCAACCTTTGAGGCATTCTGCTCCTTCAGTTAACCTCAGTAAACTTACTGGTTCATCAGACTGAACCTGGATGGAATCCTTTCTTGACTCAGTCAGTGCCTACTCAGTCTGGGGTGAGTAGATGCTTTTTATGCCTTCTCAGATAATAGACTGGGCAATCTGTAAGGAAGGTGATTTATATTCATAATCCTATAAGCTGGGACATTAAAGAGAGTGGTTCCATGACTGTTGGGAAGCGTGTTTCTGCTGCATCACTATATGCAGAAAAGACATGGGTAAGAAAGAGAGAAACAGAAAGAGCTGAGCTCAGAACAAACCCACTCTGACTATAACATACTCATTCCTGGTACGGTAGCCACTATCAGTCCATGGGACAGGTCTGAAAAGACCTACTTCCTAAAGCCATTAAGCAGCATCCAGGTCACAGCAGTGGTGAAGAGCTGGGCCTGGGTTCACATCTTGAAGTCACATTCCATGACATTCCTTGACATTTTTTGCCACAGCTTTCATGCCTTTCAAATGGGACAATCATAAGCCATTTCTTAACACTGCTGGAGAACTCTGCAAGGCAGTGCTTATGAAGGGGCTCAGCACAGTGACTCATCTGTCACAATTCAGCTACAGCAGTTGGGCACTACGTTGAGAATATGATGTCTCCTTGGTGAAATGTCAGACCAGCATGTGGTTGAAGTAAGAATCTAGAAATTTATGGGAAGTTTGCACAGAACCTCCTCCCAGAATATACTCACCGAGCAACACATTGGTTCCCTCTCTTTTGCACGGGTGGTGCCTCACTCATTGAGCCATCTCCCAAGCCCATAATGCATCTCTGAGCTTCACTCTGCTCTCTTCCTCTCATGGTCAGAGGTCGGGTTCATAGCAGCTTAATACAGACAAAGACATTTTGGCTGGGCAAACCTATACCAAAACAGAAACCGGCTGTAGTCTCCTATGGATCACTCCTTAGCCATAAAGAAAAGATCAACCTCTACTCCTTCTCACCCACTTCTCGTACATTGTTTTGAGGGATTCTGTGTGCTTCACCAATCAATGCTAAGTTACCAAACATCTATCTCCTAGAGCCAATGATGAGGACAATCCCAATATGATTCCTACAGCCATGGAGTGTTATCCTAGTGTGCAGGACAGAAATGCAGATAGTAACTGAGAATAAATCACTCTCACATTGTAAGATGTCTATGAAGCAACTGGAAAATCACAAAAAGAAAGACCAGAATTTCTTCAAGCATCTCTTTTGTATGTGTTCAGTAATGACTTCCTGTACACACACACACACACACACACACACACACACACACACACACACACACACACACACACACACACACACACACACACACACACACACACTTGAGATGGGTAGACAGTAAAGAAGACATGTCCTTAAAGCTTCTTCAATGAAGTGATACTGAACGTAAATTCCAGGAGCTCTTCTCCAGATCATGGGGAAGTTCTAAGAGAATGGAGCCAGAGTGATATTTACATGACTTGGGTTGGCAGGCACATGTTTTACCAGTTAGAGAAGGTCCATCCTAGATTTAGAAACAAGTTGATTGGGGTGGGGGGGAGACTAAAGAAAACAAAAAAGTCCTTCAAAAGAGACATGTAAAAAAACTAAAGTCATTGGCATCAACTTAAAATCCAGTTGGCTGATAGTTGGCTGATAAATTTGCTCACAGGCTCACAAAACAGCCACTTGCTCAAGGTTATGTGAAACAAAGAAAATCACTGGCATAGCTCAGCTTCTCCTGGCTGCCTCATTATTGTATTTTTAACCTCACTGCACTGGAATCCTGTTCTTTACAGTTTGGATTTGTTTGTCATTAGGGTGTGCAGCCAGCAACTGCCAGCTCTGCAGCCCGATGTCCATCCTTTGACTTTTGTGTTGATACCTGGTGTTCCTGTAGTAAGAATGTCTCCCCATTTCCCATTTGGGGGACTTTTGTGCAGGTCCCCTGAGCTCAGTCTCTGGGCCAACCTTAGGTTCTTATCACAGCTCCATCATGAAAAGGGGGACAGTGAGATGTTTTCACTGTAAAATGACTTTCCTCCAAGCTTGGCCATGCCTGTCAATCTCAGGAACCCTCATAGTAGAAGAGAAATAACTCCAGCAAGTTTTCTTCTGATGGTTAAATGAGAGCCCTGATGTGCACAGGGGTACCCAAGCATTTTGCTGATGGAATCCCTCCAGCCCTTCAGTGGTACTTTTCAGTCATGTGGGAGGCTCTTGGAATATGCTGCAGTCAAGATCTAGAGGGTGGGTTGCTTTCCTCTTTTCTTTAGCCCATTTTGATTGTCTCCAAAACAAAGGAGAAGGCAATGTCATGTCCAGTGCAAAGGCGACTGGTAGAGATGTGCCTGAGCTATCACATCAGGAAGCTCACCCCTGAACTTCTGCCCTGTGTTGTTCCCAATGTGTTCGAATCACTAACCCTCACAGTCTGGTACATCTCCATAGTGCAGAGGAGATTTTTTGTTTTTGTTTTTTATTTCTTTGTTTTGTAAGCCTGCTTTCATAAAAACTGCTACCTGGCTTTTGACACAGTGGATTTTGCACTGTTTGACACTCATAACTCTAAAATGATGGTATCCTTGAGCCATTACACTTCTCAGACCCCAAGATGCGTTTTTTGAGGTCTTGTGAGTACACCGGGAAGGGAGAGCAGAATGTGAGCAGGCTTCTGAAATGTTTTGTCCAAAGTGTGTAAGAAGCTGGTTGCTCTCAGTGCTGGTCAGTGACTACCTTCCTGTTCAAAAATTCTGCTCATGTGTGTGCCACAGGGGAAATGAGCAGATAAACGTGGGCAGGAAGGCTCAGGGACTGAAGACCCTGGTATGTACCCAGGAGAAATCAGGCTGCAGGCTACTAAGGCTTGGGATAAAAATTGATGCTGCTTTGCCAGCTCAGGGACCATGGGACTGCATTTTTCCAGCAGTCCATTTGGAAGGCCAAGTGAAGCACTCCGGAGCTGGATTGCTGGAGGTCCAGACCCCATCTTCTCCTGACCATGAAGTGACTCAGTGAGAAGGGCTGGGGCCTGAGTCCCTGGAGAGCTGCCTCTGTGCTGTTGTTTTCTAAGTGGATGCTAATCCATTAATTAGGAGGTTTGTGCGCATACATTATCGTTTCTATTTATGCAAGGATATATTTACATATCCATAAGCCCCTGTCTTGCCTTTCAGCTCATAGAGATGCTGTTGTAATTATTTTCTGGCTTAGGGGTGGGAGTCAAAAGCAGCCCCCTGCCCAATTTAAAATAATAATTAACCTTAAAGTTCACTTTTTTGGGAGACAGGGTCTCAAGCAGCCCAGGCTGGCCCTAAAACTCGAACTCATGTGTAGCTGAGGATGATTTTGAAGTTCTGACCACCTGACTGGTTTATGTGGGGCTATGGATGGAACCAAGCCCTTTGTGTGTGTTAGGCAAGCTCTCCACCAACTCAGCTTATCCCCACCTCTTCAGCTTCTGAATCCTGGAGGAGTTGGGCTTATATTTCTGTGAACTCTGAAAGGTTTAAATGCACCTAAGCACTGCTTTGGTGTCTGGAATTAAACAGTGGCAAAGAAAAGGCCTCTTTGCTGATGGGTCTTATAATTTAGAGGGGGAGAAGTATGCAAATGGGTATATAAGAAAGAGTATCAGTGGACTACAAGCTCAGTTATGATTTTAGTTGAATAAATTTACGTTTCTAGTGTTATAATGAGAACACTTGCATAATAATGAAAAACAAGAAATAATCTACTTTTGGCTTATAGTCTCAGAGGGTTCAGTCTGTGATCATGTAACTGTGTTTGTAGATGCACTATGAGGCAAAACACATGATGTTTGGATCTTATGGCAGAGGCTGCTGACATCATGATGGCCAGGAAGACAAAACATAATACAGAGCAGACCCAGGACAAGATGAAACCCTTCCACCAGGCCCTACCTCCTACCTTTCACCCTGTTCCAATAATGCCACCACATTGAGAAGCTACCCAGGCAGGGCCTGACTTCTTTTGGATGAACAGACACACCTAGGACTGTGTTTCCCAGTCTGCCTGACAGTAGGCACTTGGGTATGTCTTTGTGCCTCAGAACTAAAGAGGCATTTAGGTGGGATTCTCTTTAAGCGGCCAAGACCTGTATTTTAAGGGCAGTGACATTGTCATATAAAAACATCAGGCAGAAGGGTCAAGCAGAAGGCTGAGTTGGTACAAAGGTCCCAGGGTAGAAACTGGCTGGGAGTAGGCCAGGCTGGTTTTGTTGTTGTTTTGTGTGTGTGTGTGTGTGTGTGTGTGTGTGTGTGCGTGTGTGTGTGTATGTGTGTGTGTGTGTGTGTGTGTGTGTGTGTGTGTGTGTATTGGCCCCTGCAAACACTGCAAAATATCTATGGATTAAGAGCCACTAGAATTGGATGCAAACAAGCAAGATACTTGGTTTTATTCTAAGGCCCATGGGAGCTAGTGAGTGTTAAACAAAGGAGAGTATAATGATTTGATTTACATTATGTGTTAAGGTGTATGACAAATATGTGCCTGTGTGTCTGTCTGTGTATAGTATGCATGTGTGTGGCACATGCATGTGTGTGTGTGCTGTATAAAAATGTTTTTTGCTGTTTGCATGTGTGCATGTTTGTACATGTGTGAATATAGAGTTAGGTAAATTCAATCTTTATGTGTGCATGTGGAGGACAGAGGTCAATATTAGTGTCTTCCTGCACTATTCCATTCATTGTTTGAGGAATGGTCAGTGGTTGAAGCCAGACCTTACCATTTGAGCTTGGCAGTCTAGCTAATGAGCCCCAGGATCCTCCTGTCTCCCCCTCTCCAGATCTGCAACATAACACCTGGCTTTTTCTTAGCTGGATCTTGGGGATCTGAACTCAGATCTTCATGCTTGCCCAACATTTTATCCCCTGGGATATCTCCCTCGCCCTTGATTGACATCTTTCAAAGCTTACCCTGTGTGCTTTGGATTAATGGATCCCAACAAGAGAAAGTGTGTTACTGCCTCCAGGGAAGACAACAGCTGTGGGGACCGAGTCTAGTGGGCAGAAAGAATTTGAATGAGGTTATCAGAGTTGACCTATGAATCAGACAAAAGGGAAGGAGAAGGTGGGGGTACTTCTTAGATTTTACAGTGACAAGTAGGATGACCCTAATCCTGGAAGAGTTCCCACCATAAGGAGAGAAGAGAAACACATACATAGTGCACTCATTACCAATGTTGTCGTTATGGCAGCAGGCAATGATTGGCAGCATGCAGGAGGAGGGAAAGTCAGGGAAGACTTCTCAGGTGCTGTGAGAAGGTTTGAGGACTGCCTAGGTCTTTTCCAAGTGGAGGTGGAGTTCCAGATTCCCTCTGCAGGAAGAGGCTCTCTGAGAAGTGAATCCTCCTTCAGCATCGAGCTTTGTTGTCAATGAAATTGCTACTCAGCTTGACTATGCCCTGGATCCTAGGTAGGAAGATACAGTGAGCAACCCAGTTGTCTTTGAAAAAATTGCTTTTCAAATATTTGCAGCAATGCAGTCTCTTTGTTGTTCATTTAATTTGTGTGTTTAGGGTGCTTAGCAAGGATTTCTCTTGAAGACCCTGAATCTTACTTTGTCTTATTCCAAAGATGCTAGTACAGTCAGAAAAAAAAATATTTGCATCGTGCATGTAGCTAACTGCTTTCTGATCCAAAGAACATCTTAAGTGCATCAACTCTTTGCTCACTAATAATAATATACTTAGATTTTTTGCAATACTTGTGTTGAACTAGGGCCTTGAGCTTACTGAGCTGGTGCCCAAACACTGAGCTTTAGCCTCAGCCCTTGGTGGATGTTTATGTTTGGAAACATGGTCTCACCAAGTTGCTTAGGCTTCCTTGAGCTTACTCTTCAGTCCAGTCTGGCTATGAGTTTACAGTCCTCTTATGCCTTGGCTTCCCAAGTGTCTGGGATGACAGGCCTGGCCTACTCAAGGTAATTATATAGACATCTAAATGGTCTATCTCTTGGACCACATATTTTTACTTCTGTAAAAATGACCACAATTTTTATCTGTATAAAGGAAGGGAATATAAAACCAAGTCAAATGCTTTCTTACTGTATGTTCTCTGAAAAGATAGAAATCTATGATCCCACAAGCATCTGATATCCACCCTTGCTCCATTCCCAGCACTGAGGAGCACCCCACTTCACCCTTCTAGAACTAATAGCCAAAGCTAAAATGGATTCAGGTTAGATGGTGCTCCATAAATATTAAGAGAGTGCTCCAGATTGGGACCTTGGGGTTGAGATGTTATGCTAAACTCCCTTCTTCCTTTGCAGTGTTCAAAAACATCTCTCAAACTGACAAGAAAATTGAATAATAAATTAATTGTTTACAGTTAGTAAATATATGCACAATTAAAGTTCTATGTCCTGAGACATATTTTTTGTGTGTGTCAGATGAATTACCAGACAAAGGATGAACCGTTTGTTTTGACCCACCCTCTCATGCAGAAGAACAATGGGCTGAAAAAGTCTTCCATAATTGCTGCTTGCAAATCAGGCAGGCAGTTTCTGTCTTTTGTTTTTGAGGGATGGTGGGCAATAAACCTGTGACACAACTGTGCAGGAACACCGAGTGGAGTTGGATGCCCCTTCCACTGTGCTTTTCTTTTGGATTTGGTTGGCAGATATTTTAATGATGTACATTTTATGTTTCTCAACTAAATAAAGTTTGCTGTTCATTAGGTGTCATCAATAGAATTTTTATCCCTCTCTTTATAAACAAGGAGATGCACCAGATGTGTGTGTGGTGTGTGTGTGTGTGTGTGTGTGTGTGTGTGTGTGTGTGTGTGTGTGTGTGTGTGTGTGCTGGATGTATGCATTCATGCAACCATGGAAGCCTGACACTTGGGTATCTTCTTAAATTGCTTTTATCACCTTGTTTTTTGAGTCAAGGTCTCTCAGTGGGACCCAGAGCTCACTGATTGACTAGATTGGCTAAACGGTGAACTCAGAGATGTGCCTTTCTGTCCCACACCCAAAGGTTAGTTTTACAGAAATGCATCATCACATTTGGCTTTCTCATGGTTGCTGGGATTAAATTCTGGTTTTCATATTTGCACAATGAGAGCTTTATCTCCTAAGCAACCTCTTCTTCCTCCACCACCATTAAATGACTCTCATACATCTAATCCCTTGGGGTTTAAGCAGATTGATCTCAATCAAGAAGATGGCTGAAGGATGAGAGATGTTGTCTTTCTTCCATGTGCTACCCAGACGTTCCTTGGTGGATGGAGCTCACAGATACTGGGAGTTGAGAGAAGGGTCCCCATTCTTCAGATGATCCTGGAAATCTCTGCTGTGTTTGCTATTCCTGTCTTCCAGGACTGTTTGGAAAGGGGGCCTTGCAACATGTGTGATGTGCACTACTCTTAGGTTTGATGTGTTTAAACTGTGAAAGACCTGCCCAAACACCAAGGTATTCTTGGTTGTCTTTCATTCTTGTGGTATCTGAACTTTCAAAATTCAGTGTTCTTTGCCTGAGTTTGCATCCATATGATGATCATTATGTATGGTCTATGCTCACTGTCCTTGTCAAATGTGAGCTTTGGGTCTGGGTGAGAAAATGGCATCATTTAGTTATCCTATGGTGGGTGTTATGCTAGATAGTTAAATGTGACCAATAAATCATTTTAACTAGATCACTAGGTAGTTATATGGACGCATCTTAGTAACTGTACCAAGGAACCAGTATAATCTGAATTATCCCAGGCAAATAAGAAATTATATTATCTGTGTTGTGGTTAAGTTACTGTAATAAGACACCTGAGATGAACTTCAGAGAGGAAATATTTTATTGGCTTAGAGTTCCAGAGGCTTAGTCCTTGGTCACTGTATCGTACTGGTAGGTATAGATATAAGATGGCTGTGGAGAGGGCAAGGGGGCATGGTGAAGCAGAGTTGTTCATTTCCTGGCCACCGAGGAATGAGGCACAGGATGCATCCTTGCTAAGCAAAGCATGCTCCCAGTGACTCACATCCCCCAACCAGGTGCCACTTCCTAATATTCCTTTCAGTAGATGTACATCACTGGTTAAAGGACATTTAGGAAGGTAGTGCCCATATGATATGAGCAAGTCAGCTGTAAACAGCATGGCCACTGAGAACATGTGTTCAACATGTGAGCTTCTTTAAGAGACAATTCGTACTCAATTATTATCACCCTGTGTTAGGAAAAAGGAAAAATCTTGAGCAAGGTAACTTGTGGTGTTTCCATTGGGGCCTGAGGAGACTACTTCATCAGCAAGGCTATTTGGGAGACCTATAAATTCTTGTCCCAGTTACCAACCAACACACAAGGGAAGCCTTGAACTTGGTGATAGGGATTTTGAGTTCAAGTCAGGCTCAGTAGCAGCCTTGTTGTTTGACCTTGAGTAATTTGCTTAATTTCATAGCATTTGTTTGCTCATCTGAAAACAAAGGGTGAGTGCTGATCCCGGCATATTGTGGAGATTAATTAGTTTCTGAAGTGCTGAGATCAACAGATGAAAGGCTGTGAGTGGAAATTATTTTGTTTTTAAAGGAATAATCGATGTATGTGAATAAAAGAGAACTCACTGAACTAAATTACAGGCACTTGGCTGCTGGTGGGAGTCCAGGGAAGACAGAATATTGCTTTTTGCAAAGAACCCTACATTCACCCCCAAAATAGCAGTGGGAAAATTGCTTTTTCTGTGATTCTGAAAGGATAAGAAATTATGCAAAGGGAAATAGCAAGAATAGCAGGAGAATGTGTGCAGTTAAGATACACTTCAAAGTAACTTTCTTGAGCAAACAACTAGGTATCTTAAAAAAAGTCCTTAGTTATCCATAATTAGGTTGTTAACTAAATGTTTTTAACTGGAATTGGCTCAGCCAATATCACCACAAGGCCCATTGGCCCGTGTGTCCTTCGTGGAAAGATCGTATTAAGAATGAGAAGCTATGCATTTAAAAATTCTGAAGCTATTTATCTGGGCAAAGGAGTAAGCACTTACTGTTGCATTAGTATTTAAAAATACTCAACATTCTTGCTACATTGTTTTTTCCCTCAGATAAATACATTTGCCTTTGATACACAGATAGGGGAAATGAGAATCAGGGAAGTTAAGTGACCAGTCAATGGCCATTTGGTTATGTGAGTCATAAAGGCAATGTTCCGACCTCCAGATGCTGACCCTAAACAGTCTAATCATTGTGAAAAGGGCACATCAGTGTCCAGGGAGCTTAAGGAGACAAATGAACAGCTTAGGATCACAGAGTAGTTAAATAAACACAGATTCACTCACCCCACCTGACAAGAACATTCAGTTTGCTCCCTAGTAATGCCTTTCAAAAGCACAAACAAGTTTGAACATACCAACAAAGTAAAATTTCGAAATTGATTCAGTCCTGGAACTTGCAGTGTCTGTTCAAGTTGTGTGAGCTTTTCTCTCAGTCTTTGCTTCCTGCCTTGCTGTAGCATGATGGCCACTCTACCCCAAATATTTTAAAAGTCTAGTTTTTGTACTGAGCCCACAGCATGATCAACGAAATATGGCAAATATTGATGGAAAAGGGCACACAGTGGGCATCTGTGTGTCTATCTGTTTGTGTGCTTCTCTCTCTCTCTCTCTCTCTCTCTCTCTCTCTCTCTCTCTCTCTCTCTCTCTCTCTCTTGTGTGTGTGTGTGTGTGTGTGTGTGTGTGTGCTTGTGCGCATGCGTGTGCACATGTGAGAGAACTGTATAGATATATACATATCTATACAGTATAAGGGGATGTGTCCCAAATGCACAAGGAGGACAGAGATTGTTGCATGTCTTGTTCTATCACTCTCTGCCTTGCTCCCTTGAGCCAGGCTGTCTCACTGAACCTGGAGCTAGACTGGCAAACAGCAAGCCCAGTGATCCTTGTCTCTCTGCCCCACATAGTGCCAGAATCGCAGGTGCATCAGCAGCCACAACCTGCTTTTTAATATGGATGCTGGGGATTCAAACTCAGTCATGCTGGTGTGGAAAGTGCTTTTACCCAATCAGCTGGTTCTCCTGCCCCTACTAGTGTCATTCTTATGACAATATTGAATTGGCTTATTTTGAATTAATTTGAATTATTTTGCTTGGTACTTAGGAAAACTGTAAGTAGATAGAGACTAAAGGGAACTGACCAACCCTTGAAAAGGAGAAATGCAGCTTGGTAAAATGTTTCTTGTATGCCTTTCACCTCTCAGCTGCACCCTGGTTGCAAGGAAGATGAAAGCAAGCAGGATTCGAGAAACATACAGTGGATGTTCAGCTGTCCAGAGTTGAGGGAAAAGTGATGATTGGATGCCACCGCAGAATAGGACAGGAGACCCAGATCTGCCTGTGCACCTGTCCAGAGTCTGGATGACTCCCCAATTAAATATGAAAAACCCCATGGGTCCTGGGCACACTCAATGTACCAGAGGGGGAGCTGTTTTAGGAGACTGTGTGTGCTTAGGAGATAGAATTTAGCAGGAGCATGTATGTCCTGCAGGAATGCCTTTACATGCACTTTGTTCATTTCATTTTCCTCTCTCTCTAGTTTCCATGAGATGAACAGATCTCGTTCAGTGCAGACACTCCCCATCATGCTGTGTTACCTAAGTTTCCTGACAGAACCCTCTGCCACTATGTGCCAAAATAAACTTTTCCTTCCTTGGGCTGTTCCTGCTGGATATTTGGTATGACTAGAGTTGGTGCCATAGGGAGCTTCGAGGGGAGCATCCTTAGTTGTTCTCTAGTGTGGGAGAAAATGTGGGGAGTGGTTGTTTCAGTCTATTATTCTTCGAATGAAATAAAACCAGACAAAGGGATGTGCTTGCATTTCCCTTTCTCATGTTTTAATATTTTTTCATTGGTATTCAATCCATACCTACTAAAGACAAGTTGCAGTAATGGAGTCTTTTTCCCAAATAGAACCCAAATAAAGCAAAGGATGCTTTCAGTTTGAGTCCTCAGTTCTCAGTTTGTCCTTGGCATTTTTATCCTCTGCCCTTTCTACCCATATGCACATAGTGACCACACACACACACACACACACACACACACACACACACATACACACACACACACACACACACACACACACACACACACACACGGGAGGGGGATGGAGGGACAGGGGGAGAAAGAAAAGAGAAGAAAAAGAATGAGAATTTGAATATTTGAAGCATCCAGAGCAGACTATTCCCTTTTCTAAAATGTTCCTTGAGTGTCCTTCTGAGGACATAAGACTCCCTTTACTTAGGTATTGTGGTTTGACTGTGAATTGTCCTCAACAGGCTCATGAATTTGAGCAGTTTTCAGCGGGTGGCACTGTTCAGGAAGGCTGTGTACCTTTAGGTCCATAAATATCTGTGATCCTTGCTACATTTTATTTTTCATGGATTGAAACTCTGGCGTCTCCACAGAAGATTGTGTATTTAGCAGCCTATGTGCCGTATCACTTTGTGCAAAGAGAGCGTAATGTGTATTCAAACATGAAGTCATTATCTATGAGGTGTTATTCCCTAGTAAAATTGAGAAAAAAGTATTAGCTTCCTTCAGTGAGGAAGAATCACACAATTCATTTAGGGTTGTGTGGTCATCTGCAAGTGACCTCACCCCCCCCTTTTATGCGTGGAACTACTTTTGGGAATTTGGTTTCCCTTTCTGTTATTAGAGTACATTATTAAAACTCATACCCTTTATGGTGACAGGATTTTAACAAGATCATTCTGTTCCTGTCCTGAGCCAAGTTGGGCATGAATCTGAGGTAATATTAGGACTGATTGATACAGGACACCCATCACTCTTTGAGTGTGGGGAATGAAGTTGAGAAGACCCTATGGGTCTCTGTGAGGTCAGGTGCTACAGCTGAGAAACTTGAAGAGAATGGCTACATAACCATAGCTGGGAGGAAACAGTTGAATATCTGGGCAGAACAGAGTCAAGCCATTCTTAAAAAAAATGGGCATGATAATGCCTGCCTGGATTGTTTAGCTGAGGCTTGCTGAAGCTCAAACAAAAGAAACCATTTTTACATTGGAAAATGGTGTGTATGCCACAAAAGCTTGACATTGTGATCAGACATCAGTGACAGAGAATGACTAAGATAAATCTGTAAATGCTCTAAACCCCTGTTCTTAGGTATATGTATGTCTTTATCTGTTTTTCACATCTGTGTCTATGCCTATATCTGCACATATACACACAGAAGGACAAAAACACATAGATGATGAGATTCCACTCCTGTCCTAGTAGCAGAGAGTTCCCTTTGGTAAATCAGGGCTTTGATGTACAGTTCCATTCCCTGGCTGGGGAAGGAAAAAGAAAGTTTATAGTTCAATAAAATATACCCAATAAATCACCATCAAGGTAGGTTCTATGATGGGGAACTACCACACCAAAATAGGACTCTCCTATTCCAGTTGGGGTCATCTGTACATAAAACAATGAAACCCTGACATGTCAACATGGTTCATAGAGATAGCTACCAGTGCTACAAGTAAATGCTATCTCTGTTTTAAATGATTGTGATCACCCAAATTATTAAATTGAAAACAAATCTCCAGTGCAATAGTATGACTTGATGGGTCTTTCTAAGGATAGTAGGTTGTAGGGCAGAGCTTCTGGTAAAGGCATGAATGCCCATATCAACAAGACCACAGGGATCTTGATCTTGATCCCTCCTCTCTGTGAGGACATCTGAAGACCTCATGGGTAGGGACCAAACCCTCACCAACACAGAATCAGCCAATGCCTTGACTGTGAATTTTTAGCCTCCAGAATGGTGAACAATGATTTTTATTGTTTTGGCTATACAGTACTTACTACTGTTGTGTTGTAGCTTCATGAACAAACTCCAGTAGAAGAGCAATCCATTCCTGAGTTTAATGAAAAAGTAAGTGAGGCCTATAGATGTTTGTCTTTAGGAATAGAGAAGAATGTTAGGCAGATGGTGACCTGAGTCACCAATTCCTTATGCCCACCTGTTAGTAGATATGTGTGTGTGTGTGTGTGTGTGTGTGTGTGTGTGTGCATGATCATGTGTGTGTGAATATTTACATGTAGGTATAATGTGCCCATGGAAACCAGAGGTCAACCTTGACTGTCATTCGTCAGGTGCCACCCAACCTGATTTTTGAGAGAGTCTATCTCCATTTGGCTTGTGACTTGCAAAATAGTTTAGGCTAGTTAGGACTCCAGGGATCTTCCTGCCTCTAGTTCTCCAATTCTGGGAATATATATATATATATATATATTTCTGGAGATTGAACTTGGGACCTTGTGTTTTCAAAGAAAGCACTTTGTGAAATAAACAACTTCCCTTGCCTCTCTCAGTGTGATTTAATGTGGTGAAATTTTCATCAAGGCATGTTCTGGCCCTTTATTCAGCAGGCAGCTAGACTCAATGGTACCTGATTAAGCCCATTCCTCTTCCATACCTGGCTGGGAGACCAACACCTGGACTCTTTTGAGTTTCAGTTGATGGAATTAGTGCAGCTTAAGTCGTCTCAGTGGGGGGTCTCTGCGCCCAGTCCTCCCTCCCTCCTTGCGAAACCTTGTCTTGTGAGGTAGCCATAAGATCTGCAGTAAGGGCTTTAGTGAGTTTTCATGGCAAAGGGCATGGTCTGGAGAGACTGGATTCATAGGTGAAATTAAACCTGACAGGGCTGTGTGTTTGCATTTTAATTTGATCCACTCCTAAACACAACTGGTCTGCTGCCATGCATGCTCTGTTACAACCTTTCTGCATGTTTCCTTAGCTGCTTCTATCAAATATCCCTGCATTCCTGCACAGCTGTTTCCCTTAGGTCCCACTCATCCCCAGCCTCTGAAAGATCCCTGAAGGTGGGGAAGCCTTCTGTTCTATTCATCTTACACACTTACAGGCTAGCACGTGCCCACACTCCATTAGTAGTGGTGGCTTGCATAAACAAACAAGTTCACAGCTATCACCCTCTACAGTACTTCAAACACTAACATCTTCTAACAAATACAACTTTAGCAATCATTTTGACTCCATAGAACATGAAACAGGTTTCTTGTTGAAACTTGAAGATGTTGGAGGGCTCATTCAAACCTCTTCTCTCCTCTACTTTTTCATGACACACCTCGATAAAGAGCTGTGATTTTTTTTCTAGACTAAACTGCATAACTTAAAATATCCTGTGAAACTTTTTTTTTTAAAGGAAAGAATTGAAACAAAAACATTATGGTCTCCAAAATTACTGTCATAAAGGAGGACAAAATTTCAGCTAAAATGTGTCTGGCCATGAACCTGGTTTCTCCAGCAAGTGAGGAACTGATATTGGGGGATGGGGGACAGCCCAAATCCATGAGTGTTTTTTCCCTACACAGAGCTGTTCTGTGTACCACTCCATTTCTGGAGATCTGAGATAATAATCATTTTGTCCTTGAGAGTCTGTTGGTTGTACTCTTGGAGGTTTTGGGTTTAAAATCTTAGGATTTGATCCTGCTTTATACTTAAAAAAAAAAAAAAAAAGCTTACCTGCTGAGCATCTCAAATGAGACCCTGCCAGAGGCAGTGGCTTCACCTGTCTTTCCATCCTACCGTCCTCTGCAAGGCAAGGGGAGAATACAAGCGCACTGTTATGAAACCACTCCACATTCCTCCAGTTTGTTTTGGGAATCATGAAATTGGCAACTCTCACTTTTCTTGAGTGCAGTTTCACGTTTTAAGCATCCTGGAGGTGTGTGTGCTGGTGCATACAAATGTGTTTTCACAAGAAGGAAAGCACAAAGAAACCTCCGTGTGCTTTTCCCCTGGGGCAGTCTGGTAAAACTTGAACCTGAGGTTTTATCTATTTGAGGTCCTTGTGGAAGGACAGCCATTAAGACCAAATCAAGTGGGTGCTCACACATCCTCCTGTGCCTGGGGATACATGTTGGATTAAGGTTGTCCTTCAACAAGAATTTGTATTCAGTTCCTGTGTGTTTTGATAAAGGGTTCTGGGAAGACCAGAGGAATGATAGGAGAAGAAATTTAGGGAGAAACTGACCATGAGCAAACCACCACTGTTCTTTGTAACTCAGTCTCCAACTGACTTTTTTGGGTATCACAACTAGGGACAACAAGGATGTATTCACACGTTTTCTGAATTAGCTGGGGACAAACCTGTGTATAGGAAGCATTCTCATGGTAATCCCAGGGGGTAAATGTGGGCTGCCCTTAGCATCCTCATTTTGATAGAGGAGGAAATCATTGCTCCCACTGGTGCTGGAATGCCATGTGTTCTTCTGTCCTGAAACTGAGTTGTGACACCAACCAGGTGGCCTGCCATTCCAATCTTCTCTCACAGAGCCTATAAATTAAGAGCCCTTCACAGGACTGACCCACCTCAGATGACAGCTACAGATGTCTAGTCTAAGTCACCCATACTTTTGCCCTGATGGCCACAAACATGGGATTCCCCATGACTTCATGGGCTTTCCATCCTGACTGACAGAGCTCAGGCAAGTGTCTTGCTTTTGATCAGTATTTTATTATCAAGGAAATCAGCAAGGTTGAAGAGATTGCTAAACTGGTAACATATTGGCATGCAAGCGTTAGGATCCCAGTTTGATTCCAGAATCCACCTTAGAAACTGAGCATGTGGCTTGTATTAGTAACCCCAGTGCTAAGGAGATAGGGAAGGAAAACCTCTGGTCAGCAAGAGATCTCCCCAGCCTGCCCACCGGCACCGCCACCCCTGTCCTTTCCAACAAGAGAACGCCATAGAGGTTTCCTAAAGGAACACCAGCAGAGGTTGTCATTCAGTTTCCAAATGCACATATACATATACATCAAAAATGTTAAAGTAAACTTAGAAAATAAATAAAGAATGTCAGTAAGCAGCCAGGTGAATTGTGCACAGGGCAGTCTGTGAAAGCCTGATGCTCTAGAAACATTTGTCCCCACGGCACCCTATTGGATTCTTCCTTTATAAGAAGGCCACTCTACTAGCCTTACTGAGCAGAACTTTGAAGAGATTTTCATTTGTGCACAAGACTCATTAAATACTTGCCTATGAAAGTGAGATTGCTTTCCAACCTCTCCTCTAATCCTAGATGTTGAGCTATCTTGAACTTCTAACCACTGGCTTACATGCGGACATTTTCTGATCCTGAAGTCTTATCTATCTGTCTATCCACCCATCCACCCACCCACTCACCCACCCATCCATCCATCCATCCACCCATCCATCCATCCATCCATCCATCTATCATATGTATGTCTGTCTGTCTGTCTGCCTGCCTGTCTATCTAGGCCTCTCCAGTTTCTCCTGAAGTTCTCTGCCTAGAGGAGCTTTGCTTTCTACACAGCATGTGGCAGTAAGAGGATTTATGTCCCCTGGAGACACCTAAACTCTCAACAGAGAAGGGATGTGATTTACACAAAGTTCATGCAGGGAATGAATGGGGCCACGAGGACTTGAACCAAGAGAATCAGAATCTATGACTAGCTCCACAGAATAATCAAAAATATTTCAGCAATAAGTCAGACATGTCAAAAGGATGAAAGGGAGAGGTGGGTGGCACTGATCCCCACCCCACAAGCAAACTTTGCTCTGTTATATCTAAAAAGTTTTACAGTCAAAAATGAAGGACACTGGCATCCTAGGAAAGTAGTTCTTTTAGGATTCCGTACATCAGAGGCCATCCTGAGAGAGAAGCAAACTTCCATGCCTGGGCTGACTAAATGTGCAATGACTATATTCATGACTACTGCTCTACGTTCCCTGTGAATAAATAACTTTCTTATGAGTTGTTCATCTAACTTTCAACATAATTTTAAGTGTTATGGGAATTTCTGAATTCCATTATTTATAGAAAACTTTGAATTTTATAAATACTACTATGCCTTATTATCCACATACAGACTACTCTGTGGCCATAGAAATTATGCAATTATTTCTGGAAGTATTAATTAAATTTGAAAATAGATAAATAATGGATAAGGTTGCTTTTTGTGAGTTTAAGATAGAAAAAAAGAAAATAATCTTTCCTTCTGCTGCCTCTGAAGGGTCTGGCAGCCCTTGTGATCTCAGCAATTATTATTTAAAGATTCTTGGTACTTTGCAAAAAATAAACAACCGGATTTTAGGAAGTGAGCTGTGAATAGGACTCGAAATTCTACATAAAATGACTCCATTTGAATGGTAACATGCAAGGTAATTTTCATGTTTGATTCCAGAGAACTAACTTTAAAACTTATGTGTCAAGAGGAGAAAAGGGAGAGAGGAGAGAAAGAAGAGGGGAGAGAGGGAGAAGGATGGAAAGAGGGTGTATGCCAGAGAAAGTAATGTATGTGTGTATCACTAAAGCCTTGCTTTTTAATTTTCTTTACAGTAATGAGACACCCTTATGTATGTTCTCTAGCCAATATGAGCCTCTTTCTTTCTGTCTGTCATTTTAAAGGATGCTTTTTGGTCTAGTGCTGGAATGATTGTTCAGCATGTGCACAAGGCACTAAGTTTGAGCCCCAACATAGCATAAACACAAACATTGTATCCCACTCAGAAAACAAAATGAAAGACAAGTACTCTTTCCTGATACATGAAGCTGGGGAAGCCACAGGCTTTACAAGGGAACTTATAGTGTTGTTTAACTTATACCCATAGGCAAAGGCTATTTTCAGCCTTAATCAGAGAGGCCCCTTTTTTACAGTGTGGAGTGGTGAATGTGGAGACTTAGGAATGCTCTAGGTGCTGAAAATAAGTGCCAGTTTCATGCTTAGCCCCAAATAAGTTTTAAATCATGCCCTTTGAGGCTCAGGGAACATCTCTGAAGACAGGAAGAGTGCATGAGCCAGAAAACAGAAAAGCAATGTGAAATGCTGTCCTCTGGAATGATAGCCATTGAACTCTCAAACTCACAGAGTTTGGGTGACCTGGCATAAGGTTTATCCTACCAGTAACCAGTCATGGATGGGGTAGAGGCTGCTGTAGCCATCTGTGCTAAATTATTGGCTATTGATGGGTGCTAGGAAAGGAAGAGCTACTTTTTTTTTTTTCTTTCAGTCATACCCACTGGTGAACTCGTCAATCTACAGTGGACAGTTCCAAACCCTTGATCACACAGCCCAGTTCAAACTCTGGATTAATGAACAAAACAAAGACAAGTATATGCAGATGGGATTATCAGGGAGATAGGGATGACAGAATGGGAGGAAGAGAAGAAAAACTAGGAAGGACAGTATCAGAATATACTATATACACACAAAATTGTCAAAGCACAGAAGTAATAAAAAGCAGCAGAATATATCTTTTGGATTTCTATTGTATTATAAAGAATATAAGCAAACATCAGGCGAGGGCTACATGAATTGATTTGATTCATGTTTTCTCAGTTCATAGTTCTAGTGGAGCCCCATATACCTTTGTTTTAATTTTTGACATGTGTTTGTTTGTTTGTTTGTGGGGATGACACATAAGCCAAAGAACAAGTGTGGAGGTCAGAGAATGACTTGTAGGAATCAACTCTTGCCTTCTGAGAATTGAACCATGGCAAGTTTCTTTACCCATTGAGCCATCTCACCACCCTCCATGCCTTTAAATCATCATACTATAGTACTATTGGTTCTCCTTTGTGTCTCAGACTTTATCATAGGTAGAAATACTCACCCATGCCTCTGAAACTTGTGGTTTTCTGATATCCTATCAAAGGAAGTAGATTCCTTTGGCATCTGGCCCTCTCCCACTGTAATGAGACAGATACTTCACATGTGATTTGGTGTGTCCTGTCAAATTTGTTTTCAAGGATAATGGCTAGTTTGCAGGCAACACTAGATCCTATGACTGCTAATGATCACGTTTAGTCCACATAAGCATCCATCCAGTTATGCGATTCATTGAGCAAGAGTCTACAGCATGTAATGATTCTTAGTCTCTGTAGCTCTGGGATTGTAGGGGGGTGAAGCCAGCTTTGTTTCCTTTCTGTTTGATTAGGTTACATACTTCCAGCACAGATGGACATTGGGTGCATCCTCTAGTCTCAGATATTTTAGTTTAGAATTACTGAGAAAGAGAAAGCACAATAAACCATGCTACTAATAGCTCATCTCATCTTCACTTAGACATTAACATTTTAATGCCCTTAAGAGAAAGATTATGACTCTGAACAATGGTTAAGAAGAGTAGGAATATCCTTGGTTAAGTTATCTACTAGCTGAGATAGGAGCATCTAATTCTCAAAGATCAGTCTATGCATTGCCAGTGACTAACTTTTAATAATAAATTGCATAAGACAAAATTCTCAGCTGGGTCTCACTGCAGGTAAAGTAACATTATCAAAACAATTGACAACCAAAGAAAAATTGGAGGGAAGGCAGGGAAGAAGGAAGGAAAGAGAGTGAATGCAGGATGGAAGGAAGAAAGAAAGATGGAAGGATAAGGGGGAGAGAAGAAAAGGAAGAAGAAAGGAAGAGGGAGGTGATTGTACAATGCTGCTAACAAATGAGTTTGTGGAGCTTTGCTGGGATAAAGCCCAGGATCTTGGATGTCACTATTTCTTGCCATAGAATGATCATTTTTGGGTCACAAATTCATTACCAAGTCAAGTAATGCTCATTTTCATCTCCAGGTCTCCCCTATACGTCCATGGTGGCTACTGCTGAATGTATTTTTAGAGTCAGAACTAACAGTCAGCCAAACCCAGGGGACATAAAAAGAGGGAATGGGTCATTTCTTGAGGACAAAGGTGGGGAGTCCTTTCCTAATGGAATATCTGTTCCTAACAGGGGACTAGAGAGGAGGAGGTAATTCCAAGCTAAGGAAACACTATGAACACAGGTGGTGAGGCTGTGCACATCCAGACTACTGTAGGAGCTTGCTGAGTGGCAACATATCCAAGGATAAATAAGGTGATCTCAGGAAGTAATACAGAAAATCAGATAACCTGAAAGTTTTCCAGGTGATAGGAATTTCATTTGGTCCATTCCACTCTACTTAGATGCACAATCCATTGTTCTGACAGTAAAGGCAGTGAGTGTGGACCAGGTGTCCAGCTTTGGACTTAGACCATAAATATAGCATATCCTCTCTCTACAACCATTCAAAACAGGCATTCTTGACAAGTTTCATGTTTGCTTTTGAGGAGCATTTAGCAAAAGCAAATGTGAGTCATTTTAGTTGTCCTAGCAGAAGGGGGCTATGCTTGCTGTAGGAATAGAATCAGATGCCTAGCCTCCAATGTTCATGGCAGCCACAGTGCATACGAAATAAATCTGCCCAGATATCAGCATGACTTCCTGGAGAAGCTCCTCTATGATGAAGCACACTGTTGCAGTTGCTACTGTATAAACACACAAAAGAAGAGCCAGGTAGCTTTCATGACATGGCTAACCTGTTCATCAGGGATAGGAGGAAACAGAAGTGTGAAACTAGACAAGTTGACCACAGAGGTCAGGCCTGTAATTCCAACCATCACAGACTAATTGTGAAAAACAGAATACAAAATGTGTAATATCTATTTTGAGAGCTGTCTTAAGGATTCTGGATTTCCCACACTTTAGGACAAACTAGAGCCATATTGAAGATGGATGCTGTGTAGGAATGGACACTGTGGAGAAACTCAGTAGCATGGGGAACTTGAAATTTGTTGTTTCCTTGGATTTGTCACAATATCCCATTGTTAACACCTGCCAGCCTTGTCATCCTAAGCTGTTGCTGCTGTTTCTGAGATGAGCTACAACAGGTGTGCCAAATATTGGGCCATTAGCGAGTGGTAATTCACAGGCATGAATATTTATCATCTTGTAAAGAGGCAACAAAAGCCGGGTGTCTGCCATTGAAAACATTGTGCAGCAATGTCCTCCAAGCAAAATTGTTTGAGTCTCTCATTTAGGCAAGGGAAGAATGGCTCCTCTATAATTTCCCATTAAGTAGATTTATTTTCTCTGCTGTCTCCCATCATAACACAAGCCTGAAAAACTCTTAATATTGAGCCAGTAAAGTTTCTCCATGCTATATAGAACTGAGTGTACTGGTCATGCAAATAAACATTCTCATATTGTTCATGAAACCCATCTCATCTCCACAGGGAAACTCCCATGAAGATGGACAGGTCAATGTTTTGACTTCATTTCTTTTACTCTTTTCCTTTTCCATTATTCTGTTTTCTTCCTTTCCTTCCTCCAGTCCTTTGTTCATAAAAAGGAAAAATCTGAACTAAAAAAAGAACATGAGATAAAGAGGAGAAACCACAGAGCTAGACATGAAGAAACTGTACACAGGCAGACAGTGGCTGTAAATTCCATGGACTAGTTGTGCATGCCAAAGTTTGTACTTAGCTTCTTATTCCCTTTCCTTATGATGCTAGAGAGGGACCCAGAGCATTGCACATGCTGAACAAGTGCTTTGCTACTGAGCCACACACCCATCTCTGGGGGTTAGTGTTTTGAGGCAGTATCTCTATGCAGCAGTCTGGTCTTGACCTTATGCTCTAGTCCAAAATGGCCTTGAACAGTCTGTCTTCCTGCTTTAGATTCCTGAGTGCTGGGGTGATAGGAGTATGCCACCATGCCTTGTGACTGTGTCAGCTAAGTATCTCTCCATTGCTCTCTGTCTACACACACGCTCCCAATATATATGTGTATATATGTGTGTATACATATATATGATAGGTAGATAATATAGATATATACATAAGATGATGAACCATCCATTTGCCTTCATTACAACTGTGTGAGAACCCCTCAGCAACGTGACTTGTTTTATTGCATTTCACACCTAAACACACATGCTTGTTATGACCATATATACCATAAATAAGTATGAATATATGTCATATAACATATATGTGAAATTAATAAGCAACAATGCTAGTAATAAGTGAGTTGGAAACAGAGTTGCTCTCCCCTATTTCTAAGTATTGCCATGTCCAAGGAAGTCATGATGGGTTCTCAGTAAGCGTGGTTGGCACCACCCTGGGTCCCATCATTAACAGCATTGCTCGCTCTGTGTCCATGCTATGCTGTTCACTGATGTCAGTACTTCTTTTTGTGTTTAAGTACAGACCACTCTCTTTCTCACTCCAAAGTCAAAGTTGAATTTTCCCTCGTGCATCTGGCCTCTACTGGTTTTATCTTTAGACTTGATCAGATGTGAATTTTAGTTAGCAAAATATAAATTTATTTGAGTATTATAGATAACACCTCCAACCCCATACACATACAGAGAGATCACTAGAGACTTGGGGCAGCAAAATGAAGCAGGTTATTTTAGAACATTGCAAAATGTCTGGGTCTCAGCCCAGAATGGGGAGAATGTTGTTTGAGCACAGAGCACAATTTTCATAACCTTGAACTCAGATCCCTCCATTGGCTGAGTAATCAGAAGGGTTTAATTTTACATGTCTTCTGGGTGTTATCTTTCCCTCTGCTACTTACATTAATCTATGACTTTCAAAAGCTATATGTGGATTCATCTCCACATCTTATATCCTGTTTATGTTGAAGCTTATCAGCCATGTGTCCTTGCTATTTCTACAAGGCAAGCTTGGCTGTTTGTTTTAGTAAGGATTTCTAGTGCCTTTAAGAGGCACAAGGACCAAAGCAATTCTTATTAAGGAAAACATTTAAATTGGGGTGGCTCACTTACAGTTTCTGAGATTCAGTACATTATCATGGCAGCATGCAGGCAGGCAAGGTGCTAGAGAAGTTGCTGAGGGTCCTACATCTTACAGGCAACAGGAAATGGGCTGTCTTACTAGGAGTAGTTTGAGCATAGGAGACCTCAAAGTTTACCTCCACAGTGATACACTTCCTCCAACAAGGCCTCATCTACTCCAAAAAAGCTACACCTTCTAATAGTGCCACTCCCTTTGGGGACCATTTTTTTTTTTTTCACACCACCACACTGTTAGTAATTGTCTCTTTTCAACATATAGTTTGGTGGTAGGTTAAGCTCACTACCAGAATCTGGCTAGAGGGTAGCAGTAAATAGCAGGGGTGTGTTCATCTATAGCTGAAACAGCACTTTTGAAAACAGACCATTAAATTAAAAGGAAGAAAAGGAAAAGAGCCTGGAATGTGACTCAGAGGCTGAGTGTTTGCACATGCTAGGTTCTAACTCAGTCTCCAGTAGTGCCCTACACTCTCCCCCACCCCAGCACCTTCAAAGTACAAAAGGTGAATTATTTGGGATGAGAAGAAAGGTAATTTGGGTGGGAAAACAGTGTGGTCTAGAACTTTCTGGGCAGCTTTCCACCCATTAACTAGTCACTTTGTAGTGTCTCTGTCACATTTCTGTCAAGTAAAAATGATTTTATTTTAACTTGGTAAACTTTCTTCCTAACCTTCAATTTTCTGAAATTTGACCCAAACTTTGACTTCTTTCATGAGATCTAATTAAAATTCTCTGCTATTGGAAGCACTCCACCATCTCCTCACTCTCCCCAGGTACTTTCTCAAATTCTATGTAAGGCTTCTTCCTCACTGTGTTGAATGACCTGTGGACAGGGACATCTCTCCATGGAGGGCTGGGAGCTGTTGCCAGCTGGAGGCTCATTTAAGTTCATACTTGCTTCTTGCATTGTGAGTAAGACAAA
This sequence comes from Cricetiscus sungorus, assembly GCA_030556225.1. Lineage (NCBI taxonomy): Eukaryota > Metazoa > Chordata > Mammalia > Rodentia > Cricetidae > Cricetiscus > Cricetiscus sungorus. The sequence goes on along the minus strand of JANBXA010000069.1, from coordinate 7,723,431 downwards.
GGGAAACCCTAAGGGGGAGATAAGGAGCAGAAAGAAGACAAAGTTAAATCTAAGTACATTGCTACCAAAGTTTTAGAAGTAAATTCCAGAACAAAAGGCAGAAGAGAAGAACTCAGGCAGGCTCTGTGCCAAGCTCATTTCTGAAAACATACAGGTTGATGCTTCACCTCATGATTTGTAGCTTCTAGCCCACCTGTACATCCGGGATAGCTACAGGCATCCTGGTACTCTCATTCTTCATGGGTGACATGACACTTGCTGGGTCACGTTACTCTGTCCTACACACTTTACACACAAAAGCTTTTTTTTGCTTCATTGTGCCTTTGAAACTGATTTTCTTAGATTATGAAAGTGATCTGTGTCCCATACAGTCATGATCTCAAACTGAGTTAATTGAAGGCAGAGGTCAATCAGCTTTCCTGGATGTCAATCACTTAAAAGTTTGCTTGTTTAATGCAGAAATGATATGTCCCTCCCCTGCTTTCCTGACTGTCAGATGGAGTTAGGTTTCACAAAGCTGTTCAAAATCTCAACAGATTCCACTGAGCTGTTTTAGGTTGTTTGTGACAATCACTTGATTTCCTTGTTTTGCAGCTAGCAATGCTCTTAATCTTCATTCCAGATTTAAGACCTCCTGCTGTTATGCCCTCTTTCTCTCCTCTCAGTAGGAATAGTCCTCACTGTACTAGAATGACCTATTCAGGGCTGGGAAAATTACTCAGTGGGTGGAGCCCTCACTGTGAACTTGTCAGTCTCTGAGTTTGGAACCCCAGTGCCAGTAGAAAATCTTGGCACACTGGCCTCCACGAGAAACCCAGTGGACAGGGACAGGGGAGCCCTGGAGCTTGCAGCTCACTATTCCAATCAATCAGTGAGTTCTGGGCTCAAACTCCATCTCGGAAAATAAGGTGAGAAGCAATAGAGACCCAATTCTGACTATTACTTCTATATTTGCATGTGCAATTCATACACATTTATTCCTGTGCACACTATACACACAGAATCAGCCAAGTAAGCAAACAAATAACTAATAAGACAACATGTGGAGATATCCTTCCCTTGTGTGTGTGGGGGGGGGCGGGGGTGGAAGGCTGGGGCTGCTTGAAACTCATCCTTTCAACTGCTGCTCTCCTTTCCTGTGAAGAAGGGGGCAAAGGGAAATCTGCATCATTTCAAATTTACCTTAGATGCAAGATAGAATCCTCTCTCTTTCTCCTCAACACTCTGGTGAAAGTTGGCCGGCAGCAGAATCACACATGTAGTTACCCCTCCACCATGCTAACAGGCATGGTCACAAAGGTGGGAGACACAACAGAAATGACAGCCTCTGAAGGGTTAGGGTACAGGGAGTTTTTTCCTTCCTGCTTTATACTGTTTTATACTTTCAACATTCTCTGTGATGAACATGTATTCTTTTTGCAACAAGAACACATAAATGCAAGAATTAGTGTTTCCAGATCAAGCATGAACAGAGGGAAGACAGGCTTTTGATGAGATGTTAAGCTGGGAACATTTTCAACATGAAAAAGGTGGGGGAGGCACATCGGGGATAAAAGAATGGGAGTGGAAATTAGCCTGTGACTTGAAGGATGGCCCTTATTACACACAATGCCACTGACAGGCTCTGGGCATCTCATTCCTCCTTTAGTGTATGGGGCTTGCAGAGTGAACGTTCCCACCATGAGATGCTAATTATCCCAGGGATATTCACTTGCAAAATGGACAGCCTTTGAACCAATAGCAAGGCTCACACTGGAGAAATGATTCAGAGAGGGCAGAAAGGGATAGCATTAGAGGGGGAGATAAGGAGAGAAAGGGAGGAGGAAAGAGAAAAGGGAGGGTGAGGGAAAAGGAAGGATAGAAAGAGAACAGTGTGGTGGCAAGACAGGGAGGAAGAAGGAAGAGAAATGGCAGCAGGATGAGAGAAAGGAAGTGTGCTTGAGAGAGACAAAGAAGCAGAGATGAGGGAGCAAGAGCTGGGGGCAGGGCTGAACCTGCAGGAACCTTGCATGCCACTCTGTGAGTGCTTTATATCCACAATGAAGCTGAGCTGCTAAATAAAAGCTGAGCCACCACCCAAGGGCACTGGCCTGAAGCCTGGCAGCGGGTGAGCTCCAGGGCTCCATGGTCCAGGGACATTTGCCTGGGGCAGGGGGGGGGGGAGAGCTCTTTACTCACTGTGAACTTGAGAGTCCTTAATGGCTAATTGCAGAGCATAAGAAATCGTAACTTACACTCCACTTTGGAAGTCAATCAAAGAAAAGCAGGATGCCAGCAATACAGAGGCAATGAAGAAGTGCTGGGATAGACATGGTGGCCAGAGGACCACTACTGAGCATGGGGAGGGAGGCTCGGGCACACAGGTGTGCTTTAGGCTGCACCTGCTCCAGTGGAATTTGAGGGCAGACCAGTAGGTTGCATACCTTTTCCCTCTGGTCTGGCCTCTGTGGGCGAAAAGTCTCTTGCCTTCATCAGCTGTGGATTTGACTTTTTCAAAGGAAAAATCTGACAAACAGTACTGAATGTGAACAGCGCTGTTCGTTAATACCCAAATGTTTTTGCTTCTGCGGACCACAAGATCTTACTGAGAGAAAGCTGGACTTATAAAATGGTTATGAATTTTGAATTGGAGTTTTGTTGTCAGGGGAATACTTCTAAGAAGGAAGGAAATGTACTTCCTAACAAGATTCTCAGCAAACGTTGGCACATTCATTATAGCTACAGGGATGGAGGTGGCTCAACTATATTTTACATAATGTGGAAATAATATTCACATTTGTGTTCATTCCAAGTCACCCAGAGCCACAGTGAAAGACACCAACACAGAAGAGAGCATGGGTGCCTTTGGTAAGAAAATGATAACAAAATGCTTGTTGGGGGCAAATGTGCTAATCTTACCAATCATCAAAGAGGGCTTTCCCCATATGTCTTTTCAATATTTAGGATTATCTAGAGTAGGCAAGCTCTTTACATACTGAGCTGTCCCAGGAAGGTACCTCCAACTGAGGGGTTATAGTCTAAGCCAAGTCAGATGGTACCTGTGTCTGGCTTTTCTTTCTATGTCTCTCCATCCAATAGAAGCCTCCTCTGATATATGTGCACATTTGGCACTTCCCACTGAAGGCTACACAAAGTCTGACCATGAATCTCACTTTTCTTGTAAGAACTATTTCTTCTTGCCTTGAGCATAGGAGGATAAGAGTTCAGGAAAAGGCAAATGAACAAAACTGGCAGTGGGCAGGGAAGTGACTTGGGGAAGACTGGTCTGTCCTGGAATTTCAATGTGATGTGTATGATCAACCAAGACACAGCATCCAGGGTAGCAAGGTCACAGGGCTTGAGGGGAATCCACTAGGAGGTAAGTGAACAGCCAGAATTAGAAGGTTCTGAAGAGACCGAGGCAATTATTCTCCAGTAACCCCAGTGCTCAAGAGGCCAAGGCAGGGAAAAGGGTGAGGTGTTCCAGGTGAGTTTCATCTACACAGTAAGTCTGAGGCCACAAATCTAATACCCTGTCTCAAATAGATGTAAAACAGCTATATTTAATACAAATGACATGAAAACCAAAGGGCAACTATTTGTTGGAGGAAGGGGAATATTGAAGCAGAATTGGAGGAAGGTAGCAGCAGTGAATATGAACAAGGCACAGTGATGTATATACATGAAAATGTCATTATGAAACATGCCATTTTGTCTGCTAACTAAAGATTATCTATCTATTTATAATCTACCTATGGATCTTTCTGTCAATCAATTGATCATCCATCCATCTACCAGGATGCTGTAATAGCTGATCTTCATACTGAGTCCAGGACACTGAATCACAGAGAACAAGAATGAACTGACCCTTATTGATAACAGAGCTACATTGGGAAACTGTGACATATAACTTAAAGAGTGTGTGGTGGAGTATGGAATGGGGGTAGTTTTAAATACCAACCTGCCACAATTTGCATCACCTGGAAGAGTCTCTCAAATGAGGAGTTTTCTAGACAGGGTTGGCCTGTGGGCATGTCCTTGGAGGGTTGTCTTGATGACCTTAATTGAGGTAGAAAGCCACATGGAATGTGTGTGACAGTTTTGTGGCCTGTTCCTGAAAGGCATAATACTGAAGAAAGCTACTAAGTATAAAAAGCACAAACTACCTCATACAACCTTCTTCCCTCTACACACACACACACACACACACACACACACACACACACACAGAGTATACATTCCAATACTTTCATTTCTGTTTTTTTTTTTTTAATATAGGATGTAAAGGAGGAAAACAATTATTTGGCTTATAACTGAAGGTTACAGTCCATCATTTCAGGGAAATTATAGCAACAGGAGCTCAAGACAGCTGATCATATCATACAATATCACAGGCAGAGAGAAACAAAGCGAGTGTGTGTGTGTGTGTGTGTGTGTGTGTGTGTGTGTGTGTGTGTTTGTGTGTTTGGGGAGAGGGGAGAAAGTTGTATGAGGAGTTCCTACAAAGATGTTCACTGTAACATTATTTTATAATTTTTAAAAAATTAAGATCCTAAATGTTCAACAAAAGGGATTTGGGGGAAAAGAAATTACATACTCCTCAACTGAAATGAAATAGACCTTAAACAATGGCACAAGATCATATTTAGTGCAATTGGAAACTATTTTTTAGATGCTGTTAAATGGAAGCAAATAACATACATGGAATCATCTTCAGTGTGCTGCAAATTCCATGTTTATCTGCATTTTAGACCATATACAAAATAGGATATGAGAAAAATCATGTTATCATGTAATTATTTCCCATAAACTCCAAAATCAGAGGCAAACTAAGTTTCTTTCCTACATCTTTTTTAACATTGCTTGAAGAACTTCTATGATCTTTATAATGATGACAGTCAACAATGTGGTTTTCTCTAATGAATTATTTGGTAAAATGTGAAGATGAAATGTGGTTAGCTGAGCCAGGATTTTCTGTGGAGAATTTTGGTTTTTACATGAACAAGTTAGACAAGGATGTATTTACAATGAAGAGAGAAAGTATGGTCAGGAAGTTGGAGGCTCAAGGAGATTCAATTTAAATATTCCCTATGGATCAGCATGGCTACAGTTGTTTGTAATTTTTTTTTAACTACTTCTTTAGGAATTTGATACAATGTATTTTGATCATATTTACCCCTTTCATAGCTCCTTGCTGGTTCATCACTCTTCTCTATTCATAAAACTTTGTGTGATCTCTCTCTCTCCCTCCTTTGCCCCCCTTTCTCTCTCCCTCTGTCTCTCTCCCTCTCTGTGTCAATATAAGTCCAATTTATGCTGCCCATATATTCTTGATTTGTAGCCTTCTACTGGAATGTGGTTAACTAACTAGTGGCTGTACTCCTAAAATTGACTTTATTTTTCCCAATAGCTATCAGTTGCCAATAGTTCCTTATCTAGGGGTGGAACTTCCTGCCTATTTCTCCTCTCTTCGCCCTGCTGGAATGTTTGTGTGATTCGAGCTCTGACATGACTTATGCATGCTGTAACAGCTACTGTGAGTTCCTATGTGTGTCTGCCCAGCTGTGTCTGGAAGACACTGTCCTTGTAGTCATCTGCCCCTCTAGTCCCTACACTTCCTTCTTTTTCTTTTCTGCAATGATCCTTGAGCCTTTGGAGAAGTGATGTAATATAGATGCTCCATTTATGATTGAGCATTTCAAAATCTCTTATTCTTTGCACAATGACAAGTTGTGGGTCTCTGTCTCAATCACCATCTCTTATCAATAGAAACTTCTCTAATGAATGTTGAGAGAGGTGCACTTATCTATGGCTATAACAATAAGTCATTAAGAGTTAGTTTAATTATATGTTCATTTAGTAGAATAATAGTAGATTGTCACCTTGAAACCTGTGTTGTGTCTGATGTATCTAGGCAAAGATTTTTTGGCTTGATAATGGTGTCGGATATGAGGTTCATCAGTGGTATGGGATTTAAATCCAATCACAAAGATGTTGGAGTCTCCCATGATATTCATGCTACTATTGCACCAATACGCATCTCTTCTAGGCTGTCATTATGGTAGCTCACAGAGCTTATAGCTGGGTAAAATTGATAATTACTTTTTTATTCTGGTAGTAAGTATTACACTTTCAAGCATGATGGAAACTAGCCAGTAGAGAATGAAGTTTCTAGGTTAGGTCCAGCTTGATTTGCCCATGCTTTATGAGTCAGTTCTATAGGGTCTTTAGCAATAGAGTCTTACAGTTAAGTTCTGGAGTGTAACTAATAGCATCTGCAGTTTGTGATGTTTGAGCATCGAGATACCTCACTGTTCAACAACTCCAAAAGGGGTAACATGTTCTTGGCACTGGACTTTCTATTTTTTAACTTGGTATGTCTAATAGTATTTATTTATTTTTACTTATGATAATTTGTGTGTCTGTGCATGAGTTTATACGAACAGGATGTAGTCAAGTGCCAGGGAAGCACTAGAAGCTGCTGGATCCCTGGACCTGGAGTTACAGGTGATGGTGATCTGCATGATGGTATCAGGAATTGAGCACAAGTCCTCTACAGGATCAGTATGCACTTTGAACCATCTCTCTAGCCCTGCTGGATGTATTTCTAGGTTTATCTTTTACATTCCTTACATCCCCGACCCTATGGTTACACCAGCAGTTGGTAAAGAGGAGTGCTCTGTAGTTATCTCAGGACAAAGAACTCAGAGTTCCAAAGAATGGTGAAAATTTTATTTGAAGATGATTTCTTTTCCTCCTTGTTCTTTCCCTCTCGTTCCCCCTTTTCTTCCTTCTTGGTCTTGATCTCCTCCTCCTTTTTTTTTTTATTAAGGAAATGCTAATTATTTAGAGTTACATTTGAAAATTATGTGCTTCCATTGGGTGGATTGTTTGGTTTGGTTTAAACTATAAATTTTGAGTGTGTGTGTGTGTGTGTGTGTGTGTGTGTGTGTGTGTGTGTGTGTTAATAGGCTTTTTGAGTTTATATCCATTTCAGAAAGGCTTGCAAATTATGTTTCTTCGTGAATAAAGGTGTTAATCACTATGTTTTTCACTTTTTGACCATGTAAAAATTCAGAGACCATAATTCCACAGCCATCCCTCATAGTCTTCTTCCTCTCTGTCAAAATCATACGAAAAAAAATAAAGCATTTACACACAAAACAGAAATGCATAGATGAATAAAAGGCGGTGAGAAGAGAACTCACAGGACAAGAGAAGTCTGTGTGGAAGGAGAAATTGATATCTGAAGGGATGAGGGAAAGCCAGAGAAAATAGGTTGATTTAGAATTAGAGATGCTCTCCTATCTACTATATACCTTCAGTGAGATGCAAGGGAAGCAGAGAGACCCCTGCAGGGCCTTGGAGACACAGAATCCATTTGCAAGAGCTAGAGATAAACAAGGACAGATAGACTGGGTCTGCAGTGGTCTCTTAGAAGCTCTTTCTGGTACAACCAGGCTCCAGAGTTCTCAGGGTATGAGCTCATATCATATCAGAAATCCTTCCATGGACTTCCTGGCACCAGTTCCCATCTAGTGTTTTGCTTTTCTAGTTTTTTTCTTGAGGAATTGAGTTTCTATGACTCCAGTGCAGGCAACTGGTAGATCACATAACATCTATATATTATAGATTCTCTCTGCCAGTACTGCAGTCTGGCACAGAGTCAACCCACTGTGGAATGACATGGAAATCCAATAACAATAGGAGAGAGACTTTTATTTAAATCTCTCAGTCTGGTATTTCCATATTACAAGCCAGTTAAGGGAGCATCTGGCTGCCTTGATGAATGTTCCTTCTCTTGTGGAGGCCCTCTTGGCAAGCATCCTCAGGAGGGATCTTAAGTGTTTATCAATGAGTATTTCTTCATTATCGTCTGCATCTTATAGCTACATTATTTCTCTTGTCATGGAGAACTGTAGACTGCACTCGATTGGAAAAGCTTGATGCTAATTGTGTAGGAGAGAACTGTGGCTGGAGGATTATTATGAGTTCAAGGCCAGGCTGATCTCCATAATGAGCTCTAAGTTAGTCTAGGCTACATTGTTTGACTGTCTCAACACAAAAACTGAACAAAGCATGATGTAATGGTTAGCTTTGTCAAGATGGTACAGCCTAGACTCACCCAGGAAGAGAATCTCAGCAAGGGATTATTTTATGAGTGATCCATGGGCATGTCTTGGGGGTGATTGTCTTCATTAAGTTGAATAGCCAGCCCCACTGTGGGCAACATCATTCTGTAGGCACTTTTGCCTGAACTGTGTAAGAGTAGATAAATGTAGTTGAGCACATGAACGGAAACAAGAAGCAAGCACACTACACCACATTCATTTCTTTCTACATTCAACCACATGTGATAAGACTACCTGCTTCAAATAAGTGAGGTGGCTCAGTGCATAAAGACACTTACCTCTGTTGCTAATGCTATTGTTCAATCCCTAGGAACCACATGGGAAAGAAAAACATGACTTCCCCCATTGTCTTCTGGTGTCTATATGTCCACATGCACACCACGGCATAGACATGAGCATGCGCTCACACTCTGACGTTTTAAAAATGCAATAAAAATTAAAAGCATTATTTACAGTCTTTGGGTCTCTATTTTTTATTTTTATCTGTGAAATTGGTCTCTTCTATTATTTAGCAAGGCTATTGTAATGCCAGGAATGGTTGTAAGTAAAGCAGTCAAGATACTGGATGGCAACCCTAGAGCTATTGTTATTGTCAGCAATGCTGTCACCCAGATGTGGCTTGTGTCCAGAAACCTATAACAGGAAGAACATCCATTAAGGCAAAATAAATTAGATAAACTTTCACACATGTAACTCCTTTGACAGAATAACCTTTTTTTTTTAATTATTTTTCATTTTGTGGTGTTCAGGATCTTCTGGTTTCGAGTCATGTGGACAATCTGAAGTCTGAGTTAATTTGACACACAATGAGGTTATGACTGATCAGCTTCATCAGATGATTATGTAGGAAACAGTGGAGTCTTCCCTTAGGTGTGGAGTGATGGAAGCATGCTTCTGTGGGTACGCTCTATGCACAGCCTTGCCAGGGCTCACATCCGCAGCACACCTGTTTTATACAGCTCTCAGCAGTGGGGAACCTTGTCCCCTCCCCATGTTCTGGTGGTGGACTGATGTTGGGGGATTAAGGGGCTTATTTGGTTATTAGCTGCAAAATGTCGTAGCTGCCTCTGGACTGCCAACTGTGATGGAGGTGGGACTTTAATTACCATCCAGCAATCTGTACATGTTTGAAATGTCTTCAGAGAGAGCCCAAGTGGAGGATGGGGGAGGAAGTTGATGAAGGGACAGACACTTGGGACTCACCTTCAGCCCAGGACTGAGACCATCGCAGGATTGCTGATAATGGCGGTACACTCTCTGGGGACCACTAGCTGCCATTATAAGGTAATAACAGCGTTAGGAAGCCATTTATGATCTTGACTCAATATCTGTCTACAAAGTCTGCCTGTAGGTCTTAATAGATGTTTTCTTGAATAATGCAGCCAGTTCTTCTTTAATTCACAGGAATCATTTATGGGTGAGTTCTTGCTCAATTGGTGTGTTTTTGCTGTCTGTCATGTGCTAGGTGAGATTGTAGGCTCTTTCCTGAGAGCTAGGCAATTCAAAACTGATCTGTAGTATCTACTCTTTGGGAACCTCCAATCTGCATCAAGAGATGAATTTGAATAGGATGCCATGCCTGTAGTATCTACTCTTCAGGAATACAAAATCTACTATGGTATAGGATACCATATCAAAAGTTGTAGAGAAGTAAAAATTAAGATTTACACACAGAAATCCAAGGAAGAAAGGATTAAAGTTGGCCTATGGCTGGGAGAGTGTGTAACAAACTGCTTGGGTTATAGTGGATAGGAAGGAGGGCCAAGACAGAAAGAGGCTAGGGTAAGATATATGCTTTAAAGGTATATCCCAGTGGGCACCTTCCTCCAACCACTCCTGAACTATCACAGTTCCAGGCCCTGTTCACTGTCTATTTGGATATACAGTCATCAGTGGATTATAGTGTAGAATATAAAGCCCTCCTATGGAATCAACTCTGGAAACACTATCTCAAGACACAGCCAGAAGGAAGCTCCACACCTCTATCCATCTCTCACTCAAGCAAGTTGGCAATTTAAATCAACCACTTCATTTCCTGCATTTAACATCTTAAATGGTTAGATGGGGAGAAAATGGGTCTTTCAAGAAAGAGAAACAATTTGAGGCATTTGTTTCAGCAGATCCTGTGTGGTGTCTGCTTGTCCAGCAACTCCCCCCATGTCTTTGCTATTGAGATTAAACCTGTCCAGTCATAGGGCCAACAGAGTGAGATGGGGAGAACAATATGCCCTTTTGTGAATAGTCCTTTGCTTCTAAAATAGTTTCATGTTGCCAGTCTAACATGTTGCTACAAAATCAGTGGCTTACAGGAATATGGCTCATTTGTTTCTTGGCTCTGGAGATTAGAAGTTTGTAGAGCATGAGTACGGATGTGGTGTGTACAATCTAGAGGCTCTAGACAGTTGGTTTTGTACCATGTTTATGTTTCCCAAAGGGATGGACAGTATCACCTAGTTGTTGATTTCTCCACCCTTAAAGCAATCCAACCTCTACTCTATCTCCTGTCTTTCTTTGCTGTATCTCTGAATTCTTTTAAGGATGTTTGCAATGGCATTAAACTCCTTATGCGCATCTCAGACACTATGCCTTTCTTACTGTCCTTAATGTTATTTGCAGAATTCCTTAAGTTATTTAAGGTCCCATATTTCCCGGTTCTTGGAATATGGTTGTATTTATTTTGGGGGTAGAATATGGTATCATATATCCAGTCTTCAATAGTGGGGGTTTCTTATTGTCTGGTTATTCACTCACCTTCTTCTCTTTGACCTCCTGCTTCTTAACTCTTACTTCAAATAGACCCATCCCTTAATTTTGCCTCAGTATTTATGATTATCCTTTAGCTGCTAGCTACAGTCCCTGCTGTGGCACCATGTATTCATTAACTTATTTAAGTTGATTAGCTAAAGTAAGTACTGTGTCTCTTATAGTGCCTAACACATAAGAATCAACTGTTAAAATAGAATAGAGTCTATTCTTGCAATCTATAAATAAAATTTTGAATCATGATTCTGTCACTTCACTTGTGAGCTAACTCTGAGCTTGCACCATCTGTAAATTTGATAAACACATCTCTCAGGTCATTCTTTCCATTGTTGGTTAAAAATAAATATCGAAGCAGGCAGAGTCTCTGGCTTGCCTTCTAACAGCCAGTTGGCTGCTTGTGCTTGGTGCCTTTGAGAGGATGTCCATATGCATGCAACTCCAATGCAATCTCTTCCCACAGTTTGTGAGTGACAGTCTTTCATGTGCCAATGACTAAATTCTACTGTGTTCTATGGAACCCAGGAGGGTGACTGATGAGCAGCAAATGTGAGACTTGCTTTCAGGGAGCCAGAGAATTGAGCCAGAAGATACACACATGTATAGCACAGCTGCTCTGTTTATTGACACACTTTGTGTACATTGATGAGTCAGCTGGGATTCTGCATTCTGGATTTCATGCCTTATCTTTTCACAGGTACCTCAACATCCCAGGATATACTTTCAATAGCATTTCTTATTCCAGAAGCCTAGGGTTTTCAAGAATTAGAAAGGAGTTACTGCTCATCATGTTTTCTACTTGGCCCATATGACCCCCCCCTCCATAAAGGGAGACTCCTTACTGAGACTGCTTTTAGGCTATCACTGAGCAATCTCTTGAATGGTTGACATTAGGTGTCATATTGAGCTTTTCATTGTGTATAACACATGGCCCAGGAGCTTTTTAAAATATTAGAACCTTTGCCTACCTCCAAGTATATTGCCTTTTCCCTTGCTACCTGTAATTGCTTGTCAATCACTTCATCTCATTTGGCAGTTATACTGTCTGCAAGAATTTCTAGTACCCAGGACATGATCTAGGAGTAGATTATTAATTTACATCACAGCAGGAGCTAGTTCCTGTGTTTCTGATAGCATCCAATAGTGAATGGGTTTGTCCCAAATGTGCAATACTCCACATTCTAATGTCACATACATTGATGATTTCTGTGTACAGAGACCACCACAATTTTCTCATCATGAATTATGTTTCTCATTTGATTATTTCCATTCTTTCCATTGCTATTTCCAGGTCATTCTTTTGGGAAAGGAGGGGAATAGCAAGCAGCAAATAGAAACAGATAAACTGTGGTTTTCCTCTTTCTCCATAAAGTCATGTGCAACACATGGTAGAGGAATTCCTTTTGATTTTTGAAACTTTGAGACACAATGAGGAGAGCAAAAAAAAACAAGGTAAGTGTTTGAATAGGAAACATTTCTCCCTTCTGGTTAAAATATAAATTTAGAACAGTAGAGTCAGGGGATGATATACCTGCATTGAGCATGGTGCTAGCCATGGTAATGCAAGAACTGGCCATATTAGAAGTATCTGTTTGATAGCTGGAGACGTGGTTCAATTAGTAAAATACTTGGCATGGAAACATGAAGGCCTAAGTTCAAATCCCCAGAACGGCCATAAAGGTGTAATGGTGCAGTCTATCTGGAATCCTTTTACTCTCTTGTTGAGATGACAGGTGGAGACAATAGAATCTGCAGAAGCTCAAAAGCCAGCAAGCCTTGAGTTTATGGAGCAACAAACAATAAAGATCCTGTATCCAACAAGGTAGAAAATGAAGAATGACACTAAGGTTATCCTCCACCCTATACTCACATGCATACACACACACACACACACACACACACACACACACACACACACACACACCGGGCACACACACATACAATATATATCCTACAAACACACAAGCATGTAACACACACAACACACACAAAACATCTATCATACACACATACATCTTCCATACATATATGTATGTATATACATATACATATATATATATATACACACACACCACACATACATGCAACTGCATCCCCCACTTACCAATTATGTATATTACTCAAATCATGTACACCACAAACACACATACATATACATCATACCTACTGCAAACATGCCACACACACATATATCATATATCATATATCATACATCATACATCACATATCACATATCACATATAATATATCATATATATAAAGCACATCACATGAATACACCCCTACACATATATACTCACACACATTACACACATCACAACCACATACATACAGATACATCACTTGTATGACCACCCCATACAAAACACAGACACAAACAAACATCTCACATGTACACATCATACATACATGCATATATAAATATACCCTATACATATACATACATATATATATACACACACACATAATACATACTATAACACATACACCACACACAAATATACACACATCACACATTATATATGTATATATATTATACATTTTCATATATATACACATGAATTCACCTCACATACACATCATACATGTGTACATGTCACACACGAATATACACACATCACATATACATATACACACATCACACACATGCATATCACACATATACATCACATGCACATTCATCATACACAAATATACCACACATTCATATCATGTACATATAAATATATCATACACAGTATACATTATACACAATGCACATACATCACACATATGTACATTATCACCACAAATACATACAATATACCCACAGCTCAGGCACATACTCATGCACACACACACACACACACACACACACACACACACACACACACACAATGCAAAAGTAGCTGTTTGAATGGTAATGCATGACCTGAATCACTCATGAAAATGATGTTTTTAAAAATTTCTCTGTGGTGCACTGTTTATACCATAAATACATGGAGATATTTCCCTACTACATGCAGCTGACCACTATTTTAATGATTAGAAAACAGGTGTTTAGCAATCTCATACCTGACACACACAACAACAACACTCTTTGAACCTTTGTACTAGAACCCTGCTCTCATTTTATGTTGTTGGTTTGATCTAGTTTGGGCTTTGATTTGTGAAGTTCAAGCTGATATTTAAACAATTTGAATAGTGTCTTATTTGCTGGAGGGTACTACCCATTGGCTCCTTCTTTCCCTATGTTGAAATAATCAACCAATTTGTTTCTTCTAACTAGCCAACCTATAGAATTATATATTGCACAGGGATATCCAGGACAACTTCTTAGCTACAGTAGTACCTAGTGTTTGTTGAATGAATGAATACATAACAGTAGAGTGTATGGAACAGACTTGGGAGAGGGGAAAGGTCACATCTGTTCAGGAAGTTCACAGACACAGTGACACTTAAACATGATGACAATGTGCTGGGGCACTAGGAATATTCTCTCCTGTCAATGGGCATAATATCATGCTTCAGTCCTTCAGGCCCAGAATCCGTGATGCCTATTTTTGAATCGCTATATATATAGAGAAGAAACAGTCCCTTGGCATGGGAAGATACTTAGTATTTTTGGCTCTTTGGCTATTTTCAAGGCTCTTCATCTGGACTTAAAAACCAAGTTAATAGGCGACCGATTCCCTCTGTCTCCTGCACAGCAGCTATTTTAAGCAAAGATCTATCACCCAAGGACGTCTGTGAGCAGCAGGCTGTTTTTTCTCCTACAGAGGGGGCTGCCCTCGATGGCACCCTCCTTCAGCTCCAGATATTCCTACTGACCTGCATTTCCTCTGATATGGCTTATTAATTAAACTAGATGTGTGTGTGTGTGTGTGTGTGTGTGTGTGTGTGTGTTACTGTGGTATATGTATGTAGATGTATGTGATTATGTGTGTACATGCGCTAACAGGTGCCTGTGAAGGCAGAGATCAACATTACTTTTGCCTCTAGCACTCTTCACATTATTTCTTAAGACAAAGTTCTGCACTGAGTCTGGGACTCTTTGGGCTAAACTATCTGACCAGTGAACTCCAAGATCCTCCTCTCTGCCCTTGCAATACTGGGGTTATAGGTATACTCCATTACACTCAGCTTTTTATACAGATGCTGAGAGACAAACTCAGGTCTTCATTCTTGTATGACAAGAAGTTACTGACCAAAAGCCATCTCACAGCCACATTGTTTTATTAAAAAAAATTCTGTACAGTTTCAATACAGAAATAATTTCTGTTTAAGTAAATTTGCTTGCAGCTTCAAAGCTCAGATTGGGTCTTTTTTGCTTTTGAAGCTTACATTTTTGTTTAGTTTGAGGCAGGGTCTTATTTTGTATTCTAGATTTGCTGGGAATACATGATCCCCCTGGATAGTGGTAATATAGGTCTGTTCCATCCTACCAGGCTCCAAGTTGAGCCTATTTATTTATTTATTTGTGACTTTGACCTGGCCAGTATCCCCAGCATTTAATTTAACATTAAACACATCCCACTACCCATCAACATGGCTTCAAGTCTGTTTGCTATGTTCATGGGTTGTCAGTCTCTTGAAGCTACCTATCAATCATTGCTGGAAGAGTATGTGTAAGTGAGGCCAACAGATGTGAAGCTTCCAACCTTCTGGCATTGCTGTTCATGCTCAAACTCTGCTGGGTGGTCACCAGGCTGTGTGCTAGAAGGGAACACCCAAATTCAGAAGATTTGTGTTTATACATGAAAGATGGAACATCACCTGTGAATTTCAGTGTTGGCTTTGATAGACTGCAGCTGGGAATGAATAAAATAGAAGACCCTATAATCTAATAATTACTAATTATCCATTAATAGGTAAAGTCTCCTTGCTGTGTGGACTTTCTCAAATTGATCCTCTGCAAGGCCCATTTGTTTTCATTCTGAAGACAAAAAGTGAGACTTAGGGAATGTGATTCCACTGGAGAAGCTGTTGTACTGTTAGGTATAAATACCCTGTGCTCAGTGCTGCTACCCCAGTGTCCTGCCTTATGACTAAAATGCTACACAAAACTACTGACTATACATCTACCTGGAATGGACCGTCCCACTATGTCAGATGAACGAGTTCTATCCCAACCCTAAATTTTCTGAGCACTTGGAGTTGAGATTGACATTGGGTGATCATGTGTGAAATCAAGAGGCCTCATGCCCATGTATTCATATCCTCAGGATCTACTAAGCAGCTCTGAGAGATTTGACTTTGATGCAGTATAGTGGTCTGAAATGTGAAACATTCTACTCCAGACCTAGATATCCCAAATACATCTTTGTGCTTATTTCTGTGTCTCACCATCTTAGAATATGTGTAGTATCTGGTGGTTTATTGATTGATTGATTTTTACTTATGTATATATGCATGTGTCCATGCATGAGTTTAGGTAACTTGAAGACCAAGAAGGGTGATCCCCTATAGCTGGAGTTACAGGCAGTTGAGAGCTCTGTGACATGGGTGCTGGGAAACAAACGCTGATCCTCTGAAAGAAGTACATATACTCTTAATTACCATCCATTGTTTTCAGCTCTAGCAATTGGTAGTTTATATGTAAATATTTGTCAAACTTTGCAGTTGCTTCTGTGGCCTCTAATTCTGTACGATTAGAATATCCCCAGCTTCAAAGGCTCCGAGAAGTCTCCTGGAACCCAGCACCAGATGAAAATGAACTCATCCCATTTTATGTAAGACAACTGTACTGTGAAAATGTGCACACCCAAGGACAGCAGGTCCCACCCAAGCTTGCTGCTGCTTTCATGCAGGCTGTAGTATTCAATCTCCTACCCCAGGACAGCTGCAGATTGTCATTGTGAATTCAGCTACCCAAGGGCCAGGGTACACAGCACATCCCTCAGGTCTTCCTGCAAGGTGCAAATGAAGGCTGCTGTCTGGAAGGTGCAGTCAAACACCATCCATCTCTTTAACACAGATTGTCAGGATGACTAACCTCTTCCTCCCCTGGAGGGAGACTGGAGGACTGACAGGCAAGATTAACACACAGTGAGTATGGCAGAAATCATCATGGATCCTACCTTGGGCTCTGCCTTTCTTCAGGGCCAGATGAGATGTCTGAGTCCATCCACAATGGGATAACAGAAGGATGGGCACTGTCAACTGCTGCTTCTAGCCCTACACTCATGACCCTGGAGTTGGCAGATCACCTAACCTGCCCTTTGGGGAGAGGAAAAGTGTTGCCTGGAGTTCAAGGCAATATACTGTCTCTGATTCCTTGACAAATTGTTTTCCCACACCACTATTCTTTCCTGTGTGTGGCTCAGAACTACTTTTAGTTGCTAAGCAACCCACAAGTAGCTCTAGACCACAGCATCTCTCTGAGGGGTAGATGCATTATGTGGGGTATCTTCATAGTCATGTATTACTAAGAAAGATCCTTTCAAAACCCAAGCTCTAGGTTTCCATAATGGAAAAAAAAAGAGAAAAAGAAAAAAAATCAGCATGGATCAAGATGAAGGACTTTACCTGGGGGCAGTATAAGTAGTCTTGTGCAGGTAGTTGGATTTACCTAATTTCCTCTAAATATTTCAAAGAAAAAGTCAATGCATGGATCTGGGGAGATGGATCCCTGTATAAAGTACTTGTTGTGTAAACCTGAGAAGCAGAAGTCAGATCTCCAGTACTTTTATAAATGTTTGGTGGATTATAGCCTGTCTATAATCCCAGCACTTGGGAGGAAGAGGCAGAGGATCTAGAGAGTAAACTGAATAGTTACATTAGCCAATCAATGAACTCTGGATTCAAAAGAAAGAACATACCTCAATTAGAGAAGACACCAGGTATTAACATCTAGCTTCCATATGCACACATACAAATGTACACACACACACACACACACACACACACACACACACACACACGTCCATGCACACAGATATTGTTGATATAAACATGTTTGTGGAAAACACAAAAAGAACGAAAAATTCTAAGAGATACTCCAGAGGTTCTCAGCTAAAATGCTATAGACCTTGAACTTGGGAAACCTTCTAAATGCATGCCCGTTGATGACTGGACATACAAAGTTGGTCCATAGTATGAACTAGGAGGCTGGGCAGGAGAGGCAGCAGAGAAGAAGCCTGGAGGAAGGAAAAGCAGAGGGGGTGGCATACATCATACCTCTGCAAGATTGCTTGATTTAAGCAAGTTGGGTCTTTTCATCCAGTTTACAGCTCAGTCTACAGCTTGAGAGAGTGGGAGGCGGGAAGAACATCCTTCAGGGAGTGTTTGTATTCAACCAGGTGATGAGGAGGCTCTCTTTGGTAAAAAGGGTTTTGAAAAATACTCTGTGGGATAATATTTTCTTGTACCTCTTACTTTCTGAAACCTGGCCATTTGAAAGTGCTTTCTGTCCTGGCCTTGGCATCCAGCTGAGAAATTGGGTGAGAGAACAGGAAAGTGATTAGTGAGACTGGTAGGATCAAGGGTCTGGTGGAAATGGTGTTCATGATCTGAGGAATTGTGTGCATAAAGGTGATGATCCAAAATGTCTGAGAGCTCAGGGTAGACACAAAGTTTTACATGATCTACACAGTTTGTTGCTAAGGTAGAAGTGTGGAAACATGAGAGAAGCCAAAATGTTGAGTACATTATTCTAGAATAAGGACAACAGTCAGGGGGAGGGGAAAGCCACAGCTAAGAGCTGATGTCAGTAAATAGAATGGGGATGTCTGTTAGAGACTTAGGTTAATAAAATCTGATTCTACTGCTAGAATATTTTGATTGCTATTCTTAATTGTCAACTTGATTGTGTCTGCAATTAACTAAAACCCAAGCATCTGGCTACACCTGTGAAGGATCTTTTCTTATTTAAATTATCCAAGTTAGAATACCCACTTGGAATTCGTATCTTTTGGGGTGAAAAGATCCACATTAATCTGAGCTACACCTGCTGGTGGCAGCCTATATAAAGGACACGGAAGAAGGTAGCTTTGTTCTTTGTCTGTTTGCTCTCTCTGGCAAGTCCATTCCTTCACTGGCATTAGAGCCTACTTTGGGATTCTAAGGTATACTGAAGACTAGCAGAGACATTCAGACTTTTTGACCTAACAACTGCTAGATTCTTGGACCTTCTATTGATGGACACCCATTGTTGAACTAGCTGAACCATAGCCTGTAAGCCATCCCAATGCATACCCCCTCTCTCTCATATATATATATATATGAGGGTTACATATATATATATATATATATATTCTATGTTATACATATGTACACATAATTCTGTAAGTTCTGTTTCTGTAGAAAATCTTACAAGGAGGAGATGTATCAGGTACTATGGCTTTCCCTTGTGTATACTGTTTCAATGAGATTCTAAGTCTCTCCTTGGTTGTGTCTATGAGAGAGAGAGAGAGAGAGAGAGAGAGAGAGAGAGAGAGAGAGAGAGAGAGAGAGAGAGAGAGAGAGAGAGAACATACAGGCAAGAGGGTTTTTTTTGTTTGTTTGTTTGTATTTTACAGGATATCTCATTGAACATGTAGTTTAAAATTGTGATACTGTTGGCATTCCTGGCCAGTAAGCCTCAGGAATACTCATGTTTTTCTCTTCCTGACACAGATGTTATATGCTTATTGCTATTTCCAGCTCTCTTTTTTTTTCTTTTTCTGTGGGGAGATTTGAGACAGGGTTTCTCTTTGTAGCTTTGAACACTATCCTGGCACTCTGTAGATCAGGCTCACCATGAACTCACAGAGATATGCCTGCCTCTGCCTTCCAAGTGCTGGTATCGAAGGTGTGCACCACTGAGCCCAGCCAATCCCCAGCTCTTTTTTGACCTGGGTTCTGGGAGAACTAATTCCACTCCTCATATTTGTGTGGAAACTACTATAATATCCAAGCCACTTTCCAATCCAGGGAGAACATTTCTAAGTATTGACAAGGAAATCAAAGGCATGATGGGTAAACCACTGGGGCTCAAGGCTCATATCTATCACACCTCCCTTCTAGGCTGCAAAGTGTTAGGAATGTGTGCCAGTGTCCATCTTGAGCTTTCTTGTGAGAACTGCATGGAAACAGAACCTGACTTACACGTCTCCTTTGAAAAATCTCAGGGTGCCCCTTTAGGGCTTAAAGAAGGAAACATTCCAGAGAGGTATGCTAGAATGACTGTCTTCCTGCTTCAGCAGGGACATTTGTCTCTTGCAAAAATGTCCCCTTAGCAAAACTTCTGGGGTTTGCAAACATCACCAAAATGAGACTTTCAAGATGTTTGTTGCTCTTTATTTTTCTGTTTATTATTTCCAAGAGTTGATTTATTTCCATAATGTGCTGTCAGAACTTTGTTTTTTTCATGTATCAGTTAGCTTCATATGTTGATATGCCACACAGAAGATGGCTCATATCCATCTTTTCATAGGGATTCTCAAACTTTAGGACCCGATTTAAAAATACACCTTCCTGTGCTGGCAAGATGTCTCAGTGGGTAAAGGCACTTGCCTTCAAGCCCAAAGACTTACAAAAATAAACTCTACAAAGTTGTGGTTTGACCTCCACAGACATGATATGGTGCACCCCCCACACATAATGATGCACAATACTAATTGATAAATTTTAGAAAACTGTTTATTACTGAATCTTGACAAAGATTCTGAGTCTGACATGACCTCCAGGCCTTGGGAGGAAGAAGCTGAAAATTCTTCAAGATGTGTTCTAGAAAAAAAAGTATTTGTGTCTCATAAGACTGAAGTATGTTAACCAGGTTTTGATCCTTGATATTTTACATAAGAATGTTCTGGTTGCACTTCACATAGCCCTGGGTGGACCACAGTAGCCTTTCCATCCTCAGAAGGAAGCAGATATTCATTCCTGATAAGTTCTGACCAGTAAAACATAAGTAGCTTCCTCTTTCTCCCCTTCCCTTTCTTCCTGTGGGGTACCCCATCTTACTCTTTACCTTTCCCTCTCCTTTCTCCACCATTGGTGTTACAAAACCAAAATTAATCAAAAATTCATTATCTTTTACAAACAACTCCCCCCCTACTTCTGCTGTTCTAGCCCCATCCCAGCCAAATCTTGTTGGGGAGTGATTGCATTGTTTTGATTTTTTGCTGTGAAACATTTATCCCCAGCCACACTCTAGTACACAAGGACCTTGCTGAGCATCTCTCAAGGATGTGAGCAGAAGCCTTAACAATGCTCAAACACACCCTGTGTGCTCAGTAACTTCTTTCCCACTGGATGAAGGATGTCCTTATCAGCTCATAGATGAGAGCCACTGAAATGTACTTGTTATCAAGGACACGGTTTTAATCAGTGCTTTGTAAAACTGAAATGATAGGAGGGAAGTTCTTTCATTTCTGAGTAATAGTCTAGTATTTTTATCCATCTATTTACCCAAGCACTAACCCTTCCACATGCCCATCTCCCCCTTCCATCTATTAACCCTGGCATCAACCTATTTACTATCTGCTTATGCATTCATCAAACTGATTATTATCCTCCATCCATCATCTATCTATCTATCTATCTATCTATCTATCTATCTATCTATCATCTATCCTTTACTCTTCCCACTTACTCATCCACCCATTAATCTAATCATCAAGTAACACTTGCTGAATGCCCATTTATGTTGTAAAGTCCATCCACAGGTCTAATTTAAGCATCGCTAGTCTCCAGGAAGATCCCTATGTAGTGGTGGGGATATATGTATAAACAAGCAATGTGCAATGAAGTTGTCTAAGCAGAGCAACAGAGAAACCTATAGTGTATCAAATGCAATATGGAGGTCATTTCTATTATCACCTCACTCTGAACCTTCCATGACAGTATGGATACCATTTAAAACTAAATTCTTTCTGTGTTGAGTTGCCTTACTCAGACTTATTGCCCATTCTATCCATTTACCTACAGATTAAATAATTTCTTTTGTCTTTACAGTGGAATAGTTTTCATTGCTATCTGTATCACATTTTCATTATCCATTCATCTTTTGATGGACATTTACACCATTTCCATTTCTTGCCTGTTTTGAATGGTTGTGGCAATGGTTGTGGATATGCAAGAATTGCTGTAGTAGGATAATAAAGTCCTTTGGGAATAAGCCCATGAGTAGTGTGGCTGGATCATATGGTAGATCTATTTCTAGCTTTTATGGAAACCGCTATACTGATTTTTGTATTGGCTGCACCAATTTGCACTTTCATCAGCAGTGATCAAGTGTTCCTCTTTCATATATTCATGACAAAATTTATTTGTTATTATTTATTTTTAATCTTAGCAATTTTGACTGGTGCAAGATGAAATCTCAAATTAGCTTAAATTTTCATGTAGGATATGGATATTGGACTGTGTGTTTGTGTGTGTGTGTGTGTGTGTGTGTGTGTGTGTGTGTCTTAGCCATTTATATTTTTTCTTTTGTGAATTCTATTTGGTTCCTGCCCCAAGTTGTTTTATTGAATTGTTCATTTTCTTGGTGTTTAGTTTCTCAATTATTTTTCTGTTCTAGATACTAAATGTCTATCAACTGTATAGCTGATAAAGATTTGTTCCCATTCCATAGGTTGCCTCTTCAATGGAAAGATGTTATCTATATCACACTCTCCCCCAAGGTTCAAGGATAATTTCAGAAAAGGAGGCAGAAAGATGATAATAGCCATAGAGAGTAGATATCTGCAGTTAAACATAGAACCACTGTGCACATGAAACCATAGCCACCATAACTACATGAAGAAGACCATATGATCAAGGCAGCCAGAATCCTCAAATAGACAGTGGAGAGGCTCATAAAGTTTTACCCTAGATTCAAAGCAATTGACAATTTATGGCATCTGGAAGAAGGAGAGTAAGTTTTCTTCAGGACACAACTTCTGAAATGGTACCCATGCTCCCACAGATGGTCCAACATCCAATATATACACAAGAGACACTAAGAGAAATCAATGCATTTAACAAAAAGTGGAAAAAAGATTATGAAACTGAGAAGGAAAAATGTTGACTGGGACAAGGGAATAATTGGAGGAGAAAGAGCCAAGGGAGATTTGATTAAAGCACATTACAAGCATGTATGAAAGAAATTCTCAATATAATAATAATAATAATAATAATAATAACAACAACAACAACAATAACAACAACAACAACAGGCCATCCTTACCTAGGTTAGTTCACCTTTTGTTATTGTCAACTCTCCAAGAGCAAGTTTCTCCCACATGCGCTCTCTAGACCCAGCCCAGTTCTTGGCACATTGTGATTTCTGAGAGCTCTTATAGCCCCTGTCCCAGGAAAAAGAAGCGATAAAAGGCCAGAGAGGTAGACCCTATGGTTCTGATTGGAGGGAAGGTGCAAAGCTGGCAATTCAGATGCAGGTTAGCACAGGTGGGATATTTAAAGTTAAGGTTCCCATAGGATTTAAAGAACCAGGCTTTGTGCTGTGTCACAACAGAGTCTTGATTCTGTGCAGGCTCGCTCATGGTGTAAAGGGAAGGAAAAGAATGCTGAATGACCTTCCAGGTAAGGGTGATAGAAGCCTGGAGGTGCTCTGTAGATGAAACAGAGGAAGACAGAATGCAGGAATAATGAGTTCTGGGTAGGGCTTTTCTGCCTCTTTCTTTCAGGGGTACCTGGAGAGAGGCTGCCAGCTGTTGTGTTTATGTAGGGAAAGCTTATATCTGGGGTTGCCACTCCTGAGTGAGGCCATGGTTTGGTCACCAAGAGTGTGGCCATGGCTTTACCATTATGATGCTCAATATCACCTGAAGCTGTGTAGAAGTAGAGAAGCAAGGACTAAGAGATGGAGCTCAGTTGTAGAGTACCTCTGTCCTGGGCTGCAGAGATGGCTCAGTTGTTAAAGGCTAGACTCACAACTAAAATATAAGAATCCTTCCACCCTTAACACCAAAATTAACAAGCAAAACCAAAACATTAAAAAAAAAATTAGACAACAAAGGGGAGAGACTAGGAAGGACCATGGCACTAACTGGATTCCAGCATCTTTTTGCATTTTGTCAATACAGTGTTGAGACAACATCTTACATGTATATCCTTTGACATGAACTTCATGTGGTAGAGGATCCTGGTATCTAACAGAGAATCTTAGACAAGAGTGGCTTTTTTTTAAAAAAAAAAAAAAACTTCTGAAGTTTTCGCACTATTTGTCAAGACTTTAGTGTTTCCCAGTTTGGAGAGATGTCTCAAATATTCAGAGTGCTTAATGCTATGGCAGTGGACCCAAGTGTGGTATCTAGTATTAACATCAACATCTCAGGATCAGTTGTACCGCCAGCACCAGGGTGTCCATCATCCTCTTATAGTGTCTGCTGGTACACATACATGCTAATGCACACACACACACACACACACACACACGCACGCACGCACATGTGCAATACACAGATTCAAAAATAAACATTTTATGGAATTTTGTTTTAATCACTTAATCATTTCTGTTTTGTTTGTTGTTTTTGAGGATACACTCTAAAGTTAAAAAAAATTATTGTGTAAGAAGCAACTCAAATAACACTGAAAGGACAAGAGCTTTGGAACACTATTGTCAAGAGCCATGAGCCTCTGGCTTCTCTCTTCAATGAGGGAGGGACAGAGCTGGGTGGGACTTGTGGCTAACTGCTTAGGCTTGTGGGGCCCTTAGTTTCCTGGATGAAAACATGCAATTTCTTCCTTACTGTGGTAGTCAGTTATGTTTTCTAGGAAGGGGAATGAATTTACAAATACCATCTTCTGTGTCATCAGCCAGGTTAGTTATCACAGCTATCATTCTAAATCGCTCTATATTCTAAAATCCTAAAATATAATAAGGGGCAAAAATAAGTCAAAGTGGCAGATGCAATAATGAGATTGTGATCACAGAGCATTCCCTATTTAGTGACACAGAACATTCCAGAAAGCAGCTTAACAGGGGGTAAAAGTGCTCATATTTCCCCAACTGTTGCTAAAGCTGGAAGAAGCCCAGACCACCTCTAACATACTGTTAAGTAAGGTTTGGTATTTTCCTGTTATATTGTTCACCAGTCCTGTGTGCCTCCTCTCTTAACAATGTGTCACTGCCCTTTGTCATTTTAATTAAATCAAGTCCAGGAAAACAGAAAACTCAAGCCACATTCTTTTTTCAAAGAGGAAAACTTTGAAAACCGCCTGGTGCACCAGATTGCAGACTGTTAAAACCCATTCATTAAAAGTTCATGGTCGGTTGGACTCCTTTTCCTTCAAGCATCGGGTTACGTTACGTTTCCCCATCTATGTTTATGTGACAGATTGTCTAACAGATTTCTAGTACAGTATGGTTGCATGGTCTGCCAGGAAGGCCTCGTTTGGAACCCATGGCCATGAGGGAAATGGATTTAGAAATGTCAGCTTGCTATCTACTGGATAATTTAGTAATAATGGCCTAACAGATCCCTCAAGACAAACAATTAGATACCTGTTTCAAGTTAATTGGACTGTGTAGAAATGGGAGCTCTATGGATGATATGTTATGAAAATTTGGTAGGCGTTGAAAGAACTGACAGAACACTCTGAAAGCTAGCAATGACTTTCAATCATTTTAACTGGTTAGCTCTTGCTGCCAGGATGGTTGGCCGAGCCTGTCTCTCAGTGCACAAGTGGCCATTTTAGACCCAGTGCTAATTCTGTGTACAGCTATACAAATAGGCATGCATAGTGTATGTCTCTATGTGCATGAAGAAGTCGCATATTTATTTATACTAAAAGTTTGCTGATAAGGAGTGTTTAAAAAGAGAGAGAATTCATAATCCAGATTTTGAAATCAACCTCTCTACTCCTCTCAATGCCGCTGAAGAGTTATGGGAAGGCTTTTATTTTTAGCACTCAGTAAATTAAACCTTGTATTCATCATCCTGAAAGGCGACGGTAAAGGAGGAACATCCGTTCTTTTTCATTTAAGGCAGGGGAAAGGCAGCCATCCAGTCAGCATAAACTTGAGTGGGGAGTCTTAAAGAGAGTGCTGCTACCAGCCCTAGGCTGATAGTGTCAAAATAACAGGCAAATTCTCAAAAGAACAGGCATACCCTCACCCCACCCTATTCCTCTTGCGCTCCCTCTGCTCCTTCTGGATTACTGATAACTTTTAACAGTAGTTTAAAAATTATGTTGTTCTGAAATATTCTCTCTCTCTATCTTCTTCCCTTCCTCCCTCCCTCTCTTCCTCACCCCCTCCCTCCCTCCTTTCCCCCCTCCCTCCCTCCCCTGTGTGTGTGTGTGTGTGTGTGTGTGTGTGTGTGTGCAAATGTGAACTTGTGTGTGCAGAACTTGCCCATGTGGGTCTATGGAGGTCAGTTTTTGACATCAAGTAACTTCTTTAGTTGCCCCTGATCTGGAGAGATCAGAAGTCAACCACAGTTTTCCTTCCTCAGATGCTACCCATCACTTTTAATTAATTAATCAAATGATATTTGTTTTTATCTTATTCTATTTTTGAGACAGGTTCTCTCAATGACCTGGGGCTCTCCAAGTAGTCTAGACTGGCTGGCCAATTAGCCCAGAGGATCTGCCTGTCTCCATGCCCCAGAACTAAAATCACAAGTTTGTATCACTACATCAAGTTTTGTGTATGGTGTTAAAGTGGGCATCAATCTCAGGAACTTAGGTCTTCATGCAAGCATTCTACTTCCGGAGCTAGCTCCCTATCTCCACCCTCCAACAAGCAAACTCAGACGCAGGATTGTTCTTGCTGCTCTTCAAACCTGACTTGGACTACAGTATCTTGAGTGGTAGGGAGCCAGTGGCATGGAGTCAGAGCTGTTGTGTAGGCAGGCCCTCAACCACACAACACAAGTACAGTGTGCATGCTTATGTTGTGGAAGTTCTGCAGATTCTTTCTGCTTTCACCCTATTAAATGTTTCACAAATGCTAAGTACATTTGTAGCATCTATTTTCACCCTGGTTCTATAGAACATATTTCATTTTGAGTTGAGAGAAAGCAGCCATTTGCAGGCATTTTAAATTTGATCACAATTTAATGAGAAAAGGAGGGAAAAAGAAATTTTCATAAACTAATTTCAGCAGATATGTAGATGATTTTATATAAAGCCACATTGACAAAAAAAGTAGGGAGTGTGATTGTACACAGAGAGGCAGTCCTCATTGTATATAGATGACACAGGTTTGATATGAAATATAGAGGGCCTTTGAAACCCTTCACTAATGACTTAGGAAGGAAGGGAGGGGCTTGTGCTAGGAGATATCAAATATGGCTCTTGAAATAAAACTGTTTGTTGTTGGGCAGGGTGTTACTAGGTAACATGCGAGCTGCACAAGTATGAAGGACAGAGTTTGAATCCACAGCAGTCACATAACTGCTGGCCAGGCATGGTGACTCTCCTGTAGTCCCAGAACATGGGAAGTAGAGATGGGGTCCCTGGAGTAGGTGCTTTAGCCAGATTAGCAGAATCTGTAAGCTCTGAGTTTTAGCAAGAGACACTACAGTCTATAAGGGAGGAAGTGAATGAGAAGAAAGACACTAAATATCAACCTGTGTTCTCCATAAGCACACACACACATACTCACACTCACACACACTCACACACATGCACATTTGCACACACATGCATGCACATATGCCATATACATTTATACATATACACACATACACACAAACACCTAATTTTTAAAATCCATCCTGTTGTTTCCCCTGTATCAAAGCCACAGAATTAAATGATTCCATTGCCTTCCCCTTCAGAGAAAAATTACATCCACTGCCTGTGTCCACCATACTTGCCTTCTGTAGTGTCTTCATGCTTTAGAGATGTGGAATGCAGAAAGAAGATTCTGTGGGAATTTCAGTAGTCTTGCTTTGGAGTAGAACATTCTGGGTTGTGGATTTCTCTGGAAGGCAGGCATCTGACAAGGAGTTGCCAAAGATGCTGTAAAAATGTTTGTTTTCTGTTGATGGCAGCTCAGGGCTGACTGGCTTTATTTTCCTATAAACAGCTGCTTCTTTTCGGTGAGAAGAGCTGGAGAATTTAATTCCCTCTTGTCACAGTGCACAGTGTTCAGTGGTATGTGGAGATGGTGGTGCAAGAAGGAAAAGGCTTGCTGTCTTCTGCTGCCTGGCATCAATGCTGGGCTAAATATCTAACAGAGAACTACACATGTTATTTAAGAGGGTCTTTACCATCTTTAGACTTAGCATACTGGATGGAATGTGAAGTGGTAATATTTCATTTACGACAAGGAATGAACCCTATCAGGTTCTGCTAATGAAGGTGGCTTCTCCCAGCTGCCCCGAATCAGTGAAAATGGCCAGCAAAGTAAGACACAGGAGAACTTTGGGAAAGGTATGTTTCCATCATTACCTCTAGATAGTCTAGAACTCAAGGTTAGGTGATACCTGGCCATCAGAGAGCCAAGTGCACTTCCCTCCAAGAGCCACCCATATCTGGGGACACAATTCCATTAACCCACTTGTGAGAGTGAGATGGGCATTGTAGCCTTTCAGGACGACCAGCAAAGTAGTTACAAACCTAGACTTTATTGTGCTAGCACTGCCTGAATTCTTATCTCTTCTCTGCTTCTTGGCTATGGAAGTGTCCCCTGACTGCCAGACAGTATGTTTTCTTGCCTGTCTTATGAGTGCCCACCACAAGCTTGGGCTGCAGGACACCCAACACTGTACCTGGATGGAGTCATCCAGCAAGAGCAGTTTCCTTGCTTGATAATAAGGCCATCTTCTTTTTCACCCTCAAGAAACAACTGTAAGCTATGGACTCTTGGCTAATAACACACATCTATCTGAGTTAGATTTCATTGTCAACTCAATATAGCCTAGAATCATCTGAGAGAACTCAGTTGAGAAATTAGCAAGATCAGATTTTTCTGTGGGAATTGTCTTGGTTATGGATACAAGAGGGAATAGCCTGATGTAGTTGGCACCATCACTAGGCAAGTGATCCTGGATTGTAGAAGAAAGACAGTTGAACATGAGCTAGGGTGTGAGACAGTATCTAAACAGCCTCTTCCATGATTGCTGCCTTGAGTTCTTGCCCTCTCTTAAGTAGCTTTATGTCAATGTTTTATCATAGAAGAAGAAAGGAAACTAGTATAGTGTACCCAAGTGATGTTCCTTTACTGTAGGATTTCCTTCCACACTGATGGGCAGGACACCCAACAAACCTAGGAGATTTTGTAGCTGGTTTTGAACAATGTATTCCTAGGTTCGGTTTATTTATTTCCCATAGTCACTGTTTTTATTTTATTTTATTTTATTTTATTTTTGTCACCTATTAAGATGATAAATAAATATATTTTATTGTGCCATAAGGTGTTTATCAATATGAATTAATTTAATCTGTTCTGGACTCAAGGTGTCAAGAAAAAAGTCATTATAAATATATATATATATATATATGTATATATATATATATATCCTGAAATATTGATTTGTCTTACTCTTTGTATCTTTTCACAGCTGGGGCGACACACTCAACCATCCAAGGGGATAATATGAATGAGAAAATATGGGCTCAATGAAGATAGCATAGAATGGTGGGAAGGACTACACAAAGAATATCGGTCATCTGCTCTCTTCTTCTCACAGTTCCCCACTCTCTTTCTCCCTTTTCATTGCTCATGCTCACATTCAGCACAAGAGTACATGTTGCAAGTTTGCTCACATCCTATTTATTCTTATTCATTTTCATCATGTCTTGACATGGACACATAATCGATCCTTCCTCACCAGAGGAACTCTAGATAGGCAAGGGTGTAGGGGGATGAAGGATCAGAATCCTCAGTGGTGTTGCCATTGTTCCATCTCCCCCACTCAAACAAAACCCCCATCGCTGCTTTTCCTTAATGGCATATGGAGGCAGGTGTGCACACAGGAGTGCACATGCACACACATATAAAGATGTGAGAGTAGAAGAGGTACGTGGGATGAAAGAGATTTCATGTGACAGGGAAAGGCATGAGAGAGAATAGTTGAGGCACTATGATAAAATATTATATATTTATTTAGGAAACTGGAAAAGAATAAATAAGTAATTTTATGTTATTTGTGTGTGTTCTGAAGTAGCCTAAAGTGATGTTTCAAAGAATCATATATGAGCATAGATAATTAGCCAGCAATAATGGTCACTGACATTTATGGAATACCAGTAATGTTCTGCTTAATAATTTTCCTGTTTAATGTTATTTTTTCTCACTTTCAACCACAGGCATTAGATCTAGTTTTATTGCTGTTCAACCCCTGAGAATGGGTGACTAGGGGAAATGAGTCCCTCACCAGAGCCATAAGCCATTGCCAGATTGCATAAGAGTCTGGAATTCCATTCTGTGGGTATGACCATTTTCCCCTGGAGTGATTTCAGGGTTTTGTAGCCTGTATACATCTTGGTCAGTTTTCAAGACTCAGCTCAGGCATATTGTGTGTTCTAGACACTATCCTGAACACACAGGACTTAGGAGTCCCTGTGTAAACTCAGTTTCTCACACCACAAAGGCACACAAGCAGTGTGATGTGTTGGGTCTTAGGGCTGTGAACACTTCTTATATCCTTCCTTGATTCCAGAGCTCTCTCTCTCTCTCTCTCTCTCTCTCTCTCTCTCTCTCTCTCTCTTTGTGTGTACATGTGTGCATTTGTGTGTGTGTATGTATGTGTTTGTGAGTGTGCGAGGACACACAAATATTACAGGATGTCCCTGGATATCATTGTTTACCTTCTACTTCGTTCGATACATGTCTGATACAGAGATACAGGGTATCTTGTCCTTTGCTATGTATACCAGTCTATGTCACCCTTTGTCTCTGCTCCCCATTGCTTTGTAAGAGTGGTAGGATTAAAAACATGTGCTACCCATGTTCCAGGGATCCAATGCCCCGTCTTCATGCCTGTGCAGCAAGTGTCTTACCCACTGAGCATCTTTTCAGCCTGCAGAACTCTGTCTGATATGAAATAGCTCCTGGAGGAAAGTGAACTCGCTGGGAAGCATATTTCAAATACCTAAAGAAGGAAAAACTGGAGTCAATCCTTGACTACAGGTGGCCCAAAGCTTGGCCTCCCTTGGCTAGATTGCTACAATGTAGTTTCTTTTCCTCTCCCTCCTCAGCTGTGTGAGCTTGGATACTAAACAGGATCTCTGGAAATGTGGGAGATGGAATTCAAAGCCCCATGCATGTTGTGTAGCTCTAGCACTGAGCTACACTCCTTTGGCTCCTAGGAACTCCATGCCTTCATGCTAGTTGAGAGAATATGAGATAATCAGGAAGCTCTCTGCCTGGACCTACAAGGTGATGCCAATTCAGTGCTCTCCATGACAACTGTGATGTGCAGAGTGGAGTAGTTTATTTTCTTAGTGTTTTTGATGAAATGTCTGACAGAGACACATACTAGAGGACAGATACATCAGATATATTTTGGCTCACGGTTTGAAGGTGAAATGTGTTATGGTAGGGGGAGTCACAACAGCAGTGATGTGAGGCAGCTGTCACATTGTATTCATAGTGAAGATGCAGAAAGATGGAGAGAGAAGGAGGAGGGCAGGAGGGAGAGGGAGAGATGCTGATGCTTTCTGGCTTTCTCATTTTCTATCTAGTCTAGGGCTTCAGCCCATTGAATGGTGCCACCAATATTTAATATGTCTTCCCATTTCAGTTAAGCTATTCTAAAAGCTCCCTCATAAAGATGCCCAGAGATGGGTCTCATGGGAGACCCTGTCAAGTTGACAATCAGAATATTGCTTTTTACGAGAATAACCACAGACAATTGTAATGCTTCCCTGAGTCCTTCTTCTTTATCTTCTTTTATGGGTATTTATTGCACACCTGCTTTAAGTGGGACACAGAATTGACCAGATACTGATTTTCTAGAGTGTGTTACTTCCACCTCAGTCAAATATGACAGCCAAAAGCCCTTGAGTGTCTTGCTTGTATCTTTCAAGTGTTTAACAGTGGCTGGATCCTGCCACGTTGGTTAGGTGACAGCAGGGAGTTTCTTAGGGCTATCTTAGTTCAGTGGAAAATTCCTGTTACAAAGAACTGGAGTTTAGAAACGTAAGGTTCAGAAGTTGTCAAGGTTGGGTTGGCTTCTTCTGATGCTTTTATTTTGACTTACAGATGGATACCTTCTTGATGTATAGAACTGCTTGTATATCTACACACATTTTTGTGACATACATTTGTGTGTTTATGATGAGTGTGTGTTCACATTCACACAAGAGATGCCACAGTGTGCATGTGGTGATTAATCATACTGAAGCTGCTATCACGTTTGCTGTCAGCCAGTGGTGTGCTCTACATCTCCCCCATCAATACTCCCGAAATGAACTCCCCTTCCAGGCTCTTCCTGTGAATGAGCAACACAGGATCACAATTTATGACAACCATTTAGTCAAATATTAACAGTCCCAGAATCTCACACTCCACGGCCCAGGTAGGAGTTGGAGCCTGAAGTGAACCCCCTCTCTTTGTGATTCCCTTTGACTCCACTCTTACTTCTCAAGAACTGAAATAAATATAATAAAATCTCTATTCTAAAAACAACGAAAGAACTAAAACAGGAGAAACTGTGAGCTCTTGTAAGAAAGAAGAGTGTAGTTGATAAAAAGCATTGTGAAGAAATGTAAAGGTTTTTTGTATTCAAGTAAATTCAAACTCTTGGGCAAAATGAGCCATTGGGCTTGAGCAGAAAACTTACATGTGAGAATTTTTACGTACAGTGGAGAGGTGACTCAGTGACTCAGTGGTTAATAGAGCTCAGTGCTCTATTGTAGAGAACCCAAGGTCAGTTTCTGGCACCATGACCTGAGTCTCACCACTCCTCTAACTCCACTTCCAGGAGACCAGATGTTATCTTCTGGTTTACATGATTACCCATGTACATGTGCCCACACTCAGTCATTCAATAGACAGATACATAAAAACAAATTTTAAAAAATGAATTCTGGTAGGAGGAAAACAAGGAAAAAGAGGAAGGAAGGAAAGCTAAGTATAAAGAGGGAGAAGAGAAACGAAGAGAGGGAAGGGGCTCAATGGAGGAAGGGTAGAAGGAGGGAAAAAAGGAAGACAGAGGGAGGAAAGGGGAGGTGAAGAGGGAAGAAGAGGAGGAAGGAAGAGGGGGATGACAGAAAGGAGATAAGGAGGAAGCAGAGGGTACAAAGGACAGAGGGAAGAGAGGTATATAGGTATTTGTTTTCACCTTTGTTCTGTATTCCTTCAAAGATAACTTATTAGCACCTGCTCTGTTTGGGATGCTGATAGATGCTGACCAGATTGAGGGAGGCATCAGTAGTCAAGTTATGAGGAAGCCTAGGTCCTTCATGCAGAGGAAATAGCATGTGCAAAGACCTGGACCTGGACAGGAAGTAGGAGCAGCTGAAAAAGGGGGTGTGAGCTCATATCCACCTATTACAGCATATCAAAGATGATCGGAGAAAGCTGTGGCTAATGAACCCTGAGAGACAGAGCATCATATAACTTAGTGCACTGTAAAGGCAAGTTAAGGAGTTTAACTTTCACTTTAGGGACGATTGAGGACTACTGAGGTGGATCCAATTTTCTATTTAGAAAGATAACTCTGCCTGCAGTGTGGAGAATGGATTTCAGGGGAACAGAGCTGGGAGGGCTGACCCAGGGGAAAGATGCTGTGTGTGTGTGTGTGTGTGTGTGTGTGTGTGTGTGTGTGTGTGTGTGTAATGTGTATGTGAAGGCAAGGGACTGGGAAGGCCATATTATTCATGAAGTGATAGGACCAATTTACTCCATTCTGATTAATTGCAAAGCAAAGTGAGAAAAGATGAAAGGTAGATTCATGTTTTCTTCTGGAACATTCTTAGCAGATACACATAACTTTAAATAAGGTGGTAGAAATTGTGAAAGAATAACATATTGAGTCTTAGTGAGAAGATGGAAAATCATGGGGCAGATAAGATACCTGAGATTTTTTGAATACAGGAGATGTGTAGATATTTGGCATGAATGACTGAAACTGACATTCAGAATGGAGTTGGGGTTAGTGACTAAGTTCAATGCTCAAGCTTGTAGGTGAATTTTAATATATGGGAATTAATGGGCATATCCAGCATTTCCAGGTAGAGTCTGAAGAGGGATAGGGCCAGAAACCAAGGGCTCTTTGGATCCTGACACTGAGAGGTGTCTTTCTTGGAATAAAATCATAAAGACCTTAGCAGAGGTAGCCAGAGAGATCAGAACAAAAGTATACATGGAGTGTTGGTTGAAGCTTAAAGAGGCCTCCACAGGTGGTATCCTATGAAACCCTGGGATTCTGACAGTGGAAGCCATGATGATCCTCTCTCTAGAAGCACATGAGTAAAAGAAGACACTTGCACTATAAAATTTTAAATCTTGCTAAAATCTTGAGGAGGTAGTAGGAAAAGGAGGGGAAAGTTAAAACTCTTTTGAATGGGTGCAGGAATTTCAAGATGCCTTGGCTTTCTGGAAGTCTCCTTGCACTCCCCTTGGTGAGATGTAGGAATGTACCACTACCATACCATGTGTTACTTCCCCAGGCCCTTTAACTCTAACTGTAATAATCTGGATTCTAGCTTCAGCACAGTTCATCAGTGCCCTAGGATTTGTAACACTGCCTAGCTCCTTTGTGGTCTTCCCAATTAAAGATCCATGTTCTGTACATAGTTAGATTCTTGGAAATGATTGCCTCTCTGTGTAGAGGTTGAAGTCTGGTCTGACAAACAATGCCATGAGTTCCAAAGATTTGCTGACCTTTATTGTTGATTCTGCTTTAATGACCAAAAAAAGAAATTTATTCATTGTTGCACACAACTTGGTATTACAAGTGAAACTGTAAATACAGTGCAATTCTGACTGTTGTGCTCCCAATCTGAGGGTGCTCCACACCGTTGCTGAGTCCTCCCTTGCAGTTCAGTGAGCCCAAGGATGGATAGGATTTAGCATAATGTCAGGAATGTGAGCTGAGTAGGTTAGTTACTGTTCTCACATCTTCATCCAATTATACCTTTGGTCAGGAGACACCAGACATTGGCCACTAGTATTTTAGACTAAAAATTAATGGACTAGAGAGAAGGTTTAGTGAATAAAGAATCTTCTATGCAGGCATAGGAACCTGAGTTTGATCCCCAAAACCCACATAAAAAAATACGTATAGTGACTTATAGTCACAGTGCTGTGGAAGTGAATTCAGGAGGGTCCTTAGAATTCACTAGCTTCCCATCAACACAAATCAAAATAATCTGAGATGAAGTAAGAGATCTTGTCTCAAAACCACAACAAAAATATAGATGGTATCTTTGGGATTGATACCCAAGGTTTACTTTGACTTGCATGTGCAGAAGAACACACACACTACACATTTGCACACATACCGACACATTTACACAGATAGATGCATGTTGTTTTCTTTTAAGCACTGTAGACAGCCTGTGACCATGGGTCAGTATACACTAAAGAAAACCTAAGGACAGCTGCTAGAGAACTCACTTGACTCAGGAATGAAGGACCTTAAAGATATGTAAGCAGTATTTAATGTGAAAGCCATCAGATAGATTACGCCACTGCATCTCAGACAAGTGACTTTCTATCATGCTCTAGAGGTTGTGTCCTTGCAGACTGTTTCTAGCTACCCTGCACATTGCTCCAGACTCACCAGAGGAGAAAGTCATTTTCCTCTGTGTATGGTTGTTTTCCTCCCAAAGACGGGTGATTAGAAGGCTCCAATCACTGATCACGTTCATAGCATTTCCTAGACAAGAAATGATAAGTACATCTTGTGCTCTATTGAAGATTTCACTAGACATTTGGTGCCTTTGAAATTGGAGTTTTGAAATCAGCATTTTTCCCCCTCACCCAGGCTGCTCACTCAGCTCAGGATGCCATCCATTCAAAAGAGTTTTAATTTTTCCCCTTTTTCCTCCTACCTCCTCAAGATTTTAGAAAGATTTAAAATTCTATAGTATTTAAAATGGAAGTGTCCTTGGAAAGCAAATGGCTATGTCACTAATAAGTGTCTTGTCTGGAAAGCCCTGTATCTCATGAGCTTCATTTAAGGAAATGTTTCTTGAATGCTTACGCTAATATTAAAGATGGCTTCTGCTTGATGTATGATCTGGTGAGACTGACTTGCGGCCTTTCTCTTTGTTAGTTGCTATGAAGGATTCAGTGAAGGCATTGATTTGCACAATAGGTTGGTGGCTTCAATGGCAAATGTTCATTGTCTGGAGGCTCTGGAGGGTCAAGGTTAAGACTTCAGAAGATTGGTTTATTCCAGTACCTTCCTTCCTGTGTGAGGGTGGTGATGTTCTCCCTGGTCTGTTTCTGGACTTGCAGACATCATGTCTGGATCTCCTCTGCCTGGAACAACTTGCTTAACACTGGCTTTTAGAACTCATCAATTTAGCTTCATTGTAATGTAAGTTTCTCTTAGACATCCCTCTCTCCAAGTCAAGTCCCATGCTTCTGCACTCAGGGTTAGAATTCAGCCTGTAAATCTGCAGGACACACCCAGTCTAAAACAGAGACATAGGTGATTCCCCCATTTTCCCTCTGTATGTACATGGTAGGTACATTACCTACGTATATGTGCAAATGTGTCTGGGCACACTTGTGTTCTAGTGGTTATGTATATATGTGTGAGTACCTGTAGAAGCTCCAGATTGAATTGGAAACTACCCAATTTCTCTCTTCTACCTTATTCATGGAAACAGTATCTGTAAGTTAAACCCAGAGCTCACCAACATGGCTAATCTTACTAATCAGTTTGCTCCAGGGATCTTATCTCTTACCTTCTGAGGCTAAAGATACAAGTATCCATTTATATAATTCCTGAGGACCAAAACTCCAGTCCTGGTGTTGCTAATTTTTAAAGCCACATTCTTATCAGTAATGTTTCAGACTGTTTTGACTGTGTGTGTGTGTGTGTGTGTGTGTGTGCATTTTAAAGGCAGGCTCTCATTATTTGAGTTAACCACCTTGCCTCAGCCTCCTATCTACTGGAATTACAGCCTGCATCACCATGGTTGACAAAGACAATTTCTTCTCCTTTCAACACACCTTCTCTCTGTGACATTCACTTTATTAAATTTAAAAGGAATGTGTCATTGTTATTGTCTTTTGAAAATTTTTCCCTCCTTTATCCCCTCTAAGTAAGAAAAGGTTGTGTCTCCACACAGGCCTTTATAACTGTTCTGTTTCACAGAAATCTTTAAGAGACTATCTCCCTCCCAGTGGCAATCTGCAGATCCTTTGGATGATTTCAGCTGAACTGCAGCACTGGGAGGACCGTTCTGTTGATGCTATCTTTTTTCTTGTGTAGGGACAATAATGTCATCCAATAAAAGGATGTATGCAATTAGATCAGCTTTGTGGTAATTATATGGATATTTTAGTTGTTCTGTGCATTTAATTATGCTTTGTTAAACAGCCCATATTAGCTCTCAGTGGGGCAAGCTCTGGCTGGATGAAAGCCAGGACACTTGTACACAGATTCTTCCATACGGTGGGCTTTCTGGATACAGAACAGATGAAAACTTTGGGCACAAGGTTCATGAATGCTTCTTCTTTCCAATTCTTTCTATTAAAAATTAGTTTTAATTGAAACATTAATGTTAACTCTGTCAAAAAATTACTTAAGTTACCTGATTTAAAACAAGTAATACATGCATATGGAACCTTAAATACTGCACAGAGTATGTCTAAGAAATAAATAGTGGTTCCTCTTGGTTAACCTGTCAGTCTGTAAGCCTCAGGCATCTTTGTATTTTTCTTGGTATTTGGCGTTTGCTCTCCTCCCTTAGTTCCTTTGTTGATGCAAATTTACATGTGTACATGAAAACATCATTTGAAAACACACACATGTGTATACAATTATGTTTATGCAAAGATTCACGTGCACATTTAAATAAGTATGTGCAAACCACATGTGCACACACAACACACAAACATGCGTATTCAAATACACATGAGTATACACATACACATATGAAAATATACATGTGCAGATACACAAGCAAATATATTTGTTCATATACATCCTCTTTTAACAAAAGACAGGCCAGTACTCTACATTTTGTTCAGTTACATTTTTTCTCTGAAGGCATTGTTACTCTATTGCCACTCTCAAAGCTTATCCATCCCTTTTTAATAGCTGCATATGATTTGCAATACGGACATGTTTATTTTATTTTATTTTATTTTATTTTTTTAGCTCAGCCATCCCCTCACAGGTATGTTTAAGGTTTTATCTCACCTAAGATTTGTCAGTTGTCTTCTGCTGAAATACTCGTTCCTACAATAAGTAAACTATCTATTTTTCTTTAGTTTCAGTACTTAGATAAAAACTCTTTTGACATAAAACAATGAGCAAAAGTTGAACTAATCTTTGATTCAACAAATATTACTATAGTTTTAACACAAAATCATTGGATCAAATTTGGAGCCTTCCAACTTTAGCTGGCCAGCCCTAGATATCAACCGTCTTTGTGAGTTTGGATTTGACACATGGCATATTGTGGCCTCAATTTGCACATCATGAATATTCATGGTTTGCAGAATATTTTTCTTGTATGAATTATTTATGCAAAATACTCGTCCACTTGCAATAGGCTTATCTATAGTATTCCTCGTGTGCAGAGATTCTTGGTTTTTAAATGCAGCTTACTTGAGCCAGCTATGCATTTGACGAGTGCCTGCTGCTGCTTGCCCTTTGAGTTTACATACACAATCTTTCCTATATTAAAGATTTTCTCTTTTATCAGCAACATTGAATATGAGCTACCTGTCTCATATTCAAATTCTATAAAAAGAGCCTTTTATTCTTTCTTATAATTCTTTATAGATCACTATTTTATACTGAAATTATATAAAATTACCTGCCATGTTTTTAAAGATTAGTGTGAAATATGCAGACTTTAAACAAGATACTCAGTTGTATTAACAGTGACATCACTTCAATATTCTTCCCATCACATTAAGTCCCATGTGAGCATACACACACACACTCACAAAAACATACACACACATTGACACACATATACTTCCTTCACTCTTTTTTTCTTTTCCTCTTCATAATGATTCATAATGGTTCTTTTACTATTGCATATTAGAGGGTTTTGTTCAATTTACAAGACAATATAAAATGAGATGTGAGTGGAAGTTAAATATGGAATACCGGCTAGGTTTCTGAGTATTAGCAGGGACTATACCCACACTGAGCTAAGCAG
Organism: Cricetiscus sungorus; assembly: GCA_030556225.1. Classification (NCBI taxonomy): domain Eukaryota; kingdom Metazoa; phylum Chordata; class Mammalia; order Rodentia; family Cricetidae; genus Cricetiscus; species Cricetiscus sungorus. Next base: position 7,684,399 of record JANBXA010000069.1, on the reverse strand, counting down.
TAAGGAAAGGTGCTTCTTTCTGATCTGGAAAATACTCAGGCTGCCCTAGACTGGGATGCATAAGGTCACATGTTGTCAACAGAACTAGTACTTTTCATACCATCTCCTTCCACATTTGCTCATGGCAGGCTTGGCTCCACTAATATGAAGTATATGAAGCTTACTAACTACCCAGGGTATCCCATTCTCTTGACAGTGGGATCATGAAACTTTGAATCCAACTCTAGATTATTTCTTCTTGTCAGAGGGTATATTCATTACTTTTCCTGATGCTATTATAAAATAACCTTTATTATAAAATAGCCTTCATTATAAAAACCAGGTAAGAAGGGTTTTTTTAGCTCATTGTTCAAGGGTACAGCCCATCATCCATGATTGGAAAGACATGGCAGCATGAGCTTGAGGAAGATGGTACATTTCACCCACAGCCATGAAGCTGAGAAAAATGAAAGCATATGCTCAGCTCAGTTTCCCCTTTTATATACAGTCTAGAATTCCACCAGGGAATGGTGTCACCTACAGTGGGTGTGCATTCTCATGTCAATCAACCCATAAGCATGCACAGAAACATGTCTCCCAGATGTGTCTAGATCTCACTGAGTTGACAATTGTGATCACCCACTGCAGAGACTACCATATTAGTTCTTAAAATCCACTCAACCTGTCAAAGAGCATTAGTGATATAAGGTATATTATATTTGTCAGAGACATTGGTCAGAGATCAGCCAGTGGCCATCCTACTTGTGCAAACTAAGAATCAGTGTGATTCCATGATTCCATCTAAAGCTAAAAAGTACCAACAGGATCAGCAGTAGCCAACTGTGTGTTAAATTCTCATATACTAATGGCAGGAATGAAAATTAGTTTCCCTCTAGAGTGCCATTAAAGTATACACAGCGTCACCATCAAATCTTCAGCATCCTCCTCCGCCATGCTCCCACCTTTCTTCTTTTGCAGAGGCTCGTCTAGAACCAATAGCATGTGTTTTTCTCAGCTAGGTTGGCAGAAAGGAAACCTCAAGGGTCCTTCTGCCTCACCCTCCCTGAACTGTAATTCCAGGATCATGGCCTGTTACATGAGTGCTGAGATCCAAACTCCAGCCCCCATAATCACAAAGCATCATGGATTGTCTCTCCAGCCCTTCAAGTGGTGGTTGTCTTTTGAAAGTAGTCCCTGAAAAACACAAAAACACACCAGTGGAAAGTATTTGATGTACCTTTATTTATAAACCCCATTCTAATGAATGTTAGGCACAAACCGATTACAGAATAACTGTCTAACCATGCATTTGCCTGACATTTAAATAGAGGGCAATTACACATTTTTTAACATCAAAAAACATTTTTAATGTAAAGAAAACAGCCCCTTAATGAAGATTTAGTGCTCAAATCATTGCCCTTGTTAGTATTTTGCAGTGGTTCACCCGAGAGTGGTCAGGTCACCCTTCTCATGCTTTGATTACACCTTCTGTATGGATTATAGCTCATATTCCAAACATTTAATTACTCAGCAAGAGCATTAATCACTTGGCTGAATATATTTCACCTTTTCTCCTTCTAGCACAATTTGTTTAAACCAAGTTGACCGGATAGAAGTGCATTAAACACTAGTCCCGCTGAGTGGCTGAGCCCCTGGCAGGGAGGTTCTAAGGTCAATTCTTGAGCTATAGTTTCTTAGCTCAGGGCAAGCCACTTGCCAGCTCTAGTGAGTCTGTATCTTCTTTTATAAGAAGGACACAATCATCTCCATGTCTTATCTCTAGTCTCATTATCATGAAGAGTCGATAGGATGAGTCTCAGAGCCCTGGATGCATGTGGGCATATTGCTCTTTTGAATTACATTTTACTACTCTCACTCTATCTCTACTTCTCATAAGGGCATGGTTTTACTCTAGTGAAGGGGTTGGCCAAGTCTGTATGTATTTGCAGAATGAGATGGAAGCAGGTAATTTGGGAAAAACAACAGTGTTAAGTGAAGTACTTTATGTTATTATTCATTTACTTGGCTTGATAGGAAATAAGAGAACATTATTAGTATGCCTTATGCTCATAAACCCACTATTCTCTCTATATATATGTCTCTGTCTGTGTTTCTGCCTCTTTCTCTGTGTGTGCATGTGTGCCTGCGTGCGTGTGCACCTATGTCTGTGTCTTTGTGTCTGTATTCACAGACAGACGCAGCTACACATGTTTGCACATGCATATTTATACCAAAGGGAAACCTCAGGTGTCCTTCCTTAGGAGCTATCCATCTTGCTTCTTTTACCTATCTGCCTGTCTGTTCATCCATCGATCCATCTGTCCATGCGTCCATCTATCCATTTGTGACAAGGTTAACTGTAACTCACATAGTACACTAGGGTGGCTAGCCAGAGAGCCTCAGGGATCCTCCTATGTCTGTCCAGCATGTGGCTTACAAATTCATGCCACCATGCCTGAAAGCCACTAATGATTTTTAGCTCAGTTTTAATAGTTCTTTGAAAATTTTCTACAATGTATTTTGGTCATATTCATCCTCTCTCAATTCCCAAATTTACTCCTGTTTGCTTATCTGCACTTGTGCCCTCTTTTTATAATCATTGTTAACTCTTCTAATATATATATATATATATATATATATATATATATATATATATATATATATATTCTTAGATATGTGAGCTCCCACTGATGTGTGAGCCAAACACCAGAGGCCATATCCTTGAAGATAGTTGACTTTCTCTCCCAACATCTAGCTGTTACACATAGCTCTTTAGCTCTGGGTAGGATTTTATGTCCACCTCCCCTCTCCATGCTTGGATTTTGTCTGAACACACTTACTCTCTGCCCTTCCCAGAGAAAAATAAGTTTTCTGACTCTTCGTTGAGGCCAAACTTTGGTTGGAGTCACCATTACATAACTGAGTGATCTAGATACTGTGTGCTTTTGGGTGACACTGCTTTTAAACTTTCTAGCTAATCCTGAGCCTAACCCCCCAAAAAGCAGGAACTTGAGAACCACCATTGGGTACTCTCTTCTCAAGTACACCGTGGATTTCATTGGCCAGTTTTCTGTACATTTCCAAATGTCTGCCATATCCCGAGTGACATATGTTACTTAGCTTCATAATTCTCTCAGCCACTTCTGAACTAGGTGCCGCTAAGCCCCTTCTATCAGGGAGGAAACAGATGTTCAGGGGGATTTACATAACTTGAAGAAGTTCTCGGAACTTTCCAGAGCCAGATTTGAGACTTCAGTCTGTCTGAATGTGAGCGGGTGGCTGCCCAGTCTCTGTCGACTGAGCATATTCTTTCTCCTCCATTTTTCTAGTTCCACTAAAGAATCTGGGATCACAAAGGATGGGGAAGAAGATGGTGCAGAACTATTAGCTACAGCATTTGAACAGGGGTTTATTGTTCCCTGCACTTCAATTCTTAGAATGTCTCAACCAGACTATAGAATAAGTGAAGAAAAAAAAAATGAAATTGACTTAGATTTCCATGTACAAAAGTTCAAAGAAACAGAAGGTCCTTTACTGGAAATTATCATTCCTGTGGCATATTGACCTTACTATTGTTAAATGAATTTTATTTTAATCATTTATATAACTTAATTATTAATACAAATTATATTTGATATCATAAAATTTAGTAAAGTTAAATTGGATTAATGCCTCCATTAATTATGCTATACAATTAAATTAAATTGATATGGATTCAATGAACTAATGCATGGAAACTGTAGTAACATCATCAAGTAAGCAGAACACCCTAATCTAACACATATTCTTATTACTTTTGTGTGTATTTCTACTATCATATCTGTTTACTTTCTTATTTTTTTTTAAGAATTTCATGCACGAGTACAGTATTTGTATCATTTCCACCTCTATTTCTCACATCTCCAACTCCCCTCATGCCCTCTACTTTCTCTCAAATTCAAGAGTTTTTCTTCTTAATTATTGTTGTGTATACACATACACACGCTCATATGTGCATAAATGCACCCTACTGAGTTAATTTACTGTTGCTCATATGTACATGTATTGAGGGCTGACTAATTGGGATGGGACAACCTTCCAGGTGGTTTATCCTGGAAAAAAACTGATCCTTCGACTCAGAGCTAAATAAGGACACATAGCCATGTCTGTCTGGGAAATTTGAGTTTACAGGAGCTGTGCTTTCCAAGCCGTAAAATACGTATCTGGAGTAGACCTCCATGCTGGGACAGGCATCCTTAACTGATAGGAGAGAGCTTGTTTCCTGAAGCACAAGCTCTGGAGAAAAGGTATACTGTATTAACAGGTACTAAGGGCTGAGGATTTAGTCAGCAGTACAGTGGGTGCAACGAAGGCAAAAGGTCAGAGTGTGGCCCCCAGCACCTATAAAACAAAAGCAAAAGAAAGAAAGAAACCAACTCAACAAAAGACCATCCCCATAATGGAAATGGAACTAAATCGACAAACACAGGTAACTGAAAGCAGATGCACATAAAGTTTAAGAGATCCCTGACCCCAGAGGTCCAACCCAGCTTCTCTACTGTTAGAGTCTTCTGCCTGTGGCTGCAAAACCTCTCTAGGTAATGTGTGGATTTCATCTTCTATAAGTAGTAATTAAGTATAGCATATGGCACACAGTAAATCAGAATGCCACTTTGTATTTTCTTTTTTATAAAGTTCTTAAGTCAGGCCACGCAGCCTGTCTCCCTTCATGTACAGTGGGTGTCTGCCATTTTGAGACTGACATAATGTTGTGGTCCCAAGTGCAAAGGACCACATTCATTGTTGTCCCGGAACACATTTGGCCCACAAATTACAGGTTAGACATGTTCTAAAACCTACAATAAATAGAACATGTGATCAAAAAGAAAAAAATAAAATCCTAGGTGTTGAAGAGATGTCTTAATAGTTAAGAAAGTGCACTGCTTTTGCAGAGGATCTAAGCTTATTCTCAATTCAGGAAACTCCAGCTCCTGGGGATCTGATGCCCTCTTCTGGCTTCCATGAACAACTGTGCTCATACACACACTCCAACTCAGATACACATGCAAACACATAATTTAAAACAACAGCAAACAAATGTTAACAGTCAGTTTTCGTTGTTATATTTCTCCTTTTCTCTTCTGTCAAGAGCACCTTTTGTAGCTGAGAAAAGCAGGGAGTATTAAAAAAGTTTATATAATCTACCCCTCTGCCAGGGACATGGGGGAGGATGCCTTGATGGAGGAATGCTAAATGCAATGGAATCTCCAGGCCCCCTCCTCTGCAGAGTGGTTAGAATCTTTGAGAATCCCAGAAGCCCATCTGTTCTGAGTGACTTGGTGATGGAACCCCTATACTATAGGTTATTTTTAAAAATAACAATTGGTAAAATCATTTTTTTATTTTCATTCAGACCATTTATGGGGGAATAAATGAATAGATTCTGAAATTATTTAACACATTTTAAGTTAAAAATGATTCATTGATAACTTGGATGAAAGAAAGGAAGGCAAAATTATGTCACTGCATCACCGAGGTTAATCCCTCCTGTGACTGTACTGGAGTCTGGAGTATGAAGAGATTTGTGCACTTAAAATTAAAGCACCAAGCTCAGTAGAAAACACAACTGCTAGAGGCCTTGTCAAGCAACTGTGAGGACCTGCATTCAAACCCCAGCACCATGTGAAAACAGCAAGGTGTGGTGATGCACGCTTGTAATCCCAGCACAAGGGAAGCTAAGACTAGGGTCCCTGGGGTTTCCAGCCTCCACCCTGTATATCAGCTGATGTAGCCATGTCTTTGTGCCTTTGTACAAACTGTTTCCTGTCTTTAGAATGTCCTTTCCCTTTGGCTATACAGAAGAATGTTGGATAAACTCTTATACGTGCTTTAAAATCCAACACACTCTTTACCACTTTTGAATTCTCTGAAAATTTATTGACTCTCCCAGAGAGCACATAGTAGTCAAAAGTTCACTGCCACTTATCCAGGGAATTAAAATACTCGATTATGCAATAATCATCTTTGTTATTTTCTTGCTGTGATCAGTTTGGAATCCCAAGCCTAGCAGGGGTTCTGTGTTTACAGTAGGCATTCACATACATGATGTCAAAAGAATGAATGCATGAGTCATTTTTGTGTGATAGTTTCTTGTCAGACTATATCTCTATGCTTTCTGGTGAAACGAATGAATGAATGCATGCATGAATGCATAAATAAATAAATACACCCAGAAAAATCCCTAGGGTTGGAAAATCTGTTTTCTTAGTGCTGAACATCTGAGGTATACCCCTTCCAGCTGGTCCATGGACCCAGAAAGACTAACTGTGAGCCTTGGGCTGAAAAGATGGTTCCATGAATGCATGTATGAGGACCAGGGCCTTCCAATAATTCCTGCCACCATGGGCAGAGACATAGAATCTCCAGAACAAACCATCCATCCAGACTGGCTGTATCAGTGAACTCTGGACTTGCCTGAGGGTCCCTGTCTCAGTAGATAAGGTAGATGAGCCTGACAAGATTATTCCTAAACTCCACCTGGAGCTTCAACATGCACACACATATGTGCAAACATGTATGCACATCCACTGGTCCCCTCACGAAAATAGGAAAAGAAAAACAAAGAATTTTGAGCCACAAGGAAGTGACCCATTCATCCCAAGGAGGGATATTTCATTTGTCCGCAAGGCAAAGGACCTGAGACACTTTTGTAGGCTGTAGGTTGGCTATGTTCTGAGCTGTCCCAGCTGTCTGTACTGGTTGTTACAGGTGTTGGGAGTGTGACTGGGACATCACAGGAAGTTGAGTTGGTTCAGAAGCACATAAGGCTGGGGAAGGAACCTGGAACTAAGGAGGGCCACCATGCACAATTCCTTTATCACTGTTGTGAGCAAAGGACATTGTGTAGCAATGTACATAAAGAAGGAATGCTCACTCTTTAAGAAAGTTTAAGAAAGGATGTCACCAGTTCTGATGAGAAAGGTATGGCACCAGAAAACAGAGGCAATATATGAAGCCAGGAAGAAAAGAAGGGAGAAGTAGGGTCTAGGTATAAAGTCTCAAGGCTGAGCTCCTAGAGACACATCTCCTCAAGTGAGGCTCCACTTTCTAAATAGCACTGATTGCAGGGGACCAAGTAATCAAACATAGAGCCTGTGGGGACATCACCCATCGAAACCTTAAGAGACCAGTCAAGGAAACAATGTGTCCAAATCTGTCTTTCTCTGAGGTCAACAGGTTTTTATTCTGTTTGCCTCCCCAGTCCTTCCTTCTCCTTTCCATTTCAGTCACCCATCTCTCCCTCTCTATTGACACCTTGATTATTTATTTTAGCCTGTTCTTATACTTGTGTATGTGTTTGGATGGACTACCCATGCACATGTGCTTGTGGCATGTGGAGACATGAGGTCCACTTCAGATGTCTGTCTCAGTCTCCCCCTTGTGTGCTGAAAATGTCTCTCACTCACTTAGAGCTTCCCAATTTGTCTGGACTGGCTAGCCCAGGAGCCCCCAGGATTTACCTGCCTCCATCTCCCTATCATATGGACTGTAAATGCACCATACTGCCTGACTTTTCCAACATGGGTTCTGAGGACTAGCTGGGGAGTTAATGCTCATGGACCAAGCATTTTTGTCAATTATACCAAATGCACCATTTTCTCAGCCTACAGATAACATTATAAGATCCCTTAGCTCTTTGAGAGAGGCTTCAGTTGAATCATATATGTGATTGCTGGACAACAGTGCCTGCCAGAGGGAGAATGTAAGAGGAACAGCCTTCCTAAAAGAGCATGTAGGAGGCCGAGTTGTGATTGTCGTTTGTGACCTGAGCTCCTTCATAGCCTCATGCATGGTAACCATTTCATTTTGTAACCCTCAGTAAAGGACATCTGGAAGCATTCATTACGTTCACTCCTGTTCTGTGCATGGCTCAGAGGACCTCAAGCCACTGGGACCAGGAGTCAGTGTTATATCTCTCAAATGATGACATACTCTTGATACAGGGAAGACACTTGGGTAAAGATAGATTGGATATCTTTTTCATGACTCGTTATTTTCAAACTCTGTAATCTAATCTCCTAGGTATGGAATTCTGTGCTTATGTGGAACAGAAAGAAAGGAGGAGATGTGGGGCAAACCTCTGTGTGACTTTCCCCAGCTTTGCATGGTTGTGTTGTAACCTGTAAAAACAACAGAAATGAGTGAGTGTCAGCACAGATGTACCTCTCCCCATCTCTACCCTTGAGGCCCATGATCCCTAAGATACCTGAGAAATTTTCTCTCCCAACCTCAGCTCTCACAGGCCTTAACTCACACCACATTCCTCATTCTACCTATGTGCCTACTATGTTTTCTGGCCATTCTTGACCTTCCCTCTTACTTGAGGTAACTGATTTACAGAGCACATGCCTGACTTCCTTCTGTGGCTATGATGTGGGAAAGATGACATGTGCTCAGTTCCAGTGAAAAGGAATCAGAAAACAGATCTAGTAATAAATGCTAACAACCTGTTGATGTGCAAACAGTTCTTATACCAAATGGAATGAGAGCTTCTTTGTTATACAACCAAATGTGAGTGTCTAAGGCTGATTTGGGGCACTCCTTTTTTTAATTAATAATATAATTTAAAAATTTTACATGTCGATCCCAGTTTCTTCTCCCTTCCTCCCTCCTTCCATCCCTCCTCCTTCCCTCTTACCCTCTTTTCCCTGTGACATGCACCCTGACCACCCTCCCCTCCCATCCCCCCACCCCCATTCCACTTGTAGGGTTATGTTATCCAGGTTGGGTCATGTAAATCTGTCAAGTCATTTGAAGTTGGGACTAGGACTTCTCTCCTGTCTCTAGGTTAAGGGGGTATCCCTCCATGGGGGATGTGTCCGCAAGGTCCTTATGTGCACCAGGAATATATCCTGTTTCTAATGTCTGAGGTCCCCCAGACTGCTCATTCCTTCTAGCTGAGACCCATTTGGGGGACTTCTAATACCATGTTTCAACATTGTCAACAGTCAGAACTTCATGAAGTTCTTATGATTACAGCACAGATCAAGGTTACAAATCAGGGCACTTTTCAAAACCACAGTGCAATGTCAAACAGGCAAATGATAGCAAAGTGGGGGAAATACGTGCTGTGGGTTTCAGAAGGCATGTGATGACACTCTCAACTTTGAGGTTGGTGGGAGCTAGAAGTCTGTCCAGTCTTGATGGTTTCTTCTGATAGTCACAAGGATTGAGTGATTGTCAATCACAGTTTATTGACTGTAAGACATGGAGGAGGGCAATGAATGGTTCTTAAGGGGAGTTAAAGATGGCCCCACATAACCTGCTACATTCCAATCACAGCAATTATAATTTGTCAACCAGCCGTGAAGCTATAATCTAGGTGCTACCCCCACCCCTGAACTTGCAGAATCATCTCTTAGGATTGTATATCACCCCCCTTTCTTCATCTATCTTATCATGATTTATGTACCTACAATAGTTACAAAAATCTGTAATGCCTCTCTTATTTTGGGGCATGAGTTCTGTTTGGATCATGGATTGTCCATCTTGTTTAGTTAGGACAGAACCAAATAGAAGTGGTTACTGCAGAAACAGAAAAAAAAATGACTAACAGTGAACAAGAAAAGTTGATGGAGTCAGAGCTTTCTGTGGGAGGGGAGTCGGGAAGCACTTCTCGTGTTATGGTGGAGAATCAAAAGCAGGAAGCATGGTGGGGCCTTCATGGTAGTAAACGATGGAAGGCTTCAGGTACACCCTGGTGGGAGGCTGCTGGCCTCTGCCCCTTCCTTGAGTGAAGGTCTACTTCTCTCCTGACTGAAGGCCTCTGTCCTTCACCCCTCTCCTGACTGGAGGTTGCTCATGGCTGAATGAGTGGGTGTGGGCCCAGTAGAATATTGGGATTTCTCTGTTTCCTTAATGAACATTGGAGCTTCTGTCAGTTACTCATGGATCCTGGGCTGGTGTCTCACCGAGGGATCCAGAGATATGTGTTGCCTTTTTTAGGCCAGGGGCTGGAGAAAAGGGCTTTACTAGACTGACTCCCTGGAATGGTTACTGCAGTGGGGAAGGAATGGTTTCCTGAGCTGACTATGCAAACTCTATTAAAAAAGCCAATTTCTGTGGAAGGAAGAGAAAAAAGAGGAAGGAAAGGAAGGAGGGAGAGAGGGAGAGAGGGAGGGAAGGAAAGAGGGAGGAAGAAAGGAAAGGAGAGAGGGAGGGAGAGAGGAGGAAAGAAAAAGGCAATGAAAAATGGGGGAAAAAGGGAAGGAAGAATGACAAAGAAATGGAGAGAGGAAGGGAGCAAGGAATGAAGGGATAGGAGAGGGGTTTGAATCAGAAATGTCTCTCACACCCTCACATGCTTGAGCACTAGGTTCCTGGTTGTTGCTGCTGTTTTGGGACTTTCTAGAATTTGAGGAGGTGGAACCTTGCTAGAGAAAATAAACTGGAGGTATGCTTCTAGTTTGCTCTCTGTGCTTTGTGTATGTGGTTGGAGATGTGATCTCTCAGCATCTAGCTATGGCCACCTGCTGTCATGCCCCACCCCCATAATGGACTGACTCTGCTCTAGAACTGAAATCCACAAATGAATTCCTTTTTCCATAAGTTGCTTTTGGTCACAGTGTTTTTATCACACCAAACAAAAACCTAACTAATACAAAGGGCGAGGGTGATAGAAGAAAGAAGGAACGAAGAAAGGGAAAAAGGAAAAAGGACAACAGACCTGGTGCTACTCTTACTTCCTAATTTCCAGATTACCTGCTGAGCACTGATTCTGTCCCTATGTCAAGGGACAGCTCATCCTGAGGCTGGCAGTCTGCCCTTGGAACGTTTCAGTCAGACTCTGTGGTTCAAAGGCCTTGCTGAGCAAGGCAGAGAGATGCTGCCCCTGTCACTCACACAGGAGCCAGCAGCTTTGAGGAGGCACTTGAAGAACTCTTCTTGTGTGGTTGTACGTGGTGTGTTGTTCAGGTAATTTAACATTGATTTTAGTTTAAAAGGCAATTAAAACAAAATGGGCAGCCACTAGCCACTTAGGTTAAATAAGCTTAGATTTAAATCGCTTCCCATTACCACTTTTGTTTTCAAAGGGTTTGAGCTCCTCTATGCTAATTTAGTCTTCTGTAGTGTGGAGGCAATCAGGGCAGGCATGAAGAGTGGACTATTGAACTGAGGCTGTGCCCTCCTGGAAGCTACTCCATAGTATAGGAAACTGTTTTTATTTTTTAGGCTGTGCCTTGCCCTAGGCATTGCTATTTTACAGAAAGCATGTGAATCCATTTGAGGTAAGATAATGGAGCCCTGGGTGGATCTGGAAACTGTGTCATGTGTCACGCATCCTCTCTTCAGCACAGACTGGTTGGCTTACTTCTGGTAACCCTTAGTTGTCAAGGTAAGTTGAGACTGTAGAAGCACATGGGCATGATGGGGAATGTTCCTCTGTGTATATGGCTCTCTTATTGGTTAGTGAATAAAACACTGATTGGCTGATTGACCACACAGGAAATGACATAACTGGGCAGGATCAGAATATAAGCAGGGATAAACAGGAAATCACTCTCTTCTCTGCAGAGATGCTGAGCACTCATCATGTGGCAGGCATAGAAGTACAGGTCCATCATTCCCCAGTAAGATAAACCACGTGGAAATATATGGATTAATAGTTATGGGTTAATAATTAAGACAGAGCTAGCAATAAGAAGTCTAAGCCACCGGCCAACAGCTTTTAACTAATACAGCCTCCATGTGTTCCTTTGGGGCTGACAAGGCTGTGGGGCCAGGCTGGTAGGAAAGAGTTATTGTAACACAGGCATATTGAAATCCTATCAGGAAAACAGGCCCAAGAACTTACCAGACACAGCAGACCAAGGAAAGGGTGAAGCTCCCTTATGTCCTCTGTACAGTGATGGACACTTAATACACCAAACTGTCATTTATGCCTCTGGTGTTAGGGGTGGACAAATGGACTACTTCCCAGCTGCCTCTGGGGCTTCAGTTGGGTCTGGTCTCTTGGTGTTCATTCAGCACACAAGCCTGCCTGCTTACCTATCTATTTTCCCAAATGGACCTGGTCCTGAACTTGGCTGTCTTCTGTTCTTGTTCCTACATCAAGCATTCTACTTGCAGATGAACTCTGCAGCTTTGCTCTCAAATCCTGACTCCATCTGCCCCACTGGCAGCTCCCTGGCAGCTTTGGTCTAGCTTGTTATCTTGTCAATACAGGCTCACCCTCAGGCCACTTGTGAAACCTTTTGAACTCCACTGCAGCCTCGTTAAAGTGTTTAATATTAGTAATTGAGACCAAAATGAACAAATCTGCATTCCCCTTGTCCAGATTACCTGGGTAGGTAGGATTATCTGGCAAATTGCTGTTATTGAAACTCGATAAACCTTGAGATTTTATTGTAATTCAATAAATTCAGACATTGTGGAAAGGCACAGCCATGTTCCCTTATGGCTTATCTCATGACCAGGGCCCAGCCAAGGATAGTTAATTTTTCCGGGAGGGAAGGCTTGGAAAAATAACATGCAGGGTGAGATGAGTTTCTTTTATTAATTTCCAAGAGTATGGAGGAGTGTAAGCTTCGAGGATTTGAGGTGTGTGTGTGTGTGTGTGTTGTGTTGTGTGTGTGTTTACATGTCAGCCCTCATTTGTTTGAGGCAGGTTACTTGTGTGCTCCTCACACACTATCCTAGGATAGCTAGCCTGCAAACATCTAGAGATTCTTCATCTTTCTTGTTTCTCGGCAAGTGGTGGAAGTAGGACATCAGATTTGTACTTGAGTCTTGGGGACTTGAAACAGCTCCTCACAACTCACCCAGTAATCTCCCCAGCTCAGAATTTGAGTTCTTTACATGTGAAATCCTAAAAGCAGAGCCTGTATTGAATCAGACTGGTTTGGTGGTGTTTCCCCCATCCATGATAGAGACATGCTCCTGGCACCACAGGTGGAGATGTTCATTGTAGCATCATTTAGTACAAATTTAAGAAGAAATTGTTTCTTGTTGAAGTAGAATAGCACCATGGATGCTGTAACCTGTTAATTTCTGATGCAGCCACAAGCATCCCTTGTACATTATTGCAAAGTATAGAAGATAATAGGTAGTTTATATGGTAAAGTAACATTTGTGTGTTGATGGTATTTTCATTCTGCAAGCCAGAGAAAATATCATCAAGTGAATGGAATTTGCAGTAAAATCTTACATGTTGTTGTCTTTGGTGTTAAAACAATGAATGGCTTTCTCTTGTGCTTTTCCAAATTTTCTAAACATTTCACAGTAAATGATGAGTATTCATTGGTTAGTATTCTATTCTTGTGGGCATGTGTCTGTGTTGTTATGTGAAAATCTGTGTAAACATGAGTATGCTTGCACTTTTCAGAAGGAAGCACAAGGATATAACAATCACTTTCTATTTAAGTGTTTTTATTATGTTAAGATTTTTATTTTATATATAAGCATGCATGTTCATCGTGGGTGCAGGTGTTCCTAAAGGCCAGAAGAAGTGGATGCCATGGATCCAGAATTACAGGTGGATGTGAGCTTCCTGCTGTGCATGCTTCTTCTATGGGAGCAGGATGTTCTCCTGAGCACTGAGACATCTTTCCCTTTCCCTGGACTTGGAGCTCACAGGTTTGGTAGCGAGGGTTGCTGGCCAGTGAACCCTAAGTATCCCTCTGTCTTGGCCTCCTTACTGCTGCAATTTTGGCTGTGCCTCCTTTCACCCAGCTTTTTGCAGGATTTTGGGGGCTGTCACTCAGGCCTCATGCAAGTGTATTGCATACTTTATGTATTGCGCCATCTCCCTGGTCCTGACCTTACAATCATTAAAAAGATATTGAATGCAATGCTTGCTTGTGGCAGTGTGTAGAGAAACAGCCCTCACAGTGGTGCCCCTGGGCTACACCAATGCAAGAATGAGGAGGCTCTGTGTGGCTGTGCTGAGGTGGCAGGTAGCACTTTCTATAAGACTTCACTTTCTTTCTTGAGAGAAGCCTACCCTGGTTTTCTAAGAAGGCCCCACCCCAGCCCTTATTTGTACTTCTTAGGCAATTGGTTCTGTAGAGAACTATTTTAAGTACACACTGGTGTGGCTGGAGAGATGGCTCAGCAGTCAAGAGTCCTTGACCTTCTTCCAGAGGATCTGAGCTTTGTTCCCAGAACCCAGGTTGAACAGCTCCAAACTACCTATAACTGGAGATCCAGGTTCCCCTGCTCTGGCCTCCCTAGGTGCTTGCACATACGTGGTATATAGCAACACAAACACACACAAACTGATGAACTAGAACTGTAAACATATGCACAGGTGATTCGTGTACTAGTTCCCAGGTAGGAACATAGGAACCAGCCCGCCCTCAACTGTGCACTCTCGCACTGTAAATGCATTGTTGAACTCACTGTCCTCAATCTGAGGAGATTATGAGTTGCCAGGACAAAGTATAGCATTAGGCCCTGCTGTCGCCGTTCTCATCCCACGAAGTTACAGTGTGGTTGCTATGTAATTTTAGTGTATGGTGCTTTGTTTTTTCCTAGACGGGAGCTGTTTTGTGCTCTTGTGAGGAGAATATTTTCAAACTAGTAAAGGAGCAGTATTTCTGTAGGGCAAGGCCTATTCAGCAGGTCACTACCATAGCTTTCATGGAGGAAGCTGAAGGATAAGATTGATTTAAATAAAAATATTTTGTGCATCAAGGCTTAGCAGGTTAGTTTTCCCAAGAAGAAGCAATTAGATGCTAGAAACTACAAAAAAAAATGTTAGTGGAAAGTATACCATGTTTTTTTCCATTCTCTCTTTCTCTCTCTCTTTCATGTGTGCAGGTGGGCATACACATGGGTGTGCATGAATGTGGAGGTCAGACCAAACTTGCATGTACTTTTTGATCTGGAGACAGTTGTTCACAGGACCTGGAACTCTCAGTCTAAACTGGGCTGGCTCCTGTTGTCACATGCCCAGACCTGGGATTACAAGTGTACTTGGTGCCTGGACTTTTAGCTTAGTGTTAGGGATGCAGCTCAGGTCCTCATGCTTACATGCAATCTCTTCACAGACTGAGCATCTCTCCACATCAAAATGCAGTGTTTGTTTTGAAAGATTTTGTTACCGTTAGGAGAGAAAAGCCAGTCACCAGGTGAAGAGCAGACATTGGTAGTAAAAGTCACCAGTATGCATGTGGTCATACTTAGTTTTTATTTACCTGTGAAAATCGAGAAATTCAGGGGAAACCAAAAAGGAAATAATAAATCCCTTATTTCCAACTTGAGATCCTGCTCCTCCTAAGTTATGTCTTCTGGATATGTCTACCTATTAGGGACACACATTTATTTTGTTTATTTTTCATTTTTAGAGCATTGGTACACAGTTCAGACTAGCCTTGGACCCACAATCTTCCTGCCTTAGCCTTCATAAGGCTGAGATCATGAGTGTGTGTCACCATGTTCAGCTACACTGGCACTCTATAAAAAAATGCTCACCCACATGCTGTTTACATGGATAATGAGACATAAATACTAATGTATTTATTCTTATACTTAAAAAGGGTGAATATGCACACATAGATGCTTATTTCAATTATATACATGCATATATATATATAATTATTATTAATCAATATAAAAATTCCTTATAACCCCATGTCAGTACCACAGGATTAAACTTAGGGGCTCACACATTCTATAGGTAAACACTCTACCATTAAATCATACCCTGGGTTTTTGTTTTTATTTTGTTTACATCCCTCTCCTCACCATCATATACATACTTATGCATATGAGCAAGAGAGTTGGAAGGTGGACACACACACACACACACACACACACACACACACACACAGAGGAAGACAAGAGGAAGACAGAGAACCTCATGTAACATAGGTTGCTCTAAAGTTTCCCCTTGTACCTGAAGATGACCTTGCACCTCTCCCTTCCTTTGCCTCCCTAGTGCCTCCATGCCTGGTTTTTGCCATGCTAGAGGCCAAGCACAGGCTTTCTGCACCATGCTAGGTAAAAACATTCTACTAGCTGAGCCAAATGTCCAATCTCAAATATTCTTGTAGAGGAAGGAAGAGAGAGAGAGCTGTCCACCTCCAACATCCATCATTTATAACGACATTTGTTTATTTGGTTTTTGCATTGTTAGGTATTGAATATGGGGCCTCACACATTCTAGGCAACATTACCTAGCACCTTTTTATTTTTCATTTTGAGACATGTTCTGGTCAGCCCTGGTTAGCCTTGAACATGCAAACTTACAGAATAGTTGTGAATAAATACTTCAGAAAGTAGGCCCAGTTTCTAACTTGCAGTTTTATTTCACTATTTCATTATTGTTTTTGTTGTTTACTAAAATGTATGTGCATTTGTCTTCATTAGCATTAGTATTGCTGTGATGAAACACCATGACCAAAGCAACATGGAGAGGAGAGGGCTATTTCATCATAAGCAAGGAGGGCAGCAACTCAACACCAGGAACCTAGAGGCAGGAGCTGATCCAGAGGCCATGGAGGAGTTGCTTACTGGCTTTGCTCACATGGGTTGCTTAGCCTGCTTTCCCAAGGAACCCAGAACTACCCTCCCAGGGGTGGCACCACCCACAATGGGCTGTGTTCTCACTCATCAATCACAAATTAAGAAAATGTCATATAGCTGAATCTTATGAAGACATTTTCTCCCCTAAGTTTCCCTCCTTTCAGAAAACTCTAGCTTGTGACATATTAACATAAAACTGGCCAGGACAGCATTCTTCAGCCTTTCAACTCTGTACATAGTGATTCATATGCAGAAATTATGTATTTGTGTCGTGTTTCTACTAATCTATAGTATTACAGGTTAGGATATTCTATTTTTTTTAAGTTCAATGGATATTCAGTTTATGATACTTTATCTTTCTATGAAAGGTGGAAAATCATAGCAGAGAATAAACCTTCTGAGTATTTTTTTGGACACATGTTAATGTGAATATGCCTGCTGCTTGCTGGGTTTGCATGCTTTCCCAACAATGATTCTGTGCATGTGAAGTACACTCAGGAGCTTCTTCTCTATTCCTGGAAGGGTGTCTTTTCCTTTCATTTTTTTCTTGTCTTGTAGCTCCAGATGCTTGTGAAGACCCCTATTTCCCTGTGGATAAATTCAGACACTGTTTTAACTCTTTGCTGTGCCATTTCCACATGATAATAGCAATTTATATCAATAACCAGGTCTGGCAACATCTGCCAAGGTTGTCACACTCAAGTGATTAAATGGCCATATGTGCCCGAGAACACAGGGACAATGAGGCTGTAATTAGGATTTTCTGTCTCCCCACTGGCCACCCGTTCAACGTTTCACTTCGAATAACCTTGCTTTTGTGAACTGATTTGTGAATCAAATTATCCCACAGAGAATGAAGTTTGTGCTGTGATGATAATACTTTATAGCCATGGATCTCAGTAATTTCACAGGTTATCAGCAAATTGAAGTCTAGACACCTTTCTTCCCTCTCTCCTAATTCTGTTGAGGAAGGCATCAGAGGTGTGATACAGGTTAGGAAGTTAATTTTGGGTCTGCAGGTGTGTCTTCATTGCTAAAGCATTCCTGTAACATGTAGGAAGCTGTTGGTTTGACCCTAAGAAATGCAGAAACCTAGAATGCTCATAATTTTATCACTGGCTACGTCAGGGTGAAAGGAACCCATGTTCACTGTCATATTCATCCAGGCCAGTGTAGGAAACACAAAACTATATTTAATTAATTAGGGAGTGTAGTCTATTCGTACCATGGCATCTTTGAGAACCAATTTTTACCTGGCATCTTCTTTGGCCTCCTTTAAATGTCACAGATGCTAGGAAAGGCAAACATAGGAAACACACAGAACTCTTATTAACACCACAAACAAACTGAAAAAACTATCTTAATGTCATATCAAAACACACTTCTAACAGAAGGAGAAAATCCCTTGTCATTTACTTCCTGAGGTGACACAGCCAGGTAATGATTGTGTAAGGATTTGGCACATCCCAGAGAAACCCTGGAAATATGGCCTCAGTGTGGAGTTGTAATAAATCTGAAAGCACACACTGGAGAGATTTATCTAGTTTTGAAATTTGCTTACCAATAGAGAAGAGTACCATTCACAGTGTTTTGGGTCTTTAAGGGTTAAAGAAGACTATTCAATTGGATGAGGGGTCTGCTGTAGTGGGTCAATGAACACTTCACCCTTCACCAAATGTAGGGTGTGTGGGTATGTGTGTGTTCGCACAGGTAAATATACATGTATGTGTGATGTTCTCAGTATTTTTATATGTAGAATTATGACATCTAACTCATAAACACTTGAAGAAGCAAGGCCATTCTAGTGAGTGTAGCATGTAGTTCTCACAGTAAACAAGAAAGAAAATAAAATTTTCAATTTCTAAAGTCCTGCTTCCACAAACAAATGAGGGTTTGGTCTCTACACAGAGCATCTTTGTCAGATGGGGAAGGTAAAAACAAATGCCACTCATACCTAGTTGACACCCAGCTGATAATACCACACACACAGAGTGGGAAGGATCTGTAGAGGCCTTGGGGGGGGGGAATAGGACATTTGCCTGGCTGCTGATGTTACTGGAGGCAAATCCATTTCAAAGCTGATATTTTGAACTTCCACCAAATGTTTTCAGCCCTTCAATCCAAGAGCAAAGTTCAGTGCTTTCTCATTTAGCTCAAGAGCTGGGAGATTTGAGGTGCCAAGGAATTAACTCCCCTAAAGGGGCTACAACAGCCTCTTGGGTGAAAACGGAGGCAGGCCATCAGCTGTGGTGTGGTGGGTCAAGGGGTCTCCCAGCCTCCCCAGAATTTCTCCATGAAGTCGCATAATGGAAGTCATAAATACGAACCATGGACATTGTGAATAATGCAGGGAGTAGCGTAAGTAATTGCCAGCGCTGATATCCTGCCTTGGACATCTCATTGCTCCTGAGTTAAAATTGGTTGTCAAGTGAGGACTCTGGGGAGCGTGCAAGGTGCCCTATGCTGTCGTGTGGTACATATTTAATGCTTGAAAGAACAAGGGAAGAGACACATGGTGGAAGAGGGGGGCATTTGCCATCAGTTCTACACTTTCCAAGTGCTTGGGAAAGGAGGGTAGCATGCAGTAGTTCTTCCCTTGGTTGCTAGACTTTACAAAAATTAAAAACAACAAAAACAGACAACACACACACACACACACACACACACACACACACACACACACACACACACACACACAGAGGTGTCCAGTTTGGCTGTCCATCATTTGTCTGTCAGCATTGCACAGTGGTGGGCTTGTCTTTGTGTGCTCCTGGCACTTTGATTACCTCCCTGCACCAGGCGCTCGCTCTTGCACCACAGCTGCGTGCTTGCTGGATCGCTGGCCTTCTAGCTTGTTCAGGAGGCCTTGAACACCTGCTGGTGGCTGGAGCAAAAGAACCCAGGCTGGAGAAGGCGCCACCAAGCACAGCAGAGAGAGCTGGAATCATTGACATTGCTAGCACGTGGGTATCATTCGCTGCTGCTGCCCCAGCACTTCTCCCGCCTCGCGTTTCTCCCAAAGCGAGCTAGCAAGAGAGGGAGCAGGAGGCGCTTTTGCAGCAGGCGATGAAATCCTGGCAGCTAATTGCAGTCGTGGGAGATGCCCTTCAGGTAAGGCGAGAGAGGGAGGCTCAGAGACACCGTGGGAGGGGGAGCCAGGGACTGAATGGGAGGGAGGGAAGGCAGCGCTGGCACCGGCATCAAAGCATCCCGGAGCCCGCTGGACCGATGCTCAGGAGGAGGGCGCACAGGGACGGGGGCGGGCGGCAGGGGGAGGAGTGTACGAATTGACATTCGGGGCTGCCTGTGGCAGGCGAGCCGCCGCCAGCCGCTGTCCAACGTTAGCGCAGAGAAGGTTGCGGGCGGGCGTGTGCGCCTCTGGGGCGGTGGATCAGAATCTGGACCTGGCGGTGGATGCAATCCAGGGAGCCCTGAGAGGCAATGGCAGGACGCAGATGTGTGTGCAGCGAGTGAATTACACGGTGTAGGTAAGTTCAGCTCTGGAGTCTCGCCGGATATGATCCGGATTCGCCCTGGGCTCCCCGAGGGTCCCCTCAATGCCCAGGGAGCGTAGACCAGCTGGGGAACCAGAGGGTAATTTGATTCTCTTTACCAACTGGAAGTTCGCGGGAAACTTCCCTGTTAATAGCCATTGGCTCCATTGAACTTTATTCCCGGAGATGAATAAGCGTTTATAAAGGACTGCTGTTAGAAGACCTGCAGACTATGGCTGTTATTTTGTTGTTGTTGTTGTTGTTGTTTTGTTTTGGGGTTTGGGGGGAGTAGGGAGGAAGCAGCACATAGTGCTCTGCAAAGAAGATAGAGGTTAGGGGAAAATGAATGGGCAGATGGGCCGCGCGTTTGGAAAGTTGGCACGCTCCTGTGCGTGCCTGTGCAGAGGTATTGCATGTCGTTAGAGACAGGTCGACCCTGCCCATCACACAGGCACCGTGTTCTTACACCATTTCACGAACAATATTGAACGCATGCTTTACCTTGAGCATTCAGGCCCTGAGCTGTGCTATCTCATGGAAGAACTGTCTTTCCTGAGACAGCCAATGAGGGAACATGTACACAGTGTTGTACACATCATTCATTAGAACAGAAAAAGCACCTGCGAAGATGGTAGTCCATCCCTTCAGCCATTACTTCTAGGTGATAGGTGAAAGTGAGGGAGTGCTCTGCATATTTCTTTTGGTAAGAGAGCTGTGTTTTCCTGTTTCCTACTTAAAACACATCCAATCAGAATTCTGGACCCAAAGTTTCGTGGCAGCACCCCATTAGTAAAAATGATTATATCATCTGTGGAGGGTGACTTCTGGTGTCATCAGATGGCTCAGAATTTACTCAATGTCTACATAATTTTCATTTTAGCCTTACAGGTATGAGTGTAGCTTATGCTGGAGAAAGAAGAAAAAAATCTCAAATAATTGTGTGATCATCCTATGTAGCAATGTAGTAAATGGTTTGGCCCCCACGCTTCCAAACCTTTCTCAAATTCTCATAATTTTTACCCACAGGTATGTTCACTCAAAAGGTGAAGTTGAGTGAGTTGCGTTGAGGTCACAATGATTACCTTTGTGGTGGGTTATGTTTGGGCAAATCATCTAAATCAGCACCAGTTGTTTACCACTGGTCTGTGCAGAGATACTGGCACTTGTGATATCCTGTAAGAAACCTATTCTATGCTTCTCCTCTGCTCACTCAATTCCCATAACTCCAACTGGAACATGCTTCACTCAAGACCTAGGAGATAGCAGGGTCTCCTCCTTCCTCTGCCTCCTTTCTGTGTTCATTGGTCCATCCTTATGTTTCATTGCATTTGGCTGTCTTTATTGGGGTTTTTGTTTGTTTGTTTTGTTTTGCTTTGTTTTTCAGGAAGGGTTTCAGGTTGCTTCTGCTATACATTGTTGTAGAAATAGTTTAGTACCCAATGACAACAATGGAGACTCAGAATCTGGCTTGCCTTTTGCCCCTGCAACACTTTGATCACATACAAGACTTAATTTAGCATCAGACAACCCTGTATCCTAACCTTACAGAACATGAACATGCAAACTTTGCTTTTCATTTCCTCTGGCTCTGACTTGGAAAATGCCATTGTAGCACAGAAAGGACTGATGGCTGGCTAGCTGGCTGGCAAGCATCCTTTGCCTCTAGCACTTGACTGAGATAAGTGTAGTTTTATAACTGTTACTCTGTATTCAAACTTTTGTTTTATCAGTTCTCTGTCTGCATTTCCCTGTGGGGCCATTTTAATCTGTCATTCCTTGAACCTGGTAGAGGTAACTGTCAGCATGGATTTAAGGACAGGTTCAACTACAACAATGCATAACAAAAGTCAATGTGTTCTCTAGACTCTTCTAGAAGACTAGCTGATTAAATACTACCCATCCCAACCTGAGCATTGAAGCCTTCTCTCTCCCCAAGAGGACTGTGATACAGAAGTTAAAGGGAATATGAGAGAAAGGGAATGTTTTAACAGTTGCTTACCTGTAAGTGGTGGTCACAGAAGTGTTATGTTTTATAGCAGATTGGATATATGGAATTCATTACGGTATTTTCGGACAACCTTCATCCATTTATTGTCTTTATATAAGGGTAGAGAATATAGCTGGGAAAATTCAATCTTCAACAAAATGAACATTAGCACATCCTATGAAAGAGTTCATCTTGTTAAGCTGAATTAATTAATGGTTTATGTATGGAGTATTTGATCTAGGAAGTGAAAAGTCATCAAGTAAGAAAACATATGACATACTAACAAAGGTTTGCTGTTCAGAGATTGTGATGGCTCATTGCATAAAGGAGCTTGCCACCAAGTCTCATGACCTGAGTTAAATTCCTAGCCCCACATGATGGAAGGAGAGAACCGACTCCTGAAAGATGTCCTCTGTATTCCACATGTGCAAGCACGTACATGTGTGCATGTACACACACACACACACACACATTCACACACACACACACATGCATGTATGCACACACTAATAATAAATAATAATAATAATACAATAAAATATAATAAAAAGCTTACTGTAATTTACTTCATTGTAAGCTCTTGTATATTAAATTTTACATTTTTAATCTTTAAGTTATCACAAAAGGCATTGGAAGAAATGCTTTGAAAGTGAAGGAAAGTGAATTTTGGTTGGTAGGGACATAGGGAGCATTTGTGAGGGGTTGAGAAAGGAAAAAGAATATGATCAAAGAATATCCCTTTATAGACCTTAATTTACTATCTTGTGCTGATTTTCTGATAAATATTAAAGTGAATATGAAAGAAAAGGTGGGGACCCTTAAAGTTGGTTGGTTGATTGTTATTTTGTATATTAGACTTCATTCTGCTGCTTACTAGAAACTTGGGAGCATGAGGATTCACTGGGACCTTGTGTGTGTTTATGGGTGTGTGAGTTTTACTATTTCTTCAAGTTTTGGTGCTTGACAGAACATTCTTATGTATTATAAACATAATACATAAGTAAACTGTAGAGAATAGGATTAAGGAGATGTTTAGCATTGTGCATTTAAATTAAATCACACAGGACCAACTAGAAACCCCTCAGCTTCCACAACACCAAGGCAAACAAATCTTCAAAAGCCAGCATGCCCGTATAGAACTTGGAATGGAAACTCCTGCAAATTGTTATTCAATAATGCTAATGTACCAAATAATTTTAGGGAGCGATATTTTTTAATTGATCTGAAGTTGATGTGAGGAGTTGTGGTGATTGTCTGTGAGCTCGTGAGCCCAGAAGGCCCAAACAGCTAACGTCAGCAGGAACAACTTGCTTTTGATTCAGTAGAACTAGGTTATGAATTCAAGCAATTAAACATGACAAAAAGCCCAATTTCACTGCCTAGATTAGTATGCTTCCAATTTTTCCTGCTCCATAAAAATTTCAAAGTGTTCTTTCTGGTTAGGTGCTTGCATAACCACTAGGTGATGAAGGGCTCCCGTTTCTCCCTTGCTTGTGATGTCCAAAGGCTTTGATGTCACAGATGTGAATAGGGTCCATTGGATGTTGGAGACAATCAAGTAGTTGAGGAGTTCAGTTTAAAGCCAGAGTGGGGAATGAATAGTAGTTAGTTCACTGGTATTTATCAGCAGTGAGTCATCATATGGCCATTTCTAATGGAGGCCAGAGGAGTCTTCAAACAGTGGTAGAAATATGAAAGTGTATCTGGTTTTCAAAGGTGTGATGAGATTTTAGGTAGATGGTGGATATATGTTTGTATTTATATACTTATGTATATAGTGCATATATATTTAGACATGATTATATCTTATACTATGTTAGCCACGCTGATTTTCTTTTCCCAATTTTGTTCACTTTTCTCCATTTCTACAGAAGTGAAGTCTAGCATTCTGGATCCATGTATAGCTTATTACCAAAGCTTATTGTTCTTTGAAATGGGCATGCTTCTAGAATAATGCTTAGTCCAATATGTCCCCACTGAATTGCCTGCAGCTTTTGGACAGAGAGCTCAATTTCCAAGCCTGGTTTATTCCATTGCACAAATACTGTGCACACACAGACACCCCAAAGTGGACCACTCCAGCACCATTTCCCTCACACTCCCAGTTCATTCCATGTCACCCAAGTCAAGCAGCTCTTCCCATGGCTGTCAGCTGGCCAGAAAGGACACAGTGCCTGGAGAATAGTGTTGGAGCCTCTGCAGCCCTTCCTTTGCTCGTTTCAACTGTTCTGCATCATCTGCTGTTGATGTGTGTGCTTGTCCTAGGATTGGAATCTCTGCTTGCCATAAAAATCTTGCTGCTGAGGTAGGGGATATCCCCATCGCTGTGGTAGCTATTGGGGTGCATAGTTAGAGGCCTTGTATTATTGGAACATGAGGATGGATGAAGACTTGTCAGGGCACAGTGACCATAAGAGTAGTTCAATGCAGGGCTCATCCTGCCTTACACTTGTTTCTTCTGGGCATTGGGCAGTGGACTAAGACATAAGCATGTCTTCTCTGGTCCACAGTATAATTATGTACCATGTATACTGCTCTTCCAAATTCACAGATGGGGCAAGGATTTTCCAGACTGGGTGACTCAAGTAATCAGACTCCAGACTTTTTTTTAATTCTAACACACCAAGATACCGTTGAAATTTACAAATCTAAAGGCAGGAAAGAACTGTACAAATGGATGTTTAACAGATATCCTGCGCTAGCAGGAGCTTGTTTTAACCCCACCAGGGATGTTTGGTTACACAGAGATGTCCGTGGGGTTTTTACCCTTGGGTGCAGGTTGCTGCTGGCATCAGTGGGTGGAGGTCGGGGCTTCCAGGATACCTTCCTACCCCAAGGCAACTCAGAAGAGCCTACCCATGAGTGCTTGATGCTGAGGTTGAGTAATGATACCCTAGGCAGTATTGAGGTGAGGATGACTAATAGACACAAGCCAGCACAGAGGGCAGGGAATTCCAGGGCTTAAATTTTTTAAATTCCCTCTGGATTCTGTGAGCAGGGTTACAAGGCAGTACATGAAGCCTCCCATTTTCTTATGGGATGCTATTAAAATCAGCATAGCTACTTGCTCTGAACATTTTTCCTTACAAATAAGATGTGGTTCATTGTTGTTGAGGTGCTTGTTTTTGTCCCCCACTCTCCCAGTCATGATTTAATCAGGGCTAAGTTCAACATTGCTGAGTAATGCTGTTTCTGTCCATGGTGCTGTTGTTCAAAAGAAGAGAGGCAGAAGGCAGCCAAATGAGCAAGTCTCAGAATGATTTGTGCATGGTTTTTCTTCCATCAGTGTTCAAATACCATCATTGTCTCCTTATCTTTCAACCTTTGACACCTACCTCTGTATATTTATTTAAATGCATATTGTTTCATACTGTCCAAATACTGTAAATATTTTTCCAATTTAGTTCAACTTTCAGGAATTTGGAATTGCTAGGTTCTCTTTTTCTTTGCAGTGGCAACAGATGTCCAGAGATGTCCAACTTCTAAGTGGCTGAGGTAGAATTTCAAATCCAAAGTGTAGGTTCTTGTGGGTCCTTGACAGGAATTATTAAAAATTAGAAGTGTTTAGGCATCATTGTTTAATGTGATTTGTGAAACAAAAGACACTTTGTTTGGGGATAGTTGATTAAGAAAATTAACCGTATTTGAAAGGGCATACATCCTGACATTTGCAACTTTATTTTTCAGTTAAGAACTTACAGCCCACTGTGGTGGTTCAAACTAGTCATTCATACCTGAGGGCTTGTGTAGCGTGTAAGTTTCCGCCAGCCTACCCGCCGCTGGTCTGGCGTCCTGGCCCCCAATAACACGCAGGAGACTCTATATTTGATACAATCCTGTTGGCCAGTTACCATTATTGTTAATGGGCTAGCTCTGTCTTAATCATTAACCCATTTCTACTTATCTAAGTATTTCCACGTGGTTGTCTTATCGGGGAGCCGCGCGGCAGGCGTCCTGCTTCTTCCCTGGCTACATCTCGACTCCAACTACTTCCTCTCTCCTCCTCCTGGTCTCCTAACCCCACCTATCTTGTTTCCTATTGGCCACAGAGCTTTATTAACCAGTATGAGAAACATATATACAGAATAACATCTCCCATCAGGCTTGGAAGGCAGGGAGAGCAGTAGTTCAAGGTCATCCTTCTCTACTAGTTGGAATGGGATTCTGAACACCCATCTCAAAAACAAAACCAAAATAAATTCAGGTAGCAGAGGTGGCTCAGCAATTAAAAGTACACACTGTTATTGCAGAGGACCTCAGTTTGATTCCCAGCATCAATGTCAGTCATCTTGTAACTAATTACATGTAACACCAGCTCCAAAAGACCCTCTTCTGGCCTCTACAGGCACTACACACAAACACACACACACACACACACACACACACACGTAAAAATAAAACAAATCCTTAAAAATGAATTAATGTTTAAATATTTAGGTTTAATCAACCTAAATAAATAAAAGAGTTAATAAATAATCCTGTACCAGCAGGGTTTGGGAGGATCCGAGTGTTTTGTTTGACTCAATCACCTCATCACCAGCAGCATCCTAGAAAAGTGCTGAGGTTCACTGGGTAAGAGTTGCAGCACAAGGCCGAAGAGGTGGTGGTTCAGCAAGTGAAGCTCTTGCTGTGGAAGAGTAAGGTCTGATTTCCCAAACCCATGTAAAACTATATGTGACCATGCATGCCTGCAGTCCAGCATTCCTGTACAAGATGTGGTGATGGGAGAATGCATGCTTAGTACCAGGCTCCTGCCAGCCTGGAATAAACACGAGGGAACAAGAGGAGACTTTGTCTCGAACACGGTAGAAGGTAAGAACCCACACCCAAGGTTTTATGTGACCCCCAAATGCACACTGTCACACAATTGTGCTAACACTTATACACATAGTTTTGCACACAGATAAAATATTACATTACAAATAATCTGTTTCTTTATTGATTGTGGTGCTAGGACTCCATAGAGTTCACTAAGAAACCCATCACTTTGGTGTCCTGGTGCTCTTAGAATTTTCTAGTGAGCCTGAGTGATCCACAATGAGTGTGATGTGGTGGACATAAAGCTGTTGATTCCTGGCTCAGTTTTGCTCATGCCAATTTGTTTATTTTCTTTCCTTCAGGCCATGGGAGGGACCATGCCTATCTTTTTCCTGTGTTGAATTTTTAGCATGTAGCAAATGCTATGAAAAGAAAAACAATTTGAGTTGATTTTTAAATAGAAGTGCCAATTTGACACATTTTATTCTTCCTTAGAAGAAAAATGAAGATGAGATATCTTGTGAGGCTGCAATTAAACACGTGTGCTCAGTGTGCAGAAGATGGGAGAGGGAGCTCACCTGAATGAATGAGAACAACTCTTAAACGGATGGAAGAGCTTGTATTTCCTGAACTGTGTCTTCCTGGAGAATGTGGGCGGTGGAGGGAGTTTTACACCCAGTACCTTGCATGTTACATACACTTGCATGGTAATGGGAACCATAGATCTGAGAAATAGCAGTTCCAGGCCAGGCTTCTCCCTGGTCTTCACATCCAGACTTGTACATCACTTAGGCCTGGGTTCATATCAGCACTCTGCTCACTGTCCTGGAAGTCCTTAATCACAACATAGAATCATGAATCTCCCTACCCCCTTTGTTTTTTAAAAACAGCAACTTACAGATTTTTACATAGGAAAAGAGAAAGGACCTTGCCTGCCCAGCTTGAATCTGCCCAAACTAAATCTAGTGAAATGGACCATTGAGTTTACTCCCACCCAGCTCCTGAGGCGGTGTAGGATCAGGGCTGGAAGTGGAAACCATTACTGTTTTGTGAGTTTCAGGCCCAGTGAACTCACAATTGAACAAAGAAAGCAAAATGCGAATCCTATTTTGGAACCGTCAAAAGCTCATGTTGGATCCATTATCATCAAATGTCCTTTTTAATACAGTTCATCGAATTGGCTTTTGTGGGATACCTGTTATGTGTGTTGGTTCAGGAAATGGTTTAAAATGGGGCCAGAATTGGTTGCTCAAAGGTAAAATAAATGACATTAAACACACACAGCAGGACTACCTAGTTATGTTCTATAGATGTTATAGGTCTATAATACTATAATGAGACTTACATGCTAATATATGTGATTATATGTATATTGCATTAAGTTATATATATATATAACATGTATATACACTATGCGTGTGCATAAAGGAAAGAAAGTTGGAAAACTGCACTTTAAAACACATTCTCATTTTATGTGTGTGAGTGTGTGTAACTGGATGTATATATGTGTACCTTATGCATACAATTCCCCTAGAGGCCAGAAGATAGGTAGCATCAGCTTTTCTGGAGCTGAAGTTGTTGGTGGGTGTGAATCCTGGCAACCAAATTCAGTCCACTGGAGGTGCAGTAAGTGCTGTTAACTGTGGAGCTGTCCCCAGCCCCAGAAATTGCACTTCAAAGTACCATTTTAAGTGTTTCCAGTGACATAAATTTCTAATATATCCCACTACCTTAATGTGAGCCTGTTATTAGAAATAATGATGGTGCCCTACTTACTTTTCTGTTACTGTGATAAAATAAAGCAACTTAAAAGAGGGTGGGTTTATTTTGACTCTCAGTCCAGAGGGACTGTCCGTCATGGACAGAAAGAAATGGCAGTCTGGTCATCTTGTTCCTGCACTCAAGAAGTAGAGAATTAGCTGGAAGTAGGATCAGAATATGAAGACTCAAGGCCCTCCTCTCTGACCTTCTCTCTCCTAACAGCTTCACAGCCTTCCCAAATAGCACCGCCATCTGGGAACCATGTGCAAACACATGTGCTTGTGTGGGGCATTTCCTATTCACACCCCAACAGATGGCCACTGACCAATGTTGTGTTGATGACAATGTTAGTGCCCAATACAAGGAAATGGATTTCTCTGGAGTTACTGAAGAACTTTCCAAGAAGCTAAAAATTTAAGTGTCCTATCAGTTATCAGATTCAGGCTTACAATTCTGTTTGTTGGCATGAGAGCAAAGCAGGGTTGATTGTAGTCCCTAATTACCTGCTAAGTAGACAGAGTTCAAAGTTGTCACCCTCCTTACTAGCACAGTTGGCTGCTTTTCACCAGGCACTGTGGTGTTACGTCCCAGATCAGCCTGGCTGAGTTTGAACCTCCAACAGCTCTTTGAGACAGGTGTTCTTCTAATACACATATTCATGATAGAAGACTGAGTCTTGAGATGTTTTTTCAGGTTGTTTTTTCAGGTTACCAACAGCTATTGCTTGGGAAGGGTTGGTGACTGAATTTGAAGCTTGACTTGAAAGTTCAGATCTTTTTGTGATTCATTGCTCTGCAGTCATTTTGATACCATTGGTTAAAAATGACTGTGACATGGGTCAGGTGATTTGTTTGACCCTAGGAAGTCCCTGTGACCCTTACATCAATACTAACTCTTTTACAGACCGGACCCAAGATACAGAATGATGGATGTATGAGTGGGTGTATAGAAGAGTAGAGGATGGTTGGATGAGGATGAACAGGTGGGTATGCAGAAGAATGAAAGAATGGATGGATGGGTGTGTGGATAGAGGGTGGAGGAATGATGGATAGCTAGAGGGGGAGGGCTGGAATGATAGATGCATAAACTTATTGATGAAACAGGAGGAAAATTGATAATGTATAGCAATATAGTTTTCAGGGATGTATAATAACTAAGAAGCAAATAGGGAAAATTATTAATTTGCATTAAGTTGTATGTGTGGTATATGTGCTTGGGCTTCTCTCTCTCTCTCTCTCTCTCTCTCTCTCTCTCTCTCTCTCTCCTCTGTGTGTGTGTGTGTGTGTGTGTGTGTGTGTGTGTGTGTGTGAATGCACAATAGCACAACACATGTGTCAGGTTCCCAGCTCTATTACCCTTTGCCTTATTTTTCATGAATCAAGATCTCTCAAAAAAAAAAAAAAAAAAAAAAAAAACCTGGCGCTAAGACGGCCACTAGTAAGCCCTAGCAGTCCACTTGTCTCCACTCTCCGATGCTGGGATGACAGGCATGGGTGTGTATACACCTGGCTTCTTATACAAGTGCTTGGGATTCAAACTCAGGCCCTTGAAATTCTGCAGTAAGTGTTTTTACCCATTGAACTATCTCCTCAGAGTGGAGTGGAAATGCCTAGATAGTGATTATGCACCTATCCACGTTTTTTGAGCATGTTCTACTATGTGTGTCAATCTGTGAGAATGGTCACGTCTGTAGGACATTTATATGGAGAAGTCAGAGATTAGTCTCAGATGTTGTTCCTAAGGAGCCATTTGCTATGGTGGTTTGTTACATTGTTAAAATTGTATCAATTTTAAAACATTTATTTATTGTAGTGTGTGTGTGTGTGTGTGTGTGTGTGTGTGTGTGTGTGTGTATGTGTGTGTGCATGCGTGTGTGCATGCTTGTGCAATTCCTGTGGTGCACACGCAGAGGTAAAAGAACAACTCATGGAAACTGGTTCTTTCCTTTAACTATGATGGGTCCAGGTAACCAACTGTGGCAAGCACCTTTACTTCTCAGCCATCTCACCAATCCCTACCATGTTCTTTCAGACCAAGTGTCTCACAGGGATCTAGGGCTCTCCAACCAGGCTAGTCTGGCCTGCCAGTGAAGCCCAGGGATCAACCCATCTCTGTCTCTGCAGTGTTGGAGTTATAAGCACAGGCTGCTACTATGCTTGGGGTGTTCTGTGGGTTCTGGGGACCAATCTTGGGTCTTCATGCTTGTGCAACAGACATTTTACAAACTGAGTCATTGCTCCTCCACAGAAGTGAACAACTCTGGTAGTGAAAATACCTTGTAAATTTAATCTTTATTTGGAACTATCCTCTAATAACTCTCTTATTCTAGAGATGGAGATCAGTGTAGGCACTGCCACAGACTTCCATGATACTAATTGCTCTAAAATCACACAGGAAGATGAAGATTAGGAAGAAGAAGAGGAAGGGGGAGAGGAAGAGGAAGAGGAAGAAGATCCCTCCTCCAAAAACCTAAATAAATAAAGATTTGGTTTGAATTATAATTCATTCAGGTGTGGGAATGGATACACTCTCCAGAGTGAAGAAATTGAGGATTTTTGTTTTTGGGGTTTTTTTTTTTTTGCCTCACAATTTCTGGAAATGTGGAATCTGAGTGTTAACTGCAATGGTTTGGCTGTGGAGGAAAAGCAAATTTCCCTGTTGCTGTAGCCACTTGTCATTCATTGGCAGTACCTCGAAATCATGATCCTTATCCCCCCAGCTGTGTGTGTGTCTGTCAGGGACTGCAGGCTGCTAAAAGTTGTATACTATTATTTTTTTATTCATCTCTGGGTCATTTCATCTTCTCGCGCAAGGCACATGAATGGCTGTGCATGGAAATTGTATTCTGTGCTGTGTTTCCCACTGTGAATGATGTTTACTATATATTTATGAAAACACGGCAATAACAAAACCTTTTATATAGCCTTTCAATTTGCTGTAAGGGCAGATAAAATATTTTTATCTTGAGCTGAACTTCATACCTTGGGAGATGCAGTCAGCCCGACTTGGAATAATAAAACACTTCAGAGAGAGGCAGGTACTGTTGAGCTTGCTTCAGAAGCCTGGGCACTTCACTGACCACAGTGCCACTCTTTGCAGTGTGCCACCTGAATACACAAAAGGTAGGACTATCAGTGCAATATACAGGACTTCCAACTTAAGGAAACAGTTTGAATTTTGCTTGTTTGTACATGAGTGGTGTGTGTACATGTGCATGCAAGGATCTGTGCCCATTCACAGATGTAGCACAGAAGGAGATATCAGATGCCCTATTCTATGGATTTTTGCATTATGCCATTGAGACAGGGTCTCTCACTAGAGCTAGACTGACAACCTGTGTACTCTGTAACCCCACTGCACTGGAGTTACACAAGTACAGGGCCATGCCTGGCTCTTTACATGTGTGCTGAGGGTTGAAGTTAGGTCCTCACTGTTTATACAGAAAGTGCTCTTACCTGCTGAGCAATAGCTAGAGCCCAGGCATCACAAATTTTAAGGACATCTTCATGGCAAATCTGTACTAGATCAGTTGATGCCCAAATATCTTGTTTCCTTGAATGAAAAAAAAATACTGTGAGGAAATTGGTCATCCCAAAGGAGAGCCAGAGCTTTATTCTCCACATTTTTGTTTGTTTTTTGGTTTTTCTCTGTGTAGATTAGGTACCGGTGGAACTCCCTCAGTAGACAAGGCAGTTCTTGAATTCACGGAGATCTGCCTGCCTCTGCCTTCAGAGTGCTGGGATTAAAAGTGTGTGCCACCACAACCCAGCTGTTCTCCACATCATTTTAGGTAGTATTTTTGCTGGGCTTTTGTAGTGTGTATGCATGTGTACATGTTTGTGTTTATGGGCACATATATGTGCAGGGGCCCATGTTCTTATGCACACATGATGCAAAGACCAGAGGTCAGTGTTAACTAGCATTCCTTCATCACATGGCTCAATTTTGGGGGCAAGTGTTTCAATGGGATTGCTGAGTTGTCTCAGTCAGTGGTCTGTGAGCCCCAGAGACCCTCCTGTCTCTGCTTCTCCAGTGCTGAGATTACAGATGCACACTTGACAATACTTAGCCTTTCCATGTGGATTCTGGAGGACACAAACTCCAGTCTTCAAGCTTGTGTGGCAAGCACCTGACAAGCTGATTTATCTCTTATTGAAAATTTTGGCAGAGATAACTGTCCTAGGAAGCTGTGAGGTCACACAGGGATGAAAATGCCCTTTTATGGTTTCCTCCCATGGTAATATTATCCCCAGGGACCTGTTTCTGTAAATCTGTATTGTCATATCATCTTCAAACTGCGGGCATTGCTATGATCCACTGATATCTTCAAATGCCTCCAGATTTGCCCAAGTCTGCTTAAGTCTATATCATGTGCAAGTTCCTGCCTCCTCCTCAGCCACATCCCAAGGATCCCTTTTATAACTATACACCCCTTTCCTTTCTTTTCCCTTTAGCCTCTGAACCTCATGTCATTGCTGTTTCATCTCTAAACTTTTATCATTTCACAAGTGTTACATTAACTGGAATCACAGTATCTAAACTTTTAAAATGTTTTTTAAATGTATACATGTGAATATAGTGCATGTTCATATGTTCATGTATGTGCTTGTGCATATGTACATGTGAGAGTGTGTTGTGCGCATTTACGGAGGCCAGAGGTTGATGTTCAGTGTCTATCTTTATTGCTTTTGATATTATCATTTGAGTCTCTCCCTGAGCCTGATGCTCACTGATTGTCTAGATGACTGGCTAACAAACTCAAGAGACCCATCTGTCTCTGTCCCTCAGAACTGGCTTACAAATGTGTTTTCCCAATGCCCAGCCTTTTCATGAGTGCTGAGGACTGAAATGCAGGTCTTTATGTTTGCTTACTGAGCCATCACTCCAGCCCTCAGTGTTTAGACTTTTGATTGACATCTTTGCTCAGAATCTCTTCCTGGAGTTTGCTCATGGCTAGTGCTTACCCTTGGTAACTACTGTCTCCTAATGAGTATGTGGGTGATCTCTTACACAGGAAGCTGTTGTGAACATTTGTGCATTTTCATGGCCATGAGTTCTATTTTTCTAGGACCAAGGCCCAGAAATGAGCTTTGGCCATTTTCAGAAAATTTGAGTGTGTTGTTTCCATGGGAAGTATATAGAAGATGTTTAAAAACTGGTATATGAATAAAGAGAAAATCATGTCCCCTGCTGAATGTTTATTTCTGTGTGAACATTATGCTAAGTATAAAGAGTAGCTGCCATTACTGTTGCTTCCAGCATGTGCCTGTCTGGGCCTAAGGATTTTTTATGGACAAATGCATTCATCCTTACAACAGTAGCCTTAGCTGTTGTCTTCTCATTATGGACGAAGAATGGGATGCAAGATACTTAAGTGACTCTTCAGAGATGAAATAATCTGTGACCTCACAGGTATGCTCTGCTGTAAGGATGACACAGTTTTAAAAAGTAATTGATTCAAGTCAGTGACAGCCTCTGTCTATTCCCACTCTTAGGAGTTCCATAAGAAGATCAAGATACACAACTGTAACATTTATGAAGAGGGCATAAGTCTGTCCCATGCAGGTTCCCTGGTTGTCAGTTCAGTGTCTATGAGGCACTATGAGCCCAGGCTACCTGTATCTGGATAGAAACAGTGGTGGAGGAGTGGATGGAACTGGAAGGGAATTGGGGGAGGAGATGAAGGGCAAACTTTGGTGGCAATGTAAAGGTAAAAATAAATAAATAAATAAATAAATAAATAAACCTCCAAAATTAATTAATGTATTCATTTTAAATATATATGCATATACATACATACATACATACATACATACATACATACATACATAATCACTTGAATGGGGTTGTATATGGAGGTCAGAAGAGGGTGTTGAATCCACTGGAGCTGAAGTTACAGAGTGGCTGTGAGCTGCCTCACCTGGGTGCTAGGGATTGCCTGGGGTCCTCTGTAAGAGCAGAAGCACTCTTAACCACCGAGCCATCCCCCAGGACTTCACATGCCATTCCCTTTCACACACCTGTCAGTCAGAAAACCTCTGGGCTGTCTGGGAGGGCATCACACATTTTGGTTGAGTTAACATCTATGAATGTAACAGAAGCCTCATTAATCTTGGATGCATACAACAGTCAGGGACTGACTTCATGGCCCTGTAACTCATCATTTTGCCTCTAAGCTTGGGGACTCTGTCATCAGGGGTGATAACTAGGCATTCATATGTTCCTCCTTCTAAGGTCTCAATGACAAACCAAAGTTCAGTTCCACTGAAGCTCCCTCTGTGGAACTAATGAAAATGTTGGTGAAGGATGACTGCAAAGTTGTGGTAGTGAAAGTCTTCCCAGCATGGATAGCCACATAGATGGAACTCTTGTCATTTAACCTCTGCTACCTTATTTATGCTAACACCTGTCATGATCCTGAGGCCCAATACACTTATGAAAGTAATGCCTGCAGTGGGCTAGGAGGCATTGGGTACTCAGGTCAGAGTTGCAGGAAGCTCTTCATCCTCTTTCTATGAAGGAATGTCAACAGGCCCAGCTGTGATGGTCTTTTGCAAACAAGCACATCTGGTCCCATGGAGATGGAGGCTGTTTGGCTCAGAGGAAAGTGCTAAATAACACCTTCTGAGACAGATGGATACTGCTTCTGGCTTTTTGGATCTCAAAGAAATGGATTTCACAGCCACTTTTGGTTACACACTATAATACTTCACAGGTCTCCATGGGGGTAGGTTAGGCTTTTTGAAATGGCCGAGATCAACCCTCTGGCAGTTTCAGCTCCTTACCCTTGGTTCTGTATTCACCAAAGACATGGAGTTGCTGGTTGACCAGGTCCACTTACCAACCCAAGCTCAACGCAGCTTTTTCTAACAGCATCCTCAGAGTCACTTAATCTAAGTCATGGAGATTACATTCCTCTGAAGACATTTTCTATTTTTCCCTGGCTTGTAAAGTATTTAATATTTTTCATATGCCCCAGCATAAAGCCATCTGTTGCAGTGACAGGACAAAATGTTGACAACAAGAACAAGTGTATACTTATGGAACAATTCCATGAGATGCTAACAATAAAGACATGCACTACTAGAGTTGTCACGGAGGGTTTCCAGGGAGACCTGGGAGGCCCACTGAAGCATTGGATCTACAGACTTGTCATTATACAGGGCATGCACCCTATAACCTCTGCCCTGTAAATGCAGACTGGATGGTCAAATATGGTGACAGAGACTTCTATGGAAGAAGAGAGTGGCCTTACCTAACATTTAACACTTATGTCATCATCCCTCATCCATCCATTTGTCTATCCATGCATTCTGTTGTCATCTTTCCCTTCCCTAGGGTAGGCAGAGTAGAAACCCACTTGGTCCTGGGCACTGGTTTGGCATCCAATGCTGAGTTTTGTTTTTATACACTCCAAACTTTTCTCATGTATTTCTCTTTAATAGCTGCATTGCAGCCTTGCTAATAGACAGGTAATCAGCAGGGAATCAATTTTAGCTGCCCACTTGAATATATCTGTTTAGGTGCAGCGAACATTCAAAATTGGCTGCTGTCCCACATTGCCCCTTGCTGAGATGGGCCTGGATAATCAAAGCAATGTCCTCCAAGCTCAGGCACCCAGGCTTTTGGGGACAAAAACAAAACAATTGACTGCACTGGGTTTGGTTTCAGACAAGCACTGTTCAAGGTGCCATGTGTTGGCTGGCTTGTTTGAACCTCCCTATGGCCTATGTGGCAGGGTGGGGATCATTTCATTTTATAGTTGAAGGTGTAACATGGCCCAACATAATACAGTTACTGTTAAGGGGTCTGGGGTTTGGTAACAGGTAGGTATAGTTCGCACCAGCATGCTTACCCTCTGGAGATATAACAAAGGTGAGAAGGAGATGTGGAATACCCCCCTCATCCGTTATTAGAGAAGCAGAGATGGAGAAGTGTAAGGATTGCAGGGAGCCTTAATTCTCCTCCAGTTCTTGCCTAGTCCACTGCTGTGACTATAGTTAATAGTTGGTGGCTTTGCACATTACACAGGGAAGCTGGTAGAAAGATGAAGGAAAATAAAAAGAACAGTTCTTTCATTTTTAATTTAACTTACTCCATGTGTATGTGTGGGTGCGAACCACTGGTGTATATGTAGAGATCAGACAACAACTGGAAAGAGTTGGTTTTCTTCACCCATCATGTGTGTCCTAAGGATTTAACTAATGTTGTGAGGCTTAGTGGCAAGTGCTTTTGTCTGCTGAACCAGTTCCTCAAGTTTTTTTAAAGAACTGCAAAAAAGAAAAGTCTTGGAAATTAACTCCAAAGGTCTCTTTCATATCTCTCTTTCCAGTATGTTTTCTGTTGACAATTGTGAGCAAGTACCTAAAAGCAATCACTGGCTTTTCCACTTGACCAGTAAATGCATGAATAACACGTGCAAGCATAGCTTGTTCTCCTGTCAAAGACTGAGAATTCTGGTTAGCAGGTCTCCTGCTGATAGCCTGAGAACATAGTAGCACTTTGGAAAGATTCATAAATGGTAATGTTATTGGGTCAGGTTAACCCAGGGACCATTATCAGGATATCCAAAAGGAAAGGACACTTCATCTTCTTAACTGTTCATTTATTGTACTGAACTTCTTGGAAGGACATAGACATTGGTTCTTAAACACATCCATCCAGACATCTAGATTCTGCTTGCCAGTAGGTATTCATCTTGATGATTAGACCATGAGAGGCCACAGAACTACTGAGATAGAGAACAAATAAACAAAGGAAAATTAGTTCCTTTCATGAGCATTTATCAAGAATACATGGTACTCATGGATTAAATCTATCTAGTGATAATCTTGTGAGTCCTAACATGTCCAAGTAATTGTTATGTCTACAATATTTGAATGATATCATCAGAGTCCTATTGAGGAAACACCGTGCCGTGTTATTTCTCATTGTTAAAAGTCAAGTTATATTTGTAATCCTCCCATGTGATGTACATGTGGCCAAGTGTATGGGGGTACTTGCCCATGGGAATATGTGCCAAGGACCAAGGTTGACATCAGGTGTCTTTAATTATATCACCACTCTATTTTTTTGAGACAGAGTCTCTCACTGAACTCAGCTCGTAGATTGGGTTGACTGGCTGGCCAGCAAGCCTATGAATATTCTCTTCTCTGCCATGCTTTCTATACCAGTTCTGGGATTACAGATGAATGTTGTCCAGATCCTCATGCTGTACCCACTCAACCATTTAACCATTTCTCCCATTTCATGTTTTCTTTTAACTTATAGCCATGTCAATATGCATAGCAAAAAACCTGCATTGTAGTTAATGTCTGACCTGTGTCTCAAATATTGACACATCTGTGCACAAGGCATATAGTAGGCAAGAATTTGTTAGAGACTGTCTCCCCAATATACCCTGCTTTTGGAGGAAAGATTTATGGTTAATGCAGCATAGAAAATAAATTATTACCATTCCATGCTTGTGTGACAGATTGGTAATTAACTTGTGTCACCATTTGGCCTTTTACAACCATGTTTATTCAGCTCTATGGAGCACTTTGCAGGCAAAGAGGAGTGATCAGACTGGCATTCTTTGTTGACTGTAGATGCTGGTGTTGGTGGGCTGTGTCTTCTACTATTGACTGGGAAATAAGTTGGTTGTTAGGACATGATTTTCCATTCTTCAAAATGATACGGTGATACAGAGAACTTGAATGCCACCCTGGAATTATAAAAGCATAAAGAACTTGCCTTTTATGCACTAATTGAGCCATTCTGCCCATTTTCTTTGCAGGGTTACTTTTTACACTGTTGAGGCATAGCAAAGAGCTGAGTATAAAAAAAGGTAGGAAAAATGTTTTAATTAAAAGAAAAAAAGTGGTTGTATGTTTCTTTTCTCCCTTTGCATTGTAGGTTAAGTGCCCATCACCCAGCCCAGGGACAATGGTATCAGATTTGTAATAAGAAGAAGTGAAGCTTTTCGTTTTGATTGCATTGGGTGTATTTTTTCATCAGCATCTCCCACGTGAGCTATGATTCCAGGACAGACTCTTGTAATCTTCTGCAGTGGGAATGATTCAGCCTGAAAATCAATAGGGCATGAGGTATTTCAAGTTCTCATTATTGTAATGTGTCAACATCTCTTCAGTGACCCCAGAGTCCTGTGTTGGCTGTTTTCCCCCCTGATTTATTGTGCAATCTCATAGGGCAAACTATAATTTCACTTGGAATCAGAAAGTCTCCATTTATGGTTTGTGTCCCAGTCTCTAGTCATTAGGGCATTTGTGGGGGAATCGATACCTCCTCTTGTTACCAACAGTTCAATGAAGTTGTCACCTGCTTGGATTACAAAGGAGAATGGGCCAATGGATGCAGGGTGAGCGCACTAGGCAAACTGTGTTTGGAGAAAGGCTTTATCTGATGTTATGCTGCTGCCAGGTGGACGGATGGCCGAACTAATCATGACCTCCATTCTAGAAAACTCTAGACACAGAGTTGCCACCATGCTTCATTTCTCTTTTGCCAACTATTTGTAAATAATGTCATTTTTCTTAAGGAGGGAGACATTTTGAAAGTCTGCCTTCTTGGCACATTTTCTAGAACCTGTTGAATAGTATGAGTACTTCCTAAATACCTAATCATGGCACTGAGGCTGTAGAGACAGCATTTATCCTAATTGGCAGAGCACCTGGGAACTGAACGAAACTCCTGCCAGAAGATCAGCACCTGTTTTCAACCCACCATTCATCAGTATATATTCCTTCTATACATAGACATGCACAGAAAAAAGGAAATGCATATCCAGTGCCCATCAGTTAATCATGTGAACATGTGCCAGAATGTTCATTCTGAGAAACCATCCCTAAAACATTATTAAGTTTCACAATGTTGTAAATACTGAATAGATCCATCCCAGAATGAGATGAACACTCATATGAAAGAATCAA
Organism: Cricetiscus sungorus; assembly: GCA_030556225.1. Classification (NCBI taxonomy): domain Eukaryota; kingdom Metazoa; phylum Chordata; class Mammalia; order Rodentia; family Cricetidae; genus Cricetiscus; species Cricetiscus sungorus. The sequence continues at coordinate 7,644,983 of JANBXA010000069.1, read as the reverse complement.
GCTAAGAAACTACAGGCATTTGAAGAGTGAAAACAATATAAGCTGTTTAGAGGAGACATTGAACCTAGGTAATATCTTAAATATCACTTTGTTATCCAGATACTACTATTTTCTTCTTCCGAAGATGATAAGCCAGCACTGACATGTGTTCAGAAAACAAGCCATCATGTAAGATAGATAGACTGTGTACATGAAGGTCATGGCCTTTTGTCTCATCCCTTAATAAGTACTTTTGTTGATCATAAGTCTTCCTTGATTACTTGTTAAGTTTGTGATTGATGGTATTGGTCCGCCAAGATCACTGTCTTTCTTCCTGACATCCTATAAAGAACCTCTACCCACTGGAGATGCTCTAGAAAGAGCTAATTTGGTGAGCTATAATACTGCACAGCCAGCTTGGATCTCTAATTAAAAATGGAGGCCCACTAGGGGCACACACTCTCTCTGCTCTTGAGTATGACTCTTTCTCCTACTCCCACTTACCAAAGTTACAGATCTTTTGACATTTTCAACATGACCAGTTCAACAGTCTAGGAAAGGGTCTCTTTATTATATTTCATGGCACATTTCTTAGACATTCATTCCTTTTGCAGATACTTCCTGATCTTTGTAATGAGAGCCAGGAACCTCATTCATATATTCTCTTCTCAGCCACAAAATAGGTCATTTTCCATGGAGCTTCTTTGTTAATATGGGAGTGATCCACCTTGAGATCCCTCTTGAGATTCCTTTTCTGTTCTGGATCCATTTGCTTATTGTTGTACTAAATACTTGCAGAGCCCCTGCAGGGATTGGGCAATGGTAGTGAGCAAGCCAAAGTTCCTTCTCTGGTCATTCTAGTTGTGACAAAATGAGAGCATGGCTTTGAGTGACTTCTTCAAAGCTCCTGTGGTGAGTACACAATTCCTACTTCCCTCGAAATCAGTGGGGCCATTTTTTCCCTCACCAGAGCTAAGAACTCACCTCTGTTGACTTTGGTTATTACTCACCTTGAATAGAAGGATATGTACATAGAAAGTCTATGGTTGTATCCTATGTTTGGTAGCAAGGAAAGCTGACATCAGAACCAAGCCTGCTGCTGCATCTTCTTGAAGCACCCTATAGAAATCCCAAGAGGAGCCCATGCCCCTACTGTAGCCAATAATGCAGTCAGGAGCCCAGTTCACCCCATCATGAAAGATCTCCAGCAAGGACTAACGGCAAGTGTGAGGACCTGAGTTTTGAACTCATATACAGACAGAAGCATTAGAACACATCTGCACTCCCACATTTCTACTGTAAGACTGGAGATCAAGACAGGAGAACTCACAGAAGTTCTTGATATAATTAGCCTGGACTATGAAAATTAGCCTGGAGTCTGTATCCTAAAACACAGAAAGTAGAGGTTGTCCTACTATTTACACAATAGCTTCCTGGACTCAGGACACACACACACACACACACACACACACACACACACACACAGAGAGAGAGAGAGAGAGAGAGAGAGAGAGACAGAGACAGAGACAGAGAGAGAGAGAAAGACAGAGAGAGAGAGAGACAGAGAGAGAGAGTTTTATAGAAGTTACTTTGAGGCAGTCGCTCAGAAGGGGCTTTTGCTATAGAGAACTAACTCTTCACCTGGACCTATAGGTCCAAGATAAAAGTCTGGCACATATGCCCTCATTTTGCGTTTGTCTTCTATGCCTATGTGATGAGGAATTTTTCTCCAGGGCACAACTTTGTCCTCCCTTGGGGTAATTGCTTCCATCAGGAAGGTGCTCTGTTCTATAAAATTCTGCTATTCCTGGAACTTAGGCTAACTTTAAGATTAGGACAGTGACTTATCTCTGGGCTTTCAGTCTTGAAGAGACCCTTATAGGCTGGATAAATGATCATTGAGTGGTTAATTAGCATGCCAATATGCAGAGATAAGCAAGTGAGCCAAAGTAAAGGAGATAGACAACCACACCTTCTATCTACCTGTCATCACCTATACACTGTTGCCCTTTTTAAGATAGTTAAGGTGCAGGAGTGAGTGGCAGGTGGAAGCTCAGGTAAGGGCCTATGACTCCTCTTTTTATAAAGAAGTTTTGATCATCACATGAACCTAGATGTCATTGTAATATTTGGTGTATATAGTTGCTATGGTTCTAGGGCCAAGGGATTACAAAGGTTCACAGCAGCCTCTGCTCCATGATGGTGGTTGGCCATGTCAGAGCCACATAAGTCTTTAGTAGTCTTTGACAGATGTGAGATGCCTACTCATAAGTGTTCATCACAAGAGCAAATGGGGTGTGGGACAGAAAGCTCTCTACTGTTATAAAAAGGATGCTGCCAAGTCTACGAATATTGTTCTAGGCCAGATTTACTCTCTCACCTCTTCTGGTTTTTGTCACTACCTGCTGACTCTTATATAAGGCTGGCCTCCTCTAGGGTGACAGGTACCCTTAATGGATCATTTGTATAAGCTTCTGTTTCTGGTCAGGAACTAAAATGCCTTCTCACTTAGTCTTTTACTCTTACTTTGTTTATTTTAGGTTGAATCAAAATATTAACTAGGGTTGTCATATATTTTTTAGCAAAATATTTTTAGCATATATTTTTTAGCTGTTCATGTTACCACCTGAACAGTCCCTTAAATTACAAGGTAGACCCATTATTGGAAGGTTACAAATAACAATTCACCCGAGATACCATGTGTGTGTAGACAAGCGAAAACATGGGAAAAACAACCAATATGACTGTTCTCATTTGCATTACCTATAAACTTGGCAGTATCTAGAATTACCTGAGAAGGGTAATTAACCAGAACTAATTAGCTTATGTCCTTTTCATGTCCTTTTCTTTTTCTTTTTTTTTATCTGGAAACTGTCCTGATTGCTTATTGATGTATGAGATGTAACTGTTGGTGGCGCCATTCCCTGCACAAAATGTTCTTGGCTGTATAAGAAAGCTAGCTGAGCATGAGCTTGAAGCCATCAAAGCAGCATCTTTCTTGGTGTATGCTTCAGAGTCCTGCCTAGACTTCCTTCAGTGATGGACTGTTCCCTGGAAGTATGAAGCAAATAATGCTTTCCTTCCCTGAGTTGCTCTTGTTCATAATAGTGCTTTATCACAGTTACAGCAAGCAAACTAAGCCAATGGCTCAGGTTTGTAATTCCTGAATTCAGAAGGTGGAGACAGAAGCATCAAAAGTTCAAGATTATTTTTTTGGTGATATAGCAATTCCTGGGTTATCTGAGTCTCTCTTGAAAAAAAAAATGGGAATATATGGATGATGTATATACTTTAGCAGTGTGTGTGTGTGTGTGTGTGTGTGTGTGTGTGTGTGTGTGTGTGTGTGAAGATGGGCCTACATAGATAAACTGAGAGTTTATGAAACACCAACTATTAACATAGTGTTTTAGAGGGAAGGGGCTTAGTGCTCATAGCCAGTGACCAATAGTTTTATATACACTACTTAGCACCCATTATGGTCCTTGTCATATTCATTTATCACTATTCCAAATATGAGTTTTCAACAGAGCCTCCACAAATCTGCAGTTTCCTATTAACAATCTCTCTTCTACTTCTGTGTGTAAAATGTCATAAAGGTGATTACAAGAGATTGGGATTTCATATGACTTGTGCCATTGTAATGGTTAGCTTTGCCATGTAATATGTCATCTTAATATTTCATGGCTTAAAGCAAAAGTCATTTGTTATGTAGTGGATGGGCAATGTGGGTATATCCTTTGCTGATTCCATCTGGGCTAACTCATGCCACTTAAACGGATGGTCTGAAAAACTTTACTCATATTGCCAGTGTTGGGGGGGGTGTTGTAGTGCTTTGCTCTCCTCTGTCTGGCATCTTTTGGTATTCTTAGGCTGCCTTAAGTTTGCCCAGTAGGCGAGCTGGGGTCTCTCAGCTCCACTGCAGCAATGAGGTAATTCCTAATGCATAATTACTTCCAGGCTGTGCTTTTAAGTGGCTCATTGACAGCCTGGCTCAGTACCAGTACCAAAGACAGAGTAGCAGATGACTAAGAAGGATTTTGAAGACTTGACCTGGGAAAGATGTGTGCACACAGGAAGGGTGGATATTGTCACCCACCTGAGCCCTCTCAGAGGCAAAATGTGCAGTGAGAACCATGACACCCAAGCTCATTTTTTCTAGCACATCCTCTAGTCTGCTTGAAGTCTCTGACTTCCCAAGAGCAGCCCTGCTTTTCTTCCCACCTACCACCATCATTATCTCCTCATGTTTAAGCACTGATGCTAATATGCTTGTCTGTTTTCTTCTTCCTTTTGGAGAGTGGCAGCCCAGAGGTAAGGTAGTCAATGCCTGGAGTAACACAGTGGATCCCAAAGATAAGACCCCACAGGTCTCCGGGGGCCTCTCCAGGCCCTGTGATAGAGAGAGCACATGCCCACAGTGTTCTGACAAGTGTGTCTGCTTCACAGCACCCTGGCAGCTCCCCTGCTGGAATCTATTTGTTTTGGATCAGGGGCACTGGTGCATCTGGCTTCCACTTTGCATTTCCATGCCTGCAGCATCAGCCAGTTTATTTCAGAGATCATTTGGAATCTAATGTGTTTGCTTTTGTGATTGTGCTGCCCTCGTTTGTGCTTTCCTTGATGTGCAGGTGGAAGTAGATCACAGGGGCATGGGTGGGGCAAGGTCCTCTGGATGGTACCTTTACAAAGAGAAACAAAATGGCACTTAATTAAAAGTGAAGAGGGCTCCCCACAGCAGGCAGAACCCGTTTTCAAACACACAGGGTCTTATTTGACACTCTAGATTATCAGGTAAGTTGACAGTTTCTGGGGAGTGGATGTGAACTCTCTTGCTGTCCTATTGATTTGGGGAATCTCCTTACACATACACTTCATTACATATGTGCATGGCATATATCCCACAAAAGGAAGAGACACTGGGGAAATGATTCTGCCAGCAAGTGCCTATCTTTCAAGCATGAATAACTGAGTTCAGGCCTCAGAAATCATGTAAAATGAACAAACAAACAAACAAACAAACAAAAATCAGCAGATGTGGTGTGTACACACATACATATGTCTGTTGGCAAGGTAGAGCCAGTTGTGTTTCGGGTTTGCTGGCTGGCCAGTGTGGACAAGCTCCAGTCTAGTGAGAGACAAATCAAGGTTGAAAACACCTGAGCAATGAAAGGCCAGGTGGCCTTCTATCCCTCACTTGTGTGTGCATGTGCACAAATGTACACACATGCCCTTGTACATGGGAACATGCACATGCATGTGTGCATGCACACACAATCAGGAGAAAGTATGTCAAATGAATACTTCTGTTTTAAGAACAACATCTCTATTTTTTAACCATACTTGGGGATTCTGCCCTAGTTTTATAGCTTCTGTGTCTTAAGTATTCATTTAAGCTGTTGCTGCCAATCACTGTTACATGGTTGTCACTTTCAGTGAGTCACCGTCAGGAGCAGAAATTTGAGGCTCACAGACATGGATTCTCACTGTAGCATTCTTAATTTAACTGGGCTTTGTTTACAAAAAGGAATCTAAAAAAGCTCATATTTGTGATTTGGAAAAATGGCTTGGGGGAAAAGGCCTTTTCTTTAATAAACAGGAAGGTAGTATATGGAAACAAAAGGCCTCTGTCACATCCAGATGAAAAACTAATTTTTAAATTCCAGGTACACTTGAGGCAGGATAATATATTCCACATCTCTGAGTGTGGTTTTTAGACATGTGTTTCTTCAGTGTATTCTTAGCCAAATAGAGATCATGGAATACTGGAGTGCTTTTGGAGAAAGGAGATGATGCCAACGTTCTGAGGCATTCATCAAGCTTCAATAACTTATCCCATAGTAGTACAAAGAGAACACACCTCCACAAATATTTTTATGTGGGCATGTGTACACATGGGGGGAGGTATGGAAAGACATTTTGCTGGAGTCACTTCTCTCCTGCCATGTGGGATCAAACACAGGATGTCAAACTTGGCAGCAAGCACCTTTACTGGCTAAGACTTCTCACCAGCCCTATACAAACCCTTTAAAAACAACAAAGTAAGGTTCTATGGTACAAAGGGGAAAAATGAGTTTATGAATGGACTTCATGTTTATAAGCATGACACAAGTGTTCTGGGGGAGATGCTGATCCAGAAAACTTATTCATTACTTTCTTTCAAGTGTTTGAAGATCGAGATCAATGTTTGGCTAGTGAAAGAGTTAAGAGGACCAGGAACCTTGTGACTGGGAACAATCTCTTGAGTGTCATGGCAGGAGTTAGATGATGAAGAGTTCATGGCTACACTAGCATACTAGACAGTTGTCCTTCCGTATCCTCACGGAAGATTGACTCCAGGACACCCTGGAGAAACTGAAAGATGTGGATTCTCTGGTCCTTCATAGGAGCTGTGTATCCTTCCTTTGGGCTTTATGTTGTTCTGACTAACAGGAAATCAGTGCTGCACTTTTGTAGTCTCCTTTCTGTGGCTGTAGTTATAGACCTTGGCCTAAAGCAGTTTTGAAAGAGAAGGGTTTAGTTGGCTTTTAATTCCATTTTAAGTCCACTGTTTCAGAGAAGTGAAGTCAGGAACTCAAGCAACTGCTCACATTGCATACACACCTAAGAACAAATGGAACAAACACATGGTTGCTGCTTCCTGCAGCTTAGCTAGACGTTGTTAGTCTTGTACAGCCCAGTGTCCAGCACATAAAGTAGTGACCCTCCAATTTGAGGCCTGTCTTCCTAGGGATAGCAAGAAAACTGCCTCCCTATAGGTATGCCCACGGACCACCCTGATCTAGATGAGCCTTCATTAACACTCTCTTCTCTGGCGATTTTAGGTTGCATCAAGTTGGCAGTTAAATCTCACTAGCACAAAGGTAAATGCCAGGCAGATAGCTGTCACGTGGTTTAGGCAAAGGAGACTTGAGAAAGTCTGTCGATGCTCAGCACCAAGGTGAACTTTCTCCTCTCAGTATTTTCTGGCTGTGGTTAGCAGGGGCTGCATCTGCCTGGACTCCACTGAACATGTGAGAGGAGAGGCCTACAGAAACTGTTCTGACTCCAGGAAAGTTGCTAACAGAGGAAAGGGTCTGAGCTCAGACAGAACAAGATGTTTCTTGCTGCACTGTTCACAATAGGCAAGAAATGTAATCAGCCTAGCGATTCATCGGCAGGTGATGGGGTAAAGAGCATTCAGTTCATATCTATTCCTTCTATTCCACTGCAGAGAAGATTGAGATGGTAACCTGTATAGGAAAACAGATGGAACCTGAAATCATGATGTTAAGGGAAATAAGCCAGAATCTGCAATGCTGTCATATACAAGATCTAGAACGTGTGTGTGTGTGCACGCACACGCACACGCATATGTGTATAGAATGGAATTGGGAATAAGAAAGAAAGGAAGTTGGAGGGGAGAGGAAGAGGCCTGATGGAAGAAAAGTGGAGAATAAGAAAAACCAATGGCAGGACTGAACAGATGTCTCAGGGTTAAGAACACTTGCTGCTAGCTGGGTGCAGGTGGCACACCTCTAATCCCAGCACTCAGGAGGCAGAGGCAGGCAAATCACAGTGAGTTGAGGCCAGCCTGGTCAACAGAGTAAGTTCCAGGAAGGCTAGTTATGTTACACAGAGAAATCCTGGCTTCAAAAAAAAAAAAAAAAAAAAAGCAAAACGAAAGCCTTGCTACTCTTATAGAAGATCAGAGCAGTTTCCAGGACTAGTGTTTGGCAGCTGAAAACTACCTGGAAATCTAGCTCCAGGACACCTTATGCCCCCTTCTGACTTCTACAGGTATTATACTCACATGCACATGTATGAGTAAACACATACACACACACACACACACACACACACAGAGAAAGAGAGAAAGAGAGAGAGAGAAAGAAAAAGAAGAAATGAGAGAGAGAGAGAGAGAGAGAGAGAGAGAGACTCTAAGTAAAAATAAAATTTAGAAACTGGTGGTATGAGTAGTTTTCTGCCAGCCTAGTCTCATAGCCGCATCAGCCCCAAATAACAAGCAGAGATGCTGTATTAATTATAAAACTGTTGGCCTGTTACTAGCATGTATTATTGGCTAGCTAGCTCTGTCTTAAATATTATCCCATTTCTATCAATCTATGTGTTTCCACATAGTCTTATCTTACCAGAAAAAGGGTCTGGACATCTTACTCCTCTTCATCCTACCATTTGACTCCTCTCTACTATATCTCCCAGAATCTTCCTTGTCTCCTAGTCCTGCCTATCTTGCCTTCCTATCTGCCAACAGTGCTTTATTCATTAACCAACAAGAGAAACATATTTACAGAATGATATCTCTTATCAAACTGGGGTGATGGGATTGAACCTAAGTTCAATCCTTAGTTATCTACATGGTGACTCTCAACCATGTGTATCTCCAGTTCTGGATGAGCAGATGCTCTCTTCTGACTTTCAAGGGTATTTCACAGACATATATGCAGGCACATGTGGTGCACATACATATACAGACAAAACACTCATACATACAAAATAATAAAAAAGATTTAAGTTTAGAAAATAAAAATATAACAGAATGCATATATCTTGAAACTATAAGCAAACCAGCAGGAGGAAGGGGCAAGCTCATGGCAAGGCAAATTAAACAATACATAATGATTATATTAAATGAACATGCCTCAATGAAACTTGTTACTATTAAAAGAAAATGACATACATATAAAACTTGCTGAAAGAGTCACCCTGAGCCTGAAAGTAGAGGGGATTATATTACCTGATACTGTTAACTGTGACATGATGCTGACCCAGGAGGCTCTTTGCAGGTAACAAGAGGGACCAGCAAAGAGCAGTGTCCTGGCTCCTTTGGAGGACATCTGGAGAAGGGTTGAGACTAGAAGAAACGGAGTTATATAAAACTCAGATGTAATGAGAGGGCCTAGAAAGGGGGTTTCAGCTCCCTTCTTGAGAAAGCTATTCTCAAGTAGCTGCAGAGAAGTCTGTGTAAACAGCTGAAGCCAGCGTCCAGGTGAATCAGGAAGTTTTGAAGAACACAGGAGAAGGTGCCTGAGGAGTATGATGGGCTAAGCCAGGATTTCAGCACTGTTAGAGAGACAGGACAGAGAATGAGGCTGGGTTTCACGTAGGATGACTCTAGGCCTGCCATAGAGTCAAGTCACTTCTCTATCAGTCTTAATGACAATAAATATGTAGGTGATGATGATGATGTCTGCTGCTTACTTGTACTGAGGATTGACAAGATGTCAGGCTCTGAGTCCACTGCCCTAAGGGTCTTCTGGTCTTTGCTATTTTCCAAGGGTCAGAATGTCTTTCAGACCCTCCCCTCAAAGTACCTGTGGGTCTTCCCTTCTTGATAATTCTATAGCTACACCCTCAACTGAATTCTATACCCACAGCTCTGTTATCTTGGTATCTCCCTAACTGACCTCCCTGGGGCCCACTTTTGTCTTCTAACCCATTACCACACAATAGGCAGATGTAAATCAGAAACCACCACATACCCATCTTCAGACCATAATGTTTTATAATAGCACAGAGAGGAACAACCCTGATGGAGTAGGTAATCAAAGGGTTGCCTCTCCATGCAATAGAACATTATTCTGTCTTTGAAAGGAAGATTACAGCACATATTACACCATGCATGAAATTGAAGGTCAGCAACAGGATAGTCACAAAAAGATAGTTGTGATCTGATGCTGCTTAGAGCAGACATCCAAGATAGTCATAGACAGAAAGAGAAAATAGGAGGATGGACACCAGGACACTAGAGGAGAAGTGATAGGGAGTTTGGAGGTGCATTCCTCAGTCTCATACCACTTACCCTTTGAGTTCTCACTGTTGGGGGATACCTGATTGAGTATAGCCTGGCAGACAGCTGAGCTCTCAGGATGCTGCTGCCTTTACATGCCCAGTGTTGGGCTTACAGTCATATGCTGTTATAGCTGGATTTTTTAAAAAAATATCTATGTTGGGATCAAACTTATTTCTCAATCTTTCAAGGCAGCCATTGTACTGAATAAGCCATCAGTCAAGTCCAGGCATTGTGCTTTAATGGGTATAGAGTTTTGGATTTGCAAGGTTAAAATGTTCTGGCCACCTAATACACAACATTGTGTAAATATTTAACATTATTACTGGGCAGTGTTGACACATGCATTTAATCCCAACATTCAGGAGGTAGAGGAAGGTGGCTCTCTGAGTTTGAGGACAGCCTTGCCTACTGAGCGAGTTCCAGGACAGGCTCCAAAACTATAGAGAAACCCTGTCTCAAAAAACAAACAAACAAAACCACTACTGAAGTGTTCCTATATGAGTGTTAGAATACATTTTATAATTCTTTTCAACCACAGTAAGAGTTTAAATAAAACCCTAATAATATTATACTTACAATAATCCAATAATGTTCTATTATGTTTGGAAATCAAGAAGAGAAAATAGTGACTTCCATCTTTTTTTTTTTCCCCAGAGACCACATCTCCTGGTGCTTTGTTTTGTCTTTTGCCTGATCATCTTAAAACCTGCCAAGGTCATTGCAGTACTTTGCATCTGCCCTTCCTCTGCCACAGAATGCTCAGTATGTAGATTTATAGGAGGAGCCATTTTTATGGTGTTTAAGGCTGTAGATTGAGTTCAGGGAAGGTACTTGCCACTTATAATAAAAAGATGATGAATGACAATGTGAGAGATGCTTACACAGGTCTTGTCATTAACATCATCAGCTCTGTTTGCTTCAGGTCTCTTCGATAAATAAATGGATTTGTTCTTTCATAAGCTTCTGTTTTAATAGAGCACAAGGCCATCTTTTGGAATGATGCTTTTTTTTTTTTTGTTACAGTTATAAAATCTACCACTGAATTTGAGGAGCACTAATCTTCAAAGCAGCTGGAGATGTTTGTATTTCACTTTATGTTTCCTGGAGTTTTATGCAGAAAGGGTCTCTCCAGTAAAATTGCAGGATTGTTTGTTTTAAGGGTCTGTTAACTGGACAACAGATTTAGATTTCAGCATCATCAACTTTGAGTAACTATAAAATAAGCCATGTCGTTCCTACCTCAGGCAAAGCTATATGAACTATGATATTTTATACAGTCTGCAGAATGATCTACAATGGCTGTACCTTCAGTTCTGAATGAGTTCATTAAACATGTAGAAAGCAAATTTTAAAAAAAAGTAACAAGTAGCAGATAGATAGATGCAGCAAACATAGCATCGTTAAGTAAGCTGTGGACGACATCCAGCACAAACAACTAAAGTAACCATCTGCTTGGCTACTTACAACACCCAGCTGAAATTGATTGGGGAAGTTGAGGCAGTTAACTAGCATTGCTGACTGAGCTTTCTCTTCATAGAGCAGCTTCTGATTCTTGTCCCAGTACTGGTGTTTTATAACAACCCTGTAGGAAATGGCTTAGCAGTTAGTTTTTCTCAAAGGCCTAACTTCTTAGAGTCCTAGCTTTGTTTCCTTTCTCCTTTTTACAGGGCCAGGGAAACAGCCTAAAGGAGAGGAGACAAGGGGCCTTGGAGGAGAGTGTGACATAAAATGCTTAGGTATGAAACGAGAAATCTACTTTGCCTCCAGGGCCAGCTTCCTGGTGAATTCAGTATAGCACTGTCTGTTACAATGTGTGCTTCCTCAAATTCTGCTCTGAATGTGGCTGATGGAAGCCACATAGGAGTCAGGACCTGGCTGCATTTATTCTGCTGAGGGACAGAGACACACAGTCCTTTATTACAGCTTTCTTCCTGCTGTTTAGTTCCTGAGAGGCTCACACTCTAACTCCCTCTTTCCTGAACCCTTTGCTCAGGAGGCAAACACATGTGAGCTTGTTCTTCTTCATTAGAAATATTTTTTTTTTTAATGAGTCCCTTTGTCCCATGTGTTTGGCTGGTTCTGAGCAGCCAGAAAAGAGCCTCAACTGGATCCTGCTGATGACCCCAAAAGCCTACTTTTCAGTAACCTCAAGTAGAAGTATTTTGAAGATTTGAACTGCTTTTGTTCGTGGAAGGTCATTTGCAAAACAGACTCCCAGTTCCCTCTGCGATCCCCCTCTCCCGCCTAATAACACTCTGAGTCTGATCCGACTATGTGCCTTCTCTACGAAACGCATACTTTTGGTCACAGAGGGGACCAACAGAGGGACAGCATGTGCTCACAACAGCACATTATTGTCACTCATTTGTTCATGGAGTCCCTGAGAAATTAGCTGCTGTTGGATTCCATGGGATGGAGAAGTCAGAAGGATGAAAGCCTGGTTTTCCTCTGGAGACTTCTTACTAAATGAATTTTAATGGCCTCCTTCCCTTCCTCCCACAAACACAGTTGGATACTCTGCTGGGCAATAACATTTAAAAGCTGGAGGCACTCCAAATCTGAGCATAGAGAAATCTCTGCTTCATTGTCTCAGACTATTAAAAGAAAGACAACTATCTGTTGTCAGTACCTGGCAGGGCTCTGGAGGCTTCTATCATTTCTTAAGTAGCTCTGTACCCTTGGAAAGCTTTCTGTGTGCAGAGAAAGCAAAATAACAAAACCCCAGTTAGACGGGGCTCCTGTTAAGCTCATGGGTGGTAACTGATGATAATTTCCACTGTAAGAGATGGGGAGTGAGTCTCAGCTCCCTGTGCATTCTTCTCTTCTCTCCCACTGTACCCTCAAGTACTGGTGAGTGATGAAGACAGAGCAATGTTCAAAAGCACTATTTTGGTGAAAGGTGTATGGGATCCTCAAAGTAGAGTGAGTTACAGTAGCTTTCCACCTATGGATATAAAGTGGGAAAGTCTACTCCTGTTAGGATGCATGCTTGTAAAAGTCTACAGAGGGGCCTCTTTCCACCTGTGGGTCTATGCTGGAGTAAGTTTACTCCTGTTAGGATGAATGTATGCAAAAGTACAAAAGTTTATCCAGAAGCCATAAACAGGAATATGGAGGAAGAGAGTAGAAATGGCTAATTAGGTGGGCCAGTGCCAGGCATGGTGTGGCAAGGTGACTTCACATTCTTTAAAACAAGCAGAGGGGTTCCCCCCTCTGGGGTGTGGGGGTGTCCAGGAGCCTGGTTACCAAGTATCTTTAGTAGTTCTTACCACCCACTGTGTATCTGAAATGGGTACTCTTGGTATACAGAGAACATTCTAGACAAAAAAAAAAAAAAAAAAACAAAAAAAAAACAAAAAAAACCTAAGAGCTTTCCTGTTGTTCTTGCTAGGTGCTGGGTTAATATAGGGACATTTTCTAACTAATTTCTTTGATTCAAAATTGGATTTTTTATCTGTAGAGACAAGAAGCCCATAGAAATTACTAACTTAATCATAAAACCAAGGCCATTGTGAATAGCCCTCAAACACAATTGCCATGGTTAGACTGAGCACCAAAGGGGAAGTTTTAACTCACAGTTAGACTCTCTAACAGAGGCTGGGAATATAGCCCTGCTGGAAAGTACTTTGCTGGCAGGTGCAGAGCTCTATGTTCCATCCCATGTACCAAAGAATAAAACAGGCCTTGTCAAATATTTGTTCAGTTATTTTGGGACAAAGTGAAAAATCTTGTCTTGCCCATTTCCATTGTGTATTAGATAACTCAGAAGAAGTAGATATGAGTCCCCATTTAATCATCATCAGGGAACCCATAGTAGTAAATACTGGCAAGGCATAGAGGATGGGTAGATGGTGGTACACAATGACATTATGCTTGGTGAAGAGACCCAGTCTTGGCACACAGGATTCCTGGAGGGGAAATGGTTTTCCTTTTCTCTAAAAGTGCACTATGGAGTAAAAGATATAGTACCATTCTGTCTATGATATTGTGTACATCATCTCCTACCATTATAAATATGGCATTGTGGCTTTTGCCTTTAATATCTTCCTCCAAATGAGTGACAGTCATGGGAGCACATGCCCAAAGTGTGCCCCAGCCTGTGTCACAGGAGAACTGACTCTCTGTGGACCAGTTGCAGTGAAGAAATTTGTCAACAGTGGCTGGTTCTAATTTAAGGCCTTGGCTGGTCTTGACAAGCCACTTTATGGAAAGGCATGATGATGTATAGCTTGCCCTGCTTCCACAGCTAGCATGTCGACATCACCCACCATTCTGCATATTTGCTTTGCTCTGGTCCAGAAATAACTGCTCCCCTTCACCTTTCCCATTCAAGGTTGTGTCCTGATCCCAATACATCTGTGTTTAGGGCAAAACTGGAGGGTCGTCAATTAATCTTATGCATGACAGTTAATTACTCCCTGAAGCCTCCTTCTCTCCTCAGCTGGCTGAGGAGGATGCCAACATCCTCCATCTCCCCAAGGGCTGGGCTCTCTCAGCATTTATTCTTCCACCTGCCCAGCTACACTGGTAGGGGATTTGAGGCTTTGTACTCAAGAAAAAGAGTGAAACTCTCTGTGTTTCATGGCTGCTTTGTTCTGGCATTTATTACGTATGACCTTAAACCCCCACCTAGGTATCTATTGCTAAAATGAAATGGTGATTTTTTTTCTCCCCCATTCTTGATTACAAAGTCCATCTTACCAGTGATGTTTCTGACATGGCCTAAACATTCAGACAGCCCTCTCTCCTATTCTGGTGTGTTATCTTATGCTTGAGGGTTTTCCAAGTAACCAAGCTTTGGCTTTCCTCCTTTAGCTGTATCGTAACTTCATTTTCCAGTTCTTAGAAATACACAACTACCAGAGTTATCAGCACTGTAACACCTGTGGTATCCTGGGCCCTAATTAGGGTGATACAGAGCATGCAACAGTGTCATGATTACTTTATATTTATATGTATAAAATATCTCTAGTCTCTGAGGAAAAGAACTCAAATATAAAGGACATTCAGTTTTATAATGATGTATGCCTATACTCCTAACACAAGGGGGCTGGGGATTGTTTTCATGCTGTTGTTGATGACTATGCTGGTCACAAAGGTAGTGAGGATGAAAATGGTGCTGATGAAGGTGGTAGTGGCAATGATGGCAATGATAATGGATGTGATATTTGTGTTGGTAGTAATGAAGATGGTGCTGATCTTGGTCCTGATGATGACATTTTACATTTGGATGGAATGCAACCTCGGGTTGAAAAGATTATTCTTGATATACCAGAGGTTTTGTTAAACTCATATTTGTGTTAGTGGAAATAATTTGCATTCTACATTTTGTTTTGTCTAGTGAATGTTCTTGCTCTTGAGTTGGAGGAAAATACAGACTTGTTGGCTAGAACGTCTAGACAGACAAAACTGGGAGTCTTCTGCCTGCAGGTGCTTGAAAAGTGGTGTGGATTCGGGGTAACGTTGGCAGGTCCGATGATGTGCTCCATTTAAGAAGGATATGGAAGTTACATAAGACATCTGTGTGGCTCATAAAGAAAGAGAATCATTGCAGAATGGGAAAGCAGAGAGAAAATGACCTGCCTACTGAGCAGCAGCAAGACTGAGGGAAAATATCATGGATGGGCACTACACAAGAACAAGGGAACCAATTAGAAGTCAGGTAACAGATATATGTTATTTAAACCAAATGTCTTCCAGGTAGGCACATGGAGAGGAGTAATTTTCTATGGTTTTTTCAAGGACCTCCAGATATAATGAGAATTCTCATTCATGCTTTACAAAGCAAGGAAATACTGTGGGTTGCTTGTGTCCATTGTCCCTGGCTCCCAAGTCCACTGAATAATCTATCAGCCCCCAATGCTTGCCCTGAGGCTTGCCAGAGTTACTACTGCTCTGTAATTTCATGTGTCTGTCTGTCCGTACATATATAAATGCTTCCCAGAGCTGGTAGCAGCAGGTGTCACACTTGACTTGAGCTTAATCACACACATACTTTGTCCCTGGCTTACCACCTAGAGGGGCAGGAAAATGGAATAGAAAATACATTCCCACTGGGCTCCTGAGAGCAGTTAGGAGGTGAATGCTTTAGTCTGATCACATTCTGCCTTCTCTGTGAGAAGTCATCAGGCACATAGACGCAGGTGTAAGGTGGAACACAGGGTTTGCCAAACCGACCACAAGCTCTGTGGTTGGGATGGGCAGAAGGCGGGTGTTGTAATTTAACTGTAAAATGTGATTGCTGATGGCTTCTTGCCTACAACACTGGGATAACCAAAAAACAAATGAAAGCCAATTATTGGGGTTCTCAGTGTACTAGAAATGGTCACATGAGAATATTCAGAAGGTAGGATTGCTTGACATCCTTGTGGTTCTGGCACACCTTCTTTGGGGAAATGAAATTTGCTGTGGGGTGTAGCCCAGGTTACTATTTGATGCCCTTCACCTAAGAAAAACACATATCGTGTTCCATCTGATAAAAGCTTGTAAGAACCCACAGTTGCTGCCAACCCTTCCATGTCTGGTCTACATTAGCAACCTCAATACACATTTACTTATTTAATCTCCACAGGATTTTGCTATCTCCATTTTACAAGAACACAGATCTAAAAGATTAGACAGCTTATCTATACTCAGATGCCTAACTAGAGCCCAAGCTGTAACAGAATGATTGAGAGCCTCTCTTGGTTTACTAGGAAAGACACGAGCTAGTTGCTTGTTCCTGACAGGGAAAGAAGTCAACACTGAGGAGCTGCCTGTGTGCTTGCTTCTGCTCTTCCTGTGGTCTCAGTGTCCCTATGCCAGGTGTTCCTAGTAACTGCCCTCATCTGCCCACACTGTAAGCTTGTTTGTCACTGCACAATGGACTGTGGTCTTATATACATAAGGAGCTTTCCTCCTCTGAGCACACAGCTTCTGAAGTTAGAGAGACTCATGCTCCTCGTGACTGACACAGCTAGATGTGAAGTATGACTGTCAGGCTTTGATTGTGCTGTTCTGTGGTTACTAGGTTTTGTAAATGTTAGTAGTGTCAGGTAAACATTTCTTTTTTAAACTGCTGAATCCTCATGGCTTACACACATGCACCCACCTTCCTTACAGGGAAGACTGTGCTTTTTAAATGTCGTGGTAGGGATGAAGAGATTGCTCAACAGCAACACTTGGTTCTCACACAGAGGACCTGGGTTTTGATGACCCGGCTCCACATGATGGCATCTCTAACTCTAGTTTCAGGAGATCTGATGCCCTCTTCTTTCCTCTAAGGGCACTTCTTGCATATGGGGTGAATACATACATGTAGGCAAACCATTATTACAAAGAAAACAAAATTCAGCACATTTTTAACATGTTGCTTTGTAGAACATGAAATTCTATAATTACAAAATTGAGTTCACTGTGTCTAAGATCTCATTTGTGCCTGGCCATATGTGAATTCATAAAAACTCTTGATATAATTGCTAATCTTTGAAGCTGATTCTATATTGATATTTTTTCATAAACAAGAAAAACATTCTGCAAGGAACATGGGTAAAAGAAGATTTATTAGAAACATATTAGGTGGATGTAGCTCAGTTGGTCGAGTGCTGTGCTAACATACATGAAACCTTGGATTTGATTCCCAGCACCCCCCAAAAAACACACAAACAAACAAACAAACAAACAAAAACTGGACATAGTAACATATACCTAAAACTGTAGCACTCAGGATGGGAGACAAGAACATCCTGAGTTACATAGGGAATTCAAGGTCAGCTTGGGAATTCATGAGACTCTGTCTCAACAAAAAGGACATGTAAAGAGGTACCTGAAGGCTGAAGGTGTCAGCTGTAAAAGCAAGCTTAGGTTTGGATTATGTATGCATGTAAGTATTGTGTGTGTGTGTGTGTGTGTGTGTGATGTATGTGTGTATGTATGTGCTTTTTAGAGTTTCAGTAGAAGGTCCTTACCTGGACTCTGTCCCAACATTGTCAGAAGGAATGACACCAATGTCTCACCTTCTGTGTGGCCAGCTAGAGCCACACATCTTCCTTCATTTGGGGAGACTAAGGCCATAAAAGAAACTGGAATACTACCCATAGAAAATATGACTGTTGGTACTCCACAGTTGGAAGCAAGGTATGAAGGTTATACATAATTCTAAGCCACTAGAGACACACAAATTGGCATACATTTTCTGGAGAGTAATTTGTCAACTTGTACCTAAACCTTTTTACAATGTTTAGATCTTTTAATCAAGGCTTCACTTCCTGGAATAGAGGCGGGCTGCAATCAGGCAGGTGGGAATGCATCATGAGCTTAGTATTCACATGCCACTGTCAGTGGGCAGGAGAAGTATCCCACAGGGGGCTGGTTACATGACACCAGTTAGAAGCTGGGGAGGGAAAGCTTAAGGGATTTGTGACTTCAGCTCCTGTTACAGGCAGTGGCAATTAGAGATGTTTAAAGAAGGTACCCTGTACATTTCAGATATTGTTCATACAACTTTTTGTTTGTTTGTTTGTTTGTTTGTTTGTTTGTTTATTGAGATGGGATCTCACTATGTAGCCTGGCTGGCTTCAGCCTCAGGTTGGTAGTCCAACTGCCTCAGTCCCCTGAGTACTCAGGTTACAGGTGTGCTTCCATACCCAGCCAGGGATCCTGCTTATCCTTGAATTCTACCTCCTCCACTGCTCCCCTCCTTCTTTTACTCTTCCCTTGTTCCTTTTCCTCCAGTTCCTTCTTCATCTCTGTCTCTCACCTTTAGGCCTTTTCTTTCTTTCTTCCTTCTCCATTACTCCCTTCCTCTTCTTTCCTTCCTTTCTTTTCCCCTCTCTTCCTTTCCTCCTTCCTTTTCATCCCGTCTTCCAATCCCTCATTCCATTGTGCTTGCTCCCTGCTCTCCTTTCTGCCTTCCCCTTCTCTCTTTCCCCTTGCTTCTTCCTTTTTCCTTCCTTCCACTTTCTTACTTCCTCTCCCTCGTCTTTGCTTCCCTCTTCCTGTGTCCTCCTTCCTTTTTTTGCCCCTTCTCTTCCCTTCTCTCCTCCTCATTCCTTCCCTATACCCTCCCCTCCCTCCTTCTCCTTCTGTCCCCTCCCCATCCCTTCCCTACACCCTCCCTTTCCTCCTTCTCTTTCTAGCCTCCCCATCCCTTATGCTCTGCCCCCTTGACTAGTTATTATGCCTGCTAAGGGCATACGTTATTTCTAAGACATGCTTGTGGGCTGACCTGGGAACCATGCAGCTCTTACAAGGCTAGTCAAAATAATGTAAGATTTTTAAATATTTATTTATTTATTTTTGCCATACACTTAGATGTGATATGCAATATGATGCATATTTTCTCCTGAACTGCATTTCTTATATCTGGGCATTGAGGAATTCTCATGTTCAACAAATCGAAATCATAGAGTTGGGACTCAGCACTGAAGTCCTCCTAACATGTCATTGGAATCCTGTTTGGGTTCTGTTGAATTGGTGGTAATAGAAGCAGAATTGTCCTTTGGAATCCTAGATAGTTAAGCCTCAGAGTTAAAAGTTCTCTTATCACTCCTCTCACCAAGGTTATTGAACAACTTCTACAAAACCAAATATTTGTTTTCTTATGGAAGTTGTTGGAAAGTTGCCAGACTAGAAGTGTTCTTGCAGCTAGAAAACCTGGCATCTCTTTTCTTTGAATCAATTTTCAAAGATTACTCGGTCCATACTGACTGGAGACCCATGATATGGGTGTCTGTGTGTGTGAAAGATGAGGCTGCACATAATGTATGGCTTCCAAGTTAATAAGTACCTACTCTACCCCAAACAGAGACCACAAAACAAAACATTGTTAGCCTGGAAGCAATGAGAAGGAATGCCCGTGCTGGAACCCAAAGAATTATCATTTCATTGCTTTATTTTGACCTAAGTTGGTTGTTCATCAAAGGATTCAGATCCTCATTGTATTCGGAGAATTGTTTAAGAGGTATGATTATGAAGATGTTGTCCATGACTCCTGTAATGATTTCTCTTAGTCTTTAAAAGACTGGTTTCATATTCTAGTCTTGGAGGCATTTCCCATCTGAAAACTCACTGCCCTCATCATGTTTACCACTCTTTGCAGTTGTCTTATGTGTTTGTTTTGTTGCTGCACTATCTGTTTCTAGTAACCAGGATGTATGCAGTCAGACCAATGCCCTGGACCTCCTGACTCACCCTGTTTTCCTAGCATGCAGTGCATTCTACGATAAAATACACACATAAAGTAAACATTTGGAGAGGGAGTTGCAATGAAGGAGTGTGGAAGGGGGAAGGTGGTGGAGCGAGGAAGAGGAAGTTAAGAAGAAAGTAAAGGGAGAAGCTAGAAGGAAGGGTGAGAGAAGGAAAGAGAAAATTGAAGGAGGAAGGGAGGTAGGAGAGGGAGGGAGAGAGGGATGAAGAACAGGGAAGAGTAAAAAGGAAAGGCCATTGGCAAGTCTCTCAGATGATAAATGGTTATTGAAGTGAATGGTCTTGGGGCAGCCTGTGAGGAGTTGGGGGTTGTGAAAATAGTGTATTTGATTGTGTATGTGAAGTTAGTCTGTGTATAATGCTGTGACATGATAACATGAACTGGGTAACTATAAACAACAGAGACTCATGGAGTTATGTTCCCAGATTCAGGGTTTGGCTAGTTTTGCATCTGGAAGTCATGGCCACAACTTGAGGAGAGAAATAAGGCTGTGTCCCCACATCATAAAATGAATGGATGGAGAGAAAATAGATAGCTTTTCCAGCATTTCATAAGGATATTAATTTCTTCCAAGAGGGGTATATCCTCATGCCTGAATCACCTCCTAGAAGCCCACTGTTAATGGTATAGTGGTAAGAGTGTAGTTTCAACACATGGGTTTAGGAAGGCACATACAGATTCAAATCCTGGCATGCATGAAGCTCTGTGACAGTGGCACAAAAAAAGGGAGGCATTATAGGTTTGAAGAGAAAACTGACTCTAGAGAAATGTCCAGAGACCTACAAGACTGACCCCAACTAACAATTTGAGCAACAGTGGGAAGGCTACCATAAATTCCCTTCCCTGATAATGAGATTGATGACTAACTTATCCACCATCGTAGAGCCTTCATCTAGTAGCTGATGGAAACAGAAGCAGACACCTACAGCTAAACATGGAG
Organism: Cricetiscus sungorus; assembly: GCA_030556225.1. Taxonomy (NCBI): domain Eukaryota; kingdom Metazoa; phylum Chordata; class Mammalia; order Rodentia; family Cricetidae; genus Cricetiscus; species Cricetiscus sungorus. The sequence goes on along the minus strand of JANBXA010000069.1, from coordinate 7,624,088 downwards.
CAACTGGAAATCCAGATGCAGAGAGGGAGGACAAGACCAGGCTACAGAAACCCTGACCTGAACCTGACGGTCAGCTACAGACAGCTGACCTGAACGAGGGGGAGCTAATGGGCCTCCAGACTGATAGCTGGGAAACCAGCATTGGACTGACTCAGATCCCCTGAACTTGGGTCTCAGTTAGAAGGCCTGGACAGTCTAAGGAACCTCTGACAGTGGAACCAGGATGTATCCCTGGTGCACATAAGGACTTTGGCAGCACATTCCCCATGGAGGGATATACCCTTAACCTAGAGGCAAGAGGGAGAGCCTCATTCTTACTTCAAATGACAGATTTTGTTGATCCCTCCTGGAAGGCATCACCCTCCCTGTGGAGTGGGGGGAATGGGAGGGAGGGAAAGAGAAAAGGAGGAAGGAAAGGAGAGGGAACTGGGATCGATATGTAAAATAAGAAAAATATAATTAAAAAAAAAAGAACCAGAAGTGATGACTGAATGCAAAGATGAATACATCGCAAATGATTTCATCAATATTGGCTTTGAGGCTAGAAAACAATAACATTCCCGTTCCATGTCCTTATCACAAACATGAGTGCATGCACACTGCATAGGGGAAGTGAGCCATGCAGTGTCCACCTGAAGTGCAGTACGTACCACCCCACCAAGTTTTTATTTTGGCTTGATCCTAAGCTCCTCTTTCTCTATGTTTAACTCTTCTCTACTCCTTCTTAAGCTAATGTCATATGAAGTTTTTGGTTTTGAAACAAGCATCAAGCTTCTCACATTATGTTTTGTTGACAACTCAGAAATTTCCTGCAATGGGTTGCTCAGAGGTCTCCTCAAAGAAACAGCTTTCTGCTGCAGCTTGAGAGCAAGGCTAATGAAATAGCTAAGTGAGTCAAGAGCCTGCCATGAAAGCATGAAGACCAGAAACTGTGCTCCCTTCATGCTGAGTTTCATTCTTGCATTACATCAAAGGGAGGACTTATGGGATGATGCTCATGGGATGCTGTAGCCACCATTGCATGGTTGGGTACAGCGGCTCTTACTGAGATGCTTTGATTGGCACACATGGACTCATTCAGCTTCTGCCACAATGCCTGTCCACTGGTGCAGTGAAAGGGCCTGTTATAGCAGAGTTGAGGCATCAGTCAGCACATTGCACTGGCATGTGCACAGGCCATGCTTCAGTGACTGACAGCCTTGGCTACAGCGACACTTGTGTGGTGACCGCGGAACCGGTGCTTTGCATAGAAAAGTCATAATCATCATGATAGTGAATTAAATTTACCTAGAGTTACTTTGTTCAGAGAAGAAAATTCTTCCCTTGGAAGCAGACTGAAGTTTTCAACATTATTACACATGTATGCATCTCTTTTTTGTGAAACAGCGCTTTTCTTTTGAGTGAATGCATTTATTAGAAAATATGTATATATTGAATCTGTCTTGGATGTGCGCACACGTGTAGTATACAAAGCAGAATTCATATGCATAGTGCAGTTTTCTGTTCCCATGCTTACTGTCCTTGGGCTTATCTTCCCCCATTGCCAGCCTTGAAAACAAGGATAAATATTCAAATCATTTGTATGATTTTATGAATTGTGGGTTGCCCATTTTTAGGCATCCACACTGAATCACATGTGTGCCTTGAAATGCTTTTTGTTTACGATTTGTGACCTTCTGAACTATACTGTTGTCCTGCAGTGGTGTGGAAACTCCTAATCTTGGGAACTTGTTTTGCTCATGGCAAAACCCGCATATTTCAGAAGACCAGAGAGCCTAGGGTTTGCCCTCTTAGTCTGTGTTCTGCCTGGTGACTCATAGCCTAGCTGTGTACTCTCTCTCTCTCTCTCTCTCTTCTCTCTCTCTCTCTCTCTCTCTCTCTCTCTCTCTCTCTCTCTCTTCCTTCCCCCTCTCTCATCTTTTGAAAGAGGTGATAGCAATTATTTAGTATCTAAAGGGCTAAGCACATTGGCACAGTATCATATCTCATACTTGTGAAAATATTTTTCTTATTGAAGACTCTGCTTGGGGGTTGGGTGTGGCTCAGGAGGTGGAGGGCTTGTTCTGAAAATGTGAATACCTGAGTATCATCACCAATACTCATGTGCAAGGCCAGACATTATGGCACATGCTTTAATCCCTACCCTGGGGATTAGGGACAGGAGGATCCCTGGAACTCACTGAATAGACAAATCAGAGGGCTCCAGGTTTGATGAGACATCCTGTCTCAAAAAATCAGTTGCAGTGACTAAGAAAGATAACTGACATTAATGGCAGACATACACCACACACAATCACTCATGTGTGCATATATACACACATGAAAACATACACAATCCACACAAAATATTTATAAGAGTCTGCTTTATCAGTGTTCCTCTGCTGTTTATCTCAACCTTTCTCATCTTGTAACTAAACTGTCATTTCCTTTCCATGTTTCATGCTCTACTTAGCCTGTACTTTGGCCCATATGGATGGCTGTACCTTGAATTTCCTTCCACTTGACTGTACATCCTTTCCACCCTCAAAGGATGCCAAAATCCTGCCACCTTCACAAACACTTCCTAATTCACTCATCCAGAATCTTCCCCCTTCTTTATCCTGGGCTCCATTTCCTGTGGCATTGTCCCTAACTTCTGTATCTCTAGTCCCTTTACCTCACCTGTCATTGCCTGTCACATAGTAAGTGCTTAGTAAATACTGAGAAAAGAATTGGAAAACTAGGAGCCATGTGCCACATGCCCTTCAGCCATCCGAGACAGCTAGATGCCTGCATTCCAAACTTAGCATGTCTCACTCATTAGGAAGTTGACAAGCTGCCTAACTGTTTGAACAGCTTCCAACACATTATAAATGTTTGGATAAAGCCGCCATCGATGCACAGTCATTGCAGAGCCAATAACAACTGACCTTGGCTTCCTCCTCTGTATTTGCATGTTTCTTTTTGCATCTCCTCTGAAGGCAACAGGAGAAACTGGTGAACAGCTGGGCAAGGAGGATGTTCTTATAGGCATTATACTTGAACTGATAGAAACAGGGATAGAAAAAATCTGGAATTGATAAAAACCACCATTGTGTTTGTGTGTCAGTTTAAGTCATTTTGATGTTATATCATAGTTATGTTCCTTAAGAGCAATGGCCACACAATTTCCTATTATTTGGACCATACAGATTGTAGAGTACAGTTTCTGAACCATTGCATTCTTGGTATGTGGACTTTGTCATATAGGTATGAAGTTCCTAAAGGTATATATGCTGAAAGCTTAGTGTTCAAAGCACTAGTGCAAAGGCTCATGAGGACCCTGACCTCATCAGCGGGTATATAACTGTGGTGTCACAGCTTCATGGATTATTAGCAGATTGTAGAACCTTGTTGAGAGAAATAGATGCCTGCCTTTACAATATGTCCTCTACTCATTTCCCTACCCCACACCCTTACACATAGTGGGACTCTGGATATATACCGTTTACATTTATATCTTGACCTCCACTCCATCCCTTTGTTTGAGGATGTGTGTCTCTGGATTCCTGCCCATAGAGTCTGTGTCTTGCCTTCTACTCCTTTATTAAGAACAGAGGATAAAGAATGAGAGCATGCTTGAGCTCATTTTGTTTTTCCTACTTACAGAGTTCCTAGGGAATGGTGCCACCCACGAAGTGCTGGGTCTGAAGAACTTCATTTAACATGATTAAGATAATCCCCAGACATGAGCACAGCCCCCCTTGACCCTAGATAACCCTAAGAGTCTGCAATACAGATGAATTGGGAAGCTTGTCTGAAACTCAAATATAGCTATAGTTCCCTAAATAATTGGGTATTTGGGTAGTTTATCGTATTGATGTATCTTTATTTAACACATCCACTGGTTTAATGAAGTAAGACATCTTCATTGAGAAAATTGCTCTAAATGAGTGAAGATATTAGTGGGTCATAAACATGCCATGAAATGGTTTTGTTCACTTTGCTTACTGCCTCCAGCAGCTAGGTACCATATTTTCCACATATCCTTTAATAACATCATGAGCATATTTTGTAACTTTCTGTTAATTTTGGTTATCCACATGAACTCCCAATTGGTATTTATGCCTTAGTTATTTCCTTATTTGCATTTAAACTTATTTTAATGATACTATAAAACTCAGATGTGGGGACAATGAGACCATTGGGTTTATCAGCTGTTAAAGAGGGGCCCCTTGGTACCCATAAGAAAAGTAACAGCAAGAAGATAGTCATTGGGGCAGGGTCATTTTCAAAAGTACCTCAGTAGAGCTCTCTAGAGGAACAGAGCAGATAGAATGAATATGTATCAGAACAGAAGTTATTAAGCTGACAATCTGGTAACTGCTTGTTCCACGAAGTCGGGTGCCTCAGCTGATACTGAAGGTATGGGACACTCCTGGAGAGTCACCATCTTCAGTTCACATCGGAATCTTGATGAAGCTGAGATCTGATGGTAGCGAGAAAGTAAAGGATTCTCTGTGAAATGTGAAGTCAGTGAGACAGAAAACCTGTCTTTCCCTCCATGCTTCCTTTTCCTGGGCTGCCCCTCTAGGAACCACCCCTTCTGAGTAGGTCTGCCTCCTTTGAATAATCTGATGAAGGAAAGTACTCATGGGTGTGCCTGGTGGTTTTATCTATTAGTTGATTCTAGATCCAGTCAAGCTGATAGTCAAGGTCAGCCATCAGATGTACCTTTGTTGCTGTTTCTTAGATGTGTCTTCACTTTCCCTGGTAGTCATGCTTGGCAGAAAGCAAAGTTTCATCATCCTCCTCTACTTGCATTTGCCTCAAGTCCTTCCTCAGTCTGTCTCCTGGTAGAATGTAGAATTGTTTTCAGACATCAACCATATTACTGCATTACAACAAGGAAAGAGCTCCCATCCTCCCTTTCCTGTCACTGGAAAGTGCTTCTGTTAACATGGGCCTGCAGCTCCAAGTGTAACCACTCTTACATGTGGGATCCATCTGTCTGAGTAAATGCATTGGCAGAGAGTGGAAAAGATGGCTTGGTGGGTAGATGAAGTGGCTGCATTACAAGCTGATGACCTAAGTTCAGATGACCTTCAAACAAGTACAAACCTCACACAAAAATATACACAAACATCTATAAAAATAAATTTTAATAAATCATTGCTAGATTTCTCTTGAGATCTATCCCTGCACTATATATTTAAAATACACACACACACACACACACACACACACACACACACACACACACACACACACACACACACACACGAAGCCAGGAAGGAGAGAGATCAGATTTGGAATACAGTACTAACTTGGATGGTAAAAGACTTGTCATGTGACCATAAGACCTCAGTTCTATCCCCAGAACGTATGTAAAAGCCAGGCATGAGGGAGTCCATATGTAATTTCAGGATCCAAGAAACCAATACAGGAGGATTCTTGGGGCTCAGGGGCCAGCTTAACCTACCTGGTGAGATTCATGTAAATGATAGACCCTTTCTCAGAAAAGGCAAGCACTTTTTCCTCTGAAGAATTGCACTCAAGGTTATTCTCTGGCTTGTACATGCCATGATCACACACACACACACACACACACACACACACACACACACACACACACACACAATGAATTCAGAGGAATTTGGAAACAGTTTCTTGAACTGAGAGATTTTAAATTTAATTCCATTGGCTTTTAGAAGCTCTCTACATTGGTGGATCCCAAGAGCTTGGTGCTGTGTCTGTGATTTCCCACAGGTTAGTATGATAACTGACCCATTTTCAAAGCAGATATGTTCTTATCAACCCTCCTTTTTCCTGTCTAAGAAGCAGGGCTACTTTCTCATGGACCGTAACAGGGCTTTTTAACCAAGATTTATAACATCAAAAGGGATTACATGAGAACAGAGTAATTATCCACCATGTATGACTATCAACCCAATTTGCAAAGGAGTGAAATTAAACTGCAGTTAATTACAGGGACAGTTTCAACTTTGTGAGCCAATTAGGGCTTATTGGTTATAAGCAACACATGGCCCTCACCCCGCCCATGCACTGCTTTATTAGGAAACAAAGATACTTATTAGCAATGATCAGGGAGCTTATAGGATTGAGAGGTAGCTGCTTAGCTGTGTTGGTAGCAAAAGTGGCACACAAACACCACAAGGTTTCATCCACTGGGAAAAATACATCATGGTAGCACCTTCTTCAGTTTTTGTGTTACTAAGCTACAACATTGGGTCTCAGGACAACAACTCCCATTGGCCAAGCCTAGGACATAGACCTCAACTCAGTTTTGAATTCATCTCAAGATATTAGGATCCTCTTCAACTGCCATAGAAGGCTAGAGAGACACTCAATGGCAGCACTTATCAACACTACATATAATAGGGAAGCTGTCACTCACCTAGGAAATGATTCCTTTAGGAAAGAGAAGTGATTGACAGACAGTCCATGAATCTTCTTCATTTACTTCACCTACAGAAGTCTCCTCTTCTCTGTGTTTCAGAATTGCCCCTGGCTTCATCCCAGAGAACCTCATGTGTTTTTCTATGTGATCTCAGCAATCAAATCATCTCTTGCCTGTGTTCTTTTCACCATAGATGCTGCTAATACATACCCAGTATTTAGTCTTTGATTTCTTCCCCGTCTTATTCTCTGATTGGCCTTAAACTCGCACACATCCAGATGGCAGTTTTTGCTACTCATAGATCTCTTCTTTAAAATTGTGATATAGATTTTCTTCAATTTATTATTATTATATACATGTATGTGTGTATGTGGTGTGTGTAAAGGAATGGAGACATATTATGATGTGTGTGTGTGTGTGTGTGTGTGTGTGTGTGTGTGTGTGTGTGTGTGTATAGGTCACAGGACAATTTTGTGGAGTCAGTTTTACCATCTTCATTTGCCTCGGTTCTGGGAATTGAACTCAGGTCGCCAGACTTGCCTATACATAATTCTACCCCATACTGGGCCATCTCAAAGGCCCATCAAAGACTTCCTATCTCTTTCCAGGCTGTCTACAAAGCTCAAAAGATCCATCCTGTTCTTCCTGTGCCTTTGGACCTGTTACTTTAAGGATTAGTAGGTGACTCTATATGGAATGCACAACTCTAATCTACCCTTGTCCTAATGCATCAAAAATAAACCTCTGGCTGCAAAACTTGCTTCCTTGGAGCCCCAGACAAATCTCTAAGTATATGTTGTAGTCTTTGCAAACTTCTGTTGTCTCTAGAGACTCCTGCAGGGAGGAAAATAATTGTGATTCCTGTTTTCACCAACATGCGACTGAGTACATTCAACTGTTGTATATGTTACTCACATTCTCATTTGTATCCTCTATCATCCTCCCCTGTTGACTTCAGATTGATGCATCATATGAAGTTGGATGGACCCTAGAAATTCTCCATCATCAGAGTAATGTGGCTTCAATGGTGTACCACATGAAAAAGGAACTCTGTTATGAAAGGATGATGGGGGCAGGGGAGGAGGCAGAGGCCTGTGACTGTTGATGGTGTGAGTGGTTCTCACTTTCTGTTTTTGAGGTATGATGTCAAATTGTAGTCAGCAGCAGCAGCAAGCAGCAACATTTATTCCACCGCAACAGCTTGCAGGCTCTCTGGATCTCTATGAAATTTTGAGGTTTCCATAGCACGTGTCTCAGCTGAGATGGCTCCTGTGAAGAGTGTTCTGAAGATTAAAGGGGAGTTGGTTTTTCAGGAGAGATTGGAATGTGGATGAACCATGGTCACGTTCAATAATACATTCTTGCAGCTTATTCTACTCCTGGGAGTTAAATAAGGATAACATCCCCAGAATCTTAGATTAACTTGGAGAACAGCTGAATGGCAAATCTCAGCTGTTTGTAGGAAGGATTTATTTTCTGTCTCTCCTAATCATCTGTCAGTCTGAGGCAAGTCGTCTCTATATGCTGTTTTCCTGAGGGAAGAAGCCATCCTGACTACTGTAGTCCAGCACTCACTACTGCTGTCACTCACACACATCCAAGGGGATAAGAGATAGTTTTTTCTGGATCTGAATAAGAATGATCATGGCCCTGACCCAGGGATATCAATTCAGATTACCCAAAGTTTCATATGTGGCCACAGTTTGATGGAATGTTTACAGTAACAGAATAAAGTCATAAATTGGGGCACAATTCAAAAACAATGGTGGAAACACCAGGTACTCACATTAAAGCAATGTAAAAGTCCCAGCTACAGGGGTCAGAGTCTGATAGCATCCTCTGCTTTTTAGATGGTGGAATGTATCTGCTTGCACATTCCAAAGGACTTACCTAAAGGTGGTCGCGAAGATGCTAGTCCACATGCAGAGAGGTGCAAATCCAAGTTTACTAGGAGGGATAAAGATGACCCAAGATAATTTAGCTCTAGTTTACTTCATTTCAACTTCTCTGAAGAGAGGGCTTTAATCAGTTAATCAGTCCTGAGGAAGATTAGTATGAGATGTGATGAGCTTCATTCACACTGCTTGCTCCACTTCTAGAGAAAAGATGTCCTGGTGAATATGCTGCTTGCACATGGTAACTAGTACTTCTCAAACTGTAGAGAGAATAGACTACTCTAAAGACATATATTCTGTTTATTAGATCTGGGGTGGATTCAAGTCTCTGATCACAACTGTCAAATGCCCCTGCTGCTAGGTGGACCATGCAAGGTGTTAACTAGGAAAAACATATGTAGCATGCAGATGGTTATGCCCTAGAACTGCCTCTAGAGGAGAAATGAGGCAGCCACAATTTTGTATGGATTGGGAGAATATTGATGAGTGAGAGTTAACATTATCTGAGAGATGACTATAATTGACTACTCACCATGATAAAAGCAGATTGTGCCAGGTGCTGGTGGCACATGCCTTTAATCCCAGCACTCAGGAGGCAGAGGCAGGCAGATCTCTGTGAGTTCCAGGCCAGCCTGATCTATAGAGCAAGTGCCAAGATAAGCTCCAAAGCTTCACAGAGAAACCCTGTCTTGAAAAACAAAACAAGACAAAACAAAAACAAAATCCCCCAAAAGAAAAGAAAAGGCAAGAGATAAAAGCAGATCACTGGGGTACTGTGACCTTAGATATATGGCATCAGGGAGATGGCTCTGTGAGCAAAGTGCTTAGGCTTTGAGAGTTCCATCCCCAGAACCTATATAAGAATCTGGGTAAGGCTGAATGAAGCCTTGAGCCTTCTCCCATTCAATGGTTTCTCTCATAGAATCCCGACACTGGAAAGAAGTTATCGGTTTCTTCTCTCCATCGACATTTCACAAACTGAAGATGATTCCCTTCCTGTCCCCTGGAGTAAGCCTGGTTATTTCTGTGTAGCTTGAGTCCCCAAACTGTGACTTTACAGTGCAATGTATTTTCTTCTTAATAAGTACTTCACTACTGTGCACTCTTGAAAGATGTTGAGGGGTGTGCCTCCGGTGACACTTACTCATAGTTAGCCACTAGATACTCATAGCTGCTAGAAATGATGCCTGGTCATAGAAGTTTCAAGCTCTGTTCAAAAATTTCAAGATTAGCAAATCTGTAGCATCTACACTGACAAACTTGTATGCAGTGTTTGAGACATGTTCGGACTTTAGTTATTCTTAATTAAAGGATGCTCTTTAAGAGTGTGGAGAGATGACTCAGCAATTGGGAGAACTTGCTGCTCTTTCAGAGGACTTCAGTTTTGTTCCCAGTGACTATATGGGATTCTAGGGGACTTTCCACCCTCTTCTGGCCTCCATGGCTACTGTACATACATGATGCACATACATACCTGCTCACAAAACATCCATATGCCTAAAATAAACATAAATGCATCTTTAAAAAAATAAATAACCCAAGTGCTTCTCATAGTCATAGCTTTTTCGTTCTTGAAAGATAATGGTTGATTCATTTTCAGTTGTATTTATCATTGTTTCTGCATCATCAGTCCCTTAACATGTCTGTTTCATTCCTCAAGTTTAGGTCTTTGATTATGTAATAGGAAAGGGGATCCTTGACAAAGCTTCCTTACCTAAGTATTCCAAATATTCCATATCACATCTGGAACTTAGCAGGAACTGAATAACATGCTTCTACACAGGGACCTTCACTTTTCTTTATGTACAGCCCTGCCTTAGGTGCACTATGAAGGGCACACAGATGGTTCGACATTCTTCTCCCTTGATATAAAGAGGAAGCTAATCATAGATTTTCCTGCAACAGTCTTTAAGGGGGACTTGTGATGAGCAGTATGAGACAGTAACCAGTCGAGCAGGGCTGGGTTCCAATGCAGGGGTTCTGAGAATGAACACTTGGAGAGGCCAGTGATGCCAGAGAGAATTCTGCTCTTCTTTCCCTATTGTCTCCTAGTCAGCACCTCTGTCTAAAGGGTGACTGACTACATGACAGAAACTGAGAGGAGCCATCAAGATATCTTGTTAGATCAACTTACTGACCAGCTCGTTCCCCTTCCCAAACTTCACCCCAGTCATAAGTCCTTAAAAAGTCCCAGACGAGCTAGCAGCATGATGTTATCACATTGAGGACCCTTCTGTGCTCACTCTCTCTCCTCTTCAGCTCCTACCTATAAATCTATAATAAATATCTCTAAAGCTCTCTCTTTAGAGAGAACCTATCAGTTTCATTGTCCATTGATTGTGCTGTTCACATTTGTGAGACAAGAACTTAAAAGCCATTGGCTTGGGGCTACTTTGGTGACTATGGAATTTCCAGGACCCTGGCTTCCCAAGACAGACTCTGTCATTCTAAGAGTTACTGTGACATTCTGGTATTATCTGGGATCAGCACAGTGCTTCCTTTGTATAGATGGGAGGCTCTGGCATTCTCAATCAACTAAGATGTGTTACTAAGAACATTACCAGTGCAAGCACAGATCATAAAGACAGAGGCTGCATAGGGACCAGCCTGGAAAATTCCCTGCTGCCAGAGAGCTTAGTCAACTGCAGGAGTAGACAATACTTGCCCCTTTTCCCTACCCCTCCTCATTTTCCTTTTCCTCCTTTCCACTTTACCCCCTATCCTTTGAAATGAAATCTTATTTTGTATTTTGGAATTCACAGCCATTCTCCTCCCCCATTGTAGGGATTATGGGCATGATCTAGTATGTTTGGTGGCTAGAAATCAAACATTAAAGAGACAAGTCATTTTTTTTTCTGCTAAGAAGTGATAGCGTGACAGTAATGTAGTATTCTGTAGTGGGTGCCTGAGGTGCCATAGCAAGGGCAGACACTCATAAGCCTCTATTTAGATATTTCTTTTTTCTAAGTACAATAGAAAGATAGTGCAGACTTTTAAATTGGGCAGGAATCGGAATAGATAGACACACACACACACACACACGTGTGCACAAACTTCTGTATATACACACGTGAAATTTATTTGACATTTAAGCATAGATGCAGTGGTTATATGTCTGAGGCCAGGCAGTAAGGGTATGAGTGAGTAGCTAGTGCTGCTGTTAGAGCATACAGATGATAGTAGCTTTATTACTGACCTGGAGTTCAAGGAGCAGAAATTGACAGAGTACATTACATTTTGGGCTCATTGTTATGAGCAGAAAATCACTGACATCTTTTTTTTTTTTTTTTTTTTTTGTCCAGGGCCAATGGTAGAATAGATTCCATCTAGTGGTGCTTGAAGACACTCTATGCTGGCTTAACCTGACAGTTGCTTTTTATTGGGTAGAAGATCAGAGCTTCCTCTGTGCTATAGGATCACTTCCATGTGTAGGACCAAGAAAGCAGACATGGTTCTGCCTTCTGGGAGTCACACTGCTTTTCTTCCTGGAGACTGCCTGTGAGCTTCATTAGCCTACCATTGACTTCCTCTTGATATATTAATGGGTACCACGCAGTGTTGAGTCACAGCTGAAGAGGATGTTTGTCATCAAAGTGTGACATGTGTTTGCTACCCATGACACCTGCTCTTAGGCTTCTCCTTTCCCTTCTTGGGCCATCATGACTTTTGGCAATTATCACAAACTAATTTCTACTTGGTAAGTAGGGTCCCCCCATGTAAATAAGCTAATTATCTAAGTGTTTATCATGTGGTGGAAGTTGTAATAAAGACAGGACATATTTATATCCATCCCTTAAGTCAAATATGTTAACATTCTTTAGGAGGAAGGAAAATTACTCTGATTTAATCATTAAAAATCCCCCAAGCTAGCATCTCTTACTCACTACTCCATAGCTAGGAATTTAGGAACTCTACCACTGAAAGAAACAAGACTGCCCATGGCTTGAAAAATGGAAGAACCTTGAAAAGGTGAGAGCTCTCTGTTTACATTTATCTTTATGGCCTTGGAGAGGGGCAAGACTTGATCAAAACAATGTTTTCTTTCTTAACTCTGACTCCATGCTCCATGTAGACTTTTTCTACCTCTGAGCCTCTCTCTACACACCCTAGATCTTGCATGTTTTATATCTCACTATGACTCAGAGATGCTATCTGCCTTGTTCTTACTTAGATACCCTTCTAGCCTAGACAACTTTTGCCTTGCTGGAAAGATGTGCCCTGTGAGATAAGGGAGTTGGATTATGGGAAGATTTTTCTATAAGGCTTATTCAGAATATTATGGAATGTTTTAGAGAGAGAAAGATCTGTATGCGTGTGTGAGAGTGTGTGTGTGTGAGAGAGAGAGAGAGTGAGAGAATGTATATATACCTGTGATGTATGTTCTTGTATGTGTATATATGTGATGCACTTACCTATGTAGACACATGTAGAGGAGAGATGTTGACATTCAGATGTCTTCCTGAATCACTTCTTCATTTACAAACAAACAAACAAACAAAACCCCCCAAAAAAACCAAAAAAAAAAAAAAAAAAAAAACACTCTCTCACTGGAACTGGACTTCTCTGCTTTCCCCAGACTGGCTAGTCAGAAAGCCAAAGGGATTTTCCTGTCTCTCTTCCTAGAACTGGGGTTACAGTTGCAAACTGACACAAGCAGCTTTTATATGACTGTTCAAGAGCTCAACTCAGGTCTTCATGTTTGCAAAGCAAAGTATTTACATGACCCACTGAGCCATGTCCCTAACCCTAGACTCTTTCAAAAGATACTACACAATGGGTTATCAGTGAAGTTGCAAAAGAGCCTCCCTGAGAAAACAAGCCACATTGGATGGAGCCCTCTCTGTGGGGAGAAGGCTCAGTCAGCAAAGTTCTTCCCACACAAGCATGAGGACCCGAGTCCTGCTCCCCAGTTCTCACAGATATATGGGGAAATAGCAAAACAGGTCTGTACTCCTAATACTGGGGAACAGAGGCAAGAGGATAGCAAGAGCTCACTGCCAACCAGTCTAGAGAAATCAATGAATTCTGTGTTGTTGAGAGACTCCTATTTGGAAATAAAAAAAAAAACATAATGGGAAGAGTGATTAAGGAGATCAGTTCTCACCTCCACATGCATGTGCACATGCACACAGACACACAGACACACAGACACACACAGACACACACACACACACACATAAACACACACATACACACACACACACACACACACACACACACACACACACACATACATACCATGTACAGACATAAACACCATAAGGAGGAGATAAAAGGATAGCTGAAGATAAAATGGTCATGTAGGCATTTCAGAACCAAAACCCCAGGGCACTTGCTTTGTAAATCTTAATGTTTACATAGAAGCAAAACACTAGATTTCTGGAGTGTTTCCCCCAGTGTTCCTATCTTGGATTGTCATGAATTTGAGTTCTTGAAGGCTAGAGCACCAACACCAGTGGGATATCTGACATCTGAGCCCCTGGAGGCTGCTTGGCTATCCATCATTCAGGGAAACCCTTGTTGAAGGTGACCCACATTTAACAGTGCTGTGGTACTGCTTTGTGGACAGGGAGTTACACCTGGGTCACTGTGTAAATGATTACAGGAAATTCCCCTGGTGATTTTGAGTGGGCTGAAGACTGTCTAGATGCAGAAGAGCAGATGAAGAAGACTCCACTTCCCAGGAGGAAATTCTTGCCTCTGCATGGTCTCTTAGTGCTTGGGGCAGTGTAATTTAGTGTGTCTTCCTTCAGAAGTATTGAATGTGAATTCAAGCCTAATCGAATACTCATCCATTTTAAACACTAGTGTAGGCGATATTTTTTTACTTTCCTGTAGTGGGATATTCACTCTGTTGCACTGACCATGAACTAGGTCTTGGGTCTGGAACCCCAGAGCTCTCTCTTGCTTCCTGGACGAGACAGAGAGCATCTGGTGGCATCCTTGGGACAGGAACCTGCTGGCATTCATCTGTCTCTGTTGTAAGTTATTTCTCCCTGAATAAACATCTATTCAGCCTACCTATTTTTCTAAATGCTTTTTATTCCATGATACTTTCTGGTGTTGTTTTAATTGTCCAGTTTTTTCATCTCCCTTCCTCTCTCATCCCTTACCCTCTCCTACTTACTTCTTCCTTCCTTTTCCTTCCTTTCTCGCCATGCCACTTCCCTTCTCTTTCTTTCTTAACAGAATCACAGATACCCATATCCCAGTCTGGCCTTGTTCTGCTATGTAAAACTTCTGATTCTTAGACTTCCATCTCCCAAGTGTTTTGTAGGCATGCACCAACACATCCTGTTTTATGCAGTGCTGGAAACTGAACTCTGAGCTTGATGCAAGTAGTAGGAAAGTAATTAAGCCATACCCTCAGGTCCTGGGGATGCTTTTTTAGTTAAATTTCATATGTCCCAGGAAAGAATGGATGCTTAGAAAACTAAGGAAAATTTCATCTTGCTGTGCCTATGCCCTGTCCTAACTAATCACGGACCTTTAACACAGTTATTTTATTTTTTCCAAACCTCATTTTTCATTTTTGTACCATAGAGGTGACGGAGCCGTTGCTTTGCTGAACACACCCCTCATCAGTACCAAATGGTCCTTGGTTCTGCTACTGTTGTTCTTCAGCTTCACCTTCCTTGAATTCTGTTGCTTTTGAGCAGCAGTGATGGTACATGTATGCTTTGATGGTTGTTAGTCAAGAGCTTATTTTGCAGAGGATGGTGGGAAGTGGTGATTAAGTACAGGTTATTCAGTTTAAACTAATGAATTTTTTTAACAGCCTGCCCATCTGTCAGAGAAGTGACAGGAGGCATTCCAACAGGACTGAGTTGAATTAAATTAGGAGATAAAAGTAATAATAGTGGCTTTCTTCCAAATGAGATGGCAGAATCTGTCTATGCCCCCAGGTCCCACTATTGATGCTTTGTCCTGAGATTCTCACATCTAGGCCAGTAATCTTATATATGGTCTCTCATCTGACATCGTCTCTAAAGCCAATACTTGTATAATGGCCTCAGAGATGCTTTTAATATTCAAATTATGGGCCCTGAAGGATGCTCAGTGAGTAAAGACACTTTCCTGAGGAGCTGAGTTTCATCCCAGGACCTACATGGTGGAGAGAAAGGATCAACTCCATACTCATGCTCTCTCTCTGTCTCTGTATATTTCTCTGTTACGCACACAGAGACTTTTCAAAAATGAAGTTATTTTTCCAAATTTTGCTGTATCTCTTTCTCCTTTGCAGTATTGAGTGAAATATCAGAAACACAATAAAGATGAACATCTGGTCCTGTAATTTTATATAACTGGGCCTGTTATCTCTGTCTATGACTCCACTTTCTCTTGAACCCTTTATGTCCTGGGTTTCAAATACTCTAGTTTCCACTCTAGACTTGGAAACAAATGCTCTCTTCTGCTACAAATAATTCTGTCTCCATTACCTGGTAAAGTTCACCCTAGTGTCCTTTCAATTTAGTTTCTAAAGGGAGGCATTCCTTGACCCTAAAATAACTATCCCTAGGTCCCTCAGTGCCACTGTGTTAAGTACATCTATACTAGTATGGCTTCTTGCTTAATCGCTCAGCATCTCTTAGTGACATCCCTCTTTGTAAGGTGCTATCAACTGTAAAAGACTTTCCACATTTGATATCTCAGTTAAGGCTTATAGCACTTTTGTTAAGGAGACACAGCCTGGAAGCTCTCCATGGTATAGATCAGTGGTTCCCAACCTGTGGGTTGCAACCCCTTTGGGGGTCAAATGAACCTTCCATAGGGGTTGCCTAAGACCATTGAAAAACTCAGATCCTTACTTTACAATTCATAGGATAGCAGAATTACAGTAATGAAGGGGCAATGAAAATAATTTGATGCTTTGGGTCACCACAATGTGAGGGACTGTATTAAAGGGTCACAGCATTAGAAAGGTTGTGAACTACTGTAGAAATGAAGAGTCCAGAGCTCACCATAGTAACCTTGAATGGAAGAACTTGATTTGTGCTGGTTAATTTTAAATGTCAATTGGACATAATCTAGAATCAACTGGGAAGATAATGTTAACGTGAATTGTCTAGATTAGGTTGGCCTGTGAGCATGTCTGTGGGGATTGTCTTGATTGTTAATTGATAAAGGAAGGCACAGCCATCTAAGGGAAGCACCATTCCTTAGTCAGGGTCTCATGGAGTGTATGGGGTGTATGAGAGGAGGAAGCTAGCTGACTACACACAAACAGGCAAGGATCCATGCCCTTATTCTTTCTCTGTTCTTGATGGTGGATGAAACTCTTTATGTTCCTGACTTAACTTCCCCATAATGATGGTCTGCAGCCTGAAATTGCAAGTTTCCTCCATCAACAGTTTTGGGGTTTTGTTTCTGTTTTGTTTGTTTGTTTTGGTCCAAGTATTTTATGACAGAAGTAATGATGAAAATTGAACATAGTATGAATTGCAGATTTCTTATGGCAATCCCAGGACTGTTTTGGCTTAAATACCGCACCTTGAAGGTTCTCTATACCATGATCTATAAGCAGTTTTTATGTCTAGGAGTAGATATCATTCATGAAGTACTCGAATACATTTTCATTGCTTTCACACTGTCTGCCACACTTTGTCCTGGAACATTCCAAGTCCTTTCTTTTCTGCACAAGGGAGTGTGTCACTTTCCTTGGACTGCCATGGGAAGTGACACCAACTGAGTTGGCAGCTGTTATTAAAATGTATTGCCTCACAGTTATGCTATGGGGAGACTCTTGTATTAAGGTGTCAACATGGATAGCTTTCTCTGAAACCTACAGAAAAGTCCTTGCTGGGATTTTCCTGGCCTCCAGTAATTAGTTAACAGCAATAGGCATTGTCTGGATGCTATGTAATGTCTCTCTCCACCCTCATGGGCCCCAGCATTCTCCCTGTGTCTTCACAGCTTCCTCTTTCTCTGTTTCTATATAGGTTGCTCCAGAAATATTCATCATATCAGATTACAACTCATCCTGATAACTTTATCTAAGCTTGATAAGTTTAACAAAAAACCTCTGTGTGGAGTTTTATAATGGAAGGGAAATGCTATGGCTCATAGAGAGGCAACTGAGATGACATTACCTTTCAGAGGAGTTTTATTAGAGCTACAGATAGCATCCCGGCTGTAGGCAACCAGGAAGGGACCCTGGAGTGGGAGAGGACTAAAAGATATAACCATCACAGATAACATGATTACAAGGGCCCTGAAGGAAGAGAGCCTTCGATTCTCTTCAGGTGCTAGAGTGTTAGGAGAGTTAGAACAAAATGATGGGCCTAAAGGAAGAAGCAAAAAGCTGGCAGTTCCCGCCAGCTCTGAGGAATCTGCTAGGCTTCTCACTCTTACAGATTTCCAGTGGAAGGGGTAGAAAGTTCCATACTACATGACCTAGCTTATGCTAAAAATCCACAGGCACCAATGAAAGAGTAAAGTCCTAATTCAGTGTTGTTTGGTGTCTAGGCAGTGGCTTATCAGTTGTAGTTTCAAAAGGCTTGAGAGAACCCAGCTTTGTGGGGAGCCACCAGGTAATGGTGCTCTCTGTAGGTGGCTTTGAGAGAGACTTCTGGGTGTGTGTTGGGAGTGGGGAGAGGTTACAGAACTGGTAGCAAGAGCAGTGATTCTCAATCTTCCTAATGTTGTGACCCTTAAATACAGTCCCTCATGTGTGGTGACCCCCCAACCATAAAATTATTTTCATTGCTACTTCATCACTGTAATTTTGTTACTGGTATGAATCATAATGTAAATATCTGATATGAAGAATATGTGATGTGAGATCCACAAAGGGATCATAACCCACAGATTGAGAACCGCTGAGCTAGAAGATGTTCTCACACACAGTAGGTCAAATTTTAAGGTACCAGAGGTTAGGAATTTACCATGGATTTCAGAGGGAACTTAGTTCAAACTACTGAGTAGGTCCTTATCCCATCCAGTTTGCAAATGGAACCATAGACTCCACAGAATGGTCAAGTTTCTCAGCTGTGCTGGACAATGCAATTTCACATACAAATTATGACTTGCAAGTCCATGCTTGGCCTATAAAAGCAGTTGTCACATTCTGAAGTTAAAGTTTAGTCACTAGTTGATCCCAGAGTCTGTCTGCCTGATGTGCTAGGTGCTCTATAATCCTTTCTCCAGCATGACCTTCTGCTGTTAACAACTGACTATGACTGCTCTGTACAAATGAGTTTTGCTCTACTTCCTAAGGACAATTAACTAAGAACCTGGTCATAAAACACTGATAATGACCAGTTTATCAGAGATGATTGCTGAATGGTACCTTCCTCCATAGTAATTAGGTAAAGTGGCTTTAATTGCTGAGAGCAACAGATACAATGTGGTTATTTCCCTCTTTATTCGTGGATATTAACAAATTTTTCTTGAAGTCGAGTATACTAACATCCTCCCCCCTCCCTTTCTCTCGAGGGAGAGAAAATAAGACAAAGCATTCTTCCAGAAATACAACAATGACAGTTTTTGAGGGCCATATTTCTAAAGCAAAGATCAGAGACAATCTGTCCAGAGCCACCTTCCCTTAGGCAGACAGCCGCAGTCCCTCTGGGCTGTATTTGATATTTATCCTCAGGATCACACATATCTTCCACGTCTACATCTAAATCATGGCCTTCAAAAGTGACTTCTTTGAACTCAAGAATGGAAGGGCTTTTACTTCACCAGACCCTCCCCCTCCCTCAATGTGGGGGATGCCCCTAAACTCCAGATTGGAATCTAGGCTGTATTAGACCTAAACTGGGAAAGGAAGAGGCAAGCAGCTAAGGTGCATACAGGTTGTAAGGTCTTTTTCAAGTCCTGAGTGCCAGTGATTTTACTGGTAACTTCAATCAGACAATGTATTGAATCACAATTTGCACAGACCTGCAACTGGCATGAATTCCACCAAGCATAAACATACTTTCTATAACATTGTCTAGAGTTAACTGTCAACTTGTTGTAGTTAGAGCTACTTGAGAGGGAGTCACAATAGACAGATTGCTCAGATCAGATTGGCCTATGAACATGTCTATGGGAGATTATTTTTTTATTTTATATAATGTTTTTATTTAAATTGGAAACAAGCTTGTTTTACATACCAATCCCAGTTCCTGAGCACCTGTTCCCCCCACCAACCCTCATCCCATTCTATGGGAAATTATCTTAACTGTTACTTGATAGAGGAGGCTCAGCCTACTGTGTAGAGCCCCATTTTCTGCATAGTTAGGCCTGGGATGTACACGAAAAGTAGCTAAGTGCCAGAGACACAGAAATATGTCTCCACAGCTTTAGCTTCAAGACATGTTTGAGTTCCTGCCCTGACTTCCCCCTAAAATGAAGCTGGAATTGTGGGCCAAGTACACCTTTCCCACTCATAAAGTGATTTTATTGGAGTGTTTTCTTGCAACAGAAAAAGGAAACCAGAGCATGACAAAAGGGTAATTCTCTTCAAAATTTCACCTCCTTTATGTGTTTGGAACACTGTTAGTCCTCCCAATACTCTAACTGTTTTTTATCAGTAGTTTATTTTTAAAATAATACATTTGGGGTGTGTGTGTGTGTGTGTGTCTGTATGCAGGGTGTATGTGTTTGTACACATGTATGTGTGTTATGGTGTTCATGCAGAGGTCAGAGAACAAATTTCAGGAGTCAGTTCTTTCTTTCCACCATGGGGTCCGGGGAATTAGACTTGGGCTGTCAAGGTTTGAGGCAAGCACCTTTAACTGCTGATACATGTTGTAGCCCAAGCTTGTAGCTTTTCAGTCCATGTCTTTTGGTGATTATCAAATAGGCTATGGTGCCTGAGATTATTCTGAATCACTTTCACAGGTTAGAAAACTGTGTGGTACCTATGAGAGAAGAGATGACACTTCCAAAGATTGTCACCATATCACACACATAGGGGGAGCTGTGTGCTATCTTCAAACTTGCACGTATTTGTAAGGATCAGGGAGCCACAATGAGAACAGAAAGAGAATGCCTTGGGTTCCAGGCTCTGTGGTAATTAGGAACTATTTGGTGCCTACTGGAAACTGTTAATAAATAATCTCGAGGAAAGTTGAATCGTTAGATGGAGACGTTTCAGGAGTACTGATAAGTCTTGATGCCAAGAGAGCTCTAACAGGTCTTGTAAGAAGATGTAAAAATATGAGACCACTTGGGAGCAGGAAGGAAACTGGCAGGATTGGGAAGTGACAAAAGAAGTTAGGATGGGATAAGGATGATCAAAATATGCTGTATGTATATGAGAGAGAGACAGAGACAGAGAGAATAGGTCATAGAAAAACCCATTATAATACAATTAAGGTATGCAAAAGGAATAAAGTATATATGAAAATGCCAGCATGAAACCTTGTATATAAATTTTTGAAAGGATAATTTTAAAAGGGATTGTTCCTAGTATATGTCTTCTGTGAAGAGTTATAATTCTCTTGGCGATAATGGCAAAAAAAAAAAAAAAAAAAAACACCCAGGAAAAAAAATATTGACTAATTGATGTCATGTGTTTAATTTTGAGCCAATCTCTAGACAATGGCTGGGATTTTTGGATTAACTGGTCTTGAGTCTCATTGTCCATACAGAGATGTAGAATTTCATATAAACTTTAGGGACGAGTGTGGGATCAAAGATCTTCCTTGTCAGATCCCAGATGTATTTGGATCCCAAGCAGCATGGGTGTTATTTCTCAAGCCCTCATTCACAAACTATTGAAGTGAGGGTTTCTAATGGGCCTGAGTGCATCAAATAGGCTAGGATGGCTGGCTGGGGAGTTCCAGAGATTCACCTGCCTCTGCTAACCAGCACTGGGACCCCATGGGTTCTGGGTATTTAATCTAGTCCTATGTTTACAAAACAAGCACTTTACCAATTAACCTAGCATTCCAACATATAAGCAATTATAAGAATTAAATGCAAGCACATAAGTCACATACAGTATATATCAGATGTAATGTATCTAGATATATATTATAGAGCATATTTATTAACATGCTTTCATGTATGGTACAGGTATATAATAAAATACCTGATATAGTATGGATTACATATAGTCCCACTCTTCCTTGGGTCTTTTTTCTAATTAAAAATAAAAAATTACCTATAAAGAAGAAAGTCACACCAGACATAATACCTCCTGGCTGTTATCTAAGCATTTGAGAAGTGAGGCAGGAGTTTGCAGTGAGTTCTGTGCCAGCTTGGGATATAGAGTGAGACACTGTCTCTAAAGAAATAAACAGCATTACCCTCCCCATAGTCCTGTGAGGGTTGGCATTTAATGTTATTTATTTTGACAAATAGGTGGTAGTGACTTTGAGTCCCAGGCAGAATCTCTGCGTGCATAACTCCAGAAATGTCCCCAGGTAACAGAATGTGCCCACAGGTCATGGAAGTCAGTTCTGCTAAACACGGAGGACTTTTATCTGTCTGAATGAATATTTCTGTGGCTTCTCTCTCTGGGTGGAATTGAGATGTGAGCAGGCAGGGCTGGGTTATCACCGTAAATCAATAGTTTTCACAGAGCTGTAGATTTCAAGATGACAGCATGTTTTGGTTTAAAATAGGGATGGTGAAGTTCAGCCTGGGTTGTGAGTGTAGGGGTAAGGGTGGGGCTCAAGAGAGAAATTGGAAACTCTGTCTCAGGTGGATTACAGAACTTGGGCTCACTTAGAGGAACACAAATTAGTGGATAATAAGAGGGAGGGTGTAGAGACAATTGATTTGGTGGTCATTTTTATTTCATTGTGATAAAAACACTAAAGGAAATCCACTGAGAATAGGAAATATTTCTTTTGGTGTTTGGTCTCAAGATCTCAGCACATAGTAGCACTATTATCTCTGGTATTTGGTGGGGAAGAACACTGTGGTGGATAACTCTATCATGCAAGAGTGAATTCATAGAAGACAGGAAGAAGAGGGAAGAGTGGATGGGAGAGAAAGGGAGAGAGGGAGAGAGGGAAGGAGAGAGAGAGAGATTGAGGGCAAGAAGACACAGAGAGCCCAAAATGTCCCTCTCAACTAAATGCACCTCTATTTTTATAAGGTATTCAGTGTCTGGTGTTGTCTTCCAGATACCCACCTTGTAACCCACAAGCTTCTTTTGACCCAATGGGGCTGAGTACTTAGGTCAATTACAAAAATCACTTATTTAACATGTGACAACTTGTAACTTGACTGTGAGGATCATTTTCTCATCAGTCAGTAACAGGGCACAAAACTCCAGCTCCTCCCTTTCCTCCAGTTTATACTATGGAGTTTTATAGTGAGGAATGAAAAACATGTTTGTTTTTTTTTTTTTTTTTTTTTTTGCTTACTGGAAAACAGGAAAAACCTTTATAACTAACTGAGGAAGGCCAAGATCTTTCCCAAAGTAGTGACCCTTGTAAACCATTGCTTTCAGGTGATGGAAGACTGAGACGTTTGGAGACACTCTATGTAGGATCTCAAAGGAAATAACGAGCAGAGTCTCAAGTGTAAGCCACCTTCTTGCACTTTGGACTTTATTATATATGATCCTGTTTGGGAGAAAAACAATAGTGATTTCTTTTAAAAAAATAATCTTCATTTGTTAGCATTAGAAACCATTTCAGGGGCTAGGATGATCGCTCACTTGGATAAAATCTTTAGTAGACATGAGGGCCTAAGTTCAAGTCCAGAACCCATGAAAACCTACATGTATGAGATAGTACACACTGGTAATCCCAGCACTGAGGAGGTTGAACAGGAGGATCCCTGGGTCTAGGTGGCTGCCAATGTCACTGAGATTGATTTGAGATAAAAATCAAAAAACCTGATTCAAAGTGAAGCTGGGTGGTACTTGTGCTTGGTACTTGTGGAGCAGTAGTTAGGATGGGCTTTTGCCATCCAAATCATGTCCATTGAGGATGGACTCTTAGAGGCCGTGGATGAAGGTGGTGTCTACCTCAGGACATTACACAGCCACTGCTAACTCTAGCACATTACTAATGATGGACCACCACACCATGGTGTTCCATATTAAAAGTGACTTTTAAAATTTTTATCTTCAGGACACTCCAGAGACTACAGTTTCCTGGTTGTGGTGTTGAGAAGGCAAGAAGGACTTTTACCTTCTCCATGTAATATCATTGCTCTTTTGCTGTCTAACACAAATATCCTTATGTATGTGTATATGTGTGTGCCTGTCAAATGCATATGTATATGCACGTGCATGTGTACTTGTGCTCTCAGCTGTCATTCCTTAGAGACAATGTACCTCCGGATTTTGTGGCAGAGTCTCTCACTGACCCAATATTTTCAAAATAGGCTAATTTTTTAGGTTAATAATCTGGCTGGTAAAATCTGTTTGTCCCTTCTCTACCAGTGCTGGGATTACAAGCATGTGCCATTTTACCCATGCTTTTTATGTGGCTCCTGAGATTTAACTCAAGTCCTTGTGTTGTGCAGCAACAACTTTGCTGATGGGACCATCTCCCAGCCTTGTCATCAATAATTACTTAGAAAATTTGGAATCCTTACTTTGATAATGTTTTGCTGACTTCTTATCAACCAGTCATCTGGGATCCAAATATATAAGAACTTCTCTGATCTCCTTTCATCCCATCATAGACACTGAGTGTGACCCATAGGTGCAAATTCTGGTGGAGGCAGGCATGGCTTACATCATAAGGAAATGTGAATTTAAGTACATAGATGACCTCTGGTTCTTCACAAAGCAAAGGGTGTCAACCACTATTGTAAGTGTATGTGTATGTGAACGGGGAGGGAGGGATGAACACACACACACACACACACACACACACACACACACACACACACACACACACACACACAGAGAGAGAGAGAGAGAGAGAGAGAGAGAGAGAGAGAGAGAGAGAGAGAGAGAGAGAGAGAGAGAGAGAGAGAGAGAGAGAGAGAGAGAGAGAGAGAGAGCTCACGGGCCCTAGTTATATGCAGGAGCCTTTAGAGGACAGCACAGAGACCCCCAGTGGTGCTGGAGTGCCAGGTAGCTGTAATCCTCCATATCAGTGCTGGGAACTGAACTTTGATCCTCTGAAAGTGCAGCAAACCACTGACCCATTTCTCCAGTCTTCATTGTCTCACTCTAAAAGGCATATCTCTATCACAGTGCCTGGTTATTAAGATCTGTTGTGTTAAATGCTGACTTCACTGGGCTTTGGGGTCATAGATATTCAGACTATAAGACTCTATTAATCCAGTCATTACTAGATGAAAGAGGCTCCTTATTAAAGACAGCCCCCCCCCTTTTTTTCTTGGGCCCAAAGTAAGAATGTTATTCTTACTTTGAGGCAGTAGAGCACTTCGAGACTGCAGAAATTTCCCATGGTCTTTGGAATTGTAATTTAAATCTTTTATCCCTCCAAAATGCAGGACATTTAATTTATTGGGATTCTTAAAAGGCCAGTAGTAAGCCCTGTCTTTGTTTAAACATGGGCAGCATTGACTTGGCGCGGGAAGATCCACGACCTTATCGAGACCCTCTGTCTAATTCTCCTGCATTCTGCCTGTGTCCAAAAAAGTTATCTTTGTCAGTTAGTGGGGGGAGGTTTTATTAGCTAAAGGTTCATTTGCTCTTCAAGTGACAGTATCTCTTCCGAATTGCCAGATGTTGTTCCCACTCTGCCTGCTCACCTTTTATTCTCACAGTGGCAAATGTTGGATGTGCTGAATAAATACTGGGCCCTGTCCTCAATCATCTAAAATAAAAAGTGATAAAATGAAAACATGTGGCTTCCGAGGTCACAATTGTCCCCAGGATGTCCAGAGCACATTAAGACTTGCGAATAATGGAAGGGAAATCTGCCATTCACCCTGTGTGCTGTTGTGAAGGCCTTTGTCATTTCTCAGATTCCATTTTAGATTAATGTACAACAAGAGATAGGGTGGCATGTCCTGGAATGGTGACATGGTACCAGGGTTCTATTGTTTTGTTACAATGGCATAATCTAGACAACTAAATACACTGGTCTACCATGGAAATTTGCATTGAGAATAACAAATGGCCAAAAGTAAGACTGGCTTTCCTTTAATACAAAGGTACTTATAGCAATGTACATGTCTGGGCTGGAGAGATAGATGGTTCAGTGGTCAAGAGCACCAACTGCTCTTACAAAGGGTACAAGTTCTGTTCCCAGCAAACACACTGGGTGGCTCACAACTCCATGAAATTCCTGTTTGAGGGGAACTGAAGGCCTCTTTTGGCCTCCAGGGGCACTGTACCCACAACACATACACACACACACACACACACACACACACACACACACACACACACGAGAGAGAGAGAGAGAGAGAGAGAGAGAGAGAGAGAGAGAGAGAGAGAGAGGGAGGGAGAGAGAGAGGGGGAGGGAGAGAGAGAAAGAGAGAGAGAGAGAGAAAGAGAGAGAGACCCTTTATACTTGCTTGCTATGACTTGTGTATCAGTTACTTTTCTCTTTACTATGAAATAATACCTATCAAAGAGCAACTTAAGGGAGGAAGGGCTCTTTTGGCTCCAGCATGAGAGGATCCATTTATCATGGAGGGAATTGCACAGTGGCAGGAGACACCATGGAGGAAGAAGCATGCAGCTGCCATTTCTCATTTTCTCACATCTAAACAGGGCAGAAGGCAGAGACAAGCTTTGAAGTGGGCCCGGCCTTCTGTGACCCACCTAGGGGTTCTACAGCCATGTCAATTAGTGCCACCAGTGGGTGACCATGTGTTCCAATATGAGTCTGAGAGGGGCATTTCAGACTCAATCCCTAACAGTCCTGACAATATTCTCAGACAGAGGGAAGGGTGGAATTCACTTCAGTGGATCATTTGCAGTGCTAAAGCTTCTGTCTTCCATTGTTGAGCCATGCATTAAATATTTATAACAGAAAAGAAGCAAGGAAGAGCAATCTGTCAAAACAGACGCTGGAGAATCACCATGCCCTTCTTTTGTGGTGATGTGTGACATGCATGAATTAAGATTTAAAAAGATAGGTAAAGCTGAATCTTGCTTTCACAATTGGGGGAAGATCTTAGGAAAGCTTTGCTAATGATTGCTAAAACTTACAACCAAATCATATTACATCAAGAAAGTGAGATGTGATCCAGGCTGGGGCAGGAAGATTTCACAGCCACAGCCTCTGCTTCTCCACGTTAGTACATTGTCATCCATCTTTCGAGCTGTGGTCCTTACTCACAGTCTCTAGTAAGTGGAATTATTAAAAGTTGGTGGCTGTTCGTTGTTCAGAAATGTGGAAAGAAATGAAGTGCATCTGTGGTTGTTGGCAGAGTCCATCTGAAAGGATGGCTGAACACTGCTGATTAATTCCCATTCTCACTCTGAGGAGATGGAGAGGTAGAGCATCTTCCTTTCCCTGAAGTAACCTCACTTCGAACCGCATCCTCAGCATTGGCTAAGGATTTCCCTTCTTCACCATCAATGTATTAGTTGTGAATCACCTCAGACAGTTCCATTTCAGGGCCTTGTTGTATTTGATGGGACAGGACAACATAGGCTAACATACTGTCTGTTTTAATGGTGTGGATTCTTGGTATTAGTGTGATCAGTACTTCACAATATTCCCTGGGCTGTGTGTTACTCACTGCATGCCTGAATCAACTTAATTAAATCCCTTCCTGCAGCAACTTCATTTGGTTTACTAGATGCATTACTGCACAATGCATTCCTAGGAACACTGTGATATATATATATATATATATATATATATATATATATATGTGTGTGTGTGTGTGTGTGTGTGTGTGTGTGTGTGTGTGTGTGTGTGTGTGTGTGTGTATGTATGTATATGTATATATATATATATATACATATATATATATATATATATTATGCATGGTGCCCCCTTTCTCTCTTTTTAAGACTCTAAATACGAGTCACTTTATACCAATATTAAGTTATTATATATTCCAAGCCAGTGCTTTACAAAGCTTCAGAGTGAACTACCTTCTGCCCAAAGGTTCTGGAAGACTGTGGTAGAAGCAGAAGAACGTGTAGATGTGTTAGGCCACTGATGGGTGGATGGCTTAATGTAGCCCCGCCTCTCGTTGTCCCAGGCTACAAAAGAAAGCTTTGCATGAGTGGAGAGTAAGGGAAGGGAAGGGTTTCACAGAGCCACACAGTGTGACTGATATCCCACTGAGATAGCCCCAACATCATCTCCCTTTGCAGGAAAAGAAGGGGAGTGTACTTGGACTGTGCAGTTTCTAAGGAAATACAGTTTCCTGCTGAGGAAATGGGGAAGTTCTATTTTTCAACCTGAGTCACCTACCATCTCAGAAGAACAATGGGGAGTGAGCTGTCTCATTCCGAACTTTGTCATGACCTTCAGAAGTTTTGCCTGCAAATCTCTATGTGGGGCTTTGCTTTTGTCCTGGGGATATGGCAGCTGTCATGTCAATGTCTAGATAAATTGTGCTTCATAACTCTCAGTGGCTAATTAAACTAAACACCACAAAGCATGTTCATTCTCTACTCTACTCCTTCTCTCTATCAGGTGAAGAACAAATTTCAATTAAGATGATTAATATGAATTTACACCTTGGTGTGGGCTTCCAGCTCAGGAACTCTAGCTGGTTATACATTTTGACTATTTTATTTAAACTGTTTCCAACCTGTTCATCTCCTGGAGTGGGGGCATTAGAAAAATTCTACTTCTCTGTCTATGATATTGGCTGCGTCTGCCACAGTAGAACAATTTCAGATCAGAATCCTCTCCCACAATGCTCCTTCTTCACCCCATCTCAGCTCAGGAATGCTCAGGAGATCCTTTTACAGAATCCCCATTCTCCTGCTTCCCATAACCCTAAGAGTGATAAGAATCCATTAGAGGAAAATAAATAAACAAAGAATAACAAAACAGGAGAAGCTCTCATGGAATTTGATGGCTCACAAGAGAGAAGGCAAACATGTGTGATGTATAAACTGGTCTTTTTGGGATGTGAGCTTTGTTGTGGATCAACTGGAAAATGTGAAGACAGGTGGGCAGGGTGGAAAAATATGCTACATTCAGCTTTGAATGGGGTTTGGGAAAAGCCTCCTTGTGATGCTGTATTCAGCATAGTCTAGAAGGAGATGAAGAAATGAACTATGTGGCTGTATATGGAAAAAAGAGCATTCCAAGTAGAAATAATGCAAACAAAGGATAGAAAGCTTGGGGAATATCCTGTGTTCAAGATATTCTGCAGGAGGACCAGAAAAGCTAGTGTGGATAGCTATAAGGAATTAGTTTGGGGACCAAGGGAGTTGAGGTGAAGAACAGACATTGCAGGAGTCTCAGATGATTGCTAGCGCTTTGGTTTTTTTAGTCAAATATGGGCTTGCTGTGCATCTTGAACTTATGACTGGGGCTTCAGCATGAAGAACAGAGCTTACGAACATTTGTTGTAGCCACACACTAGAATGGTCTGTTTGAGCCTGTCTTGTCCATTCACCATTAGCTGTAAAAAAAAAAAAAAAAAAAAAAAAAAAGACTGGAGAATACTTTTTCCATTCCTCAATGACTTCCCAGGATTCAGCATGGTATTCTCATGTCACTAATGCCTAAATAGTAAATGTTTACATACAATGCACAAATGAACCTCAGGGTGCATCAAGATGATCCTCAGTGGCATTCCTCCCTCCAGCCATGAACAGCTAGTGTGCACTGTCCATAACACCAGGTATGCATTGCACACAGCCAGTGTGGTGCACTGTTTACCCCCCTCCAGTCATTCACTGTACACAGCCAGTGTGGTGCACTGCTCACCTCTCCAGTCATTCACTACACATAGCCAGTGTGGTGTACTGCATGCTCAGAATCTCCTTGCTTGGTTATTATAAAGAGCCCTTCATCAAATCCTATGATTAAATGTCTATGCACAGTTATTGGTCTAGTTGCATGGGACTATTGTTTCAAATCAGTCTTGTTTCCATGTGTGATCTGTGAACTTTTGATATTTCCAACCAAAATAAATTCATTGATAATTCAGAGGCATTCCTCCTTAAGGTTTTATTTTAATCTGATTTGTGTCCATATATGCAGGTACCTTCAGAAGGCAGAAGATGACATCAAGTTCCCTGGAGCTTGGTTTACAAGTGGTTTTGCCCCCTGACGTGGGTTCTGGGAAGTGAACTTGGATCCTCTGCAAAAGCAGCCAGAGCTCTTAACTACTAGGTCATCTCTGCAGCCTACTTTAATATATTGTCTAAGTCGATGGCCTTGCTATGATAATGATGCAAGGGAAAAGGGGCTATCCTTGAAAGAACAGGCTCTACTCAGTATATGATCCATGTGTTCCAAATTAGTATGCTTGCCATTCAAGATACATATTTACCTGGTGGTTCTGCAAGCATTTGGTAGAATTGTTACAGTCTAGTAAATAAATAACATGTTTTTCAAAATTAGGATGTGTACCAAGTATGTTTATCCAATGGTCTGTAACAGTTCAAAGACTCATTTCTTGATCTTCCCTCTGTCAAACTGACTTAGGGGTTGTGTTTTAATATTGCTTTTAGTGTAAACATTGAATGAAGAAAAAGATTTGTGCTTTTTAGATGGGAACAAAGTTGTCATGTTGAACAGACCAATTTTAAAAAGGGAATTCAGTCCAGTGTTGGGAGGTAGTGTTGCCTGTCTTTGCTTTCCTGTCTCTCCCCCTCTGTTTCTGCCTTCTTCTCCTTTCCCTGTTTCTCCTCTTCCTCTTCCTCCCATGCTCTATTCTCCCTCCTCCCTATCCTTTATCTCCTCCTCTCTTTGTCCCTTCCTTCACCGCTTCCTCTTTTTTCTTTGCGCATTCTAAGAAGGATTTTTTAAAAATATACTAATATGTGTTTTTTTAAGTAATGCAATATAGCTTTGTAATGGGACTCATGCATCAATTTCTGGGTGTGTTATAGGGATAGTTTTCTTCATACTGATCTTGTAGTTCTGGAGGCGTTCAGATGTTGGATTCTGGTAGATGATTTAATCACAGTATCAGTAGCACTTCAGATAATTGAGTATGCATGACTTCAACATAGGTACCTCTCAGAGACAATAACCATATTTTCATCAGCTATCTCAGTATGTCATATAAGGATGAACTTTTCAGAAATGATGGTGAGGTCATCTCTAAGCTGTGGGGTATGGTGTTTTCTTAATTTTTGATGGTTATATTGAGGTGTCACTCATCTGTTGTTGGTCACTGGTTACTGTAGAGGTCTGGATAGATGCAGGAGCAGTCACCAAGAGCTTGTCATCCTGTAATGAAATGACTTAGTCATAGATGTGTCTTGAAGTTGAGCAAATACGTTAACTGTTTTAAGACTAAGTTGATGTGGGCTGGGGAGATGGCTTAGTCAGTGAAGTATTTGCCAAGCAAACATGAGGACCTGAGTTCCTTCTCCAGAACCCACATAGGAAAGGTAGGCATGGTAGTATCTGCTTGCAATTCTGTTTCTGGGGAGATAGATATAGCTAACTTAATCAGTAAGAAAAACAGGACGAAAAACAAGGTGGGTAGTACCTGAGCAACATTATCCAAAGTTGATCTCTGGCATCCACACACCTGGGAGAACAGGTATGCAGATATACAACAGGTACACAGAAACACACACACAAGTTCGAGCACACACACACACATACTTCAAGCACCTTATTTTTAAAAATAGAAGGGCCATTCGTTGTCACTTGAGGAGGTTCTCTTGAAAGAGATGATGCCCAGAAATCATTCACTAATTTTCAGAGCTCATATTGAATGCTCAATGAATATAATCAACTATTGTCTGTGATAATGGAAACTCCAGCTATGCTGACATACTAGAAGAAGCAAGGTTAACATAGCCCAGGTTCTTAACTTTCTTATTTAAAACTAAGAAGAAAAGCACTGGAAAAGTAGCCCGATTGTTGGAGTGTTCCTCTATCCTGAATGAGGTCCTGGACTTAAAATCAAGCACCACATAAACTTAGCATGGTGGTGCATGTCTCTAATCATAGCACTCAGGGGGAACAGAGACAGATGGCCTGGAAATTCAAGGTCATTCCAGTCTATATAGCAAGTTCAAGGTCAGGCTGGGATACAAGAAACAAGTAAATGCAAGGACCAGGCAGAAACACTTATGCCAGAGTTTCTCTAGTGTAGTGTAGCTGTAGTTGTGATGGCTTCTGATCACCATGCAGGGGCTGATCAATGCCTGTAAGTGGGCCCATGATGAGACAGTAGCCTGGAATGTGTATACCTTCCTTTGAACCTCAGTTTATGAGACTACTCTGGGTTCCTACTATTCATGAGTTGTTTCTTTTTCTTCCTAGTTGAGTAAGTTGGTACATACATTCCTTTTATAAATGACTGTAGGTCTTGTTGCTGTCTGCACACGGTTGAGATTTTTTCTTATCACCTGAGAACCATAAAGGGAGACCCCTTCACCTCACCTGGAAGTGATGCACCTTCAATGAGTTTCAACAGTTCCTCTGTGTGTGTGTGTGTGTGTGTGTGTGTGTGTGTGTGTGTGTGTGTGTGTGTGTGTATGTTTATGTGCGTTCATTTACATGTGACTTCTAGCACTTGGGGCTTGGAAGCAAGAAGATCAGGAATTTAAGACTACTCTGGGCTACACAGTGAATTTGAAGACAGCCAAAGCTGCAAGAGACCCTGTCACAAAACACTTGTTAAAAGTGTTTAACATTTAAATGCTTTGTGTTGTTTTAGGAATCTGTCTGTTCTCTCCCTGTACTGTGCTAAAGTTGCACCATGAAGAGATGTTGCTCAGGTTGGCTGGAAGAGTCAAACTCTCAGTGATTAGATGAATGACTCCTAAGACAGCTTTGCACAGCATGGTGCTAACAGATATCTGAATTCACTTGGACATGATCCTCACACAAGAGACCACGGCCTTGTGCATCCTGGGTATACTTAGTTTTCCTTCACGAATTATGTATTTTTATCAAATTACCTATTGTGAATGAATCTTAGGAATCCCTTTTAACATCTAACTGATTAACAGAGCACTTATCACTGTTTAAAACACACATTGAAGATAGTAGCTCAGGCTTCCAAATCTAACAATTCCTTAACCCTTTGCTCTATGCTCTACTCTGTGGAAATCAGAAAGGTTAATATCCCAGTAAGCAATAAGTTAGGATAAGGCATTTTATGCAGTACTAAAAAATAATTCCGGATCTCTAGTGTCTTTCCTTTCCTCTGAATTTTTTCTTCTTATTGTGAGCTGGCTCAGAGTGCTGCTGTCTTCCTCCCTCATTCAGGCTTTCTTCTGGCTCAGATTCCAAGATTGTACAATTACTGGGACAGAGAAAGATCAAAGGCCTTTTCAAGCCTCTATGTCAAAGTGACACGTGTCACTTCTATTTACATTATGCTTGCTAAAACTAGACTCTCAGCTGTGGCTAAGTCTAGCAGGCTGGGAAGCACAGTCCTGCTGTGTGTGTGCCGTCAGGGAGAAACTGAAGCTTCTGGTACCATTATATCATATCCACCACCAGGAGGAAAAGAGCCACAGATCTAGCACCAGGCATCAGGAATTAACCATACACAACCCTGTCCAGTGGTTAACATACTTCTAAGAACACTAGCTGCTCCTATACAGGATCAAGGTGCAATTCTCAGCACCCACGGAGTGCCTCATAACAATCCGTAACTCTAATTCTAAGAAAGTTAATGCCCTCTTTTGGTCTCTTTGAGTACTGCAAACATGTGAACATATAGAATTAAAACAATGACATCTTCAAAAAACCAAAAACAGTATCTGTAAGATATGGGGTTTGAAGAATGGTTCAGTCATTAAAATTCTTTCAATTCAAGTCAGGGAGGACTTGAGCACTACCTCAGAATCCATGTATAAAGGTCAGGTATGGTGATGTGGCCTGCACCCAGCATTTAGGAGGCAAAAATGTGAGGGTCCCTGTGTCTCACAAGCCAAACAGTCCAGCGTAATTGGTAATATGCAGGAAAATGTGAGAGCCTTTCAAAGGAGGTGGGCAGCTCTCCTGAGGTTGACCTCTGAGATTGTTCTATGGACTCAGAATACAAATGAACAGACACACACATGCAGGTAAAAGAATATTGTTAAGATTTATACTCAGAACATTTTCATTCACAACTATATAATTATCAGGGACTTTGTGGTGAGACATATTCATAAATACACTGACAGCTGTTAGATTCAACTCTTCCCCTAACTTCTGTTTTCATTCATCTCTCAATGGAAATATTAAATCACTCCTTCAGCAGTTACTTTATTAATGAGTATGCAACAACATTTTTTTGTTATATCAGGCAAAAGAAAGTTGTGTGTGTGTGTGTGTGTGTGAATGTGGTTGTACTGTGTGAGTGCCTACACATTGCCTGAGTGCCACACGTGTGCCTGGTGCACAGAAGAGAGCATTGGATCCCTTGGATCTTGAGTTACAGGCAGTCTGAACCATTGGGTTCACACTGAGTACTGACCCCTGAACCCAGATCTTCTGTAAGAGCAGCCAGAACTCATAACCATTGAGCCATCTCTCCAGCTCCAATTGCAACTAATTTCTGAGTGTTAATTTTTAAACATCCATCTACCAACTTATGTCTTTATGTTTTGTTACCATTATCTTTGGTGACTTTCATGTGTTCATTTGACCCTTTTCTTGTCTTCCCATCTCTGTCACCAAAGTGAGTATCACCTCCCATCTTTTATCTTTACATTTTGAGCACTTTCATTTGTATGGGAGATGAGACCTGTGTTTGACAAGCACCCTTTCCCTTTGCTTACTGTTTTAATAAAATCTTCTATCACCATTTTTATCTGCAGTAGCAGCCCAGGCACTATTTGATATTGAGATACTGAATTCCATGGACTTTGAAATATTCACCCCATATCTTTTTTGGCAAGTCTTTGAATAGAGACTACAAAAAAAATTGACATGTTGGAGATGAATTTTCAGACTCTGAGTTAAGTAATGACTACCTGTCCCAGTTTAAATTGTGTTCCAGGATTGAAACATTATATTACACAGTCAAATCATTGAAATTAATGGTCAGACGCTCTGTAACTGAGTTAGTTTCCCCAGAGACTGATACTCTATTAAGTCTGGAGGCTGCGCAAATATCCCTGCTGTTGCCTTGAGGGTGGCGATAATGATGCCCCAGGCTTAGTGACTTCAAAGCTGTATCAAAGACATACTGGTTATCTATTGATTACTATTGTTAATATTTGCTGATTTTCCTTGATCAGGAACTTATTGCATGGCCCATTATGGCTTCCTACTTGCAACCCCCTTGCCTCAATCTCCTGAGTGCTGGGATTACAGGGAGGTAGTGTTTTAAGTGTGGAATGATGAGTAGCTAACTGCTTCTACACTTACAAATGTTATTCATGTGTAGTCACCTGCTTTTTGGAAATCACCACTGTTCCAAATTTAGAGATTGGGAAACTGAGGCTTATAAAGCTGAAGTTCACTTTGTCTTTCCTGACCCAAATCTCTTGGTGGCTGTCCAGCTTAGCCATTTTAGACACTTCATAAATGTTTCTATCTAGAGAGGACTTCAGTGAGTGATGTAGTCAAAAGCATGCTTTCATCTCTCTTCTTCATTTTCTAACAGTTACTGTTCATTCCTTTCTTTACTTATCTCCTTATTTGATACCAGCCTACATCTCCTAGAACATAAAGAAGAGGACTTGTTTTCAGGGTCATGTGCCAGCACTAACACAGTACCTGGTACTCAGAAATGTCTGAGCACATTTAGTGTTTGATATAGTTTGCATTCTACACTGTCAGTCTCAGGAGGGAGTTTAAGGGCCATCCTGCTGGCTTGCCTAAATTAATCGATTCAGCATCAGAGACTTGATGAACAAACCCTACTTAGTAATAGTCATGTTCCACCAACATCCTGTGAGCTTCAAACAGCCTGGGATATCATGGATGCAGGCCAACACAAAATTATTTGTTTATTTAAAGTATTATAACTTGTAGCTTTTTATTTGTGGTTTGATTTTCCAGTTCTTAAACAGGAATTGTGTAGATGACAATGACATGTTACCTTTCCAATAGGTTGAAAATGTCTAGCAAGTCTTGAATGGATCAGGTCTATAGAAAGTAACATGTATTTATTATCTAGTGCTGTGTAACAAATTTCCCTTTAAGCTAGCATCTTAAAATGACACATATATAAAATCTCACAGAGGTTCTGGGGTTCTGAGTAGGGGGCTCTGGGTAGGGGGCTTTAGCTTATGCTCCTGTGAGGTCTGGTTCTTTTGCTGTCAACTGGGATGGTAAGGAATGAAAACCAGGGGAGTTGTCTTCAGTCTCACTCATGTAGCTGTTGGCAGGCCTCAGGTGTTCACCACAGGTGATTCTCCACAGGCTGCTAGAGCATCCTGGAAATGTGGCAGATGGCTTCCCCAAAATGAGCTATAAGAGGAAGGAAAGGGAGGAGATGCATGGAAAGAGAAAAGGGGTAGAAATGGAAGGATGAGGGAAGGTGGGAAAGAGAGAATGTGTAAGAGAGCTTCAAAGATGGAAGCCACTGTGTTTTTTAATCTACATGAAACTCTATTTATATGCCCTTTGCAAATCATACTTACATTTAACCTACATATATCATCAACTTCATATTCCATTAGCCACATGTACTCAGTCATATATGGATTTTAGACATAGAGCAAGGGATTCCAGCCTATGATTTACACCCCCAGAGAAACTAGGATACAAGGAGGATTCTAAGAGATTCATACAATGTCCCTCACAGAAGGGGGAATGGACAAGATCTCCTGAGAATATTGGGAGTGTTGGGGGGCAGTAAGTGGAGAGGGAGTTAGGACAAAGAGAAGGGGAGGAGAAGAAAGCATGTGGGACTAGGAAGATTGAGTCAGGGGAGGAATAGATGAGAGAACACAGAGAGAGAGACACACACAGAGAGAGACAGACACACACACATACACATACACACACACACACACACACACACACACACACAGAGAGAGAGAGAGAGAGAGAGAGAGAGAGAGAGAGAGAGAGAGAGAGAGAGGAGCGCCATTATAGGTTTGAGAGAAAACTGACTCTAGAAAAACATCCAGAGACCTACAAGACTGACTCCAACTAACAATTTGAGCAACAGTGGAAAGGCTACCACAAATGCCCTTCCCTGATAATGAGATTGATGACTAACTATCCACCATTGTGGAGCCCTCATCTAGTAGCTGATAGAAAGAGAAGCAGACACCCACAGCTAAACACTGAGCTTAACTGGAAATCCAGATACAGAGAGGGAGGACAAGACCAAGCTACAGAAACGCAAAGAGACAGCTGACCTGAATGAGGGGGAGCTAATGGGCCTCCAGATGGCATTTCCTGATAGCTGGGAAACCAGCATTGGACTGACTCAGACCCCCTGAACATGGGTCTCAGTTAGAAGCCCTGGGCAGTCTAAGGGACCTCTGACAGTGGAACCAGGATGTATACCTGGTGCACAAAAGGACTTTGGGAGCATATTCCCCATGGAGAGATACTCCCTTAACCTAGAGGCAGAAGGGAGGTCCTAGTCCCTACTCCAAATAACTTGACAGATTTAGACAACTCCTCCTGGAATGCATCACCCTACATGTGGAGTGGGGGGCAATGGTAAGGAAGGGTGGTCAGGGGGCTTGGGAGAGAGGGAGGGAGGGATAGAGAACTGGGATCCATATGTAAAATAAAAATAAATAAAGAAAAAACCAAATCATACTTACATTTAACCTGCATTTATCATCACCTTCATATTCCATTAGCCACATAGACCAACTACAGAATATTATGGAGGAGTCAGCCAAGAACAAATGGGTACCAGAACATTGTTGATGTGGGAGCAGGCTGCTATGTATGTTGTTTAGGATGTCCTGGATGAATCATGTAAGATGATTCTGATACCCTCATCTATTCCATAAAACAGTTCCTGAAACATGAATGTTGGGTTACTGGTGTTTTTAACTTTGCAGACACATTAATATGTCAGAATAGACATTCACTGATCAATAGCCCAGGTGCGGGTGCTCTCACACACATGTGAGTAGAATATGCGAGAGAACAGGTGTCATTCCTTAGCCACTAGACATGTTGATTTCTGTGACATGGTCTCTCATTATCCTGTTTCTGGCCAAGTAGGCTAGGTTGGATGTCCAGCAAGACCCAGTGATCCACCTGGCTCTACCTCCTCAATGCTGGGATTGCAACTGTGCACCCCAGTGTCTAGCTTCTCTTACGTAGGTTCTGGAGACTGAACTCTGATTCTCTTTCTAGTAAGGTAAGACAAACACTCTCCCAAATGAGCTCTTTCTTCAGCTGGGCATCTTGAGATTTGAATTCTGTCTTTGTCTCTTGATGACCATGTAAGCTGGGGAAACAGGGGGTTTTCATGTTTTCTGGCCCTGGCCTCTACTGTATTAGTGTTTAATACTGTTACTGGTAATGCCTGCCCCATAGGGTTGCTACTAGAGTCTAGTACCTGTGCCTATGGGTAGCCTGTAAAAGTATGCTAAACACAAAGTTACATGCAAAGGATTGTCTTTTCATTGCATGATCACTCCATAGCCAATTCACAGTGAAGCATTCTGAGCTCCCTCCTGCTAATTGGAAGCAGACAGAAGAATTCTGCTTACATCTTCCATGTGGAGTTACTTGAAACTTCTCTAGTCACATCAAGTAGTCAACATGCAGGAAAATGAAATGTTTGTCATGGTAGTACATTACAACAATAATGCTACCTCGATACAGTCTTTCCATTTTGCTCTCTAGACAACCAGAAAGAGCCTTGCAGAGGGGACTAACCAATGGCTGGATCCCAATGCTGTTTTGATAAGTTCACTTTGAGCAGATTCTTCATGTCTTCCCTATTTATATCTTTTCAAATCCAATCTCCTTCAATCAATTTTAATCCTCTAATATGTTTGCTATAAGTACTGTACAATTCACTTGTCCTCAATAATAAAATTCATTTTGGTGAGGCCAGCCAGTAATTTGTTTGAGAAGGAGTTGTTAGGAAGCCCTTGCATTCTCTTCTGATTTAGAGGGCGACCTTCAGTATGGAGAGAATTTTGTTGTCATGTGCTTGAAGTATTCTTTCATGACTGACAGTGCTGTTTAAATAATGGACGGCCAAGCCTTGTGCCTAAATGAAATCTGACTACACTAATTCTGTTATATATTAGGAAACTTTGAGAGTTCTGCAAGGACACAATTTCATTGACAGTGGATGTATTATTTTTCAGTTTGTATAAATTATGCCCATAGTGCCTTATACCTCGTCCATCAAAAAATACACTGATTTCCTAATATTGAGTACGTTTATTGCTTTAACTCCCAGGGTACTCTGAGCCTTCAAGAGTTGTACTAGAGAATTTTCTTGGGACAGGTTGAACATAATTTCAATAGAGTGTAGGTGAGATGGCTCAGCAAGTAGAGCTTGCCACCAGGCATGACTGCCTGAGCAAGAAAGGCTCTCTTGGGTATTCTGTAACCTCTCCACACATACTAGAACATGTGCTTCCCAACTAAAAATAAACAAGTAAGTGCAAACAAAAAGTAAATTAAATTTGCTGTTGTTATATGCAGTCCAGGTAATTATACCTGGCATGAGGGCATAGAGCTATAATCTTAGCATTCATGTGAGGCAAGCAGAAGATTATGAGTTCAAAACCAGCGCTATCTACCTTGTGAGATTCTCATTTGAACGAACAAATGAATTAAATAATTAAGTTAATTAAGTTTAAAAAGAAAGAAAAAGAAGGAAAAATTAAACATGATAAACTCAGCTTATGCTCATATGTACTTCATAAGCATAGGAATGTATTGAGATATCTGTATCTATTTATCTATATCTATATAGATAGATATAAAATGGTGTATAGAATATCTGTAATTGAGTCTGGAGAGATGGATCGTTAAGAGCACTTACTTCTCTTCCAGAGTACTCGAGCTTCTTCCCAGCATTCACATCGTTCAGCTCACACTACTTGCAATTCTAGCTTTAGAAGATCCAACATCCTCTCTGGCCTCCTTGGGCACCTGCAAGTACATACCTGTGATCTACATGTGCTTGTGTGTGTGTGTGTGTGTGTGTGTGTGTGTGTGTGTGTGTGTGTGCATGCATGCATGCCTGCAAACGCACACACACACACACACACACACACACACACACACACACACACTCAAATTTAAAAATCGTAAAATCTCTATGTGAACTATAATGCATATGGCCATAAACCAGTTTGTGGGAAAAGTAACCAGCGAGATAACATTTTATTGTTTACTTATGTCTCTGGCTTTTTAAAATGATGCCTGAAGACAAAGCACTTTCTTATTTAGACTTGGCTGGAAATTATCCGTCATATGTAGATGATTATACAATATTTGCCAGCTTCCTACTTGGGGAAAGTCATAGCAGATGGTGCAATTTATGTGCCATGTGCCATTTGTTTAAGCATGGAAATCGCTAATATTTTTCCTTGATTATTATAACTATTTTACCTTTATAGTCTAGAATAACTTTGAAAAACCACCCTTGATGACCAGCTCTGGGAGGGCTGGAATGGAGAGAAGGAAGTGTTGTTCATGGTTTTGACTCCAAGCTCCAGGACCCTCTATTGGAGATCTGCTCTAGTTCATTAATCAGGGACCCAGAGCACTCTGCTTTCTAAACGTCATTATTGTGTTCCAAATATAGAGTCCTCCCTGATAGCTTAGGATCAGGCCCTATTCAGATCATCGCACATTTCAGATTGGCCTTTATAAGACAAAGGTTTAGAATTCACATTTGCAATTTTGCTGGTCCCCGGGGAACATATCTTGGAGTCAACACCCTTTCAGGCATGTAGCAAGTAATTTGTTTTGATAACTACAAACAAAAGGGGTCTATTCCCCAAAGGCTTCTTTGGATATTGTTGGAGCCTCTTCCCCTTAATGATATGAGCTGTTCTTCCAAGGGAAAACAAAGAACCAGGGAGAAGGGTGGGTACAACGACAAGAAATGCAGCCCCAGAGAGTGGGGACAAGTCTGAGAGCCATGGCTTCCAAGAACCTAAGTGAGGTGACCTTGATCTGCACAAGGCCACTTCACACAGAGATTTTTATGCTGAGCATGTTATAAATGTGTTTTCTTCCCTGCATTGAACCTTTCCACTCACACCTAAGAGGAGTGACTGCTGGAATGGTGTCCCAGTTAGCTTTAACTGTCAACTTTACATAGCCTAGAGTCTTCTGAGAAAGAAGTTTCAGTTGAGGGATTGGTGGCCTGTGGACATGTGTGGGTGTGGTGTTGTTACGAGTGGTGTTTCCCTGCCATTGGGAAACATGCCGGTGGCCGCCATGCCAGCCCCCGATAACACACAGAGACTCTGTATTTGATACAATTCTGTTGGCCAGTTACTAATTCCTTATCGGCTAGCTCTGTTTTAATCATTAACCCATTTCTACTAGTCTAAGTATTTCCACGTGGTCGCATCTTACCGGCCAGAGCAGCTGGCGTACTACCTCTAAGGTCTCTCCATGTTGACTCCTCCTTACTACTTCCTTTTTCCTCCTAGTCTCCTAGCCCCGCCTATCTTGCTTTCCTATTGGCCAACAGTGCTTTATTCATTAACCAGTATGAGAAACATATTTATAGAATAACATCTCCCATCATCTCCTCTTTTCTGTATAAAATAAAAAAAAGGGTTTAAACCTTAACATAGCAAAATATATCACACAACAGTTACTAAATAAGAATCACAGTTAGCAATATTTAGTCCATTAACATTTAGCACGATTTAAAGAAAATATTTTATTATCTATCCTATCTTCGTGAGTCTAAAGTCTTATAACATCTCCCATCATGGTGTCTTTATTACATGGTGTCTTTATTATGATGTTGTGGGTAGCATTGTTCCCAGGCCTGGTCTGTATAAGAGAGATAGCTAAGCCTGGGCCTGAGTGTGAGCTAGGAAGCAGTGGTCCTCCATGGTTTCTGCTTCCAGTTTCTATCTGGACATCTCTCATAATGTTCTGCAACCCAGAATTATGAGCCAAATAAACCCTCCCCATCCCAAACTTGCTTTTGGTTGGAGAAGGTATTTGTCACAGCAACAGAAATCATACTAAAATGCAGGGATTAGGAAAGGGGACTTAATAAACACTGACTAGTTTGTTCTTCTCCTCTGGGGATCCTCATCCTTAACCTACACCAAACGGAGAATGCCAGAGTTCCCTTGAGACTACTGCTAGTACATTTTTTTACATTGACTGAATAGGGGAAGTGACTGGTCAGAAAATATTTATTACCAGAAGGAAGAGGCTGGATGGATTGCCAGAGTCCTGGAACCACTGAGGACATTCAATTACTCTTCCTTTAATGACTTTATGACAAAAATATGTATAAAGAATGGTGGGTGGTCATACTGATTGTGGCTTTCCTTTTTCTCACTACTAACTCTTAGCAGTGTCTGATTAATTCTGTCACAGTTATTATTATGACCACTCATCATCATTATTATTTACATAGATGTACAGCTCAGTGACAGCCTTGCATATTGCACATAGCATCCATTCCCTGTACAAGAACAAAGCTGTACTTAAATCTGAAGGAGACAATACAGAGGGTGTCCTTCGTACTTGGCAATCTTCCAGAGATTTCTGTTAGTGTATTAAGTATTATCTTAGGTTAAAAATATTTTGTATTTTTGCTTTTGTGCATGTGAATATATGTGTGTGTTGCCTGAAAATATCAAAAGAGGGCATTGGATCTTCTAGAGCTGGAGTTACAGATAACTGTGCATAGCCTGACATAGGTACTGGGAATTGAACTCAGGTCTTCAGGAAGAGCTTCAAATAGGCTACACCACTGAGCCATTATTCCAGTCCCAGTGTCTGTCTTAAGTCATAAAATGTGTCACCCCCATGGTGATGGCATGTGAGTATTCCTTGCATTTTTGGTGCCAGGTCTGGTGGCACAGACTAATGATCTCAGCCCCTCAGTCTCTGAAGTAGAGAGACATTAGTTGAAGGCCTAGCCTGTGCTACAGAATAAGTTCAAGGCCAGTCTAGGTAATTTAATTCCAGCCTAAAAAATGTAGGGTCAATCCTACACAACAGATACTATAGATATTGTGTCTGTAGTATATAATTTGCATGGATATATAAGTTTTATATACATGGTATTCATACAATTTGTGTGTACATCATGTATGTGGACACTTGTTTGTTTTAATACTTGACATGTATTTAAATTAATCTGTATCCCGATCTATGGGAGACACTGGAAATGTGTCACCCCCCAAGTTATCCAAGATCTAATTATGAATTTTACACCTATTCTTTAATGGGTATGTGCTATTTTTAGATGGCAATGGTCAAAAGCAGTTCTTTTTTACTTTCTTTTTTTTAATTATTAAAGTGAGGCTCACAATTATGCATTTCACTGTGGCATTTTCACACACACAGTGTGGTTGATAGTGTGCTATGGGACTAAATCTGCACGCACGAGTACAAGACTGATGCCTAGCTATCCCAACCTGTCTTGTGGCCATTTTATGACTTCCTACTTTTGTCTCCATGGGTGATCATTAGTGTGATTTATGCTTCTTGATACTCAGAACTTCTGCACAGTAAATATTCTTAATAGGTGACCTTGAACTCTAGTCTACCAGGAGAGGGTAAGCAAACCCTATAACCTTGGAAACGTATATGGGTAAAATTTCCAGGTGTCTTGTTAAACCCCTTTGCCCAAAGCTCAGACTTTGGAGAGACCCCATATTCAAGTCACACTCCTCTGTGCATGCTACTGGGAGAAACTACTCCCTAGTTTTGGGGAGTGAGAACCAGCGGAGGCTCTCTGTCACAGCACAGTATGCCTTTATATTAACCTTGAGGAATTCCTTAAAGGATATTCTGCTACCCAGTCTCTTTTGCCACTCCCTGTGGTGACTTGGAAAAGCATTATCAGTCCTCTCAGTCACAGTGAATCTAGACCCCTGAGATCTCTGTACTTCCTATCCATCTGTCTCACTGACCCCTGAGATCCCTGCACTCCATCATCTCACTGACCTCTGAGATCCCTGCACTCCATCATCTCACTTACCCCTGAAATTCCTGTACTTCCCATCCATCTGTCTCACTGACTCCTGAGATCCCTGTACCCTCATCATCTTACTGATCCCTGAGATTCTTGTACCTCAAATGTGTCCCAGCTTTCTAGGGATACGATGCTGATGGAGATGGTTGAGAGAACAGGGAAGTCACCTGCTTTTTGAGACACCAGGATCAGAAACCTTAGAAAGAGGTGCTTGGTGGGAAAGTCTCCAGGCTTAAGAGCTTGATGCTGGAGAGCAAGTAGGGTGAGGCAGCTGCCTGCTGCAGGTTTCCTTGTAGCACCATGGGGAGGCAGTGACACCCACTGGTCTCTCAGAGACACACACACAACTGTCTTTTCTTCTGTCTTTTTTTTCCTGGCATGGATGTAATGGGTGCATTTGGGGACACAGTGACATAGACTTTCTTCTTCATCTGGTGAGTGCGTTCATTGCTCAGCTTAGATTTCTTCTAAAGGACCCCTTCCTTCTCTGTTCATAGCTTGAATCCTGGACTCTATAGCACTCTTTCCCCCTTGAAAGAATTCTACTTCTTTGTTGGTGTGCTCAAACTGGTGACGATTTGAGCAATAATCTAGAAGAGATGTGGCCTTCCATTTTCCATAACGTTCTTGTCTATGTTATCTATAGGATCATGGACAGGTAATTTATTCAAGCCACTGTTTTTCCATCTAGGCACTGGGACTGCTGTCAGTCCTTGAAGAAGGATGGGACTCCACTTACCATCACAGATGTGGCTCACTCCAGCTGTTGCCACCACTCAAGTTGCTGCTCATACAATGTGCTCTTACCAAGGCTGACTCACCTTGAGATTTCAGACTGAAAGTGTGGATGTTATGAGGGATTATGGAGCTATCCATCTGCTAGACAGGATGGGTTGCTGAGGATGGGTAAAGTGAGAGTTTTCTTTCAGGACCCTCTTTGAAAGGCTGACACCCAGGAATGACAGCATGTTGTCACTTTGACACATGTAGCAGAATTGCTGTGTTCCCTCCCAAGTTGATGGGTCATATCCCAACACAGTTTTTAAGATTGACCTTTGCGAAAAACACAGCCTAAGTTTCTGTCTGTGATTCACTTTCTGCATGTCATATCATAGCTCTGATAAGCATAATTACTGCCTTGTGTCTAAAAGCAATTATGTGCTTCACGAAGCATGTGTGTGGTCTTCT
Source organism: Cricetiscus sungorus (assembly GCA_030556225.1). Classification (NCBI taxonomy): domain Eukaryota; kingdom Metazoa; phylum Chordata; class Mammalia; order Rodentia; family Cricetidae; genus Cricetiscus; species Cricetiscus sungorus. The sequence goes on along the minus strand of JANBXA010000069.1, from coordinate 7,579,607 downwards.
GGCATGCAGAATTTGTATTTTCTTTGAGTTCAGTGCTCTTGGTTGCATATTTCCTTAAGAGCCTTTAGGATTTGAGGACATTGAAATGAGGAATGAGTGTGTGTGTGTGTGTGTGTGTGTGTGTGTGTGTGTGTGTGTGTGTGTGAACATTTATGTGTCACTGCAAATGTGTGGAGACCAGGGGACAACTTGAAGGAGTGAGTTCTTTCTGTTCACCATGTAGGGCCTGGGAACTGAAATCAGGTATTATGCTTAGAGACTGGTCCCTTTATTCACTGAGATGTCTTGTTCAGCCTGGCATGTTCTTGTCTTGTGTCTCTGCATTCTATTAGTACTGAACCCAGAAGGAAATAACAACTAGAGGGGGTTTATTCCGCTTTTGTGAAAGGAGAAGAGAGGCAGTAGCTGAATTCAGATCATAGAAGAGAACACTTTATCAGTGCCAGAGATAGTTGTTTTTGTTACTTATATTGCAACTTTGGGCATTTGAGGTGGGTTAAATGGAGCTCTCCAGTACATTGGGAAAGCCAGAATTAATGGATATTATTCCAAAGATATTAGGAAGTCATTCTCTGAACATACTAGGAGACACTGGAGTAAAGTAGCTGGCAGTAAACTAATGGTTTGTGCCCTTCCTTGAAGAGTCCCTGAGCAATGACTGCATATTGGAGGCTAATTCCCAGCCCGCCTTATCTTTACAGAATGGCATGTGACTGTTTTCCCAATAAAACACAGAGAAAAGCAATCTACGTCACTTTGAAGGCTAGTACCCTAAATTTCCTTGACTAGGATCTCTTGTCCAGCTTGTTTCTCCACTGTCTGATGTCTATTTGATCCTGGAACATTTTGTTAAGCATGGAGGTGTCTTCATCTGCATGGATTCCTGAGTGATTGCATCAATGAGGATGTCCCTACTGTGACTGAGGAAGTAAGAGTGGCCTAGGTGGGATGATGGTCCCAAATAAAAAAAAGAATATATACTTTGTACCAATCATTCTTAATATTTGGCCTTGAAAATGTAGTAAGTATAAGAACCAAGCTTGATGCTAAGAGTTTTGTGTACTGTCTGTTTTTGTCTTATTAAAAAATATGTGTGTATAAGAGTTTGGCCTACATGTATGTTCATATACTCCATGCATGCCTGGTGCCTGCAGAGGACAGAAGAGGACATCAGATGTCCTAGAACTAGAATTAGGGAATGTTGTGAGCCACCATATGGGTGATGGGAACAGAACCTGTGTCCTCAGCAAGAGCAGCCAGTGCTCAACCATGGAAGACATTTCTCCAGCCAGTGCTTTCCTCATCTGTGTTAACCACAGAAGGCTACATTATGGAATGGTGACCAACAGTCCTGAAGTGCCAGGGATGTAATACAATGAAGGTTTGTTTCTAGCTCAGAAGAGCCCATTCTTTACGAGGCTTTCTGCTAATATGGACTATCCTTCCAGACACTTTGCTCTTAAAGAACTTCTTTATTGTATCATTTCCACTGTTATGGGGCAACCTGTGGATCCCTCCACACACTGATATTAGATGTCTGGACAGTCGGCCATGAGGGATACTTACACCGAATTTTCTTGGAAGGAACTATGTTATGTGATTGTCTCTGCCTTCATATAGTTTTCTACCACTTACTCAGAGGTGTGGAAAACAAAACTAGTGGAGCCCAGGGAACTATGGATATTTGCTATTTGCAGTAGTCTAGTTTTTCTGTGATGAGTAAGTCCCAAGACTTCCGTGGCATGCCTGAAGTTATGGCTAGTACCAAACCCTATTGTTTATTATATTTCCCCCAAACATATATACTTATTTTTAAGAGTTATCATGTGAGTGTGGGCCATTTGTGTGCAGGTACTTTCAGCGTCTAGAAGAGGGTAGGAATCTCCTGGAGCTGAACTTACAAGTGATTGCTTGCTTCCTCAGTCTGATGCTGAAAACCAAATACCAGTCCCCTAGAATGGTAGTAGTAGTATTATATGAGGACCATATGTCACTCAAAAGATACCAAATGGCTGGTGGTAGGGACACACACCTTTAATCCCAGCACTTGGGAAGTACAGGCAGGTGGATCCCTGTGAGTTTGAGGCAAGCCTGGTCTACAGAGCTAGTTCCTGGATATCCAGAGCTGTTACACAGAGAAATCCTGTTCCAAAAACCAAAAAACACAAGATGAATATTAATATTTTGGAACCACAATGGGTCACAGTTACTTAAAATTATAGTAAGTGAAGCATAGTTGTAGAGGGGGGGTAAAATTATAGAATAAAGCAAGAGGGTAGGATTCAGAGAGCTAAGTCACTTAGGTAAGGTGCATAGTTAAGGACTGGGCTCCTCAAAATCAGGCTCCCCCTGGGGTGATTGCTTCTTTTAAGAGCTATGTGTTGGACTTTTCTTATGTAACAAAACCTAGTATTGGTGGATATTATCCAGAGTTTTATAGTTTGGTGCTGAAAATAGACAACAGAAATACTTACTGCTTTCAACTCACACTAGACATCACATGACATGTTTTTGTGTAGGGGTATTTTGAGGTAGGTCTTCACTATGTATGTCAGGTTTGCCTCAAACTCAAGGTCATCTTGCCCCAGCTTCCTGGGTGCTAGGGTCCAGGTGTGCACTGCCATGCCCAGCTATATTTCACCTCTGTGCTGTGATAAGAGACTCTAAGAACACTTCAGCAAGTCATCAGCATCCAGTTATCTCTAGGATCATGTGAGTCATGGCCTGAAATGACCACGGTAAAGGAGCTTTTGCAAAGTGGTGTCCCTGGGAGGCACTGGGAGCAAGGACAGGTGCTGTGATTCATAGTCTTAGAGATGGATGGTGTTCTCTTCTCTCCGAACTTGGCAGAGTAGTTAGTGGAACATACATCTGCTCCCACTGGTGTTGAGAAGGGTACATATAAATTGACAGCAAGAAGATGCTCTGGTTCTTGTTTTGTTCAGTGTAGGCACTGGCCTTGAATTTTATAGGCATGTGTGCTCTGGTGTGTGTGAGAGAGACAGAGACAGAGACAGAGAGACACAGAGAGAGACAGAAAAAGAGACAGAGAGGCAGAGGGATGGAGAGAGAGATGAGAGACAGAGGGATATATAGAGAGAAAAGAAGAACAGGGATGGAGGAAGATTGGAGAGAAAGTAAGAGAAAAATAAAGGGAGTGACAGGAGATGAACAGGAAAATAGGAAGGAACAAGGAAGGAGAAAGGGAAGTGAAGAGGGACATGATGACTAGAATATTAATTTTCCATATCACATCAATTCTTCTGCATATTATGATAGAAAACATTTAATAAAATTGTATTTCTTCAGCATGACACATTTTTTTACTTGTTGATTGAATAATTGATGCACGGTTGCACCATGCAGCACACAGGCTTGGCCTGAAACTTGTTCTGAAACACAGGCTGGGCCCTGACATGCATCAGTCCTCCTGCATCAGCCTCCCCGAGTGCTAGGATTAAAGGCAAGTATCATAGCTGCTTTCCCTAACATGTACTCTAAGGTATATTTCATGGTTATTAGTCAAAAGTAAATTCTTGATCAAAGTGAGACTACTGACATGGTGTTGCCCTGTCTTCCTTTGGGTTTTACTGGATGGGTCTCATGGCTTCATATTCTGTTGACTTTGGATGTGGCCTGCTGTGTGCATGTAGAGGTCAGAGGTTGACTTTGAATATCTTGTTTGATTCGTCTCTGCCTTATTTTTGTTCTGCCTCCTTAGCCTAGGATTGGTGACAGCTTCTGGCTTTTATGTGAGTGCTGGGATGCAAAGTCGTGTCCTCAAGCCTAGCAGCAGGGCCTAACCCCTAGAGCTGTGATCTATCCTCTATTCATATACAGCACACAATTTGGCAAATGCCCACTTTTTAAGCAATCATGCTCTTTGAATTTTTCCATCACTACATTTAATTCACCTGATTTCCAAGTACTTTTGACTCTTAACAACAGCATGCCAATTACTTGGAGAGAAATGTTACTTTCTAATTATGTGGCCAGTGAATAGTTAGTTGATCATTAGGCCAACTGATCTGCAAAGTCACACTAATAAACACCATAAAAGATTAAGAACTTCCTAAGACAGTCCTTCAGGGGTCTGCTCATACATACAGATGAGGGAATGGGCACATGTTTCCTCAGCATTACAAACCAGAAATGTCACAGAATGTACATAGTAACAACTGATGGGAGGGGCTGTTTTTGGCTTGATCCTTCTGAAAGATGTAGTGCACGAGCCAAACACTGACCTATATCACACCCAGGTGATGTCTTTGTCCCCTCTACAGATGAGGGGGTAGGCTGAGTGTGTTGGAAAGATACATGTGGTGGTAACAGTTTACTGTTGACAATCAGACACAGATTTTGTCCCCAATGCAGATGCTCATCAGCTCAGGTCAAGCCTTGATTGACACCTGAATAGATCTTTCCAGGAGTCAGTCAAAAGTATACTAACAGTTTTCCTGAGCATCTCATAGGGGATGTTTTTGCTCTTCTTCCCCCAAACCACAGCCCCCAGTGCCAGCAGTCAAAGTTATTCAAACACTATATTTGCTTTAGATAAACCATATCAAAAGGCACATTTTTTTTTTTTTTTTTTTTTTTTTAGAAAATGCCATTCATGAGCCTGGGGATGTGGCTTGGTTGGCAGAGTACTTAACTAGTGTACTTGGTCCCTTGGGTGCACTCACCAGCATCATATAAATCGAGCATGGTGTTGCATATCTGTAATCCCAGCTTTTGAGATGAAGAAAGTGCATACAGAAATTCAAGGTCTTCATGGGCTATGAAGCCTATTCAAAGACAGCCCGGGTACATGAGATCCCACCTCAAAAAATAAATGTCATATGTGATCCTTTAACCTTGTTTTCTTTGCCTTCTCTCCCACTCCTCCTGCCTTCCAAAGTGTATAGTTACTGGATCATCTCTGCTGGCAGTAGTGACTTCAGCTTCAGTCATGCCCTTAACCATGTAAGAAGAGCTTGTGGTGTTAGTGAAGCCTAGTTCTGGAGTCGTCCATGACATTGTTTCAAGAAACATCTAGATGCCAAGGCTCCACCTTAATCAATTTGTAAATGCCTCAATACACCTGTAATATGAAGGTGTTACTAGATGCTGCTGAAAGGTTTATAAGGGATCCAGTTGGAAGAGATAGGTTTCTGGGGGTGTAGTCATGTTTCCCCTTGTTCTACTCTGTGGAAAAAGAGAAAGCTTTCCTCCATGCTGTGTGCTCGTGTCATCATGATACTCTGAGTGTGTATTTGAATGATAGTGGACTGACTGAAGGCCTACAGCCACTGTGATGCTCTATCTGAGTGTGGTTGAATGGTGGTGGACTGACTGGAGCCTTAAAGCTGTGAGTCAAAATAAATAATTCAGGCAGACAAGAAGGCTTGGGAAGTAGCATGCTTGCTGCTGTGCTGATGAGCTGAGTCCCAGTTCTATAATTCACATGGTTTAAGGATTGAACCAGCTTCTGCAAGTTGTCTTCTAACCTCCACACACATGCCGTGACACACACTCCTACACACATATGTGATGATGTACACCTGTGCACCAAAATAAAATATAAATGTTTCCCTCTTGAACTTGTTTTAAGGTATTTTTGTTACTGAGAATTGACTAATGGTTCACAGAATTTGGCTACATAGGCTAGGACAGGTCTCTTGGCCCTGTATGCCATTTTCTAAGAAAGGCTACTTGTCTGGGTTACTGTGCCCAAGGAAGTTGGTTCTCAGAAGGCTTATAAGGTCCCACTACAATTAGAAATTTGTGACCCATAACAGGGCCTACCTCCTTGTTCTCCCACTGGTGGCTATCACCCAGAAATCCATCTACTTTGTTATCTTTTCCTCTAGAGAGGCTAGAGGCTAGTCACACATTCATCCTTGCAGACCTTTGTTGAAATGCTTTTGCCTTTAGATCTGGCACTGAACCCTCTGTCAGACCTGTTGTGTGTTTCTCTGAGGAAGAGAGACCTCTTTCTTCCATACAGCCTTTGTTTAGCACCAACAATCTCTCTAGGATGACATGAGCCACCAGCAAGTTCTGATCAGAAGCAATCCTTCCCTTGAAGAAGTCAGACATCAATCTTCCCACTGTGAACACAACTTCTCTATGAAAACACCCCATGATTTTCTCAGAAGTATGTAGTCTATTTGCCAGCTGAGTGTGACATCTCCCTTCTGGGTAACATTTGCCTCGTGAGCAAGCTACTCTCAGCTGTTTACTGAGTATACCTGGGCCAACAGATGCATTTCCCTGGAGACATACTGTGACAGTTGGAGATGACTATATTTTAACATGGAAGCTTTGCCCCCACCCATGTACAAAAGTGCAGGATTTTGTACAAGTCCTTTGTCAATCAAGGTCCTTTGGCAATGTTACAAGGTAATTATTTTTTGTTACCACTAAAGAGATGCTACTGACATCTAGTGGGAACAAACTGGAGCTTTGTGTTCATTAAGGCACCGAATTCACAGCCCTGCCCTCAGCAAAGGGTTATCCAATCCTTAGGTATCATGTGTTGGATTTGAGGAGGGAGGTAGGGACCTGGACAGATGGATCAGCAATTAAGAGTTTGTAATGATTTTTGCAGGAGACTTGAGTTTGACTTCCAACATCCACGTCTGGCTGCTCACAACTGCCTGAAACTCCTGCTCCAGAGGGTCCAAAACCTCTGGCCTTTGTGGACATCTGATCTCAAGTGTACACACCCATCCCCTATATGTAATTTAAAATTAATTAAATCTTTAAAAATAGAAGAGGGGGGGCTTGACAGAAGGGAGGGTGGTGCATGGAATGCATAAAAATGTAAAAGAACAAATTAAAGAGAAAAAAAATAAAAGCAAGATAAACCACAGAAATTGCTACCAGCTTTAATATAAAACTGAAAATAGTTTCAGTAAAAGTTTCTGAATTTTTACAGCCTTCCAATAAAGTCAATTAGTACTTAATAACTCATTTAATTTGTGATTAGTTATTATTTCTCAGCAGCCACTGCAGAAACATAGATTTTTCTACCTCACAACTCATCTTCCAACATAATAAAGTATTTATGACTCCTAAATTTAACAGTCAATGATGCTGACATAATGTTGCATTTTGGAGAAATGTAATTAAGCAGTTATTAATTTTGACTTTATCGCCTGAAATATCAGAATCCATCTCCTTTTGATTCTTAGTCTTCAAACATAAATGGATGCCCTTGGAAACTGGAAGAATCTCACTGACCTGTAGAATCATGTGAATGAAATACACTTTAATTCATTTGTCCTTGACATTACTTAATTGGGAAAATTACTTAAGTGACTACATTGGAGGTCAGTGGGTGTACACCATTTGTTATAATGTGTCCATAAGAACAGCAAATCCACCCACCCACCTCCATGACCATAATTTTTCACAGTACTTTCAGATTTTCTACTGTTCACTGGTGTCATCTTCTTTCCCACAACATGCTGAAGGCACTGGCTGCAGTGTTCTATCCTCATCTCTTGCCATTCTATCCTCATCTATTCTACATAGTATTCTGTGTTTCCTGGATTCATTAACCTAGGGTGGTGGCACTGGGCCACTCCATCAAGAATACTCTTGGAGCCTAGGGAGACAGTATAGTCTGTGAAGTTCCTGATGAATAAGCATGAGCCCCAGTGTCCACACGAATTAAAGTGGGGCATGGTGGCACTTTCTTGTAATCCCAGTGATTGGGAGGCAGAGAGGAGGATCCTTGGATCTTAGTGGCCAGGTAGTTTAACATTGATGTTTATGCTTTAGGTATGTTAAAGGAAGCTTGATTTTTAAGATCTGGAACTGTCCAGTCTTGTATGCTCCATCCACCCAGGGCTCTTTGTCAGCTGAACTGATGCTGAGTCTGTTCATTAGAAAGCTTTTATTTGCAAATGGAACAAAGTAATTCAAATGTTTTCAGGTAATAAACACATTGATTGGTCTTGAACAGCTAAAAGCCATCCAGATATAGACCTGACTAGAGGGCCTAGTCACCACTGAACTGGACAAACAAGCATGGGACTCAAGTTGATCCTCAAAAACCCAATTGCACACCAAAAACAGTGGTGCACGCATCAGCAATCCTACAGTTGCACAAGCCATGGCCAGAGGATCATTGGAGTAGGTTGGTAGCAGTCTCAACAAAAGACATGATCCCTGTTTAAGGAGAGACCCTGTCTCATAGCATAAAGTGGGAAGTGACTGATGAAGATGCTTAATTTTGACCTCTGACCCCCAACACACATGTATGACAAAAGTCCAGAGGTACAGTTAGAATCAAGAGTTGACCCTCTCTTCTCCATTTTTTATACTCTCTTCTGTGTAGTATCTATTTCTCCCTTTTGTCAAGTTTCTCTCACTTTCTTCCTTGATTATATCACCTTCTTCTTCACACTTTTTCTTTCTCATTTGGATTTCTCAATATTATTGAGGGTGGATATATTAAAGCCAGACATTTTTTTTCTTTTGCTCAAAAACCAGATGGGCTAGAGAAGTCTTCTTTTCTGATTGCTTCATCAAAAGTCCAAGTAATCAGTGCTAGGAGAATAGCTCAATGGTGAGAGTACTCACTATGTAAGCAGGAGGTCCTTAGTTCAAATCTCTAGCCCCCTCTTAAAAGTCAGGCATGACTGCACTTACTGAGAATTCAAGTATTTCAAGGCAGAGACAGGTAGACCCTGGAAGCTTGCTGGCCTTCCGAACAGCCTGGCTAAAATGAATAGCTGGAGTGGATAGCCTGAGTAAGAGACATTGTCCACTGTCTCAAAAGGCATATACCTTTTTTAGGTACATGTGCAGACATTCACACACACACACACACACACACACACACACACAAACACACACACACAGGTACACACACACACACACACACACACACACACACACACACACACAGTCCCAGTAATGGCTCTGACTGTAGTCAGAGCACACTGTGTTTTGATTTGGCCAAACTGGAATAATATGTATCATCAAGATTAGATATTTATTCTCCCTGAGTCAGGTAGTATAAGACTTGGGAGAGGAGTGGGTCCACAACCAAGGGACATTATAATGCCCAAGGAGGGGGGAGCAGATAAAGGCTGAATGCCTGCTGATCCCTTTGCTATTGTGTCCTGGAGGAGCAGCTCCTACTGGGCCCTGCATATGAGCAGCACTCAGTCAATGCAGGAAATAACAGAAGCATTATTAGATCCCATTTCATTTTGTTGCTTTCCTTCAAGTAATCGTGACTGTGGAGAACATCTTGTTACCTGTCTCCTTTTTAATTGGATTTTCTCCATTCTCTGTAACTCCTAGATGTTTTTCCCCACCCTTCTCAGGCTGTTTTGTCAAGGTAACTAGGCATTTTAAATCACAGTGCAATTTCTCCTAGCTCTGAAAACTGAACCGAAGTAGTAACTTTTAATAGGTCAATTACATTATTTTTCAGCAGCCTGCTGCAGTCTAATGAAACTGCACTTTAATTAGGTTGGTGTGATGCCAAAATAAATTTTCCATTCTTGTTTGTTTTATTTACTCATTGAAAAGGAGGGGAATCAGCAAATAATAGGATTGGAAAATGTTAAAGGCTAATCAAGCTGGCTGAACTTGGTAGAGAAAGCGACTGCATCGTGGCCAGTGCAGTTGAGAGATTGGAAAACTAAGAAGCAAATAAGCTAAATAAATAACAACCTATAAAACATCAGCATTCAGAATTCCTGTATTTAAAGCACTTTTGGTTTTGTAACTGAGTCTCATGTAGCTGAGGCTGGCTTTGAACTGAATCCATAGCCAAGGATGATCTTGACATTTTCATCCTCCTGCCTCCACCTTTCCACTTCTGGAATTGTAGGCATGTATCGTCGTGTTTTGTTTATATGGTATCACAGACCAAACACTGGGCTTTGTCCATGCATTCACTCTACCAACTAAGCCATGTCCCCAAATTAAGGCTTTATTTATTGATTGATACATTATTTGTAGGTGTCACAGTGTTCATATGGACCAAGGACTATTTGTTGGAGTTGATTATTTCCTTCCACCATGTGGGTTCTGGGTTGTCCATCTTGATAGCAAGCAATGTTACTCATCACACTGCTCCAGTGCTCTCTCTGTCTTTAAAGTGACTAACAATATTGACAGTCTCTTCCAAATGAAACATAGTTAATCCAGAGTCCACTGACATGTTTTGTGAACCTACAGCACGTGGCAGTCACTATAACCAACAATAACATCTACCTCTCCATTAACATTCAGTGGGAATCTTGAGACATGGTTTCAGATCTCATGAAAGGTGACATCTTGGGGAAATCAAACCACACATGTAATTTTTGGACATCAAGTAGCCAAGAACATAGGAACAGCTTCTTGAGCTCTCCTTTTAAGGTGTGATATTTCAGACCACCACTAGTTACTTTCTGGCCTTCTGTCTATGTCATCCATCACAGCTAAGACCATATTGTATGGATCATGAAATAATAGGAATGAAGCCAGGGATTTCCCAACCTCCTCTAGGGCATCACCTGCCTATGGCATGCATATTTAGCTAAAACTAAAGATGCAGGATCTCAAATCATGGGCCATTGTTAAAAAGCAGAAAAAAATTATTTTGTAGTGTGCAAAGCAGATAATGTTAGAATATGTGAAAGATGAAAGTGGAAGGAAACATACTCAGGGTGGAAAGGGATAGGGAGGAACAGGGGCAGGACAGGCGGGGTGGTGTGGGAAGGTCAAGAAAAGCTAAGTATGAAAATGCCACAAGGAAAGATTATTTTGTATGGTAATTATAAACCTACAATATCTTCTTCAGAAGATAAGGAGTATCAAGAATGCTGAGAAGATGTCTAGGGGCCTTGCTCAATTGGAGAACACCCTCCGTATGCACAAGGCACCAGGTTCAATCTTCAGCAGTAAAAAAGTTAATGGACAGGGCCTACTGGTGAGGTGCTTACTGTGGGGTAAGAAACCAGAGTCACATTTCCAGCACTGACTTAACATGGCAGGCAGAGTGGCACACCCTTTATCCTCCTGCTGAGAGTGAATCCCTGGGGCCTTTTGGCCACTCAACCTAGCCAAGTCAGTGAGCCCTATCTTCAATGAGAGAACCGTTATCAATAGAGAAAAAAAGGAAATCAAAACACCACCACAACAAAAATATGGATGTCTCCTGAGGTATTAACATGATATTCAGGCCTCCAGTTAAACTTCAGCATCCATGAGCAGGCACACATATGTGTACACACCTATACAGGCATATGAACACAGATATCAAGATATGAAGTAGTAAAGGAATGAATGCCTCGAAGACTAGTAAGAAAAGAGCAAGGCAGCCAGGCTCCCAGGCAGAGAACCCTGGTGGTGACTTGTTGGTGTCCCTTTCTCCCTGATGGAGAACGGCCCAGATTCTCTCAAATTCTATTTCTACTTGTTAGAAAGCCATTCTCAACTGTTCTTATACAAGGAAAGGAAGACTTTTGCTATGTGTTCTCGACTATTTTCCTAAGCTTTGCTCAGATGTGATCATTATTTATCCTGTTTCGGGGAATCGCAAACCCTGATCATCACATATGGAGAATAACAGCAAAGACAGTCCTCTCCATTGTGCCTTTTAATCACCCACATGCATGAGCCCAGGAGCTTCCCTCTTAGTGATAAAAATTTTCTGCCTGTCTCTTCCCAGCTTGGCTTTTACTGTGACTGTTTTCCATTCCTTTTGAATAGGACCATAGGTCCTCTGTGTTGTGCTCAAAAGAGACATTTTATCTTTCATTTTTCATCTTGACATGTCTTGGGAGGCCCTCACCTCTGTGATGTAGAGTTTTGTCTAATTCCCGGAGATGCCTGTGTGGGCTTCCATCAGCCGTGCTGAGCCCTGGCTTGAATGCCAGTCAGATCAAAGACACTGACATCCTCTGCTCTGGGGAATGATGCTGTAAACAGTATGCTTATTCAGAATGACAAATACTTGCTCTCCTCATCATGCAGCTTCCTATAGTTCAGAGAGACAGAGTCAAAAGAGGGCTGCCCTTGCTGCCCATGGCTACAGACATAATTTAGATATTTTCATTTGTGTTCTCTGTGATGTTCAGGTATTTGGAATCAGAGTGTATGATTGCAAATGGAAAGTTTTTGGTAAATTTGTACCTTTGTATATGTGATGGTGTAGCCAGAGCATAAAGCAGACCTGGCATTCTCATTATATCCTAATTAATGTGTTTCCACATAGCTTGACACACAGAGCTATATTGTGAGAACAGTGGGATGTATTTTGAAAAACTGAAACATATACAGGAGTCCATGAAACACATACTCACTATACTTTAATAATAAACAGCTCTACGTACCTGGAAATAAATAATCATTTGCTTAGGAATCTATTGTCAAAAGCAACGTGTGTAATGATTCACTTATATGTATAGAGTCAGGAGAATGTGATGGCTGTAGGTATGTAAGGATGACACAATTGAAAAATCCCAATTCACTCAGGCAGACAGCAGAGAAGATTTACTATTCTCTTTGGCAGTCCTTTCTTTGCTCTTTGAATACTGTGTCCCATGCATAGATACAGAAAAACATGGACTCCACTTGGGAAGAAGTCTAGTTGTAAGTTTCAGGTCAACATGTTCAAAACAGGTCTTCTATGCTTAATAAGATTGTGACTCAAAAGTCAAACAAATCAAAACACAAACCAAATTGAACTAATTCTGAAGTGTCTACAGAGTCTGGAGAGATCTCCAAGTTGGTAGTGCTGGCATAAGGAGCTGAATTCAGAATCTCTAGCACTTAGAAAAAAAAGCAGGGGTTGTGATAATGCACCAGATGTTTTCACATTGGAGAGGTGAAGACAGGAGGAAGGCTCGGGCTCACTGGCCAGTCATTCACACCTGTCATTCAGTTACAGGTTCAATAAGAAGATCAAGTCTCAGAATTACAGTGGAGAAGTTCTGTGGATACCCCAAATTGACCTCTGGCCTCCAAACACATGCTTTCATACACATACATGCCCACATATGAGCACACATGAATTTAACTATCAATAAACTATAAATAAATGGCATTTGTCCATTGTCATAATTGTATGTATTATGAATTTTTCAGTCTGTATTTTTATGCTTTCTCGCCACACTAGGGCTATACATACACCTTGAACTCGCTTAAGATAAAAAGTGTTAAATGATGGGCTAGGGACATTTTGATATAGAGCTGAGGTAGGGCAAGGTCCAATTAAAGTGTTCAAATGATGTCACAAAGAAGGCCTGCCCCTGATTCTCACACCCCTCTGTGTTCAAAAGCTGTTTCCTCAACATGGCAAGATGGCTGCCTTCAGGTCCTGTCACACATAGAATTCACATTCATACAAGCAGGTAAAACACTCACATATGCAAAATAATAATAAATGAATCACTAAAAACAATAACTCTCCAGTCCAAGGTTACAGGTATTTAATCTCCTTCTTCTAAGAGATTGCTGGTCTTAATGTACACATCCAGACTGATGAGCAGTTTGTGTGGGATGTAAGACATGGATTTGTCTTCATACCAGTACCATTTGTCCAATAGACAGTTCTTACCATTGAATTTTGTAGGCAGTTCAAATCTTTTGTGACACTAGGTTCTTCTTTGGGTTGTATCACTTAGGTAATTCAAATATGTAAGGCATGTTCATTCTCCCTTGTGGAAAAAAAGTTGCAACTTTTTCTAAAGGAAGAGTACTTCCTTTGTGTGTCACTTGACATTATATTTAACTTGGCTGGTTTATTTGGGTTTTTGTTAGTGAGGGTAGGACTTGCAATGAGGAGCCTGGGTGGGAACACAGCCTGATATCCAGTAGTATTGTTCATATGTTGTGTATGCATGACTGAGATAATCATATGGGATATGCCTAACTGTGCTGAAGTATTTTGATTTGTGTATCTGTTACATTTCTCTTCTTTACATAGACAAATGTCTATTGTCCCATATAGGGCACAGGCAACTGACCAAAGAAACTATTTTACCCATGTCTACCTTGATAAATTGGTTGTTTGTTGTGGTTATATGAAGGGGTATGGGTGAGGGGTAACTTACAGGACCATGGATGATTTAAAGGCAGCTGTATTACTAAGAAGCTACCCTAGTACAGCAATGGCTAGTGTGTCTACACTGCTGGAGCTCTCTGAAGGATGTGCAGCAGCCTTGCAGGTAGACTGCATCCTCTCCAGCAGTCTTAGCTAAGGTATGAATCTTGTAAGTTTTAGTGCTTTTTCAGACTTAAGAGTTTTGTCAATGTTCTGAATCTGGTGGACTCTTTCAAGAGGGAATGCCGCTATTTAAAAAGAGATAGCTACCCAAGCATACCATAGCAGAGCTCTGAGCAAGGCCACTTTTCTTCTTAGCAGTGTATCCTGTCAATGTGTCTGTGTATTCTGCTCCTACAGATTAAAACATCCATGAAATGAAAATAACTTATTGAAAAATGATGCATTTCTACTGAGCATACATAGATGATTTTCTTGACATTGCCTCCCAAAGAAACAGTGCATGTGCTTTATACATGTTACCTTTCAATTATACCATTATAAGTCATTTACAAACAATTAAAAATCTACAGAAGGTTGCATAGAAGTTACTTAATGGACTTAGGTATCCATAGATTTAATTATCTATAGATGGGGTTGGGGTTGGGATCCGTTATGAGTAGTGAAATATTTCCAACTATGGGCACACACACACACACACACACATGCACACGCACACACACGCGCGCGCACACACACACACACACACACACACATACACACACACACACACACACACACTTGCATTTCCCATGGGGGTAGAATTCACTTCTAGTTGAGATTAAGTGTTAATATATGGATGTATATAGATAAATAGATATGTACATAAATATACACCCATAACACATTCATATACACATACAGTTTTAAATTAAACAGTTGATGGTACAATTTCATGAATGAATGAGCTCTAAAGAGGAGAGTATCTTGGAAAAGTCTTCTAAATTTCAAAAATACATGATTTTTCTTACTTCCTTTTAGAAGCTCACTGATAATGAAACTGGCATTAAGATTGATGTATTATTTGCTTTTTCTTACTTACATCATTTCTGTTAAACATAACCTAGCAATTTTATGAAACATTACAGAAAATTTTTTTATCTCCATGTAGACACCAGCATAGCCTTGGAAGTATGTATACAATTATTCACCCAGAAAGTTATGTGTAGTGAGGTTATTTGTATGTCCCCAAAGCCTTCCTAGCTTTTCCTTTCCTTTGTCAATTTGCCACCCAAGAAAGCAAGACACTCTGTTATAGCCTGTTTTGCCTGTTATAGCAAAAGTGTTATAGCCTGCTTTGAAACAAGCCAGGCAGTTGTAGAGGCAAGGTACCAAGAGAGGAAGGAGAAACTATGGTACAGACTTCTCCCAGTCTAAAAGGAGTGAACTGTGGCTGAGCATGAGGGCTTGGGTTCAAGCCCTCATAGGTTACAATATGGTATACAATATTGCACACAATATTGTATACATGCAATATTGTATACAATCTCTGTACCTATTTAAAAACACTGGGCATTGTGGCATGCATTTGTAATCTTTGTGCTGAATATGTGGAGACAAGTCCCCCAACACCCAGCTTGCCTGTCAGCCAGCCTAGAAAAAATGGCAAGTCAGTTCCAGGCTAGTGAGAAACCCTGTTTTAATAAACAATAGATAACACCCTAAAAAGAGGTTGTCTTCTGATTTCTGTATGCACACGTTTACGTGTTCTTGCACACTCAGAGACATACCCCTGGACATGCATGCACACAAACACACTTATGAACACACACAGTCACACACAGCATGCTGCTACAGGAGCCTACCTATCACTGTGCTATGTACCATCTGTATCTTTAGAAGGTAATGTGTTGTGGTATCATAGTTTTCTGGGTTGTGAGACTCCTGAAGGCAAAAATCAGTTGAACTTGCTATGTGCAACAGAAGACAAGAAGGAACTTGTGTTCTTCAGTGCGTCATAAGGTCACAGTGAAAACTGGGGCTGTGAGTCTACCTGACTGTCATAGAAAAGACACATTTAGGTATCTTTAAGATTGTGGTCACTGTGGATCAGTTTCATTTTCAGCCAGAGACAGATGTGGTTGTCACCCAGAACCTCACTATCATCTCCTGATGCACTTGTGTGTATCCCATAAAATCAAATCAGTACATATGCAGTACTTATGCAAATTTTCACATGTGGTCAAACTCAGTGTTTATTGCACACTTAAAAAATTCAGTTACATGTTAAGACATCATTGTCAGGACATAAATTTCCAATTAGTATGTCAAATGACTACATTTTATTTTGTATTAGGTACTGACCTAATTTATCTAACCATTATCTTGCTAATAAACACTCAGACTTTAATTGATTGGCTATTACAAGTAATGCTACTGTCTAAATTATAAAACTGTTATTCTTGCCATCTTCCCATAATTAATCCTTAGAAAATAAATAATAAGGCAACATGTCAGAATTATGTGTGACAGCCTGAACTAAGAAACACACTGAGAGTTCAATATAGGGAGATTTGTCAGTAATAATATATATTATATTATATATTCCAATATATACAATATACAGTATTACTTACAAGTATACATATGAGTCTATGTATACATTTTAAATATGCGTGTATACACACACACATGTATGTGTGTGTAAATATAGATAGATAAATAGATAAATCATTATCAAAGGTTTAAAGAATATTAATTTTTTAAGAATATATTTATATGTTATTTGTAAGTAATATATTACATATTAGTAATAATATATATTATACTATATCACTAACCATTATTACATGAATATATGTATGCATATATTACACATATGCATAAATACAAATGTACACATATGAATCATTACAAGTCATGGTTTTTAAAAATATTCAGTGACAAAATAAAAGACTTAAAAAAAAGGAGAACCATAAAGCATGATTGTATTTCATATATTTGTAGGCTTTCAGGTGATGACTTGCTAAGTCCTCTCAACATTGTAAGTCTTGATCTCTCTGGCAGGTAAGATGGCCGAGGCCCTGCATTTCTTCAGATAATCCGACATGAGCTTTTGGTGTTTCAAATGCGATTTCCCTCAGCCACACACCTCTCTGCACACATCACGTTGCTCATGAGTGTTAGGGATCATGGATGACAGTAGTGGCACTGTCGTTGCTCTGCACTAAACTTTAGTAAAGTGGACTTGTGAAGCTTGATTCCTTTCCATGCCTCAGAGTCCTCTCATGGTTGAGTGTCTGCAGTTCTTGTGGGGTGGCAATGACAGTCCTTTGGAGACTGAATTTAGTATCAATAGTTGAAAGCTAGTGAGGAGCATCCCAATATCTCCTGGCCCCAGACTTCTTCTACCCAGGAGTTAAAGTATGTCTAGAATTCATCTCAACCACCTCAACATCCCCTATGTAGCTCAGAATAAGAAGGAACCATAAAAACAAGCCAGATAGCATGTGTGAGAGACTTACGTGTGTCACAAGTGGTAGGTGACTGCAGTTTGTAGTCCAGTAACAGAACTCCAGCATGCCTCACCTATTTGGGCTTAGATGTTTTTATTTTTTTCTGTGTAAACAGACACATCTACACTATATCTCCTGACCAAGCTCTGTAGTTCTATTTAGTGACCATGTGGCAGAGTGATTAAGAGTAGGGTTTAGAGGTGACTAGACTATTTTGGTACAGATCTCAGTTGGATCCTACCTCTCCCAAGCTGGGCAAGAAAGTATATTAAGCCTCATGCACTTATCAGGTCTATTCTTTGCAAATCATGGGCTGTCACTGTTCAATGTGTTAGCACTTGTAGGACAGCTGGGGTATTGTTTGAGCAATGCTCCTTCAGTTGATAGTTGATGTTTTGAAGTGGGATGCAGTGATACTGAACTGGGTGATGCAAGAGCACTGCTGAACAAAATCCACATCACATAAATGCACAAGAAATTTCATTGCATCATTATCTTCCCCTGGAAGCCCAGGGACCCGGGCATCTTCACATCTTGGGAGGTTAATGGAATAATTTGAGAAGGAATGTTAGGAATCTATTCACTGTCTCTCTTACATCCTTTTCCCCATATTGATTCAAGTATTTTATTGTATTTTTATTTGTGTGTATGTGTGTGTGTGTGTGCGTGTGTATGAGAGAGAGAGAGAGGCATTTGGGTGTCTGTAGAGAACAAGACCATGGTTTTGATTTTCTTAACTCTTAAATGGTCCATCATCTAAATTTTTAGAATTTTGTCTGTATTTTTTTTCTCTCAAATGTTTCCTGAAAATTAATGGTACTATGGCTGGGCACAGAACTCAGCCTCTGAAGTGATTGCTTTTGAAACAGAAGGACCTGCATGCCATCACCAAAAGCCTTGTTTAAATCAGCAGTGTCAGTTGGTGAGGGCTTGAAACCCATGTGTGAGGAGACAGGAGGATCCTAAAGCTCCTGGGCTAGCTGGCCTCACTTACTTGGCAAGATAAGAACCTTTTTGAAAAGGTGACAGACATCTGAGGAAAGTGTTTTAGGTTGGTCTTCTGGCCTACACACACACACACACACACACACACACACACACACACACACAAGTACATATACACATGTGCATATACACACAAAACTGTTCAGTAGTGCTAATGAACATGGCATCTGTGACACAAAATCATGGAAGTTTCTGTTTCCCTCCATGCTACCTGACCCATCCCACCCCCCACTGCCTGCTGCATCCTGTTCCTGCTGAAGCACTGGCTGCCAGACAGCCCCAAAGCAGCCCCTCACATGTGCGGTTACAATCATGTCTTATTATAGCTTTCAAAAGACGCCCTCTCATTCTGCACCCTTGTGTTGATAGAGGACTTCTGGCTTTCTGAAAAGAAACAGATAGCACGGTCTCCAAACCCTTTATTTCCTTCAGCTGATAACTGCTCTGGCCAGCGATGAACGGCGCCGTGATTACAAGATGTAATTTACTTCAAAGAACAGCTAATATGACTTCTAAACCTGTCATCAGTTCTGGGGGAAGCAGAGCTGAAACAACGAAAGGGATAAATCTGAATCCACCTAAATATCTTGGTCTGGCTGAATTACAAGTTTCTAGATAGAGTGCTTAGTAAACAGCCTGTTATGAAACATTTGTCCTCTTAGACTCACAACATAAGGAATGAGCATTATATTCTTTTATGTGGATCAAGGACATAGGCAACACGAGAGAGAGAGAAATTCTCTAAAAGGCACTAAACTGCTGCCCCTGTGAATTATACCTGGGGATATAACTGGGGAATCAGATCAGTAAAACCCTGCTAATACAGCTAAACAAAGTCGCTCAAGGGATGCCCTGAATCTAAAGACCGAAGAAAACAGCCCCTTAAATGTGATTACAGCTAGAGCTGTGCTCGCTCTCTGCAGAAAGGGCACTGAAGGCAGAGGAATGAAAGAAGAAAACACTTTAAAACTTTTGTGTCAAAGCAGAAATCACAGAGTAGCAATGGCTTAGGGATTTAAATAACCCTTTTCACCCAATTCTAACACTATTGTGTTTTAAATTGAAGAATAGAAAGGAATTAGATACCCAATTTAGCAATTTTTTCTTTGTAAGATCACGAAATAGAAATCTTTTCTTTTTGCTGAGTGACTAATTGCACCAGTGTAGGACTCCATCCAGCTTGGGCTTTAACCCGAGAGATAAGTAGGTAGTTTTTTAATCTCTTTAAAGGCTAGCTTGTCCAGGGAGCTTTGAGGACTTTTCTTATTCACTTGATAGGTACCTGTCTGGGTTTCACTAATGTTGCTCTGAAAAAAAAGATAAGGAAACAAAAATTGATAAAGAGCAACTTAAGGGAGAAAGGTCTTTGTTTATCTTTCAGCACCAGGGTACAGTCCATCACTGTGGGGAAGTCAAGACAGGACATGAAGCAGCCAGTCATATCACATCCACAGCTGAGAGCAAAGGAAAACTAAAGAATGCGTGTGTATCTAGTTCAGGGCATTTTCATTTCAGTCTTACACAGTTCATAGCACAGCCCTTGATGAAATGGTTCAAACCATGCTCAGGGTAGGTCTTTGAAAATCTCTTCCACACCAACCTGACCCAGGGATTTCCTCACAGGGACTCTACCCAGTGATTCTGAATTTTGCCAAGTTGACAGTTAACATGAACTATGACAACAGCATAGCAAGACTCTAGGGAAACTATAATGCAACCATTATCTTTGACCTCTATTAGAACCCCAAAATAGTTCTATATAGACACATGAATCAATGCAGGATAGAGAAATAGTGTGTGCCTGTTGTCCACACTTGTCTCTGAAGTCAGATCAGCTTAGAGGCACTGAGTTCTTTTGCCTTTCCTCCCGCCCCTTGTCCTTAGACCAAGGTCCCTCTGTACCTCAGCTAGGCATAGAGATGAGAGCAGGTCAACGGCATAGGAAAGGATCCATTATCTCTTATGTTCACATACACATTTGTGGAAACAAAATTAGTGAGGGGCAAAGCCTGGGTTGGTCTTAAACCTAAACAAGCAAATCCATGCTCTTCCCACAACGTATGACCTCTGATGCAGGAAAGGATGCTGAGGACGGGAGGCTGAGCCACAATAGGAGTCCTACATAGCTGTCCCCCCCCAGAAATGCTGCCAGATTATACTTAACTCACTTCATCAAAATAAGCAATCCTTCTCCGCTATTATGTCAGCCAGGGGATCAAAGACTAAAGCTGAATGACCAGGCTTAGCATGAAGAAGGAACAGATTCTATATCTTCCCTGTCACTTCATTGCTCATTTCCTAAGGCACTCTAAGGCCATTTGTGTATTTTCTCCCATTTGTCCTTCCTTTCTTCTACACTACACCTCCCTCTTCTGTATGCCCCCCTTTTACTCCTCTTTTAGACTTACAGTTCCTCTCTCATCTCCTCTTTTCATTCCTCCTCAACCTTCTCTGTCTGGCATTTATTTCCTTCTAATGGTCTCGTGTAACCCAGGCTAGCCTCCATGTCTCTGTGTCATTGATGATGACTTTGAACTCTTTATCATCTCTCCTCCTCTTTCCTAGACATGGTGATACAGACATTCACCACTATAGTCAGTTTTATGTATTGCTAGGGATTGAACCCAGAACTTCATGCATACTTGACTGCATGAGTTCCACCCCCAGCTTAATTCACATATTTTCTGCAGAGAAATGAGTATTTGAATTCTTTGTCTATTTCCAATTTTACTGTTTGTTGTTGGGTTTTAGGAGTTCTTTTTGTATTCTGGATATCAGTTAATGTATTATCAGACACTTGTCCTACAGATATGTGCCCCTATTCTGAAGGAGGCTTTCAATGGAATCTTTGGATGCACAATTGTGTCTACATATGATAAAGTCTAGTATGTCTGGTTTTGACCTTTCATTGCCTGCTGCTGTTGCCATAAGTTATTTTTAAGTACAACAGCAAATTACATTTGAACATGAGATACAGCCTAGCCTTGACACTCTGCTTGGTCCTCTTGTTAGAAGGCAGAGAAACCAGTTAGTTTTCAATCTCAGTGGTGATCTTAGGATTTCATGCTGCTCATTCAAGGAGCCCACCTTCAGGACAGGATGCTGGCCAATGATGGAAGTGGAAGCCTTGCAGGGTGTCTTGGTATCCACTGAAGTGCAAAGAGCTCGTGTACTCATGTGTGAGCCATATCTGGACTTGAAAGAAACTGGAAATATGATCTTTCTTCAGTAATCAGGACTCTGTCCGTGTGTATGTGTGTGTGAGTGTGTGTGTGGTATTTCTGTGTGAGTGTGTGTATGTGGTGTGTGTGTGTGTGTGAATGGTTTTGCATATGTAAATGTGCTTCTGTACTAATATATGTGCATTCCTGCCTATATGTATGTGTGTGCCTGTATGCCTGTTTGTATTTACATGTACATATGTGTGTACATGTGTGTGATGTATGAATGTGTGTACAGGCATGTGTGTGAAAGTGTGTGTGTGTGTGTGTATGTGTGTGTGCACTTGTGCACTCCTGTGGTTGAATACATGAAGCAGTCACAGATGAACCTCAGGTATTATTCTTTAAGTGTCATCTACCATGAGTTTTGTGGTAGTGTCTCTGATATCTGGAGTTTTCCTAATACATATGGGTGTTTGGGCTTAGCCAATGAGTCTCTAGGATCATGTCTCTATCTCTTTGACACTTGGATTACAGGATGCAGCAGCAAAACCCTCTTTTTTTCCATGGATTCTGGGGGTTGAATTCAGATCCTCATGTTTGTACTTCATTAACTGAGCTGCTTCTCCAGTCCTGGCTTCATCCCTTGTGTGGCTTCTTGTTGCTTTGGTTGAGTCTTGGAAAAATGCACGAGGAGCCCACTTTCCTCAGGAGCAATTAAGACTCCTTCCTGAGGCCTTTTAATGGGTAGGCAGCAACACACATGTGCAGACTGGAAGTCATCATTGTCTAGGACAGACATAGTGCTCACCACATCTTTTTTATCATTGGCAGAGATTACAAAAGAATTCCATTAATTTCTGCCAGTGTTCCCTCATCAGTATCATGTCATTTCTGCATCCTAGAAGCAAAACAAAATAAGTAATACAGTATAGAGTTGCACATGGGGGAACAACCATCACCATGGCAAGTACTTGTATCATTCTTTCCTTGTTGTAAAGAGAGGCCATGAAATGGGTCTGGATATTGACAAATGATTAAGGACAAAAGATGAACTCAGAGACCCAGAAGGAAGAGCTTGGTTGTAGCAGAGTGGCTTAACTGAAAGGGTGGCCTCTGGGAAGAATCTTCTATGATAGCTCTGTTCTGAATGTTGAAATGAACCTGTTGATAAGAAGTTCAGCTGCCATGTCCATCAAAGAAAAAGATCTGTATGTAGATTCCATGTGGACCTGGGATTCAGGACTATTGCTCTTACAGCTTTTAAATCTAGCCCAGTGCTGGGCTGGGGCTATGGCTAGGTGGTAGAACATTTGAATAGTATGCTCTAGGCCCTGGGTTCAAATCTCAGGACCAGGCCAAACCAAATAACCCAGATTAATGGTTTTCTAGTCCCTCTCTTAAAAAAATGCACACACACCCCATGGGTGTTCTGGGAATGAACATAGGTGAGGCTCTTGTCTACATAGCCAAGGTTTCAGCTGGTTGTGCTGGTGACAAGGCCAGCAGAATCCCACTCTGCCCCCTATAGATGAGCACAGCTTGGCTATGATGTTTGGGTTTGCAGACAGGTTTAGTTTGGGAGTTAACATCTGGAAACTTGGCTGCATTGCCAGCTTCAGGTCCTGCTGTTCGGGTGTTTTATAGATCCAGACAGATGTCCCTAGAATTCTATTTGCCAGGTGTTCCCTTCATAAAGTTTCGGTCATAAACATTGTGATTTCTCACCTCTCCAGAGCCAGAGGGCCCATTGGGAGAAGTGCTTGCACCTTCACAGCTTTTACAAAATTATTTTTAAAATGTAGTTATTTGATAGTTTCCTACATGTGTTTAATGCATTTTAGTTACTCTATCTTACCAACCTGTCTTATCTCCCTAACCAGCTTTGTCAAGTCCTCTACCTCATTAGCTTCCTTTACCCAGATTCACGACTTCTGTTTATACTGTGTGATACCTTCACACTGAGACCAATCCAACGGGACTGTCTTAGTTTGATTTCTATTGTTGTGATAAAAACACTATGAAAATCAACTTTCAGTTTACCAACATAGTCCATTATGAAGGAAATTCTGGGAGAAATTCAAGGCAGGCAACCTGGAGTCAGGAAGGGAAGCAGAAGCCATAGGGAAATGCTGCTTACTGGCTTACTCTCTGTGGCTTCCTCAGCCTTCTTTCTCATACAACACAGAACCACCAGCCCACGGGTGACACCATCCACAGTGAGCTGCATCTTCCTGCAGACTTGCCTACGGGTGATCTGATGATGGCATTCTGTCGGCTGAGGTTCTTCTTCATAAATGTGTCTAGGATTGTATCAAGTTGGCAGAGGGACTGACTGTTCACCATTGGAACCTGGTGGGGTCACCAGTGACACACAACAAAAGGCCATGGCGCCACATGTCTCTGAGTTATTAATTACAGAGAAATAGTTCTGCATTAAAGCATAGGGTTGGGCAGAGATCACCAGGATTCTCCTGTCTTTGAGGGTAGCAATGCTGGGAATAGCAGTGTGCCACCATACCTAGCTTTTTACATGAGTTCCAGGGGTGACATCGAAGTTCTCATGATTGTACAGGAAGAAATGCAGCAGCCAGCTGAGGCATGATTTAGCTTCATGGACAGGAGACTCCACACCTTGAACTCCAGATACACATTTTAAATGTTCCCAGCTCATTACCTCCCAGACCTTTCTCAGTAGCAATGCCTAGAAGAGAACTCACGAGTCTCAG
Organism: Cricetiscus sungorus; assembly: GCA_030556225.1. Taxonomy (NCBI): domain Eukaryota; kingdom Metazoa; phylum Chordata; class Mammalia; order Rodentia; family Cricetidae; genus Cricetiscus; species Cricetiscus sungorus. The sequence continues at coordinate 7,555,216 of JANBXA010000069.1, read as the reverse complement.
GTTTTAATGAGTTCCCAGGAGAATTGGTCATCTGTTTACTGATGTCCAGTCACCAGAGAAAGATGTAGGGATGATTTTGAATCTTCTCAAGGCATCCTAATTTAGGATATTAGGACTAGAAAGGAAGAAAATCCTAGTTTTTCTTCTATATTTTTTAAGATGAAGCATTAGAATATAATGTTTTATTTCTGTAAATGACCAGACCATTTCTCACTATGATCAAAATTTTTCTTGTTTCATCTCTTCCTCCTTCTTCCTTTTTCTCTCTCTTTCTCATCTGTTCTCTTCCTCTTCCTTCTTCTCTCCCCCCGCCTCTGTCTAAATGCTAGACATACCAGAAGACCCTCTATTTATAAATCCATGAATCCAAATAGCTCAGCATCAGTTTCCATATTTGTATTTATATGCTCCCCCCTCTGTTTACCTCCCTTCTTCCCCATTTCCACCCATCCCTTGGTTTGTGTCTACTCCTCTGTGTGTACAATCAAGGACAGGACTGATTATTTTAACCTTTTGTGGTTTTCCCACCCACATAGTTACTGATTTCAGAATGCATTGGCAATACCAAGGAATATGGATGACCTTGATCTTTCTGCTAACTGAAAATTCAGGAATGGAGAATGTATGCATTAGACATCTTATGACTTTATTCAACTTTGAAATTTTATTGTTCACAAATATTCTGCTTCAGAGGTTGGTGGCAAATCACCAGGACCTTTTCTCTCTACCTTTACCACCAGGAAGTACAGGTTCTACCCTTCCTACACTGAATAATCATCTTCAAAATGAGTTGAGATGTTGCATAAGTGAAATCCCAGTGCTTGAGAGGCTGAGGCAGGGGGTTGATCATGAGCCTGGGACAGATAATGAGTTGGAGCCAGCTTGAGCTACATGATACCCTGCCCTGGACACCACAAACCACCCCCACAACCAGAAAACACATACTTTCAGTGTCTAGAATTCTCAAAGGATTTAATGAGAACATATCTAGAAAATACCAAAGAGAAATTTCCGGGTGCCCTCTGTCCTCTTTCACTTTGCTCAGCATTCAGTGTCCCTTGAGCTCATGTGGGTGAATCATGTGCACTGGGGGAGCAAATACCCTGGTATATATAGGGGTACAAAGTAGCTGGAGTCAGTTTTCTCCCTCAACCATGTAGGTCCTTGGGGCTGAATTCAGCTTAGCAATATGTGCTCTTATGTGCTGAACCAGCTCACCAGCCCATTAAGTGTGTCATTTTAAAATAATCACTTTTAATCAAATTATTGTTGACCATCATTGTGTGAGGGCAAACATTTGATTTACAAATGAAGGCACACAGTCTAACTGATTCCTCCAGGAATGGGGGACACTAGAGCGACTGAGTCTCAGTGTTACTGTTGCCTGATGTGGGGCAATTTTAGACCCATTAGTTTTCTTGCTTGCAAAATGGGATGAGAAGTTCTTGCATGCATTTGTTGGATGCTTTGTCATTGATTTTCATGCCCTCCAAGGCTCCAAATAGCAGGACTGTATCATTACATCCGTGTAGACTAAAATTTGGCAATTTGCACTCTATACAAACACCAAGCGACTCCCTCGTCTCTGTTACTTTCTCAAACCTGCCAGCCCCATCTCTATGAATCTATGCCCTGAATGTTCCTTGTTTGTGGTTGTGTAGCATGTCTTAAGATTATTTCACTTGCAGGATGTCTGAAGGCTGTATCCATGCTGTGGCAGATGTTCCCTTTATTTTCAGTATGAATGTTCCTTGTTTGTGGTTGTGTAGCATGTCTTAAGATTATTTCACTTGCAGGATGTCTGAAGGCTGTATCCATGCTGTGGCAGATGTTCCCTTTATTTTCAGTATGACTAATGCACCATGGCATGGGTATCCAGACAGCACTGTGCCCAGTTCCTTTGTGTTTGGGGAATGGCCTTACCATCTATCCTACAACAGGCTACATGCTTATTGCACTTTTCTTTCCTAAGACCCAGCATCAGACATTTCTTTTAGAATAGGTTCTGTAAATGTAATGATTTCTATTGCACCTGTGGGCTTCTTGTTGCCACTAGTAAATAAGCAGCTAAAGAGATGGCTCAGGGGGTAAAGTGCCTGCTCTGCAAGCATTGGAGATTTGAGTACAGATCCATAGTATCCAAGTAAAAATCTAGGTGTAGTGTCACCCTGGATCCTGTGAGTCCTGAGTAACTTGCTGGCCTTTAGGTCTAGCCAAGATGGTGAGAGACCCTGTCTCAAAAAAAAAAAAGATGTAAAAGCAATTGAGGACTTCATCTTGATATCAGCTGCCACATGTGTTCATGTGAGATGTATACATGTGCATCTGAATACACATAAATAAATTTATAAAGGCAAGATAATACATTTCTTCTTTCTACAGGAATTAGAGTCAATTATCTTTAGTCAATACACTATTCTTCAGTTGCTGGGTGTTTTTATTATTATAATTTTTATTTTTACCCAGGATCTTGAGTATCTCAGACTGCCCTTGAACTCACTATATAGTACTAAGAAAGTTCTTGCACTTCTGATCTTCCTGCTTTCATCCACCAAAGACTAGTATTACAAGTATATGCCACCATGGCAAGCTTATGTGGTGTTAGGGGTATAACTCAGGCATGCTAGGCAAGCACTCTGCAACAGCCCCCAACTGCCTATTTAATAGAAATAGCTGTGTCTACTCTGTAAAACAGAGTTTTAATACACATACATAGCATGTGTAAGTCCATGCACATAGCATGTATACATATGAACGCAGGCAACTGTCTAATTAACATAGACATCCATACATCTTAGCCATACATTATCTCATAGCTGATATTGGTTTACATGACAGTTAAATTTAATGGTTGACTCCCACTAAGACTGGGGCAGTTAGCTTTCTGGTGTTTAAGATATTTGTTTTCAAATGCAGTCTCTGCAAAGCTGAAGATCAAGATTACTGAACTCAATTAGACAAACAAAGCCTCCTTTTGCAGTATCAGGAGCCAAATGAGTGGTGGCAGGTGCAGGCCTCTGCATCTGTGTATGCTGTGGAACCCACGTGATGAACATTGGTGCACGGGTTCTGTCAGGACTGATTTATTCTTCACACTGGCAGTGTGTGTGTGCCTTGATCTATACACATGATGCCTGCTGTGTGGGTCCCCACAAGGCAGCCATCAGCAGTAGCATCCAAGCAGCTTTCCCACCAAGAGCTTCTCTTCTCTCTCATGTATTTTCCTGTCATTTCTGCTAAAAGATTTTCAGTTTGGAAAAGAATGTTCTAGAAAAATCATCTTGGGGAAGACATAATGTGAGTGATTTGAATGCTCAGGATGGGAGGTCTGGAACACACACACACACACACACACACACAGACAGAGAGAGAGAGAGAGAGAGAGAGAGAGAGAGAGAGAGAGAGAGAGAGAGAGAGAGAGAGAGAGAGAGAGAGAGAGAGAGAGAGAGAGAGAGAGAGAGAGAGAGCTGGCAATTTCTTTGTGCACTGAATAAGCCAGTAGCTTCAGATCACAGCTCTGGTATAATATTTCCCACTGAAAAATCTTAAGCAGCTACAAATAGGCAGATGAGCTGTGTTTTCTATGTGGTGACAATTGTACTAAACAATTCTCATGTTTGGTATATACAACATGACACATTTAAAGCATGCTGTGCAGTATTAGATGACTTTCAACATAATTAGATGTAAACCTAGTTCCACTATGTGACGATGCTCATGTTGCATTGAGTGGCATGATCAAGGTGAAGAACAGTGTACCTCATGTTTGAAAAAGGATGATAAGTGGATAATGATATTTTTAATGGTAGCACAGAGGGCAAGATGCTTGCCTCCAGAGCCTGTGTAAAAATACCTGATAGTGTATGTTCACAATTCCAGTGTAGAGAATTGGAAACAAGATCTTTCTGGCCATTAAGCCTAGTCCACTCCCTGAGTTAAGGATCAGTGAGGAACTTTGTGAGTGGAGATAACATGGGAAGCTTTGGAATGAAATTTTCTTTTTTTTTTTCTTTTTCTTTTTTCTTTTTTCTTTTTTTTTTTTACATAGTATTATTGTATGAGGATCCTATAATGCATAAATAGTGTTTTGGGGGACTCACCAAAAAGAAAGATTCATTTCTTCATGAATCTCTGTCAATATCTTGTCAGAGAATATTCTTTCTGGTAATGATATAGAGCCACCTGCAACATAAGCATTTAGCAGGTTTTTCTCAGAACAGAAAATGAAATCCAGGGCCCTGTGCATGCTGGGTAAGCACTTTACCTTCTGATGTATATGCCCAACCCTGCTTCCTTTTGCTGTTTTTAGACAGTGTCACTTTTTTATCCCTGATTGAACAAAAACTTTTTATGTAGATCTGGCTGGCCTCAAGCTTCTACCAGTTCTCCCATCTCAGCCTCCTAAATGCTGTGGGTACAGGTGTGCCCAACCACAACTTGCTAATTGATTATTAAAAGTAATGAAACCAAAACCCTAATTAGATGGATATGGTGCATATTAATCAGGAATAGATAAGCTGATCACATAGAACACTTTCTTGGCTTCTTATGGCTACTATAAGAAAATACCACAAGATAGCAGGTTTAGAATAAGGGAAACTGATTTAAGACAATGGCAGGTTTTCTTTCTCCAATGTCCCCTGAAGAAGTTGCTTCCCCAAGCCTCTTTCCTATCTTCTCTGGGCTTGACACAACCTTTGGTGTTTTTTGCATCCTGAGCATCTGACTCATTTCCAACTCGTTTTCTCCCTGGGTCTCCCTGGGTCTTCCCAGGTCATTTTATTAGAAAACACCAGTCAGATAAAGCTCCACCCCACTCTGTTATGATGTCATCTTAGCTAATTACATCAGCCTGATGTGTGAAATTTCTACATCATAAAGTATTAAGTCTACAGCACATCTGAGGTTGTTTACACCTGAAAAACATTGGCACTTGGATCCTAACAACACAATCCAATTATTTGTGGTGCTTCTTAGACTGGCTTATTAAGGAGATCAGCACTGTGATGCCTGTGATCTGTGAGACCCATGCTTTAGACAAGTGCCACTTGGCTGGCTTTCAATGACAGATGTGCCTTGGCTTGATGAAAACCCACTATAAGAAATACAGATTGCAAAATAGTTGTTTCCCCAGTACCTTATTTTCCCCTGCAAATGTAATGTTTGTTGCTTCTTACACAGAAATACACTCATCCTTCAAGAGCACCTCCTCAGTAACATGACCATGGGAAAGGACCTTATTTCCCACCAAAATAAATGAATTTATTCATAGAAAGTACTCATATGCTTTTTATCAACCTTTCCTCTGCCCATGGGAAAATCAGTGCAAATGCCCATTTCCCTTTTTGGAAAAGTTCTGTTTGTAGCTCCTATCTATTGACATACACAAGAGAAATGAGCTTTGCAATTAACAGCAGGAGGATTAAGCCTCCCCCATGTTGTCTCCTCACAGATTCAATTGCTTTGGCTCCTGGAATTCTGTTGCCTCCATCACTAATCTGTGTGTGATATGTGACTCCCATTCCCAGTCTTTTCCCTGCTTAGGTAGAGGAACTGTTTGGAAACCATGGGGCCAATCTCTTGACATTGTAGATTCACTGGCTAAGCTTTAGCATTGGTTCTATTTGTAGACTCCATGAATGTACCTACACTGTCTTTCATGGGGAACGCTATGAGCAAGATCGAGGAGTACTGATCAGGTCTTGAGTTCAGTGCTTTTGCGAACATTGTCAGCATCTTTTCATAGTTTTGTGTGTCCTTACATTTCCAATTCTTTAACACCTAGTTAAATAGTGCTCAGACAATGGTTTCTATGACTGTAGTAGCAGGGAGAGAGTGCTCTTCAGCTTTGGGTAAATTTTCCATTTTTGTTTCAGCTGTCAACATCAACCATCATCAGCTTACTTACATCATTATTGCTATCGCCATCACCATCACCATCACCATCACCACCACCAGCAGCAGCAAAAGCACCATCACCATCATCATCACTCTTACCATCCTCCACCACCATCCCTACAACAATCATTGCCACCATCATCACTATTTACCACCATCACTATCTACCCACCATTGTCACCATCATAACTCCACCACAACTTTTACTACTATCCTTTATCCACACCATGGCTATTGCCAATAAAATGTATCATTTGTATTATCAACATGCCCACTATCACCACCGCCACCACCATTGTCACCCCACCATCGTCACTATCATTACCACTGCGTTGCTGCTGTTATCATTTTTGTAACCTGCATCCAACACGTAGAAGAAGACATATACATGTCTACATTCACATATCATTGCTGAGAACTAATTATATGTATATACCTGTATCTACATTCTGGGGAATGTAACATACTATAAACAAAGGAAATTGAAGAAATATGATACTGTCTGATTAAAAAGAAATAGGTGAGATCAATTATTTGAGTAATTTTTCTTATGTTTGAGTCAGATTAAGGTATCTAAAGGTAAATTCCACATAATAACCTTAGCAATTAACCATAACTAATAGATTTTCCTGAACTTCTTGTTATTGCAGAGAGATTATGATCACTATTAACCCAGTGACATTTCTTGACACTTTGCAGGAAGCAGAGCCTTCTGACTAATACTGAGGTGACAATATAGCAGGCCAAGTGGACTGCATACCTAGGACCACCTCTTGTCTATGGCTGCTAATGTAAATTAAGTTTTATTGGGAATCAGCCACATTCATTTGTTTACATTGTTTGTAGTTGCTTTGTTGCTATGGCAGCATTGGTGCCTTGCATCAGGGACCACACATTTTGACTTGGAAGACACGTGTTTTCTGTTACTTCACAGACAGTGTGTATTAATCACTTTTTTAGACCCATAGTCTTTACGTATGATCAGAAGCAACTACCTTGAGGGTATTGGTAGATGTTAGTATTAGGATAAGAGGTCTTGCAGGGTCAGATAAGAGTAGAAGGCTGTGAAGTCTGCAGATATTTAAAGGCAACTGTAACAGCTAAATCAAAGCTTTTCACACAACAAATTGGTTTTCCCAGATGCCTTGGGGGCACTCCCAGAACTGTTGTTTCTCTTATCCACATACTGTGATCAGCCTGTGCCACTGTGTCTAGATTATGTTGGCCATGAGACCACTACCTTGCACACTGCCTCATCCCCTGTGTGGGAGGAACAATGAACACAACCTTCAACAAAAATGAAGCTGTCTGGATTGAACACAACACAGGATGTAAAAAGATAATTTACAGTGCAGAGTCTGAAGCTAAGAAAGGCTTGATGCTTTCCTCTGGAGTTGGAGAGATGAGATTCATGGGCAGTGACAGGAAAGAGCCTTATGAGGGTTGGTTGCATTCCAATTTAAAGGCCTTCCAGACACTTAAAATGCACACATAGGGGGTGGGAGGTAGCTACATTGCAAGTGTGAGCCAACCAAGGAGGGAACTGAAACTTCAGATGTCTTCCATATCCTTCTGCTTTCAGGAGTAGGACACTGTTCCTGACACTGTCAGTGTGAAAACTACAATTCCAGGGTCTGTGATAACGAGATGGTACCATCACAGATTGGCATGTCGCTATGCAAGGGATGATGTTCAGTCCTATTTGGCCATGTCAGTCATTGCCCCTGCCATTCATGGCAGTAAAGGAGGTAAGGTTTGGAAGCAGGTTATTTTTTTCTCTTTCAGGAAAGTTTACAAGCATACTACCACCTAGTGAAGTTTGTTTCATGTAGATACATGCATTCATAATGTGTGTCAGTTCAGGTGTATGCTTACCACCTTTGCATGTGAAGGTCAGAGGACAACCTCAGATGCTGGCTTTCACCTTGCACCTTGTTTGAGATAGGGTCTTTTGTTCACAGTTGTGTGTTCCTGACTAGCTGCCAGACAAGCTTCTTGGGGCTCCTTCTGTCTCTACCTCCCATCTTGTAGTAGAATTGAGCTTAGGCATATGTGCTACTGCATCTGGCTGTCTGTGGGTCTTTTAGGTCTTCATCTTTGCCAGTTCTTACAAATGATTTTTTTGAAAGAAGCTGCTATATGGGAAAGGAATTAATTGGTGCATTGAATTTGGTGAGTTTGGGGTCATTTCTTGAGTTCACTGGAAAGTCCTGGAGGTGAGTGGAAAACAAGGCAGTAGAAAAAAAGTTGTGTTCACCTTCCACAACCCTATCTCAAATTGCAGAAGGTTTTTCTTTCAGCCATCTTTTGTTTATTCAGTAGATACTTAAGAGTTATACACCATAAATGACAGTCATACAAATCCATAAAGACTTGCTTTGTCTTTACTGAAGTTACATTCTAGTGGAAGTTGGTGGAGGGGAACAACCCGCAAAAGTTGCACTATCATGTTTCTAATTGTTTTTGTGCTAAATGTAAAAGTAAGAGGCTCCAGAGTCAAAGCCAATTAAGATCAGACAGACCTGAAAAACATTACTATTTTCCCCATCTCTGCAACCTCAGAGGTTGAGAACCTGCCTGCAATGGAATGGACACATAGATGGATAGCAGGTGGATCTACTGAGTATGATGTGGTCCTGTGCCTGGATCTCCAATCATACAACAGGACAGTGATGAAATACAACAGCTCACTCTGAAACTTGCAGAAAATCCTCTTGATTCCACTCTCTGGTGCTCACTCACTCTCTTGCCCTCCCTTCTCCTCTTTCTCCTCCTTCTTCTCTTCCTTTTATTTTTCCCTCTTACTCTCCCAGGTCTTCTTCTCTTTAATCCTTCTTCCTCCTACTTCCTTCTATCCCCCCTACCCTATTCTCTATTTCCTCTTCTCTCTGCTCTGCTTCTTACTGTTGTCCCCTTTCTAATATTTTCTAAATTCTTTCTAATCATGATGGAAGTCAGTTTCATCATGATTTTTCAAAACTATGTGGTCTTTCTCCCCCTCAAAATTTGCAGAACAACCTTCCTTATCAGTATCTCTTTCAATTAATGTAATCTTGTTTCTGTTATTTCCACCATATTATTCAATCTGGCTAGCCTCATTACATTTGCAAGTGCATTAAATTGGAGCCTCTCTGGAAGGAGAATGATGATTATCAGCTAATTTAATTATGTTTCTCCATTTGCGGCATTTAATGATGTCTGCCATTGTTGTTGGGGATTCGAACATTGGCTCTAGGTAGAAATTAACTCTGATCCCATGTAAAGTTTGCGTTATCAGATAATACTTGACAGCTCATTGAGGTGCATGTTCAGTAATTTTTGAGTCTAATCAAAATTGATTTATGTGCAATCAAATTATGGGAATAAAGAAAGAGCTTCAGGAAATTCCGTTGCTGATTATAGTGTTGCCTGGCTCTGAAGTCATCGCATCGTGCATCTCTTAGCTTCATTCTAACATCTCAGAAATATCTACACGTGTGTGGGGATTTTGTTTGGAGGGGTTACTTTTAAATTACATAGTAGTTAAGTGCTCTTGACCTCCTGTTATGAGTTTGATTGGAGTATTTTATTCCCTGAGTTTTGTGTCCTGTTTAGTAGATATCTTCTGGGTGTCCTTTGAGTGTATCAAAGCCTGAGCCACTCCAGAAAGCAGGGGAGGTGACCACAGAAGTGGGAGAGTGGGTTTCAGCAGCCTGGGTGCTTACCTTCCACAGATTGATTCTGATTTTTATGTCTTTCCTAAAAGTTTGTCATTTAATTCTAAACTATGTGGACAGGGGCTGGTGGTAGGTGGCTTAGTCTGTAAAGGGCTCTCAGTGTGAGCACGAAGATGAAGTTTATATTCTAGAACTCACATAATCACTGGAGCATGGTAGCCCATATATTCAAAATGCCTGTAGAGTAGATACAGATGGAGCTCTGGAATCCATGGGCCCATCAGCCTTCCTGGATTGCGAGTTCCAGTTTCAATGAAGGACCCCATTTCAAAAATATATTTTTTTAAAAAGTGGTAAGCTAGTTGTGAGTTACAAACTAAACTTTCATCAATGATTTGGGGGTAAAGTTCAGAGAACAAGAACAAAATGGTGGAAAATGACAGGTGCTGGTCAGGCTTGTACACATAGGCTCCTGAATGCCTGTACTCACAGGAATGTATACATATACCACACAAATACATTCATATAAAAACACACATAGAAAAAAGGGTCAGAAAACACTTTTCTGGTGTGCTTACTTCTGGATCCTGACTTCCTTTGGTAAGATTAAAAAGAGAGAGATTGAGAGAGAGAGAGAGAGAGAGAGAGAGAGAGAGAGAGAGAGAGAGGAAGAGAGAGAGAAGAAGAAGAAGAAGAAGAAGAAGAAGAAGGGAGAGAACAAACCTAAATAAAAATCATGTGCTTAAAACTCATTTCAACCTTGGGATTGGGATGGGCTTGAAGGGGAGCATTTAAACTAAGCTCATTCAAATAAGAATAAGTTAATCCTTGGCTGATGATCTAGCTTAGTGGTAGAATGCTTGCCTAGCACAAGGAAAGCCTTTGCTTTGACATTCAGAGAGGCCAAAACAAAACCCCAAAATCCTAACATGATGATAGAATATGGTCAGTCCCTAGGCTATGGTTGAGGAAAGAATTTGGGGTGGTGAGGTGGGAATGATGTCCTCTGGACTGTGCCCTAGGATGTATGAAGTCCATCCCCATTTATGAATAAATAACATGTTTAAAAAGACAAAGATGCATAACTGAGAGGAGTCCTCAGTACTGTGAGACCAGAGGGAGGATGAAGATTTGGTGCAGAATAAAGCAAAAGCCAACAATTGAGAGGCCACAATATATGCCTTGAAAGGCAGGGATGAGCTTTGCCAGAAGCACAACAGATATGTGTATGAAAGAAGAATGCCCACAGGACACACAGACACCCTGTAACAATCAAGTACCTCAAAAATAATCAGTCCCTAATGGGGTCATTTGATGCTACTTCTCCTGCAAGGCTGGCTCTCAGCAGCACTAAACATGTCGCCAACAGTAATGGCATGATTGCTGTGGCAGTGAGCAGGTTTCTGGGTGTCCATAAAGGTATCTGTGGGTCATTGAACATAAATGTGTATGAACTTGGCTAATCCTCCTACTGCTTTAAAGGCTACATGCCTCAGTCTCCTGGAAAAGGTGTCTTTTTTAAATTAGTTCCCCCTCCTGCTACACATGTTCAGGTTTCTGTGCTCGTTCTGCACCCCATAACAGAATCTCAAGAATCTGTACCTTGCTGTAAATGTGCTGTATTTTTCTCCATGTTCAAACTTCCATAGCCTCCCACAAAGAATGTTGACTGACAAGCACTGATTTTTCTCCTATAACCCAAGTGCATTGTAATAGCAGAAGTAAGGTTTTATTCTTATTTATTTTACTGATTGTTTGGTTGATTGATGTTAGAGCAGGTGTGTGTGTGTGTGTGTGTGTGTGTGTGTGTGTGTGTGTGTGTGTGTCTATGTGTACATGTATGGTTTGTTTTCAAACAGGAATTCAAATAAAGCCAGGCTGGCTTCAGACTCCCATATAGCCAAGTCTGACTTGACCTCGTAGTTTTCCTGTATCTCCCTCCCTTGTACTGGCATGAAAGGTGTTCACCACCACACCAGTTTATATGGTGCTGGGGATCAAACCCCAGGCTTTATACATGTTATGCAAGCATCCTCCTGCAAGCTACATCTCCAGCAAATACATTAATACTTTCATTTTTTTACTTGTCTATCAGTTTCTTCCTCTGTTAACTTGTCTTATTATTTTTAAAAAACATATTTCACAGAAAATGTCATCAATGCTCTTCAGCCTTCAAAGGGCTATATATCATGAATGTGAGTTCATAGCTATCCACAGACTTTTTGTTGTTGGAAGTAAAATTTGTTTATATTTAAACATAAACCTTAGGGGATAACTTGGTGAGGTTTGCCTCCTGTGTGACAATCAACTTAGGGCAGATCTAGAATGGTCACTCCTCCAGAGTATAAGCATCCTTCATGTGTGTTTTAGAAGCTGAACCTCCATGCCAAACTCTTAAATTCAGAATTAGCTTCAAGTAAAAAGTAAATTTGTACATTTTATATGTATGTGGACCATTCATGATGGACACATGAGAGGAGAGTGAATACATAGACGGTGCAACACCAGAGCTGTGGTGGAAATGCCTCAAAAACAGGCCAGGGAAGAGGCAACTTGATCTGACTGGCATGGTATTCACAAAGAACACATGTGCCTGAGGTCTGTGAAACTGCTCTGATGTCATGTCCATGACGTGGGGAGAGAAACACCATGTTATTCACTTAATTGAGGATGTTTAACTACTTTTTTTTTTTTTGGCCTGGAGTCTCCCAACAGCTACAGAGCCTGAAAGTCAGCCCTGATTTAGAATTTATTGTTAAAAGACTCATTAATGTCACAAATGCTTTTGGTGGGATGGACTGTCTATATTTAAAACCACAGGTTGTGCTTTCATTTCGACCCCCAAAACATGTAGATTAAAAAAAAAAATAAGTTTTAATTGGCATTATCGATGAGGGTGGGAAGGACTGTGTGGCACAAATGTCCTTAGAAAGAAGACAGAAGGAGATGCTCACAGCCTCTTAACTAGGAGTGACAAGTAGATTTTAATTAACAGTGGGTGAGTTGGGTGGTCAGCCATTTGACATTTAGGTGGATCACGGAATATTCTTCCCCTCTGAACCACATTTATTTCAGCTTAATTAGTCCTTCTGAGATGGCCATGCCATTAGCAGCAGCCTCCGCATTTAAGATCCTTTTAACCAGACCTTTTTATTTTTTTAGTTTTGATTCGTCTCATTTTCGTAGTAGCTTAATGTTATAAAAGACCCAGACTAACTCATTTTAATGACCTTGCCTGCACAAATGCTAATTTTACATTTGTTCTTATTTCTGTAGTTTTTCTTATTCATATATATCCATATATATGTATATGAAAATATATTTTAGCTAAGACCATTTCTTTCAGAAGGACAAAACTAGGAAGATTAAACCTCTTGGTGTCACCTGCCTGAAAAATCCCGTGGCTCCTCCTGACAGGAAGGTTTTCAAATTCTGCCTTGTTCTAAGCTTTTCTGCTTTGACATCTCATTATTTTACCCAGCTACCTCTGCGTCACCTTCACCCAGTTAATTAAGTAACTCATTGAATGTATTATTCAGTCTTGATTCTCCTCTGTGACAGAGAGGGATGGAGCTGTTCCTTCACTCCACCCTCCTGCTGCTCTCTCTTGCCTCCTGCCTACCAATGCCCAAGGAAAGGGGGAGGGAGCACAGCAGAATAGCAAAGGGCTGAATTGTTTATTATCCTCTTCCTCTTCATCATCATTGATTAATGTGGGACTGGGAATGGGGCCCACAGTCTTGTACACACTAGGCAATTAATTGCTCTACCACTGAATTATGCCTCCAGCCATGTTTGATTCTCTTCATGGAATTATACCTGAAAGAACATGGAGTTGTCAGTAGGAAGAAGTTGGTGAGGGTCACCAATTTGATCACAGCTTTACTATGTGTGTGTAGGGGTGCTGGCTTATGTATCTCTGTTACATAATTGAACATGCCATTTTTACAGCTGTGTGAGTCAAATTCTGTTCATTTATCATCCAGATAGCAAAGATAAAGTTCACAAACTTCCAAGTTGTGTGTAGCTTATGAGTATCAGAAACTTAATTTGAACCCACAGTGAACTGTTTCTTAATACATTCTCAGAAAACAACTCTTAGGTGTTTTTATATTTGTAGCTAAGTTTATAGTCCCAAAACAAACACAGGATGGAAGGTTCTTATGTTGACAATAGCAGAATGAAGGTGGGAAGCTATGGATCACCTTAGTCTTCCAACCTGTCACTGCACAGCATTGAGAGAAAGTTGGTACTCCTCTGGGCAAGTTGTCTGCATCCTCTGAAGATGTGGATTCTCCATGATTGTCCACACACCAATGATTGACTAGCCTCTGTTGTGTGCATTAAACTCAATGAAAGGCTTGGGAAACCCTGCTGAGTTTTTTTGTATTTCATCAAGGCAGGGATAGTACTTGAACCTAATGAGTTGATATCAGCCTGGCTGTAAATAAGACAAAATATTCAATGTGGAAGAACATAGGAGGAGATATTTGGAGGGATGTCCTCATGGCATAAACAAGGAATGCAAATATAAAAGGTAGATAAAACACTTACAAAATCAAAAGCAGAGCTCTTAACAGCAGAGCCTTGGGAACTATGGATCTGAGAGAGCATTGGAGGTGAAGCAGCAATCAAAATTGTGAATAAGTATAATAAGTAAAGAGAAGTGGATATGGAGTTTAGAGGGAGAGGAAAAGGACAGACAGAAAGGGAGGGAGAGACTGGAGATAGAAAAGAAGGAAAGAAGAGTAAAATTAATGAAGTTTTCCGAGGAGGAAGGAAGACCCAGACCAAAAAAATGAAGTAGCAGTATTTTTGAGGTCCATTTATTTTTAATGAAGTGTCTTTTTGGGCAGGAAATCTTTAGTGTGAGGATAAGGGCAGTAAATAAATGGGTCAAAGCCAGGCTCAACTGTCACATTTTGCACATTGTTTCCATCATTATTAAACAGGTAGGAATTACCAGCTACAGTGTTCATGATCTGACAATGACCCTGCAACAACAACATTTATGGACCAAATGGGTGTCAGGGGCATCAAGGCAGTGAAGGACAAGTGCAGTGATGAAAACAGATCCATGTGGTCCATGTGATGATTCATTGACTACAGATACCTGCTGCCAGCCTAGCGACTTAAGACTGATCTCTAGGGCCCACATTGGAAGGAGAGAACCAACTGGTGACTAAGTCATATAGGAGTTGGGTGCTGTTCTCAAGGGAATACGGAGGCATTAGAAGTTGGGACAGGCACTCCACAATTGATGAATGAATGAGTGATGTAATGAGTATATGAGGATATGATAGGCACAGCAGTTGGGCATCTGGAACATAGACCAAAGTCTTTTATGAACCTGCATCTATTCCTCCCTGAAGAGCAAATATTAATGAAATGCACAGAGTAGCTCTTTTATAAACCCCAGCATCAGGACACAGAGGACATCTTTGGCTTAGTAATTCAGCATGAGCTAAATATTAAGACAATAAACAAGAGTAGATCTGAGACCTCCTGGCTCCTGCTGTGGTTAATATTAATCCTCAGCTTAAAAGCATCTAGAATCACAGAAAAGGTAAACCTCTGGTAAGAAGACATTTCTAGATTTAGCTAACTGAGGTGGAAAGACCCATTGTAACTGTGGGTGGTACCATCCTCTAGGCTGAGATCCTGCTCTGAATAAAAATGAGAAAGTGAACTTAACACTAGCATCCATCTCTTTCTACTTTGTGACTGTAGATACAATATGAGCAACCATCTCATGTTCCTGCCTCCATATCTTTCCCACGTTGATGGATGGTACCATCCAACTGTGAACAAAAAGGAAACCTTTCTTTTTTAACTTAGTGTAGCAACAAGAGAAGTAACTAATACAGAGCCATTGTTCTAAATACAAAAATGAGGGGGAAAATTGTACCCTGATGGATAAATAAAAAGACAATATAAACATCATGGAAATCACATGACTGGAAGCAATAGTTTGTGGGATGATATTAATAGTTTTAATGATTTATTTATATTAGTGTGTATGTGGTGTGTGTGTGCGCGAGTGCGTGTATATCGGTATCTTTCTATGATCATGTATGTATGGTACCCATGGAGACCAGAAGAGGGTATTGAATTCCCTGAAGCTGGAGTTACATATAGTTGTGGGTGCTGGAAATAGAACTGGGGTCCTGTTATTTAAACAGCCCCATTATATTGTTATTAGAATAATGTTAAAATAAGCCCAACTACTTACAACAGTTATCCTTGAATGCAAATTCTTTTGAGGAGACAGGGGTAAATCTTTTACCAGTATTGTCAGGTTTTAGTAGAGCAGAAGGACTAGTTAGGGGGGCTTGGTAGTCTGATAGAGTTGCTATGATTGAAGGACTCTTGATGGACTCATTTTTCTATGATAACCCACTGAAGCTCCGTTTGAGCTATGACAGCTTCCAGGCCTCCCAAGCCTAGGAATTCTTAAATGAGCCTATGTGGTTGCCAGGCCTGCAACCCTAAAGGGTGTCTTGAGATGACTTTATCAGTTATGGCTCTTCTTATATTTGGTATTGCTTGAGCTGACTGGGCCCCCTTTACATCTACTCACCTCAGACAAGGTGGGAGGACCATCTGAGCTTGCAGCCGGGAAGATGGTGGGAAACAGTAAGCACCCAGAAGAAGGGAAGGGCTTCATGCTTCTCCAGACCCTGGTGGAAGTTGGAAGAGAGAACAATATTAGGAGTAGAGGATATTTGGGGTGCAGCATCTTCTCTGGAATGGGCTCCTTCATCCTGGGCATTAGTTGCATTCCTGGGCAGCCTTCAAGTCCCTGTGCTCATAGGGCATAACAGAAAATGTGTAAGATATTATGAGGGCTATACTAAGGCATGTGAACATGCATTGCCCATAGGTGGCAGGAAGCTGGAATTTGTTGTAAAACTGATGACATGTTCATGCTAATTTCTTTTTTCAAAAAGTATTTTTTTAAAGAAAATTTGTGTTTTTGAGTTCTCCCCAGCATGCTTAGAAGCATGCTTAAATTCAAGGTTGTATGGATTGAGCTACAATTCTCATTTGCATAACCTCTCTGCTTGCCTGCCTTGTGTCCACAGTAAGGATTCTTTGTATCCAGCTCTGGACAATGCTTAAGAATTTAAGCATTGTTATTAATGATGATCACATTGCTCAAAAATCTCATGATTTTATTTCTCCTCTCTGAAACTTTATGTCAATAATGTGTTCCTGAATCTCTATATCAGCAGACCCTTTTTACTTCTTACTGCCTCAAAGTGTAAACAGAGACACCCAGTGACTTGTTGTAAAGCCATTTAGTGTTGAATGTAATTGGTGACTGTATTAGCAACTCTAGAGTCTAGGCTCTGTGTTAATCCTTTTATAAACATTTCTCATGAAAGAGAACATTTCTCAAGTGATTAACAAAGGCTCAAAATGTTTAGGTCATGCTAGTGATTGGCAAACTGCCTACTTCCCTGAGTTCATCTACTTATCTAGTCAAAAAGGATTGTATGAAGATAGATACAATGGCACATACCTTAATCTGTGGCACATGGGGGATGACGGCAGGAAGATTCTGAATTTGATACTAGTCTGAACTACATAGTAAGTCCGTGTCTCAATAAACAATGGTGACATTGATGGTGGTGATGATGATGATAACAGACAGATTCTTATTGCTGTGTTACTACTTCAAGAAATTGAGCACAAGGGCTAGAAGGATGGCCAAGTCCATGATGCTTGTTACACAAAGATAAAGTTGTGAATACAAATCTCTAGTACACAAATAAAAAGAGAGGAGTGAAGGAAGTTTCATGCTTGTAATCCTACCCCTGAGGTAGTAAATACATGGAGGATCTTGGGAGATCACTTATTGGATCATCTGGTCAAATTGGTGAGCTCCAAGTTCAGGGAACGGCTGTCTTAAAAACTAAGGTGGAGAACAACTAATGGCATTCAACCTTGGCTTTTGGTTCCTACATTAATGTGTACACACCCACTAACATGTATACACAGTAAGCGTTGACATGTACACATACACTAACATGATTTCACATTAAGGCTAGAAGGGAAGAGGAAGAAAGGAAAGGATGAGGATGAATGTGGTGGGAATCAGATTAGAAGAGCACTGAATCACCAACTTGCAGCTAGAGGCAGAGTGCCTTTCTCCCACACTGACTGAGTGGTGTGTAAGATCCAGAGGTAGCGCTTTAAGGCTGCAAAGAACTAAAATTGGGGAAACCTTCAAACAAACAAACCAAACATCAATCAATCAATCAATCAATCAATCAATCAAGTCACTGGCCTTTGAGACAAACAAGCCAGGTTCAGGTTGCAGAGCCATCATTCATCAGTGTCAGCTCTTTAGCCCCGGGAGAAAGATGTTACCTCTCTGAATTGGTTTCCTCCAAAGTGGACAGAGTCATGTATAGCCCCTTATGGGATTAAGTGTCTTCTGTGTGGCTATTCTTTCATTTCTGTGTATTTAGAGACAAAATGAATATATACTGAATATGCACAGCCCCCCATTTTATCCACAACAATAATGCATAGCAAACACATTGTTACAGAACTTGCTCCTGATAGGTGTTACAATCTAGAACTGTTTAGGGTCCAGACTGCCACATTCCCAGTGATTAGCACAGATATATGAACATGGCAAGTTCTGCACTTCATTACATCAGCCTTCATAACTGGTGCTAGTCACCATTTGTTTTCTATGGACTTTTGCTTTCATCTTATTTCATTCAAATTTTAATTATTTCTCCATGTATGTTCCTGTTTGTCTTTATATGCCCTATATATGCAAGTGCCCTCATTTCCTGAACAACATGTAGGAATGCAATGTTAGACTGTCTCACGTATGGCCTGGATTTCTGTCATTTGCTGTCAGCACAAAAATGACTCTCTGTAGAGGGGCATGCTTGCCAATGTGCAGGAGAAAGCAACCCAAACTTTCAAGAAAATGATTTGAATTTTCTTCTTGCCTCTCAGAGCAAAAGCCCAGTACTTTAAATACATATGGTACCCATGGAAAAGGATGAAGAAGCAGGGAAATGTAATTTTCCTGAACTTCTATTTTCAGGTACATCTTCCTTGTGCTTGAGTGAGAAGAGGGTTGTTTTTGTAGAAGGAGTTATTGCAGTCTTGCTCACCAGGGACCAGTATAGGCACACACTTTGCTTTCCCTCAAGGGCTTAGTTATTTCCATAGTGGGTCCTCAACTCACCCTTGGGGATCAGACTTTCATAGCCTATGTATTGAAATGTACATTCCAATTGTGATTAAAAGCTGAAAGAAAGCACAGTGACATAACTCCAGCATATCAACTTGCATCTCTGTATTGTCAAAGCTGGGAAACAGAAGTGAGAAACTGGACAGCTGTGTGGTCTTTGTTTATGTGTTAGTGAAGTGCATGGTATGTGTGCATGTGAGTGGAAAGGGCAGAGTTTGACATCAGGCATCTTGTTCCATTGTTGTCTGTCTTATTTTTATGTAATTTCTTAAATTAGAATGCAAAGCATTAGGCATTGTTATGCCATTTTGAACAAGGTGTGCTTTAGTAGATTTTTGTTTCATTTCCCCATCCCTTGAGTTCACTATGGACCAGGACTTTGGCTCCAGTGACTACAGCATCTACCATGGGACCTGGCCTGGACTTTTGTGTCACCTTAGACTTTGATTCAGGGTCTCTCACTGAACAAGGAGTTTGATATTTGAGCTAAACTGTCTAGCCATGGAGCTCTGGTAACCCTCTGACTTTCTCCTCCCAACCCAGCCCACTGCTAAATGTACAGATGAGATTCCTCCCCCATGTATGGCTTTTTATATGTGTACTGGTGATCTCCATTCAGGTCCTCCTGTGTGAACAGCAAGTAATTTGCATATGGAATTATCCTCCAGCCCTGAAATCAGTTTTATTATACTGATTTATTTAATGTTGATCTATCCACTGGCAAATAGTCTGCAAGTTGTATTGTCATGCTAGTAATATCTATTCAAGAGTGCAGAACATTCAGAGGATACCTTTACCAGCTCCACAGCTATCCTGGTTTACTGTGTACAGGGATGGTGTCCATAGTGGTGGTCATTAAAACCACATCACTTACTTAAGATTAGACCATGAAATTCACATTCCTGCCATGAAGGGTTGGTGATCGAATCTTCTGGAAAATGTTGCTACTCATTTCCTACCAAGCAGTAAAGTACCAAGTGAAGGATTCAAGGGGCAGAGAATGTAACTTCCCAATAAATCAGTGCCTAAGTCTGCAGTCTATGTATGTGGTATAAGTCGGAGGACCAAGTCTACAGTCTATGTGTGTGGTCTAAGGGACAATCAAAGATATAGGTTTGTAGGGACAGTGGATGCACAGCCAAGCAGTCACTTCATAGAGATCAGGGGATCAGCTAAGAACACTCAACAGGAAGTCTAAGAATACTAATTTCTTCTTTTAAAAAATAGAAAGCTTTGCATCATCTCAGTTGACCTTCAGCTGTTTGCTTCCTTTTTAATTGGCATAAGTCTCATTCTGACAGTTGGGTGTCTCTCCAGCATATCTAATTCCTAAGAGGAAATAAATATTGAATTAAATGGTTTTGCTGAGTTCTTGTATCTTTGGGCTCTTCCCAGGCAGTTGGTTCAATGGATATTGAGTTGGAAGCCCCTGTCAGCATCATTTCAGAGGATAGTAATGTCTTTTTAGAAATGCATCTGATGTGGCCTCCATGGGTCCATTTAAGAGACTGTGTGGCAATGACATGGACGAAATAAAGAAGTCTTATACATCTTACTTCAGTTGAAATATCTCAATACAATCATTTCAGAGGGGTGGAGAGAGGGCTTAGTGGAGAAGAGCACTTGCTGTGTAAACATGGTGACCTGAGTTTGGATACCCAACCATTGCATAAAAGGGCCTGGTTTGGCTGTGTGATCCTGTAATGCTAGAACTGTGAGGGAGGTGTGGGGGTAAAGGATGAAAAGGGGCGAAAATGCTAGGGAACTGAGACAGGAGGGTCTCTGGTACTTGCTAGCATCCACCTTAACTCCACATTCAATGAGAAACCCTTTCTTGAGGGAATAGGCAGAGAGAAATAGGACAGCTGTCATCATCCTCAGGTTTCTAAAAGTGTGGGTGGGGGTGTGTTCCTGCACAAAACTGTGTATGCATTTCACACTTGTAAATAATACTTACTGGATATATACATGTATGTATGTATGTATGTATATAATTGGATATATATATATATCCAATTATGTGATTATGGCAAGGAACATAGTATATTATAGAATTTGCATACTTTATCTCACTAAGACTCACACCTGCCTGAGGGGCTTGGTCTGTCCCTCCCTGTTTCTGGACTGTGGAAAATGAGGATCCATCATGCAAAGCTCCATGGCCCCCCAACAAGCTGGCCTTGTACATGTGGTAAAGGCAGGCTGGAAAGCTACCTAGCCTTGTTCCTGGGGTTTCTCCCTTGAGTATTTTGATCCACACACAGAGGTGAGAGCAAAATGCACCCTCCAGCTGACAGACAGGTTTCTCTCATCATCTCTGTCCTCACTAATGTTTCATGTACCTAGTTTCCTTGAGAGATTGTGAGGGTATGTTTTTCCGATAGTATAGTTTTTCTTATATGTGTTTCCTGTAGCCCACATGAGCAGTGACTACTCATACAGAAGTTATCAAATGTAGGAGACCTGACATATGTGTCTGTGACCTAAAAAAAGATTGAAAACACATCCTGTTCCAGCACTGTGCCTGTTCTTGAACTAGGGCATCACACCAAGCCAGTCTAGTCCCTTTCCTGTCTAGTCCCAATTCTGAGTTGTCTCAAAGCAACTCAGTAGTATGAGGAGAGGGTGGCACAGTCATGCGCTCCATCTGCAGCAGCCTGAGGAGTTCGCCGCAGAGACCTCCATGTCAGTGAAGTAGTCTTACTTGTCCACAGGGAAAACTTGCAGGATGAGCCGGTGTAAGATGGCCTGGGATTTTTTCAGGAAAAATGTTGACGTAGATTTAAGCAGGTGTAATCAGAAAGGATGGGAGAAGGATAGTGGGCACTCAGGTGTGGGTACAGACTTCCAAGGATGGTCCGAGAGATGAGCATAGTCCTGATAGCCAAGTATAAGGTTTTGATTGTTAGGAGGGGGTTACAGTGTGGATGTTCTGAGAAAAGTTTGGGGTTGGATATGATCAAAATATATTGTAATTTTATGTATGTGGGAAGTACTAGAAGAATAAATCAAACATGCACTTCGAAAGTCAAGGCATGTTATGACTTAAGTCAGGTTAGCAATTTTTATGAAATTCCAAGACCACTAGTTTACAACAGAGACAAGTCATATATGTTCAGACTTCCCTCAGTGAATGTGGCTTGCTTAGGGTTCGCTTTTGAAATGTCTCTCTTAAAAAGATATTATCTCCATGTAGGCAATCTTCATAGTGATTTTTTTAAAAGACAGGCTCTCACTATGTAGCTATAGATGGACTGGGAATTACTACATATGCCAGGCTGGTCTCAAAGCCATAGAAGCCCACCTGCCTCTGAGTCCTTAGGCTGGGATTACAGGCACGCGTCATCACACCCAGCTTTCACAATAATTTTTTTTTGGTTGTTCGTGTTAATATTCTTAAACAGCCAGCTTGGGAAAGACTTCAGATTTCTGAGGGAGGGGGCTCTTTTCCTTCTCATGTTCTCTTTAAGTTTTCCTGTTTTGTTATTGCTTTTAACCCAACACAAGCAACATCAGTGATAAACACACAATGGTGGCTCTAACCAGAATGCCACAAAGCTTACCCACACTTCACCTGGGCAGAGGTGGCATCTTCACATTGACAGATGTGGGCACCTTCGCATGGGGAGAGGTGGGCATCTTCACATTGACAGATGTGGACACCTTCACCTGGGCAGAGGTGGACATCTTCACATTGACAGATGTGGATACCTTCATCTGGGCAGAGGTGGGCATCTTCACATTGACGGATGTGGATACCTTCACCTGGGTAGAGGTGGACATCTTTTCAGAGGAGACCTGCTTGTCTATTGAGCCTCTAGTCTGCTTGGGTGCAAAGCCACCCTCCCCCTTCCCCACCATCAACCTGTTTCTGAGTCAAATGCACTAAACTTCAATTTGGTAATTGCCTCTTCAGATCCTTTAGTAGAGGTGTTTATCAACATATAAATAATTGCTGGGTAATTTTGTATTTGCCAACTGCATCCTGCTGGAAGGGTAGGGGCACCCCCCCCACTCACATACTTGTAGAAGTCCTGAATGTCAAGGGCAGCATTTCAGAACAGTTCCCCAATCCCAGTTCACCTGGATTCCATCTCTACACTGCTTTCTTCTCCTCCTGTGCTCCTCCAGCTGTTTTATATCATCGTTTGAGTCTGTGACAGTCCCACGGGAGAATGTGTGGATGGAGCATGCGGGGAACATGGGATGAAGTCAGCCTCTCACTAATTTATTTCCTTGTCTGGATAATATCCCCCTGAACTTGCTCACTCCAGGTACCACCACTGATGGCTTCCTTCTGTATCTAAGGCATTGTGTGTGTGTGTGTGTGTGTGTGTGTGTGTGCGTTCGTGCATTTGTGCATGTATATGGGGGAGTGTGTGCCTCTGTGTATATGGAGGTAAAACTTGTGAGAGTTGTTTCTCTCCATTTACCATTTGAGTCCTACCTCCTAGCTCAGATCGTGAGGCTTGACAACAAGAGTTGACCCATCTCACAGGCTTTCCCTTCTCTGTTTTCACAAGATCCTTCATTGTCCTCACCAACAGGGAATGGACAGCTGGCCAGTGTGTTCCACTCACCAACTGTCTCTGCTTTGCCGACTCTGCCTTGTGATTACAAGTGTTCAGAAGCCACTGTGTCCAGCATTTTAAGTAGGTTCCCAGGGATTGAACTCAAGTCCCATCCCCTGCTTGCAAGGCAAGAGCCCTACTGAGTGGGTATCAACCTGACCCTTTTTCCTATTATTTTGTCTGAGTCATGAAATTATCCCCAGCTATAGGAAAGGGTTGTGGAGCATCCCAGTGGCTAAAAGCTAACATGAAAAAGCAGAACACCTCAGCTTCCACTGAGTGCTGTGTCCCTGGCCTGCCCCTTCGAGCCTGCAGCCTTGGAGAGGGTATGGCCAAATCCTGGTGCCTGGTGCAGAAGAAAGGAGATAGCTGTCAGCGGGCTTTCCCAGGCCCTGTTATTATTTTGTTTCTGTTTAGCACATGGACTCCTGGAGGGAGTTGGCAACTAACAGCTCTTCAAGAAGTATTCTTAAAAGCTGTGCTGAAATCATGCACCTCCTGTAGAAACAAGTGTGATTTACATCTAATATGGGTAATTACTTTTACAGTTAATTAAAAGCACTCTCATTAAGCCCCTGCTGTGGCATCAATGCATACTTCTTATTTGCCAAAGGACCCTGGGGTTGAGCTCACCTATCATAGGGCTCCTGCCCAGGAGCAGCTGCCTCCCAGGGATCAGATCCATTGTGCTAAACCATCAGCCACCACCTTAGCTGAATCCCTTACCCCTTCCCCCTTCCCCCACTGACTCACTCTTGTGTATGCAGCTGAGATTGAAACCCTGCTACCCAAACCTTGGGATAAAGCCAGCCGAAGCAAAGGGTTCTGTGAGGCCAGCTAGCTGTATTGCCCAGAGGAGGTAGTGGCAGCATTTCTGCCTTGCTTTGTTTTCAGAAAAGCTTTGTTTATGGGAGCTCTCTGTGGTCCTCTGCCTTTTTAGCTTTTCATTTTCTTCTAAAGGAAGTATCAGTTCTCAAAGAAATGTTCTTTACACTTTCCTAATATCCTTCTGCCTACTTATAAGGTCAGTGTGTAGGCAGTGAATCCATTCTGATAGATTGTTCTAAGATGATATGCTAACACCCCAGACACATGATACCTGGTGACATGATTCTTAGACTTTTTGTGATCTTCACTTGTAGATTGAAAGCCTAGCGTTTCCCTTTTTACAATGCCTATGGTACTGGGGGGGGGGAGATCCTTATTATGCTAACCCTTGGTAAATACTATTAATATAATGTGTCTTTAAACCTTCTCGTTTTTTAGAAAGTACATAGAGTTTAGCAATTAAAACATGCAGTTATTATAGAGTATAATTTTGAGGGAACAGAGATTGTTATTTCAGGAAGTTTATAGAGGGAACTAACTGATCCTATATGTTGCTTGCCAGCACTGATGTTTTTTTTTTTTTTGCAAAGTTCCCTGCTGCCATCTGCTGGGAAGATGTGGTATTGTAGATACTAAACAAATTTGTGAATGGAAACTTATTAGGGAGTGGATAGAATACATTTTGTTTTTCTTCACGAAATTAAGTAAGTGACCTGTTTTGAATGCTGGCATTTCAATGGAATGGATTCAGACTTAAGCATCCATCTGCAAGGCATGATGTCATAGTTGCATCAACTCTCCTCCTGCGAACGTGTAGTCTGACAGCATCCTTCATCTGCATGGCGGTATCCCCTTCTATCCCCTTCAGAGACACACAGGGCTTGCCCTAAACCACAAATAAAACCAAGCCCTAAGGCAACTGTCTTTTAATTTTGAAATGAAACCAGAAAGAGGTGTCTATCAATAAAAGAATAATTGCAACATGCATTTTTTTTCCCTACCAAGCTCTATTTGCCACTGTTTGTAGTACCTGAGGTACTACAGTGACAAGGTGATGAGATGAGCAGAGAGGAATGATGGATGCCTTTTGGTGTCTCGTCAAGCCACCTTCTGTCTGCCAGTGTTTCACACCTCTGTTGAGCCTGGGGAGCTTAACTGATGGTGTGAATCTACACAGAAGTGGGATTTGGGAGCTCACTTTCTTTCTGTGATTTGTTTGGGTTTGAGACAGTCTCTGGTACAGGCTGGCTTTGAAGTCATGATATACCTGAGGGTGACCTTGAATACAATACAATACTCTGGCTGGGCTCTGAGGTGCATCACAGGAACACCAGATCGATTCAAGTGGCTTCACCATCAGCTGTCAACATGTATGAGGTCCCTTTCTACTTCTCCTTGAAATTCAGTTTAGCATCTGCAAAGTGGGAGAGCTGGGCTGCATGGCTCCTGTGGATGAAATTCCTTTTCATACTCTGCTTTGGAAAGGAAAACAAACTAAACAAAGTTGGAGTTGCATAAAATTGATAAGATGTTTTCAGTCTCAGATTCTAAACTCATTTGCATTGCCTTACTTCTTCATTTCTTTATCTCTCTACTGAGAAAGGGTGGGAGCATGTGTAGCCCAGGCTGGCCTTTAACTTGTAACCCTCCTGTCTCCACTTTACAGGGATTATAGATGAATCTCACCATAGTATACACACATACACACAGATGTCTGTATATGTTCTATATGTTCATGTCTCTGCATGGATATGTGTGTGCGCACAGGCACACACACACACATACACACAGAGAGAGAGAGGGAGAGGGGGAGGGAGAGGGAGAGAGAGAGAGAGAGAGAGAGAGAGAGAGAGAGAGAGAGAGAGAGAGAGAGAGAGAGAGAGAGGGAAGAGAAGAAGCCTTACTAGTGGCAGATAGATGCACATCTAAAGCCTTTCATTGACTCATTTTTTTACAGGAGGAGGAGTAATTATTGTTTCCAGAACAACAGTAAAGGCCAGCATGTGAGCAGTCAGAAAGATCTACATGTATAGAGAGAATCAGTTCTAGCCCTGACTCAGGATTCTATGGCCTCTGTACTGCAGTTGCAGGATCATGCGGGCATGGAATTCATCTGTTGTCACTGCCCACCGTGCCACTCATCTTCAGCTTACAAAGAAATGATACACATTTGGGTTCCTTCCCCCAGGAAAAGGTTGTTGATCACAGGTGTGATTTGGGGCTTGTCATTGAACTCTTGTGTCCTGTCACACTCCGTATGAATGGCTTCAATGTGCCTTGTGTCTTTGTCTTTCCTATGATACCCTCTGTGGATTGTCAGAAGCAGGAGAAGAACACTGTGACTGGTCTCAGTGACCCAAACTTAGATCTATGTCAAGACTGAGCAGCCTGCTCTTGTCTCCAGAATAGGTGGCTGACATCATCAATTCAACAATGTCAGATTGGTGTTGGGAGAGCACTCTGGCATCAGTATACACATCTGCCAAGGCCTGGGGATCCTGCTCAGAGAGCATCTCTTCTCCCCCTGTTGGTGGACTTTCAACCACAACTTCCTTTAGTGGTTAACAGCTTGAACACCTTAATTAACTGCCCACAGTTATTGTAACAAATGACCATAGGTACCTTTAGTCAACAGAAATGCATTCTCTCTCAATTGTGAAGGGTGAGATCAGGGTGTGGGTGGGACCATGCTCGCAGGCCAGTTGTCCTTTGTCTTACTGAAACACCACTCTGTAATCTGCCTGTCTTTGAGTGGCCTGCCACCTCTGTTCTTAAAACTCACCATATATGGGAGTTGAGGCTAACCAGATACGACAGAACCTTCGTGCCTCATGAGCCCTGCCGCACATGCCTACATCCAACTATCAGATTCTCTTATGTGTGGCATTTAGGGTTAGAGGCATAGGCATACATGTCTTTGGAGGATTATAATTCAACCATAAACAGACCTTTCTGCTGCGTGCTGTGACAGAACAGGGGTCTCAATGGCAGGCGTCTTTCTCCACTGATCATAGGGGACTTCATGTCCCAGCCCTTCAGAGCTGTGAATGATGCTTACAGATGACCCAGGATCACACTGTTACTGTCCCATGTCCAGAAATAACTCTTACCTACAAAACTCATTGGAAACAACCAACATGCAAAGCACATAATTAAAGAAAGCTCTCATGGAAAGGGGGAAGAGGAAACAGTGAATGCCTCTGGACAGAACCAATCCTTGTGGGCTTTAGAATCTGAAAGCTGGAAGAACACAGAGGCCTCAGAAGAGAAAATATTACAATTGCTAAAGATATGGGTCACAGGTCTCCACACAGAGCAGGGACTCACAAAGCGTTTGGGAAGACGCAATTGACTGGGATCACATATACCAGGACTTCCAACCAAGGTGATGGCTGTTGTCACGGCCACCTAAGAGGGGCAGCCTCAATCCTTCTTCCTAAAATGTGTGCATATGTGTTCATGTTTCTCACATGCACATTCATCTGTATGTGCAGGGGTTGCCATTGTCTTTCTGTCTAAGTTGCTCAGCATCATGGTTTTTGAGACTGGGTCTCTCATTGAACCTGGGGCTCACCAATTTAGCTAGATATGCTGGCCTATGGACTCCAAGGCTTCTTCTTCCCTGCCTCCTTGATGATGAGATTACAAACACACAACTCCACACCTGGCTTTCCACATAGTTCCTGCGATCAACTTCCGGCCTTCAGGGCCTCATGGCAAGCATTGACTGAGCTGTTTCTCAGGCCTCAGTCAGCCTGTTTTCGTGGAACCCCACCATGGTATAACTAACTCTAAACAGGGTAGCCCCACACTCTTGGCTGAATCTTATCTGTGACCTCATTAGAGGCAGTCGAGCTGTCCGCTACAGGAAGCCAATGAGCCGCTTCGGCAGGAAAATTGATTGCTTGGCAATGAGTACAAGCCTTTAGATTCATACTTAATACTTAAGTCATTGAGTTATTTTCCAAGCGAAGTTATCAAGTGGGCTGAAGTACTTATGCAAGGACTTGGGTTCAGAAAAGGTCACCTCGGAACCATCCGGAGACGCCCGCTCTGTGCAGAGCGATCTGAACAATAATTTGTTCGCGCCCGAAGTGACATTTTTCCAATTTGAGCCCAACATTGTTCAGAAGCGAGCGCCGTCCCCTGGGGCGCACTCAGTGTGGATCTGAGGCGCATGACAAACCAACAATATCATCTAAATAAAAAATCCAGCCCAGGTTTAGTAAATTAATCCTGACAAGAATAAATTGGATAATCTAAGAGAAGCGGCAGGGCCTCTATCTTGCCGGGTGGTGTGTTCCTTCTTCCCTCCATCGCTCAGGTGCGCTCTCCATAGCATATTAAAAATGGAATCCTGCCTTGGGGCCATTGATTTCACCAGATTATTGATTAGCACCTTGCCACTTCTTCGGAGGTCAGCAGAATTTGACATTTCATTTCTAACCTGATACTTTTCCTCTTGGAGAAAGAAAGAAATCCCTGAATTAGCTGGTCAGAGTGAGGCCAAGCAGACAGAGCCCCAGGACTTCTCACTGGGCAACTAGATGGCTTTCAAACTGTAATTTGTGACACCAGTGGTTAAGACAACGACAGCAACAGGCCACCTCAGTCCCCTCCACGGAGCTACACCTTTTTTTCTTTGATTTGTTTTACTTTTTGAAAGTGTCTCACTTTCAGGAAGCTGAGCTGACATTGAACTAGCTCTATATCACAAGCCTGTGATGCTTTAGCCTTGGCCTCCCGAGTAGCTTGGATGCCAGGCCCAGCTCCCCATGCATGTCTCCAGGGGGAAGGAGGCCCTCCTTGCTTGCTGCTTTCCTTCCCCCCAGCTCAGCTCCTCTCCAGTGTTTGCTCCCTGACAGGTAAGGGAGCATGAGGTCTCCTTTCCACCAAGCACCTGCTATCTCAGTGTCAGAGAGAGTAGCTATTCAGTGAGAAGTGTGTGTAAGAGAGGGAAGGAGACACCTGGAGCCAGTGTGTCTCACATCCTGGGACTGTTCCTCATACTGTCCTTTTCCTGATTGTGCCTCCAGCAAGGGACAACAGTAGTTCCTGGAGGCTTCTCTGATTTGAATTTCTTTTTTTTTTTAAATTATGTTTTTCATTAGCTCAGATTAACCTGAAACTATCTGTTTAGTGGAGTATGGCCTAGAACTCTTGGCCATCCTGTCTCTACTTCCTGAGTGCAGGGATGACAGACATTGATCACTAGGCTCAGTTTGCGTGGTTTTGGGGATTAAAGCCATAGCTCCTTGCATGTAGAGATGAGACCTGGGATTCTGAATGGGAAATTCATTACCAAAGTCCATACAGATGCTCCACGGCAGAGGGATACATGATGCTGAGGCTGGAGGAGCCCAAACAAGACCCTGAATCCAGCCTTGTGGGCTTCTATAATGAATCCTCAGCCCAGGGTTCGGGATACAATGTGCACCTTACATGTTTATTTAAATTGAGAAATGCTATATGTATGTGTTTATCAGGTGTGGTGTGGACATTTGAAAGTCTATACTTAGAAAATCTAATTCACACCTAGGTACCTCACACAGACTTTGTGGCGAGTGAGCATCGTGGCTCTACTCTTCTGACAGCTGTTACAAATATAGCTCATTATGAACTGAGTACAGGAGACCCCTGAGCTCACTCTTTCTGTCTCATCGAAATTGCACCAATAGACTAACAGACGCCCGACTACTAGGGCTCTGCCAGCCTTTGGTTGGCCACCTTTACCTGCCTCCTTACATTTGAGATCTTAGTTTCCTATGGTGTTTTCTTTCTGTCCCTGAACTATTTCGTTTCCCATCACATTGATTCACACTCCCTCAAACCAAACACTTTTTTTTCTTTTTAATGGCTGCAAAGTATTCAACTGTATGTGCACATCACACCTTCTTCACCAGCCCTGTTTCACACTTTGTTTCCATATTTTAGCACTTGAGTATTGTTTCAATAAATATGGAAGTCCAGATGTCTCTTGAACCTACTGATTCTGTTTCATTTCAAAAACACTGAAATACGATTCTTAGAACATGGTTGTATATTTTTCCCTTCCATCCTTTCTTTCTTTTTTAAAAATATGTGTGGTACACATGTGCATATGTACATACCCCAGACTGACACTGGGGTTTTCCTTCTTGTTCTGGACTCTGTTCACTGAAGCGGGGTCTCTCAGCTGAACCCAGAGCTTACCAGTACAGGCTAGACTAGCTAGCCAGCTTGGTCCAGGGGCTCCCTCTCTACAACTTCTGAGCCCTATCCAGGGATCTGAATTCTGATGATCGGGCTTGTGGGAGCCATATCCTCAGCCCTTCATGCTCTCCCCCACCTGTCTCTAGCTCAGTCTCTCTTTCTCCTTTCTTTTGGGACCTCTGTAAACTTCATGAAATGCATTTGAAAAACAAACATACAATCTAGCAAACTGTTGTGGAGGTTCTT
The DNA here is from genome assembly GCA_030556225.1 of Cricetiscus sungorus. Taxonomy (NCBI): domain Eukaryota; kingdom Metazoa; phylum Chordata; class Mammalia; order Rodentia; family Cricetidae; genus Cricetiscus; species Cricetiscus sungorus. Next base: position 7,524,602 of record JANBXA010000069.1, on the reverse strand, counting down.
TCCCTTCTGCCCCACTGCTACTTCAGCCCCAAATGAACACACATAGACTTATATTAATTATAAAACTGTTGCCAATGGCTACAGCTTCTTATTGGCTAGCTCTGTCTTAATTATTCACCCATGTCTGTAAATCTATGTATTTCTACATGACCTTATTTTACTGGAGGATACCTGGCAGTCCTATCATCCTGGTCCCTTCATGATATCCTCAGGTAGAATCTCTCTGCCAGAATTCCTTTTCCAGAATTCTCCTCATCTCCTAGTTCCACCTATATTCCTGCCTCTATTGGCTATTGGCCAGTGTTTTATTCATCAACCAATAAGAGAAACACATATACAGAAGGATATCTCCCATCACCAAACAGAAAACCTAAACCTTTTATATTGGTCCTGTAGTTCCAGGGAGGTCACTTTAAGAACTATGCTGTATGATTAGCTGTAGCTGCTGTTCCCTAAGTCTTTTGTTCTGTTTTGTGTTTGTTTGTTAGTGTTGTTTTGTTTGTTTGTTTTGTTTTTCAGACACAACATTGACCTCTTCTCCCTTCCCCCTTTATTCTCTTGCTTTCCTCTGGCTGAAGAGTCATATTCCTTGCTAGAGTGTACCCACAACGCCATCAGGAGTCTTAACATGTGCTACTCCATTGGCTGGACTTCACTCCAGGGGCTCTTCATCCAGTCAGGACTGTCCTTTAAGACTCAACACAGGAACAATTCTTTTGATTGAAATCTAAGGCTCCTGCATTCAGCACCTCACAACTTCTCTCTGGATTGTTTTGCATGGTGGTGCATTTCTTGTCCCAGATACATTTACCAATCTGCCTTTTGTATTTTCTTTCTTTGTCCTCAGAATATGAATATTGTCAAGGCAAGCCCTTCCCTGTATTTTATATATTATTTGGCCCTTTGTACCTAGAACCTGGCCTGATATCAGTGGGTACTAAATATTACTCTTTGGGTTTTTTACGTTTGTTCACTTATTTCTTGTGTGTGTGTGTGTGTGTGTGTGTGTGTGTGTGTGTGTGTGTAATACATGCTATTTCATATCTGTAAAGGTCACAGGACAGCTCATTGTAGTTGGATCTTTCCTTCTACCAGCTGTAATGCAGTGATTGAAAGTGTTTATCAGGTTTGGCCATAGGTGTCTTTAACTAATGACCCATCTTTTTTTACCTCAAATATTTTTCATAAATAGACTCCATAGCTTCTTATATGAATGTGACTTCACTTCTAACAAGTTCCTTAAATTTGGGAACCATAAATTTCATCTTTGTATGAGGGAAAAAATAACAAAATTATATTATATGTAGGTATGCAATAAATATAGATAGTTGATAGGTGGCAACTAGGTGAAGGATAGATAAAGAAATGAATGAATGGGTGAGTAGATAGATAGATAGATGGATGGCCAAGCATCTAGACAGACAAATGGAAAGGTAGATGGGTGGATGTATAGATGAAAAAATGGACGTATTGATAGATAAATGAGTGAATAGATGGATGGATGCATGCATACATGCATAGGTGGATCAATGCACAGGCAGATAGACTAACAGATAAGTGGGTGAATGGATAAATGGATAGATGGCAAAAGAGATCAACTGATGGTTAGATGGACGAATATATATAGTGATGGATGAGTGAGCAGAGGGACTGAGAGATGGATGGGTATAGACAGACTGATGGACTAATAACTTGATGGGTGGTTGGTTGGTTGACTGGGTGGGTAGATGAATTGATGGTTTGGAGGATGAGCATATAGGTGGGTGGCCAGACAGATGAGTAGAAAGATGGCTGAATGAACAAAAGAATAATTATGTGCTGATGGCTTGTGTTGAAGACAGATGTATTTGCATATGACACATGTTGAGGAGTACATTAAATCTGTTGAAAAAAATCTCCATTCTCATATGAATAAAGATACTAGGGAGAAAAAATTTAATGGCCCTCCTTCAGTTACTCTTTGCTGGTCTCTGACCTGTAGCATTCAGGTTCGCCCCTCATCTGCATGTAATAAAACTTCCTCACAACACCCATATGCCTCTAATGCAAACACCACTGTGCACACGTCTGAAAAGCACCATAAAGTGTAATGACTCGAGAAAGAAAGAACTGGCAAGAGTGTGGTCTTTCATTAATATAAAGGGCACCTCAACAGCACTGTAGAATGTCCTCCAAGTACAAGGCTGACTCCTGCTCTTTCTCACTCTTTCTCCTCCTCCAGGATATCAAAGGCAACTGCAATAACTGCTTGGAAACAGAGGACAGAAAGGTAAGTCCATGTATTTTATATTTCTGGTTTCAAACATAGTAGGAATGGTGCAATTACATTCTGGTGCACCTCATGAGTCCCTGCTCTGGAGGGGACTTGTGCACTGACACTTGGAGATAGTCATAGATTCAAATGCCCATTGTTTTATTTTCCCAGGATTTGTGTTGTTTCTGATGGCTGCATAGAGGAGTGGGTGATGTAATTAGTTTTTACAAAGATGTGATTCTGTGGTTTTATTTTACTACCATTTCAAAAATAAATAACTTATTTATTAATGCTTCATGTCACAATTTTGATAAATGTGCTTGATATTTGATGCAAGTGTCATATATAGTGTTGTATAATATTACATGCATTATAGAATGGATGATGTCTGGTTTCCCAGCATATAACTCTGTGTATCTCTTCCATGTGTATTTATTTGAAAGACAACTTACCTTGATTTCCTTCAGGGCCCACCCACATGAACAACAACTTCCTGTTTGAGATTGGAGACTATTGGAAGATTATATTGGCATGAATGAGCTTCCCACCAATTTGTTTTATTTGTTCGTCTTGGTGTGGGTCCCCTCTGGAGAAACAGCACTCAAGTCTTTGTTGTTTGATATTCTTAGTCTCTCCTTATTAGAAAATGTTAGAAGTTTCTGTGACAATGTGCAACTGGACACATCTAGTTTCATTATTAATGTGGTGGATCCAAAGAGGTTACACATATGAGAACTTGGGACATGGACCTACAGGCTGCTCCTAGCACTGTCTATGGGTTTAGGAAGATGTCTGTCTTTGTGATGGTGCTGCTGTGGGCCCATGTGGGAATCATCTCATAGCAAGGTTTTGAGCAATGGTTTCACAATGGCTATAACATCTGCTGATTCATTTGTCAGATGACTCCTCAGCACAGAATTCGCTTCTAAATAAAAATGTGATTGCATAGTTTTATGGAATGTGGATCATAGCAGCTTAAGAATACACTACAATTTTGTTTATGGTGAGCTCTGATCCTGTGTCTGTGCTCAAGTTCTGGATTCTGATTTCATGTGCGTTTTAATGTGTACAATTTTGGATATCTGTGCATGGGACACAAGAAATTGCCACTTACATGACACATACCTTCATAGCCTTTACCTACTTTCTGGTCCTTTTCCAGCTGTTGAGCTCAGGAATCCAGCTCCCTTGACTGCATCCCAAATTCAAGATGCCCTGACTTGTCTTGGAACTTTTATGATGTCTATAAGTATATTAAGAACTAAGTTTCTGACAGAGTTTGAAAGTTGCCAGGGCAGTAGGTGCTAAAAAATAAATAACTTCATCTCTGTCATTAACCAGGCAGGTGAAATGGAACATATTCCAGGAATTCCAGGGCACTCAGGCTCTGTTTCTCCTGCCCTTACTGTCTATAGTCTGTCCATCATCAGCACTTGGCTCTGAGGTACCCATTGAGAGACAAAGTTGTACCGTAATTCTCTACATAGCCTCTTTCTTCTGGAGAAAGGACATTACACACACACACACACACACACACACACACACACACACCACCAACACACTTTTCACATCTACTCCAGTTATGTTGAATACTTCAAATAAAACAATTCTGAAAGGGTTTTCACTTATTCCCTGAGATTGGGCTGACACGACTGATTCACAAATAAACCCAACAGTTGCAGCAGCTGCTGGTGAGCCTTCCTAGTGGACAAAGGGAAGAGCCTGCTCAAACTGTCTTTCCTTAGCTATGGGTGTTGTATCTCATGTTCCTAGCTATGGGTATTGTTGTGTCTCCTGGAGTTCTTTCCTTTCATGGAAAAGTATCAATCAATTTCTAAGCGTCCTGGAGAGGAAGTATCCTCCAGCCTCAACAGAAGAACGCATAGCCAGTAGTCTCTCTGCTGGCAATACAGCTGCAATCACACAGGGAGGTGTCTGTTGTAGCATCTGGAGTGGCTATCATTTGCATCCAAGTATGCATCTTAGACTTTCTGCTACTATGATGTATAATTTGCTATCATGATTTATAAACTGGAAGAGATGGCCTTTCTTCTGGTGCATGTAAGTACTCCATGTCCCTTTCTGTACAACCTAAATGCCTCAGGAAATATTGGCAAATGGATAAAGTAGAATTAAAGAGACAAGAGATTACAGAGGTACCACAATAATAAGTAAACCTGCCTCAGAAGCAATGGCCCTTTGGCCCATGAGGACTTTTACAACAGCTAACTGCTCTTGGGGGAGACTTGGCAGGTTTTGCTCTACAACTGGACTTCTGTTAGTTGAGAAGGCTGAACAGTGCCCGGATCCTCTCTAGGACCTGGCAGCATCCAAGAGAAACTTTGATTTTCTTTTGATCTTTGTATTTTTTTAAATATAATTTGCCTTTTCTTTCTGTCTTCCCACAAGTTCTGCAAATGTAGAATTCATTCTGTCCCTCTATCTCTACTGTTGACTTTACTGCATATCTCACTGATAGACTTTTATTTTTAATATGAACACTTCAGTAAGGCTTCTCCCCTAGCTGCCCACTCCCCCACTTTTTTCTTGATAATGTGTTATGTAGATCAGACTGTCTTTATACTCACTATGCAGCTGGGCATGACCTTGAACTCCTGCTCCTCTTGCCTCTACCCCTGGAGAGCTCGAATTACAGGCTTATGCTTCCATGGCTAGACAATGTGGTCCTGGGAATCCACTTCCTGCATGCCAGGCAAGCACCCTACAGAATGAAGCACACCCCATCCTTCCTCTTCCAGTTTCATGCTTACCTTTATTCCATTTTGCTAGATAGTGATACTCATCTGGAGCATCTGGAGCTGAGTTGTTGCACCATTGCAACCTGGCCTGATAGAAAGAACCATGACAGTATCCATTCCGTCAAAGATCCCAGCTTTGATTTAATTTTTTTAATCGATTAATATTTTGTATTACACACACACACACACACACACACACACACACACACACACACACGTGAGGCCAGAGAAGTTACTTCTCTACCTTCACTGTCACAGGGACTTAGGTTGTCAGGCTTGGTGGCCCCTAGAGCAGACTCAGCATAGTGAGATGGCATTTCCTTTCTCTCCCATTTTTCTGTGTCTTGTCTGCTTGCTTGTTTGGGGGCTCACTGTCACTTGGGAGACCTCACATGCTTGTTTATGGGTTCATTTCAAGATAGCTACTCAGACATGGTCTTATTTTGTTCCTTTCACTTCTGACTTACCAATTAGCAGGGACAGTGAGAAGATACCCAGAGCAGAATCGGGTCCTTCCATCTCCTTTATCTCCTGGAAGATGCCACTGGAAGGTATTATAGGCATGTGGAGTGCCGCGCTCTGCTACTTGATACTGAACCATAGATAATGTCTTCCCACAGGTGAATGCCACAGAACTAATGTGGGTTCTGCAAAGGTGATGGGAGGTAACCCGTCATACTGCATCCCTGCTTGACCATGTACAGCTGCACAAGCATGACATTATGGCACCTGGGTTTCTGCTGGGGAACTGAGACATTTGAATTCATTTCTATTTGTGGTGTAAAATCTATCTGAATTTCAAACTATGATAAGGACAGTGATTCTGGTGATGAGCACAGAGGCTGGCACATCAGTCAGAGGCAGTCTGTCAGGGGAAGACAAGAGCCCATTTGTCAAAGGCTGTAAACACAGGCAGGGCTTCCTTTCCTCACTTATCTCCTGGCTCAGGGCAGCCAAACAGCTTCAAATCTGCCAGGAAATCTTTTTGAAGGGTTTTGAGTGGTTCTGAAAGTTACAGCTCAAGTTTCCTTTGTGTGGGCTTGAAGCTGTGATGGTCAGAGAAGCCAATATGCTCTGCCTAGCCATGGCCACTCAGAATGTATCTTTGACCAGCTTTTGTTCCAGGTGAAAGGCCAAAAATAGTTCTGAACAATCGTATCAGCAAGTATGGAGAGTCTATTCCTGCCCCGTAGTGGAAACAGATCAAAGCTCTTAGGATAAAGCTTCCTTAAGTCTTAACCCATGCTGGGTGGCCTTTTTGTTGTTGTAATGGTCTGTGAGTCATCCCTGCCCCTAAAAGTAACTCCTAACTTGTGCTCCATAAATAAGCCTGATATGCCCATTGCTTCACCATGTTGGCTTCAGCCAAATTGTTTATTTGATCTGTGATTGTTCTCTCTCTCTGGGGTATGCAGATATCTTTCTACACCTTCCTACAAAAAACTACACAACAGTAGTACCCCAAGCTGGGTACAAAGCTAGACATCTGTGGCAAGTGTCATGACAGATGAATGGAGGTCCTACGAACTGGGGCTCAAGATACAGTGGGAAACAGGGCTTAAGGATGGAATGAAAAATAAAGCAGGGGGAGTACCCAACCCATTGCATAGAATACGGTCAATGTTTCATGGAATCTGGTAAGGCCTTGAAATAGGAGCAGGGGTTAAACACATTGTCATGGCCTTAGGATGTCTTTGCCCTTTGCTTCCTTGTCCTGCTTACGTCTTTGCTTCTGTTGTTCAGAACTTCTGTCAACTCATTCATGATTTGCCATCTGTGGAGGGAGGTGCCATCTTATCTCTGTGTTCCTTGGCTTTTTTGATCATTCACATTTTGTATCTCATGCTAGTTCCCCAAGGCTGTGGCTTGTACTCGGGCACCATTGCTGTCACAGATAGCTCATTCCCAGTGGATGAAGCCTGGTCTTTGTCTCTCTTTTGTAATAATCATCTGCACAGCTTTTCATGGATCCCAGAATAGATTTGAATTCACCATGGAGCCGAAGACAGTCCTGAACTCCTGACCCTCCTGTGTCTTTATCTTCAACCCTAGAATTACAGGTGTGCACCATCATACTTGGTTTATATGATATTGAATATATAACCCAGGACTTCATGTATGCTAGACATATCTACATACATATATATCAGCTGATTCTCATTCCCAGCCTCTTGAATGAGATTTTGTAAGAGGAGAAAACATAATAGCAGCATCTAGTTGACAGAGAACATACCAGGGACAGTTTCTAGTTCTTCATATATTTTTTTATCAAATATTTTCCAAGAGCCTCGTGAGCCATAGTTTTGTTCCCAAGTGAGTCACAGGATGGAAGGGAATTAGTAAATGTGCTTCAGATGCCTCAAGGGTAAGGGGAGAGATGGGTTTCAGCGCAGGTAGTGTTCCACTGACTCCTGACCACTAGGCTGTTCTTCCTTTTATGCAATTCTGTGGGAAAGATTAAAAACAACAATAATAACACCAACAAAATAAGTGTGGTGTGCGGCCCAAGAGTTCACTCCTCTTAGCGTGTCAGTAGCTCCCACACATAAGAATCTCTGTAAAGAGGTTCCAAAACAAAACATTGCTCTGTGATGCCTTCCTGTGCCCAGAGTTCTCTTACTTACTCACTCACACTAAGGCATCCTCAGTCCTTAATACATAGGCACTTCAGGTTCTCTGGGCTGGATGTCCCTCTCAGTGTCTGGCTTCCTAGGATGGCTGGGAGTTAGCTTCAATTAGATGAAAGTTTGAGTTCAGGATGTCTTTATGTGCCTGCCTTTTATGTGCTATCTTCAGGTTTAAGTCTTAACTTTGAAAACGGGATGCTAGGTGAGCATATCTCTTTCATGTGTTTTTGGAAAATCTGAGGATGGCAGTGAACAAGGGAGAGGGAAACCCAGGTGAAACTGATGGAGCGTCTACAGTGGACCGGGTGTCAAGTAAAATTAGTCTCCCATGGCTAGGGACCCATTTGTCAGATGATGAGGTACACTCTGCAGTCCTGCTATCCCAGATACCCCACCCAGACTGTGCAGAAGGGAATGTGGAGCAGGCTGTCAGATGTGCACACCCCTTGGCCTTGAAGCCAGTCCACAGAGCTCTGGTATAGCAGAGTGGCTACTAGTTTAGCTCAGGTTCTCAAATGCCAAAGTCTGAACACCAAACTTTGGTGTTATGGGTATTTAATTCCTCGAGTTCCCCAGAGAACAGGGAAATGGAGATGAGACATTCTGTGGTCAACAAGGGCTTGGTGAGCTGACACACTTCAGGCTGGATGGAGAGCCTTATGAGTTTATTATGTTTTTGTTGGAAATTTGAGACAAAGATTCTGTATATCCAGGTCTGGTCTGAAAGCTCTTATTGTAGTTCAGGCTTGCCTGGGACTCAAGACACTCCTTTCAGGTTTCAGAGAACCTAGGATTTCAAGTAGGCACCATGGTCCAGCTTATGAGGACACTGTTTTCATTCTGCTTTTTAACATTGACCCAGTGTGTTACCCTGAGTTATTTGTTATTTACAGCAAAGTAAATAACAAAGCTTCCACTATATCCTAAGTCCCCAATTACTATAGAATTAAAGCATCTTGTGGATTTTTCCAGTCTGGGTGAGGCTGTGCAGAAAGGGTTGCTGAGCATTGATTTCAGTGGCTTCCATTCTGATCGGTTGTGACCCTGTCAGAATGCTCCTGCTGATAACAGCAGACTGAAAGTGAGAAATAGGAATTCTGCTAGAACAAATGTGTGATCCATTAAGGATGCCTGCAGAGGTTAAATGTGTGGGAGCAGTGGTACATGTGTTACATATAGATAAGTTGGTTGCTAGTGCTAATGTGTGATTGATTAGTGATATCTCCAGAGAGTAAAGGAATTGAAGCAGATTATATAATACATATATATATATATATATATATATATACATACACACATATATATGTATACATACATATACACACACAATATATACATATATATACATATATGTACATATATGTATATATATAGTCAGTACATGTGCTACATATAGACAGCTCCTGTCACCAAACACGGCAACCTATAGCAGAAACAAACCAAAGGCCCTGTACTTTGGCCTAAGGTGGAACAGAAGACATATCTTCATAATCCACTCTTTTGAGCATGTCTGTTTTTCTTACTACACTACAGATTTGCACCCATCAAAGCACTGCTGTTTTCATGGATATGCATAAAGCATATCTCATAAATAAGAGGCTTCAGTCTGGTATCCTTGCATGGACTCTGGAGAAGCCTACTCTATGGATTCCAGTGTGGTGATGAGCAATCTGATTTCAGCCTCAGATGAACAGCATTATGATTTGATCCCTTAATTTTAAAAGCATGGTTTTTCTTTTCTCCACAATTACATATTAACTGGGGCTGAGTTGCTTTCATTTTAATACCATTAATCACAGCTATTGCTTTCATTTGTCATTTATTTTGCTTAAGAGAAGCAAGGCCGTTCCTTTGTGTAATTTTTAGTGATGCTTTCTTTTGCTAAACTCTGAATTAAAATGTATTTAAGAAATGCTTAATTAAGTGCAAGCTATTTTTTTTTTGAGGACAGTTCTGTCATCTCTTTTACTTAAGAGGGAAAAAAAGAAAGAAAGGCCAGTAGCTTTTTACATGATGAGCAGAGTGAGCACTAATTAATTTTTCTTTCTCTTCTGTTGGATCATTTCATTATCCTGGTCTCAATGTATGATTGGGTGTCTTCACGTGTTAGATAGAAAGCACAGGTTGTCCAAACATGATTTATGTTGTCCTGGCACTTTTGCAGGGTTCAGCTAAAATTTTCTTCCTGTTGATGACGGTCAGAAACCTCTGAGATGATGCCATCCATCTCAGCAACTAGCTTGCTGAAATGATTCTTGATGGGACCTCAAGCAACATCAGCAGAACCTGGGGAGGCTGGGGGAGGCTGAGGGAGGCTGAGGGAGGTATGCCTTTCAGGTGATGACTCTGGGAACAGGAACACTTGCAGCACACACCTCATAAGTTTCTATGGTGAGTTAAAAAAAAAAAAAAAACAGTGTACTAGGCTTTCTCCATTGGTATGCACTTGTTAACACAAGTGCATCATCTTTCTAGCTATCTTGATGTCTAGTTGCTAAATAAGAATTGTTGTATACTTCAAGCATAACTGTATTGATATTGTTTTGATATTCACATCTATTATGAAGTAATTCCACAAGCAAGATGCAAGATAATTAATATATCTATCATATGGTGTTCTCTCTCTCTCTCTAATTCTTTTCTTCTTGCAGTATGTCACACTATGTATCCCAGGCTGGCCACACATTTACAATCCTTCTGCCTCAGCTTCCCAAAGGCTTGGATTACCAACAAGCAGTCCTTCTCAGCTTCTGCATTCTTTCTTTGTGTGTGCAGGGGTTTGATAAGAATATTTAAGAGTATATATTTTAGCACATTTCCCATCTTATTTTTAAACTAAAGATTTTTAAAGGGGAGAGAACATTCTAGAGGAGGGGAAAATAGAAGGCAGAACAGAGGCAAGGAATGAAGCAATTTAGTTTTATTTGTGACAGTGTCCCACACCACTATATGATGCTTCATGGACTTCAGATGGCCCCTAATCAAGGAGGGAGTGATTAAGAGATGTAGAGGAGAAGGAAGCAATGATGGAGGTGGAGCCAGAGGCAATAGTGATGCAGATTCAATCCAAGGAACCCACAATAGAGGACCACTCTCAAAGTCAGGAAGAAGCAAGGAAAGAAGAGTCCTGCTGCAGCCCTGATTTTATACTCCAAGGATGTATAATCTTAAGGAAATTCTATGGGCTTTAATCATGGTCATTTATCATAGCATCTCTAAGAAACTTACACATTCCCTGGCGGAGCAGAGCATCCTAGATCAATCATAGACTTACCACAAATACATTCATGAACATGTACAAGTGTGAATATATGTAGCTATCACACATGAACACACACTTGAATAGCATGTACATGAACACAGCAGATATATACACCACGTGTGCACTCATGTCCCTGTATTACACATGCCCACATGTACACACAGCATGTAACACACATGTGTATTTCTGGGCATACACTCACAACATGTGAATTTATATGTACATATAGCATACATATTTCACACATGTCCCTATTTCAACATGACCATATTACAGAGAGCTGGGAGGAAAGCTGAGGAAGCTTCTTGTTCATGTAGCTACACTTGAATATAGTACACCGAGAAAGGGAAATTCCAATCACTGCTGGATCCTCACACAAAGGCCTACCATGATTTGAAGGATTGAATATTGTACCACCATCCAAAAAATTTCATGATGTTTCTGCATTTCAATGATAATTACTACCCCATGTAAGTCTGGCCACAAGGGTCCTTGTTCAAAGTAATTTCTCCATCATCATTTAAGTTGCATTTCAGTGGGTATATGAAGGAAGGAAAGGCCTGTGAGGGGCTGATGCTCTGTAGATGAAGAGACCTGGATGTTATCTAGATATTAACTCACTTTGTTTCTGCATATACCAAACACAAGTGCACACATGAATATACAGCATGCAGGCGCACATGAGAACGAATACCAAAGTCATACCATAAGGTAACATTGAATACTGAGTAACACGAGTGTTTCTAGCCAAGCTACAGCTTGTACCAATTTTGCTTGACTACAGACAGTAGGCATTCCATTGGTTATACAGGCATTCCCCTAAATTAGGGGCACCTAATACACTTAACATTACTTGAAAGCACCTCTGTAATATGGGGGCAATAGGCCAATAGCAATGTGGACACTTTCAAAGATGTAGACAGAAATGATATGTTTCTATGGAGACTAGAATTTTTTATTTCATTACTCTTAAGTTCAAAATGGACATATTGCCCCCAAAAGGCAACTGACATCAAAGATCCAAAAGAGAAAGTTTTAAAGATCCAACATAAATTAAGAAATCTGTATCACAAACATCAGGGAACTGGAATTAAATAAAAATTAAGCTGGGAGCAGCATAATGACCCAGAAGTTCATTATGCAGATTTACACTTTCAATCAAAGATCAAATCTCATTAAAAGTGTGGCTTTGATTAGGAGAAAAGTTTGGGCTACTCCAGCGTTGAATGGCTTTGTCTATGAACAGACAGGCTGTGGGATCTTTGCTTCATTTTTCTGACTTTAAAGATACTGAGCTATTATTTATCTTGTGACATCATGACAAAGATGATTAATACAAAAGGACACTGAACAGAAATAGCAAAGATTGTATTTATCTACCAGTGATGTTTACCCACTAAGTAGTATGTTCTAAAAGCTTGTGTGTGTGTGTGTATGTGTGTGTGTGTAGATGTGTCTGTATGTAGACATGTGTGTGTGTAGAGAATAGAGGTTGATACTGAATTCTTCCTCTATCTTTCTTCTTCTTGTTTGTGATGTGGGGTGTCTCATTCAGCCTGGGCTCAGTGATTTGGCTAGCCTGACTGACCAGCAAGCCCCAGGGACCCTTCTGCCTCTACATACCCAGTGAGGAGCTCACAGATACATATCTCCACAACTGGCATTCATGGGTGCTGGAGAGCCTCATGCTTGTGTGACAAACATGTTACCAACTGAAACATCTCCCCAGCTTCTTACCTGTTATAAGGTTAGGGAATAACTTTCATGTGACCAAACAGAACATCGTGCCAGTGTGAAGTAGGAGATATATGACTTCAGCCATGTTTCTTTCAAGAAAGACAGGGAGAAGAAATGAAATTCACTACTGATATTTCCTTTTATCCTATGCATTTCACCTGTATGTAGTCTATATAAAAGTTAATATAGATGGGATGAGGATTCAGATAGAATAAGGGGAGAAAAGAGAAAGCCAGATATATGTTAGCATCCCCTCTCTTAGTTTCGCAGCTTGCTGTGGATTAAACAGTTCCCTTATCCAGCATGCCCTCCTATCCATGATAGACTAAACCTTCCAACACCATGAGCTTTACTGCTTCCTTCTTTAAGTTGTCTATGCCAGGTGTTTTGGTCACAATGAGAAGTAATAGGTATGTAATAGATGGTAGTTGCATCTACGTTTTATTTCTTTTTTTTGGCAACTAAAACAAAATCTAAAAAAATACACAGCAAAAATAGGGTACAAAAGGATCCTAGAGGTTTCCTGATAGCAAAAGAGCCTCTAATCTTTTGAGGCTAGATCATAGACTCGCTTTTTACTTAATGATGTGCTTCTAAGAAATACCACAGCTAAGGCACAAGATGCATGGAACTGAGGGAGGGAATCCTTTAAGCCTCTTGTTTTTCAGAGTAGAGGTTCCAACTGATTGAAAGCAGCTCTCACTTTCCCCATCTGAGTCTTGGGAGTCAATCACAGGCCATGAATAGTTGATTGGCTCACTGTAGCTCATGCAGGAAGCCGGCTGAGGCCTGATGGCCCAGTGACTTCCAGGGGTGTTTGCAGTTGAAACTTGAGTCTTACCCTCTGCAAACAAAGTGATTTGGGAGGTGCTGCAGGGTGTTGTGAAACACAGCTGAGCCACACAGCAAGAGTATAATCTCATTTTCAAACCATTTCCATCTCCCACGTGTCAGAGTGAACAGCTCTTTGCGTGACACTGTTACGTATCCAGCACCATTCTCCCACTAGCTAATCTTACTGAATGGAGAACAGCGCTTCCAGCAGACAGACTAGCAAGAGAGGACTTAAGTGGGAAATATTGTCTTTTCAATTCATTTAATCTGAGGTCTATTTGTGTCTGGTTTACAGTTTGATAATATTGCCAGGTGGTGTCCTGACAGTTTATTACAGTGGAAAGGAGTCCACTGAAAGGAATGTAATGAGCACTGTGGTAAGGTTACCTGAGGGTAAGCCATGTTATGGCAGTGAGTCAAGTCCAGGAGGTGGTCCTCTCATGCTGGGGGATGACAAGGGGGAGACTTCCCCATGCTTCTTCCCACATCTCTGCATCACTTCACAGCTCAGACTCAGTTTATCTTCCTGATGTCCATATCATGCTTTCCAGTCACACTCATATTTTTAAAATTTTTTTATTTGTTCTTTTGCCTTATTTTCTTAAATTTACCTTGTTAGAATTTCATGCATGAGTGCAGAGGATTTGTATCATTTCTAACCCACCATCTCCTCCCTCTAGAATTCATGACTTCTTCATATCTGTCTGTCTATCATCTATCTACCTCTCCTACTGAGTCCTATTAGTGTTGCTTGTATGTGCATGGGTTTATGACTAGCCATGTTTGGGGTCTTGTCCCTAAAGTTAACTGGTTTTCCCGCTATCAGAAACCATTGATGGTTTATAATTCTTTATCTAGGGAAGGACTTTGGAAAATTTTCTTCATACACGTTGCCATGTTACCTGGTGTGATTTTTATGGAGCTCTTTTTTTTTATTCAATAGTATTACTGAGATTCCACAGTGAAGCCTGTTTGCTGTGAGCAGAGGACACCATGTAGCAGCAGACTTCCAGGTTTTCTGGCTCTTACAATATCTCTGCTCCTTCTGAGATGTTCCCTGAGCCTCAGGTATATGGATTGTGTTGCAATTGTACCAATGAGGGTTGGACACCACATTGTCACTTCCTGTATTTTGACTGGTTGTGGATCTCTGCAGTAGTTTCTGCCAGTACAAGAATAAAACTCCTTTCATGGTCAGATGTGTGCCCCCTGTGTTGTGAGCTGGAAGTTATTGATGTAATGATGCTTCTCTATCTGTTGGTAAACATTCCCAGTGCTCCTTTCTCTCTCAGGTTGTAGTTTTGCTAGTTTTCTATGTTGTGTACATATGTACTGGATGCTTCTAATTTTCTTTGATCACACTCTCATTTCAAAATTTGAAATGTGGAAACAGAGTATTCCTTAAGTCCAAACTGACAACGTACTCACCCAGGGACACTTGTGTGTGCTTCTTGAGGAAGCCAAGCATTCCCTGCTTGTATGTGTGTGAGAGCATTGCCTGATGTACTCATGAAGTATATTAAAGAATGCTTTTGTGTGAGAGGTCAGGGTAGGTGGTTCAGAGTTTATGCTTTGGGCTGGGATATGACTCTGTACAATCCTTCATAATGTGGACTTGGAGAAGTCTTAGGAATCTGGTATGATTGATGTGTGACTTCTTCATCCATAAGTCAGGGTCACAAGAGTCAAAGGCCATCTTGAATATTGGTTGAGAACAAAAAGCACCAAGACAACAATTAGGGTGGAGCTTCCCATATCCTAAGGGACTGATGAAACTGTAACCATGGCAGCTGGTACCCTTTGTCTCTGCATCTTCTTTGACCGCTTCGTGGATGAGGTGTTAGGTTCTCATTTACAGGACTACACATGTTAGACTTAGATTCTTATTCTGCTTTTCCAGTGTCCAAGTTAAATTCACCAGGAAACAGGCAGTAGTGAGTGATAACTGACACGAACAGTCACTATCATTATAATTTAAATTGTTTTGTTTTCCCTGTATAAGATAGAAAATAGTGGTAAGTGGGCTTTACACTGTATCTAGTAAGTGTTGTAATATTAAAGTTATAGTTATATAATTATTGAAATATCTGTGTATTTCTAAACAAACTATCTGACTATAGTGCACTTTCATGATGAGAACAGAATTCAGTCAGTTCTCACACAAATATCACTTTTAATACAACTTATAGAAGATTTGTAAGCCTTTGTACCAGTCTCAGGGTCAACAGAACCTTATGTTGTAAGCCAACCTTAGTTAAAATTCTTCATTATTCTTCATTTCCTCCTTTGATGGTGAGCCACCCTCAGAAGAATGCAGGGTCCAGCTGGAGTTCACAAAAGCAGTCAGCTGAGGACATGTGTAGTCTGCCCTGTTTTTAGAACAGGAGACATGTATGAATAAGTGTCTTCCTTCACTATAAGATGACTAATGGGAAAACCAATCAAAATAAATTGCACATATTTTAGTCTGTTGATTGGAGATGTAAACAAACAAACACTATGTAAGGGCAAGACTGTTTTTCTTTCTCCTCGCTAGACCCAGGAAACAAAGCCAGCTTGCCACTGCCAACACACCTTTGTCAAGTAAATTAAATGTTTGTTGTTCACATAATTATATGGGTTATATAACTTTCCTGTAATTCCACCCTCACCTCTGTAATGCCAAAAAACAGCATCAAGACGCATTAATGCATGAGTACCTGTTGCTAAGCATAGCCCCTGAAGGACCAGTCTTGGTGCCTTAGTGGGAATCAAGTTCTCGGGTGCAGTTCTCAAAGCCAGCCACAAGAGGAGCCATTTCTAGGCACAGCTCTATTGTTTCCTGTTTAAATTACTGCCCAAAATGACTGAAAAAGGTACTTCATTTTCAGGAAAGAGATAGCTGGGAATTTGATGTTTATTACACTGGACATATTTGTCACCCTTGTGCTTCATAATGGCTCAGAGCTTGCCTGTGGGGTCACAAGCATGGCAGGATCTCTGGCCTCTACACCCATGAAATGCTTGCAGTGTCTCATTCTCCCATTTTGAAAACCTAGATTGTTACCAGAGAGGTCTGCATCTCCCACAGGGGCAAAATCATCCTCCATTTGATGCTAACTGATGCACAATAGCTTTATCATCCATGTAGATTCTCTGTAGTGTTTCAGTGTGATTTTTCTACAACATGTTTTCAAAACAAAGCAAAGCAGAATGAAGAGGAAAGGAAAAGGAAGGGAAAGAAAGGCTGGTGGAGACTTGGAGCAGTTGGTAAGGGGCCCACTACACAAGCATGAGGGCCAGAGTTTGAGCCCTGAAACCCACTTAAGAAGATGGTCGTGGTAGTTCATCCCTCCACTCCCAGCTCTGCAGAGAAAGAGCTCAGATTCCTGGGTCTTGATGGCCAGCAGCATAACAAAGCAGTGAGGACAGAGGGACATGACCTACTCAGTAAAGTGGTGCCATGCACATGAGGGCCTGTGTTCCATCCCCAGGACCAGTGTAAGAATGCATTAAAGTTCATTTTCTTAAGTGTGATAATTAACTTGTAGTTATGTAGAAAACTCTCTTTAGAAAAGACATTCTGAGGTGCTGAGGGAACATATCGCTACAGCCTGTTGTAAATTGGGATAGCACAAGACCAAACCATTTCTACATATGTATGTATGTATGTATGTATGTATGTATATATACACACACATGTATATGTGTGATATATACATACATGTATATGTGTGTTATATACATACATGTAAATATCACTTGTGTGCTCATATGACAATAATGCACTCATGGAAACTATTTCTTATACTTTCTGCAATGTAAATTACTTTGAATATATATACATATATATAATTCATGTTATGAAACTCAAATTAAATGTGGTAGGTATCTAGATAGTATTAGAACCATTTTTCATTTGCATACTCACGATAAACGCACATACATACATACATACATACATACATACATATATATATATATATATATATATATATTGAGATGCTAGGCATTAATGACAAGCCTTTTATGTGCTCTTTAAATGTCTGGCTCTTAATTAGTGCACTATATAATCAATCACAGATCATTGAATTTCCTTTTTGGCCTTCAGGGTCATTTGAACGTTTTCACAGCTTTACTTCAGGCTCTGAATGGAAACACACCTGGGCAAGTACAAGCTCATCATATGCTTAGAACAGGTGGGCTGCTGGTGTCGTGTCCCAAACAGCCAGTAGGTGGCAGTGTGCAACCAAGAAACCATTGCCTAGCTCCAGATGCTCTTTTAATTAGCTAAAAGGAAAACAGGTATGGTTTCACATATAATTTATTTATTTACTTACTTACTTACTTACTTTAATTTGCCTGAGCAGCCACCAAGGGCAGATGGCTTCCTCTCCCTCCTCCCAGCTAAAGTATCAGTGGAGAAGGAATATCAAGAGACAATCAATTCCTGGCCAGGGCCAACCCCCTGAACTTTAGTCCTGCAAACATCATCTGCCCTGTGCCATCTTCGAAATTGCTGCAGTGGAAGGGAGCATGGAGCTATCAATTACTCCTAGGGCTGCAATGGCCTCTGTCCTTGAAAAAGCAAGCCTGCTGATTCTGTGGGTGAGATAAAGGGCCGCTGTGTGGGCTGGAGGCAGGCTTCTCCATCGGTGTCCTAGAAGTTGATCTGGGACCCTGGAGGAAGAAATGAAAGACCAGCTTAAGTAGTACACGAGAGCTAAGTCCCCTGTAATGAATTGCCGTGAGCTGGCCAGCACAGTAATTGCATCATGTAGGCTGGGGAAGCAGCCTTTTTTTTTTTTTTCAAAGGAAGCAGAGGCCTTCCTTAAAATAACCACCTCTCCATTTCCTTTGTCTGAGGGGAGAAGCTGGATGCCAGAGAGCTGCTGGGTTGTATACACACATCACATACAAGTTATATCTTTGCTGATTTTTCTCAGAGTAATACCCACATTAACCAAGGTGGAAGGTAATGTCAATACCACTTTGACTAAGAAGAAAAGTTAGTCTCAGGGTACGCATCTGGGGTTTGGGGAGTGTCTCAGTTGGAAAAGAGTTTGCTTTGAAAGCACAAGGATCCAAGTTCAATCCTCAGCAAACATGTTGGGTGTGGTAATACACACTTACACACTTGTAATCCCAATAATGAGGAGACAGAGACAGGTGGATCTCTGGGTCTCACTGGCCAGGCAGTATAGCCTAAAAGGTGAGTTCTAGGTTAGTGAGAGACCCTGTATTAAATCAGGTGTATGGTGCCATGAGGATCTCTTGGAATTGTCTTTTGGCCTCCACACATACTAACAAACATGATAATGCACACAGGCACACACACACACACACACACACACACACACAACCACTCATGAGGAACACATCTGTACAATTTGTTGCTTCCTTTATTACCTGGTCTCTTTCAAGTACTGAAAGGGGTTCTTTCGGGCATGTAAATGTACATGTGTGTGGTGTATATACAGAAGCATGGGGGCACATGTGGATGCCTGTGTCCTGGTCTGCCACTCCCCACCTGATTCTCAGTGAATCTGGAGTTTGGCTGGCTGCCTGCGAGCTCCAGTAATCCTTCTCTCTCTATACCACACAGTGTTGGGTTTACAGGCATGCATCCAGCCAGCTGCATCTAGGGTGCTAGGGATTCGAATTTAGGTCTTCCTGCTTGAACAGCCAACACTCTTACCCACAAAGCCATCTCCCTGGGTCCTGACAGGGACACTAAACAAATATGGTTTCCTCTTTTTGCACTAGATTGGCTGTTAAGTCCTCCTCTGCTTCTTGGTTGGTAGAAATAGAGCCAGGAGATGTTATAGTTTGCTATACTGGTGATCAATGAAGTTTTTCCTTTTAATGCATGGGTTCAAAGTTGTGATATCTTTATAACTGAAGGGTACTGTTGATGAAAAGTTGATTGACATAACAGTATACTTTTATTGAGGTCTATAAGATAATCTAATTTTCATATGTAGTTCAAAACCTTAAAAAGCAGAAAGAGGAGCTGGGTAGATGGCTCAGTGGTTGAGAGTTCATACACTTGCAAAGTACTCAAGTTCTGTTCCCAGCAATCATTTTGGGAAGCTTATACCTCCAGCTCCTGGAGATGTGGTGTGTCTGGTTTCTATGTGAACCTGAACTTGTGCAAGCCCACCCATAGCCATACACAGAATCTAAAACATTAAATCTTCATTTAAAGCAGAGAGGGGTCACTTGTGTCAGTGAGCAAGTTGTTTTGCTCTACAAATATGAGAATCTGAGCTTTATCCCAAATATACATATAAAAAGCTATGCATAGTGGTGTACACATGTAATACATGTTTGGGGGAGGTGAATATGGAGACTTGAGTCTCAGTGGATGTCCTGGAGTAGATAGAGAAGTGCAGGCTAATGAGAAACTCTGTCTTAAAGGAGGTACATGGAGCTTCTGAGGGTGATACCTGAGGTTATCCTCTGGTCTCCATAGACAAGGATGTGAATACACACAACAGAGAGTGGCCTATCATTTGAGGAATTATGGATGAATCAGGGGATAGTACATCAAGAGATATAAAGCAGTCACAAAAGCCAATTGCTGCAGGATTGTGCCACATGTGGGATGTATCCAGGCTAAATTCCTATTGGAAAGAAATAGAAGAGTGATTTCTAGGGCTGAAGAAGGATGGAAGGAACCCTCAGTTACTGATCAAGTTTAGACTTTTTGGTAAAGGGAAGAACGTCTGAGGATAATTTTGAATAAGTAGGCTAAAAGCATGAAGTGGCTTGCTTTCTCTTTCTTCTCTGTCATTTTAATTTTTTCTTACTCTTAAAGTAAGCTAACACAGATATTTGCTCATCACATAGCAGCTATCCACTTTCATCCCAACACATTTCAAATATACTGGAAAGTAAAAAGCAAATGCCGGCATGTTTGTCCCACTATCCAAGAATCAGAATTTTAAGGTAGATGTAGGGACATATGCCCCCAAATTCAGTTTCTGTGGAGCTAAAATGGGCAGGTTAGAAGTGCGAGGCCAACCTGAGCTACAAGGTGAGTGCCAGGCCAGCCTGGTGTCTTAGTTACCTTAATATTGCTGTGACAAATCAACTTTATCAAGGCTACATATAAAAGAAAGCATTTGATTTTGAGCCCATGAATCTATGGTAGTAGAAAGCCCATCCATGACCATCATGGTGGGAAGATTGGCATTGGACAGACAGACATGTGACTGGAACAGATCTGAGAGCTGAGCTCACATCTGATTCTTACTTAGTGACACATCTGCCTTCTTCTCCTAATCCTCCCCAAACAGTTCCACTCTGAGGTGACTAAGCATGCAGGTGAATAGCGTGGGGCATTTTCATTCAAGCCAGCACACCAAGGCTACAGTGTAATACCTTCTTGTAAAATAAAAACAGAAATAATACTGACAACAAAGAACAGAGCCTTTATCCAAAATAAAAACACCAAAGGAGTAAAAATCCTGTGTGATTTAATTTTTACCATCTTTTCCATCTGAAGCACATAAGATTCAAGCACAGACTACACACTTTACCTTGCATGTCAAAAATATCTCCTGCCTCATTTGGTAGTTTTTCTTTTTTATAATTTACTTATTCTTTTAAATTTCACTTTATATTTCAATAACAGGTCTCCCTTCCACCCCTCCTCTTCCACCCTTCCCTCCCTGCCAACCCACCCTAAATGCTCTCCTCCTTACCAGGTAAGGGCTTCCATGAAGTGTCAACAATGTCTAGCACAATAGTCTGGCCACGCCTTTCTCCCATGCATTAAAGATGAGCGTGGCATCCCACCACAGGGAATGGGTTCCAACAAGCTAACTAATGTACCAGGATTAAATCAGGTCCAAGCCTGGTTCTTGGTTGTGGATCTCTGCATCTGGTTCCATCAATTACTGGATGAAGGCTCTATGATGATTGGGGTGTTCACCAATCTGATTACAGGGGTAGGGCAGTTCAGGCACCCTCTGTACTCTTGCCAGGAATCTTAGCTGGGGTCCTCCTTGTGGATTCTTGGGAATTGC
The DNA here is from genome assembly GCA_030556225.1 of Cricetiscus sungorus. Taxonomy (NCBI): domain Eukaryota; kingdom Metazoa; phylum Chordata; class Mammalia; order Rodentia; family Cricetidae; genus Cricetiscus; species Cricetiscus sungorus. The sequence goes on along the minus strand of JANBXA010000069.1, from coordinate 7,503,117 downwards.
CTTAGCACTAGATTTCTCCCTAATCCATAGCAGCTCTCTCTATTAATTGTTCTTCTGTCGGATTCCCCCACCACTTTATCTCATTTCCTCATGTTCTTATCCCTTCCCTTCCCCCTCACCACCCCAACTCCCATTTTACACTCTCCTATTGTATATATGCATCCTAAAATTTTAAAAAAATTCTGTCAAGTTTATTTGCTTAACTTGTCTGTATGTTTGTGGATGTATGTGTGTCACATGCTGCTTGTAGGTCAGAGGACATTGTCAGCACCCGATTCTCTCTTTCTACCATGTAAGTCCCAGGGATTGAACTCAGGCCATCAGACATGGTGACAAGTTCCTTTACCTGCTGAGCTTTTTCACTTCCCTCCCCACACCTACTTTTTAAAAGTCCCCTTTCCTATTGTTATATTGAAGGTGAGTTTGATTGTGGAACGAAATGGCTCTCCCCACCATTTAAGAAACACAGTGCACCACACCTTTAAAACATATTCTTGGAAAAGTTATGGGGCATGCACTTTACTGGGGATGGAATCATTTCAAGTAAGCCCTACATCACTGGTGACTCTCATCTCCCTTATGTTTGGAGAACATGAGAAGGAATTTGTCCCTGTCTTAGAATTGTACTGGCACCCGCCACTGGGTTCTCCACATCCCTCAGGTGACTTCAAAACAGCTTAGATATAGACTAGCACCACAACCAGGAGAGCTGATGCTACCTGAGAGCTCTGCAGTTTGCTTTTCCCCCCTCTTTCTTTGCTGAGTGGATGCTTCCAGAAGCCCCATGGGCCATCTGTCTGCACGCAGATGACAACACACCCCAGGATCTCCCTTGTTCCTTCCATGCAGCTTATTTTTGCATAATTTAAGCATGACATGGTTGTGCCATTTAAGTTCTGTGAAATTGGTGTTCTTCCATCCATGAAATTATATCCATCTTGGGAATATTTCTGGTTACTAACGGGGTAAATGCTTTCTTGAAGAGGGGTGTGACAACAGACAACAGTGGACTCCATTGAGCCACCCCCAAGAAAGCATAGCTATCTCTCTGTGCCATGTGAGACACAAAGGTAGACATTTGTTGTTTAAATCCTAGAGACATGAAGAGGATAAGAGTTCTTTTATGTATTTGTCCCAATTCATCCCATTTCCCTCTAGCTCCCCCCACCATGATTCTTTCTAATCCCAGCTCACATGTCTAGAAGCCCATAGAATTGCTAACATGGCAGATTTCATGTTCCTTTGTTCTGGGTGTCCAGGACAAAGATGAACAATCCTTCAAAGGATGCTTACGGTTGATGGATTTCATGATCCTTATTGTCATGTGTGGATGCAAATTCTATTTGTTACATAGATGGTATTAACATGTGATCATGCAGAGGCATTGTGTGATCTGTTTCCCAAGTTCATGGTTGGGAAGACAGCTGGTTCCTAAATGAATCACACATGTGGAAGGATGTTCCTTCTTGTATCTTGGGACATCCATAGAACTTAGTTACTGTAAGCATTCTCTATTTTTCTGGTTTTGCATCCTAATGATGACTGTGCTATTGTGATAATTTAATCTGGCTGCAATGACAAGCATTCCTGCGCAGCTCAGTGGCTTAACACTGACAAGCTTGTTGTAGACTGCAACAGTTTTCTAAGATGAAAGTTTCCCAGAGAAAATATTGGGTGGGAATCAGGGTACTTTCATCTCATAAGACTCTACTTATGACCTATTTTGAGCAGGGTCTCATGTCTCCCAGGCTGGTCTTAAACCTATATATAGCTGTGCATTTCCTTAAATTTTGGATACTTCTGAATGATTGGATTAGAGGTGAGCATCGCCATGCTTTGTTTTATTTTATGGTGCTGGAGATTTGATCTAGCTATCCGTGCATTCTACACAAGCATAGTGCAAACTGAGCCACATTCTCGGCCTGCTTATGTTTTCTTATAAGGCTTTGCAGGATGATGAAGATTTGTAGGATAGACATATTGGTAGAATGTGTGGGAAGGGGGGGGGACTCATGCTTGCTCTGTTATATGCTAGCCCAAGTAAGTCAAGGAATACTTTCATTGACTACCAGGCAGAATAGATCATTTGGGCCCAACTTAACTGTCAAGGAATATAGGAAACCAATGGTCAAGAAATAAAATCTGAGCACATGTGATTTCTCTCCAATGTTATCTGAAGCTGAACAGATGCCCAGAAGAAGATCCCAACTATGAATTAAAGTATACTCGGAGAGGCTGTTCCATACTGATTGTCACACTGTCCATTTCTGCTAAACTCCTTTATGTATACTCTTCATAAAGGGACTGTTAGTTAGCAGGAGAAATAGTTTATAAAGATTAGAATAGGACTGGAAAAATGACTCATTCTTAGAATAAGTATACAGGAAGCTGGACTTCATACTCAAGACCACCAGAGGTCACGCATGCATCACAGTCTGCCGGGCGTTCAGCTGCAGCTTCTGGCTGGAGAGCTGAACAACTTCAGAATCATCCTTGAAGCCTGATTACACCAGGAGCTTTTAAAAATTACTCCTGTTCTCAGACCAGTAAAGGTGGGGAAGCTAAGCTGGCAAGAAGATGCTAGCTAGCCATATCGAGCACATTTTTCATTATGATGAAAGAAAAATTATCTTTTAAAGTGAATGTTTTCTGTTCTGCATTTTAAATAGTTTATTTAGTGCACAAAATTATTTTCACTGTGTTCTGAGAGATACTGATCAGAAATGACCAATAAACTATGTCAACCTCACTGTGATAATGTCTGTTATAAATGGTATCCATGCTTTCAGATAGCTGATCTCTTCCTGTGTATAGACAGACTCTCTGGGGACAGCTGTCATGAAAATCCTCTTGATGTGCTTTGTGACACATCCATCATTTTCATTCTGTGTGGTTCTTCATTGCAACTGTCAAGGTGGACATAAGCTGGGAGCCAAGCTTTCTTATTTCTCTGTGTTCTTACAGGAAGACCACTTGCACAGACAAGCCCAACAAGGACAGTAGGCTTCAGTTCTGTAGAATGATGAGTGTCTGCGTGCCAGTGCTCCTGAGTGTGTGAGTGTGTCCATTAGATTATATTGAAAATTGGCAGCTATGTGGCATAAGACAGGACTGGCTATGTGGCATAAGACAGGACTGCTCCCTGGAGCCAAAGTAAAAAGTGATAGAAAATTAGTTTGGGGTATTGATGTCACAGAAGTCAATCTTATTTGAGTCCATTTTTGAAAACAAAGCGTGCTTTATCTATCTACCTATTTATTTAATTTGTTTGATTGTGTGTTTATTTGTTTATTTATTTATTTGTTTATCATGAATTATCCTAGATAAACATCCTTAGCCTTGAGTCTCTAGTGTGTAAAACTTGTGATAGGCTGGGAAGATAATTCACTTGGTCAAGTGCTTGTCTGAGTTTGATCCCCTAGGGCCAACATTAAAAAGGAAAGCATGGTGGTGCACACTTGTAATCTCAGCTCCAGGAAGGTACAAATAAACAGATTCCTGGGACCCAGCCTAGCCAATTTGGTGAGTTCCATGGCAATGAGAGGCTTATTCTTTAAAAAATAAATTGAAGAACACCTGAGAGATGAAAAGTAAAGTTGCCCTCTGGAATCTACATGCATGCACTTACACATGAACATTCATTCCCACACATGTGCATCTTCATATAATGAAATATGCATATATAGACACATGCAGCTACAAACTCACATTATATTGCCCATGACTTAAAATAGCAGTTTACTCATCAACATAATAATGTGATCTCTGTGAGACTACTGACAATACACAATGGTTTTGTCTAAAACATGTTACTATTAAGGAAGTAGATGACAACTAATTTGTATTGAACACAGTATACGTGAAAGTTTATGAGGCCTCAGTTATCACTGTTCCAAATGCAGCCATTAGTTACTAAGTTAGTGTGATGTATCATTAAGCAGTACCAAGAAGCCGTGGGCTGATTACCTGGTTAGTTGGTTGGGAACTTAATTAGCCTACTTAGTGAACTAAGTTTCTTGTCTTCTTGCTATGATAAAATACCCTGACAAAACAACTTAAGGCAAAAACTGTCTATTTAGCTCATGGTTCAAGGTATAGTTTATCATGGCATCAAGATTTCGAAGTGCTTGTTCTCACTGTAGCCATAGTCAGGAAGCAGAAAGCAAGAAATGCCTGCTTTTGGTGCTGGGCTCACTTCTCTGTTTGTATGATTCAGGATCTGCACATTGCCCAGAGGATGCTGCTGCCCACACCTCAGCCAATGGAACTGACAAACAGCTCAGTCACATCAACCCTATTCTGAAGACTAGGATAAATCAGCAAACATATTCCTTTTTTTTATTTTTCACTTATTATTTACATTCTAACCCCAGTTCCATATTCCCCCTCTCCTCCCACTTTCTCCTCCTTACCCCCATCCCACCTCCCACCTACTCCTCAGAGAGGGTAAGACCTCCCCTAGGATGTTAACTAAGTCTGTCCCATCACCTCCTTGAGACAGGACCAAGGCGTCCCCTGATCCCCATGTCTAGGCTGAGCAAGGTATCTCTGCATAGAGAATGGGCTCCACAGAGTCAGTTTATGCACTATAGTTAGATTTTGGTCCCACTGCCAGTGGATTCATATACTGTTCAAGCCACACCATTGTCACCTGTATTCAGGGGTCCTGGCACTCCAGGAGATCTGGTCAATGGTTAGTTATAGATCTCTGTTCATATACTGTCCAAGCCACACCATTGTCACATGTATTCAGGGATCCTGGTACTCCAGGAGATCTGGTCAATGGTTAGTTATAGATCTCTGCACCTGCTTCCATCTGCTTCTGAAAGAGGATCTAGTTTATCTAGGGTTGTGGATTGTAGGCTAGTTATACTTTGTTTTATGTCTGGTGTTCACTTATGAATGAGTACATACTATATTTGTCTTTCTGGGTTACCTCACTCAACATGATTCTTGCCTAGCTCCATCCCTTTACCTGCAAATTTCATGATGACATTATTTTTTTTACAGCAAAGTAATACTCCATCATGTAACTGTACCACATCTTCTTTATCATTCTTTGGTTGAGAAGCATCTATGTTGTTTCCAGGTTTTGGTTATTATAACTAATGTTGCTATGAACAAAGCTGAACAAATGTCATTGTGGTGTGAATGTGCCTCCTTTGGGTATATGCCCCAAAGTGGTATTACAAGGTCTTGAGGTAGGTTGATCCTAATTTTCTGAGATATATTGCCATACTGATTTCCTCAGCAGCTGTACAAATTTGTGCTCCCACCAACAATGGAAAAGTATTCCCCTTATGTCATATCCTTTCCAGCATAAGCTGTCATCAGTGGTTTTGATTGTAGCCATTCTGATCAGTGTAAGATGATATCTCAGAATTGCAGCAAACATATTTCTAAGATGAAGATATTTTGAAGCTTCTTTCTTTTTTTACTTTAGAAAAATATTAGCCAAGAAATATGAAATCTTCAGGCCATCGTTTTCCAGCTTATAGACTTTTGGTATGGAATTTTTTTCCACTTAGCTCGGAAACACACAGAAAAACTATCAAGGCCTTACACTTTTACTAGGGGTGACACTTGTTAACTGGTGAGGCTGGTTGGGCATTGTTGGAAAGTGAAACCTTTCCTTGTTTGTAGAGCTGAAATGAAGGATCTGTTCTGCAGTGTCCACACTTCTCTTGGTTCTGTGTTGTTCCTTCTACTCACTAGCTTCTGTGTCTTTAGAGATACCAATAAAGCAAAAGGAAGTTTCAGGTTTCAGAAAGAAATTTCCAGCCATGTTTTTAATATCAGTGTGGTAATTCCTACCAATCCCTGACCCCAACATGGTTTCCTGACCCTGTACAATTACTTCTGGGTTTTATATATGAAAACTATATGAGTATGCAATGGGGCTGGGAGCTGAGGAAGGTAAAACCCATGATAAATGTGAGCAGTACTTTATGTATGTGTGTGTGTTTATGTGTGTATCATGCATGTAAGGTGATTGTGCATACGTGTGTGTGTGTGTGGCTTCTGTAAGCCCAACAACCTCAGGTGTCCTTCCTTAGGTTCTGTCTACCTTGTTTATTGAGAAAGTTTCCTCACTGGCCTACAACTCCCCAAGTGATTTAGTCTGGCTGTCCAGGAATCCTTGGGGATTTTCACTTCCTCAGCACAGGGATTACAAATCTATGCCCTAATGCCAGACAGTTTTACATGAGTTCTGATGACCAAACTCACATCCCAAGGCGTATGTAGCAAGCAGTTTAAGAAATGAGCTGTTTCCTCATCCCCTAGATTGTGGCTTTAGTTCAAGTCTCTCAAACACTGTGAAGAAGATGTGACTTTTTCAATAAACTTCCCTCCATTTTTACCCCACATCCTTAAGGTCCTTTATTAACCAACTGAACCCTCACCTAGGCCTCTCCATTCAACCCACTCTTCCTAATCCATCACTAGGGGATGATTCCTCCTAAAACACTGAAGTGCTCAGTTACTTTGAACCTGTAGCTCAAGTGTGAAAACAACCTGTATTGTCTTCTGTATCCCCCCAAAGCAGTGGTTCACAACCTTCCCAATGCTCTAACCCTTTAATACAGTTCTTCATGCTGTAGTGATGCCCAACTATAAAATTATTTTCATTGATACTTCATAACTGTATTTTGCTGCTGTTGCAAATCATGTAAATATGTTTTTGGTGCTCTTTTGAGGGTCATGAGTCATAGGTTAAGAACCACAGCACTAAAGGGTCACTGCCACTTTAGCTGTGTATTGATTTGCAAAGATAGTGAAGTACTTGGTATTTACCACCATGGGTGGGAACTTTCATCTGAACAACCTTTTGTCCTACTGTTTTCTCCCTCAGTAATGTGTTTCATTATAACCAACATCTAGCTGAACTCTATTTCTCTATATCAGAATATTCTACTCCCTTCCTCCCTCCTTACTCTATCTCTCACTCTCTCCTTCTTTCTCTTCCTCCCTCCCTCCTTATGCACTCACAGCAAATCCTGGCATCATTGCTGTCTCCTGAGCTGTCTTCAACATCATGGATACCACCACCACCACCACTGTTGCCATCCAGCAATCTTTTGGTGCCAAACAAGTATCAGCTACTCTCTCAGATTCTTTATGTGGACCATCCCATCTTCTTTGTCCCATAGTTTACACAGCTCTTCCCATGTTACATATGACAGAGGAAGATGACTTGCATACTGCCTTATGTTGGGGTTTCATTTCTTCTTGGAATGAGAGAACAAATTTATCACTTTCTTATTGCTGTCACAAAATATGTGATAAAAGGCCACCTATGGGAAGCTATATTCTGGCTCACAGTCTTAGAGAAAGCACATTGTAGGAAGTCTTGGTCACAATGTATTCACGTAGGAAAGCAGAGAGAGAAGAATCCTGGTGTTCAGTTCACATTCCCCTTTTGATTTGGTCCAGGATCTCAGCCTATGGGGTGGTGTCACCTATATTTTGAGTGGGTCTTTCCATCTCATTTAATATGACCTAGAAGTTCCGCTACAGGCATGTTCAAAAGAGTGTCTCCCAGGTAATGGTAGAATCTGTCAAGTTGACAATATGAACCATCACTGTCACTGTTCAGGTACAGAGTTATGAAAAGAAACTCACCATTGGATTCTCAGGTCCAGAGAGTGAACTTCTCTTGTTATGAATCTTGATGTTCTGCTCTCTACTGAGCCTTTTGCTCCCACTAAATAATCCAACATTTTGGCTGCTGCTATGTCATATTGTCAATATCCTATCCATTGTGCCATTCTCCAGTTGCTGTTATATTAGGAAGAGGCTGGGATGTGAATCAATTTTCTATCCTATTTATCTTGACAAAACATTTAAGAGATTAGACAGCATTTGGAGTCAGTGCAGATTAATTATGGAGATTATATCTACCATTCACATCCAAATTCCATTACACAGAGAGGAAAGGGAGCTGGCCTGTCTTATCAAATGAAAATTGTGTTTTGGTTATGGATGGGAAAGGAAATCCAAAAATGGCTGGCCTGTGTCAATTCCAAATTATCTTAGTTTCATCCTCTTTCAACTGTTCTTCTATTCATTTCGTTTGTTTCTCTACTGCTCCAAGCAACTTTTAACATACTGTATCATAAATGTGTGTGTGTGTGTGTGTGTGTGTGTGTGTGTGTGTGTGTGTCATGCCTGTGGCTAAATCCCTGAGAAGGAAAAGCTAGAGAGGGGAGCATTTATTTTGGCTCTTGGTTTGAAAAGACACAGTCTGCCCTGGCAAGAGGGGCCTGGAGGCAGGTGGCACATGCCAGTGAGAGTATGGAGCTGGTAGTGTTCTTAGCCTGGAAGAACTTGAAGCAGACCATTATCTCAAGGCCCAGCCTCAGAAACACATGTGCTCCAGCAAGATCACATCTCCCAAAGGTTCTGTTTTCTCCAGGAACAGGCCTCCATTCAGTGAACAAGTTTTAACACACATGAGCTGTGAGGACATTTCATATTTAAGTCTTAATGCCCACTGAACCATGGTGACTCATAAGTTCCCACATGCTTCCACACTTTGCTGTGTTTTTCTGTGTCGATTTTGCCACTTTTTTCCCCACATTGCAGTAACTTATCCAGCCAGACCTATAGGACTCCACTATAGCCTCTCAGCAACTCTATTGTGAAATTATGTAAATGAGGTTCCAGAGTTACCATGCACTGGGCCAACTGTATACATGAGCATCTGATGCATTAGTCATTGAGATGGAGTATGCTGATTGAACAGATCTGGTCTGTGTCCCACTACTGGAGCTACGGGAACAACAGGCACAATGGGAACCATACTAACAGATTTTTCTCACATACTGGCACAATGGATTTTGCATAAGTCAAAGTTGCACGGCCCCACTAGTAGAAGTATGAAACAGGGATGCCCATACTAAGACATTAAAATTCATGAGAAGCCAAGTTGTATATACACCTGAAATCCAAGCTCTTGAGAGGCTGAGGCAGGAGAATTTTCATGGCTGTGGGATGCAATAGCTACACAGTGCATAGCAGACCAGCCAGGGTTACTTAACAAGACACTGACAAAAATAAATTCAGTCAAACCACCACGAAAACAAACAACAGCACAAAAATCTTACATGGGCAGACTTGATACTAAATCAGGGAATATCTTACTCAGTATGAAAAATAATACAACTGTCAGATAAGTAATATTTTAGAAGGCACCTGTCTCATTGGATTTTAGTGAACATTGTTAAAAAGACAGAATAGAGACTCACATAATTAATTGTGTTGTGTAACCTTGGGATTGAGCATGCCTCTCAGGATCATAAGAGGCCAGTGTGTCTTTTCTGAAGCTGTAGGCCTGGTATATTGGCTGCTATACAAGCAAATTATACAATCACCTGATTTGCTTAATTTCCTTCAAGGAAATTCTATTGAAAGGCCACTGCAGTGTTCAGAAGCTAATTAATAATTGTATAGTCAAATAAGAGAATGTCCAGCCCACAGTGGAGATGGGCTTTGGAAATCTCTACTTCTTGTAGCCAAACTAAGTAATATTGCCCACTGTTTTTGCTGAAGCATCCTCTATCTATGTCAGTGGTTCTCAACCTTCCCAAATGCTGCCATCCTTTAACATAGTTCCTCATGCTGTGGTGACTCACAACCATACAATTACTATTGTTATTACTTCATATCTATAATTTTGATACCATTATGAACTGTAGAGTAAATATCAGTGTTTTCTTATGGTATTAGGTGACCCGTTTCTTTTAAACCCCAGAGAGGACTTCACCCAAAGATTGTGAATCCTGATCTAAGTGCTCATCATTTCTGTTTGAGTTCCAAGTTTTAGATCAAAGCTCAGGAGGGACCTTGACTACATGGCTATGAAGCTATACAGGGAGATTGGGTATAGAAAAAATTGTGCCCAGGATTCAGAGAAGCAGAGAAGATAGCTCAGCAGATAAAAGTGTTTTCTCCTCCAGCATGAGGACCTCAATTAGAATTCCCAGCACTCTCATCAAAAAAGCAAATGTAGCTGGGCATATTAGTAACCTCAGCATGAGGTGAGGCATAGACAGGCAGATCCAGAATGCTCACTGGCCAGCCTAGTTCACAGGCAGCTTCGGGCTCAGCAAGAGACTGTGTCTGAAGGTAATAAGGCTGAGAACACGGGGAAAACAAAAAATGTCCAGCTGTGGCCTCCATGTATATTCCCATAGGACATAGGCATGCAAATCTCTACACTTAGGCACATGCAACACACACACACACACACACACACACACACAGAGAGAGAGAGAGAGAGAGAGAGAGAGAGAGAGAGAGAGAGAGAGAGAGAGAGAGAGAGAGAGAGAGAGAGAGAGAACTTAAGTGCTAAGCTACATCCCATACCCAAATGTCTTATTTTGGTAACTATTAACATGCTTTTCAGGAGGGGAACCCACACATATGTACTGATCTGATTTTTCCCCTTTATATGCACATAAACTGACAAAGGAGTTTGATACCTTGCTTAAGGCAGTTGTTGTATATGGCAAAGTGGAGACTTTGAATTAAATTACAGGTAAGAAACACTGGAGAACTCATTATCACATAGATATTGTACTGAGTGATTTATTTTTTTAATTTTTAGGGCAAGGAATTTTTTTAAGTGACTAATGTCCTCTACTTTATATAAAAGATCAGCTTAAAGTATGTTTGGCTTTATCTGCTATTATAGGCAAATAACAATTAAAATATTGATAGTTATTTTATAAGTTCTTAATATTTGCCTAGAACATTTTCTCAAAATTTTTTAGTAAAGAATTAGGACAGTGGTTAGTTTGTAACATGTAATTCATATTGTTTTACATGAAAAACTTGAATCTATTTTTTCCCCAGTGAGAAATGTTCCTTCCTGCTTTTAGAAGTATAATCTTAGGAATTAGAGTCAATGTAAATCCAGAGGTAATGAGATTCAATTTTTCATTGTAGCAGAATTAGATGGAGAACTTCAAATATTTATTTGAGGTTTAATTTGAGTAATTTAAGAAAACATTGAGCTTCCTCATTCATAAATGATAATCACCTCACTTCATCAAATATTGCACTGTATTCCCTTCTGCTGACTGCTCCATCATGTTCTGATATGGAACATTACTATATCTCAAAAGGGATTCTTTGTTCATATAACATCTTTCTGTGGCTTAACTTACAGAATGTTCAGGGCTGGAGTTTTGTAGGCTCAGGAGACAAAGCCTGGTAGGTGAGGTTCTCATTGTACAAATGTGAGGACACAGTTCAGATCTCAACACTCATGCACACAATAAAGTGGGTATGATGGGGAATGACTGCTTACCCACAGGTTCATAGACAGAACAGATGGGATGATCCCTGGAACTCTGGGGCTTGCTAGTCAGCCATCTGGAATCTGTGAGTTCGAGATTCAGTGAGAGACCTTACCTTAAAAAGCTACTGCTAGAGGTATACACTGAACATTGACCTCCAGCTTCTACATGCACATAAATTCATGTACAACACAAATGCACATATATATACATAGGGGGTAGTTATCTGTGCCTGTTTTATAGTGCTCTGTGTTATAGATGAAAAGAGATGAGACTTAGAAAACTAGTTACACTGAGTTTCTAAAGAGTATGTTCTTAGAAATAGTAATTTGCCTTTATATTTTATTAAAATTGGAGATTAGCCTTCATATTGTACATATATGTACATATATGTAAAAAAGAACATTAGTTTGAAGGACGGCAAGGAGGGGTATATGGAAGTGTTTGGGAGGAGGCAAAGGAAATAATATATTTATAGTATAATTTCAAAATAGAAGAAATTATTTAAAATAGAATTAAAGACTATTGTCTTGAAAATTTCCTTGAATAAGCTGCAGGAGCTTAAATGCCTGTGGGTGATGGGAGATGTTATTCTGTATATATGTTTCTCATACTGGTTAATAAAGCCCTGTGGCCAAAGGAAACAAGATAGGCGGGGCTAGGTGCCCAGGAGGAGGAAGAGGAAGTAGTAAGTAGGGGTCGAGATGTAGCCCCGGGAAGAAGCAGGAAGCCTGCCGCGCGGCTCCCCGATAAGACGACCACGTGGAAACACTTAGATAAGTAGAAATGGGTTAATGATTAAGGTAGAGCTAGCTTATTAACAATAATGGTAACTGGCCAACAGGATTGTATCAAATACAGAGTCTCTGAGTGTTATTTGGGGCACACGTGGTTGTGGGACCATGGCGGCAGAACCAGCAGCAGCCAAAAGGGAAACCTGCCATAACATGTGGGTGCTACTAGATCACAGATGTACAGTGACAGACATGGACTGTACAGTAAATTGCCATGAAGGAAGCAGAGGCATTTCAAATGGATGCTGAGCTACTCAAGATTCCCTACTCCTCTTCTGTAGAAATCTTGGGTAAGAAGAAAACATGTTTATAGGATTCATATTTCACACACTCTGTATTCAGTGAAGGTATTCAGGGATGGGCTGGTGAATTCAGCCTCACCTTTGTTAATGATAAGGATATAGGCATTTGTATAGATTTCACTTCAATGTGACTGCAGCCCTCTTGAGTCATAACCACTGTGAGTTCCCCTCAGTAAACATGGCAACCTGTCCCTTCACATTTTCTCGACAAGTCATAGAGAAGTCAACAAAATGCTACACAAAGTTTCCCAATAGCTATACTCAGCAGCTATTTACCTGACTCATGTATTAATCAGATACACTCTAAATTGGATGAAACCACTCCGTATTTAACCAATACATCTGACCCCTCCCTTTTTGACACAAATACTTTATGATACTCAGGGCACATGAAGGTATGGAGCTACTTGTTTAGTCCTTTGGTCTTATCTGACCACAGATAATGGGACCAGGTTGTCCTAGAAGGGTGGGTGTAGGGGTATTATAACATATTTTAAACATTGCTGTACCTTATGTCCTTTTCCACTTACTTTATTCATGACACCTGACTTTGAGATTCCCTCACTGGAGAACAATATGGTAAGCAGAAATATTTTGGATGTAAGTCACCCTCCCCTCCAAACTGGCCTAAAGATAAGAGGGAAATATATTGGTTTGTAGAAAACACCAAGGGGGCAGTAACTTCAGGAACTGAGATAATCCCAGGCTCTTAATATCACCATGCATTCAGTCTGTTTTCTTTGTGTAGTTATATAGTTCATTCTCACTGAACCAGCATAGGTTGGATGCTCATTAATAATGCACCTTCCATGAGAAATGGAGCCACCTTTGCTACTGGGTCTTACTAAACATGAGATCCTTACATAAACTATGTATTGTATTATCCAGAGGCACCAGACCTGCTCCAGACACTAGAAATACAGTGTCAATCAAGTGTCTTCAGGAAACAAAGATATTTTTATTTCTTGTATTTTAAGTGAGTTACTTGGCTTGTTGGAAAGACACCACCTTGAATGATCAAAACCTTCACCTTCCTCCATAATTGAACTAACTAGAATTGTCTTTTGTCCCAGAGCTCATGGTCTGTGAATTTGGAATCATTTCAACTTATTGGAGATTATAAAATATGCATTTTGTTACCCATGAATTAGGCAGCAGAAGCCAAAACTCCACTTACATTTCTTCCAACTCACTTAGAACTTTATTTTCCCTCATGCTCCAATTTGACAAGTGCATCATTGAGATATCATTAGGGATAAGGATGCAAATAAAGGATAAAAAATAATCTATGTGTACACCAAAGTCAGGAAATTATTTTAAAGATTTATAAAAACCCATACTCATCCTCAGTGATGACTTTTTCAAAGATCAGGGTGTGTGTTACCTACAGAACTAGGAAAGTTAAATGATAGCACTGTATTCCAGTCTTTCTGTGTCTTTCATGACCCAGATCTGCCAGCATTTCTTCCCTGGCTGGCCCCTGTCTCTCTTCATGTACATTTAACTCTTTCTTCTGTCATTTCCAATTTTTGTTTGCTCTTTTCAAGTCATCCCCATCAATTAGTATGTGTGTGGGGCCCTGCAGATCTAACGTGCCACTCTTCCATCTGTTATTCAAAAGCACAGACATGGTGCTCCCACCCCTTTTGTTTTGAATTCCATTATTCTGTGCTATTCTGAGCATCCCCCACCTGCTGTCCTGGCAGCTCTCAAATCCCACATCTTCTTTTGGGCCTGTTTTACTCCCCTATGTTGTGACATCTCTAGTGTGGTGTCATGCTGGAGAACTTTTATCTCATACTCTGATAACTAAATTCCTTCTCTGCCACTTATTGCTTGATATGACCTAAGGGAGCTTTATTGATAGTTTCAGTTTTTGCCAAAAAGGAATCACAACCTGTGTTTGTTCTTTATTGAGACTCTAAGAAATGGAATGAGTAGAGAAAATAGAATCAAAAGTATTAGAGACTAAGGAGATGAATCAATGGCTAAATGCCCATGTTGCCAAGCATAAAGACCTGATTTCAACCCCGGGAACCCACATGTTTGGAAAAGAGATCAGTTCCTACAAGTTGGCCTCAGATCTCCATGTAACACCATGTCATTTACGTATACACCCACACATAAAATAAATGTGATTAAGTGAATAAATGTGTATATATATGTATATATATATTATAAAACAAATTGTATATAACATATGCCCATTGCTTTTTATGTTTTTATTTTAATATTCTGTTCCTTTTGTTTTGAGAGAGAAAGATCATGAAGCTGGGTGCATAGGGAAGTGGGGAGGACCTGGTGAACAGGAAAGACTATGACCAAAATATATTGTATAAAAAAGTAGAAGAAAATAAAGAAAGTATTAAGTAGGCTAGCTAGGAAAAGGAAGATGACAAGTGGATGAGGATAAAGGAATGAATATGGGCTGAATACAGTTAAAATCCATAATACATTAAAATTAAAACACATGTATATAAAAGGCATGATCATGCACCATGAATATGTGCTAGTAGATTAAAAAAAAATGTCCACTGTACTCACATCTACAATAACAACAAAAGTAAAGAAGGTGCCACCATTTTTTTAGGTGACTTTAGAGTACTGGAGTGACCTTTTATGTTTGTACCTGTGCATTATGGCACTCAGGGGAGTGACATTTACTATTAGACTACAGCTATCACTGCTGCCAGAGCCTACTTTCTCAGCACCTTCAATACTTACCCAACCTTACCATATCAACTGAAAAGCAACTTTTTATTCACGGTGCAAGACTGGCTGTGGTTGGTAGTGCTGATGTGCAAGGTTGGGTGTGGTTGGTAGTGCTGATGTGCAAGGTTGGGTGTGGTTGGTAGTGCTGGTGAGCAAGGTTGGCTGTGGTTGGTAGTGCTGGTGAGCAAGGTTGGGTGTGGTTGGTAGTGCTGATGAGCAAGGTTGGGTGTGGTTGGTAGTGCTGATGCTGTCTGTCCCCAGATCTTTTTACATGTATTTTTTTACTTCTTTTAAAACAACCATTGGGGCCAAAAACTTTTGGTAAGACACTAGTGATGGTCTCAATAGTCTGGTATCATCCTCCCAGAAAGATAGCCTTTTGAGTGCTGGGGATATTGTGTTGCTAGTCTTTGAAAGAGAAGTTATGTTGAAAATTATAACTGCATTGATTTCCGCATGTTATATAATATGTGAAATGACCTATAAATGCTGACTGGTCAGGAGCCTTGGGAAGAAAACCTGAAGTGAGCTTTTTTCCATTATAGACAAATAGCTTCTTTAAACCAGACAATGGGTGAGTATTTTCACAGACATAGATGCTTATCTGTCAGTCATCCCATGCTTCATTCTAATTATGGACGAGGTATTGGGATGGGACTGAGAAATATAAAATAAGTCATCATCAGGACTAGGCCTTGCCCTGAAGGAGTTTATCATCGCATTGGGAAAATGAGGCATAAAGGCTTGAATGCTTACAGGTGCAGTAGAAGGAAGCTCATAACAGCTAACTGTACTAAATGAGTGGTCTAGGCCCTGAGCACGGCCTCCCTGCTGCAAGTCCTTCAATTTGGCCTGCAAGGCAATGTTAAATTGGTGGACAGGTATGAATTGTTTTGAGTTATTGAGTCAAAACATAATTTACTCAGTACAAAGATGAACTAGCTGTCATAAACGTTTGCAGGGTTTCCTTACCTCTGTGGCTGGCAAGAGAAAACAAAAGCTTTTGTCTTATCAAATCACTCTGGCTCCCCCAGCCCACTTCTGCACAAACTAGGTTATTGCCAAGAAATTGGCATCCCCTTCCCAAGATGAGTATTTTGATGATTGGTCAGAGTTGAGGAGACTTTACATAGGCATTTTCTATGTGCCTATATGCATCTGTGTGCATGTATGTGTCTGTGTGTTTTTGATATGTGGTGTGTGTGTGTGTGTGTGTATGTGTGTGTGTGTGTGTGTGTATGTGTATGTTGAGTATGTGGGGGGGTGTATGTGTATGCATGTGTATTTTGATGAAATACATCTGTGTAGGGAAGTGTATGTTTGTGTCTGATGTATATGTAATGTATGTGTGTGATGTATGTGTATTTGTATGTATTTGTGTGGAGAGTATGTGTGTGTGTGGGGGGGTATATACACAGTCCCATGCCCCTCTCTCTCCCTTATTTTTTTAAAGGAGGATCAAACTCATGTCTACATACAATGTAGTTTACCGATGCTTCAGATGCCCTCTTAACCAGTCCACTAACTGCACCCTTAGGCCTTTTGTCATCATTTCAGGTGATGACCATGTCCAAAAGGTTGTGGGGGATGTAAAATGCTTATTAGAGACCCACAGACAAAATGGCATAAAGACCAAGGGACAGGAACAGGGTCAGGGAGATTTGGACTATTGTAGAACAAAGCCTGTACTGAACCATTAGAGAGCTCCAGAGAGAAGATTGCAACATGGATTTCCCACCTGTGTGGTGATTGAATACCCATCCTCATGGTGTTTGGATACAGGCCATATGTGAAGGATGTGAGTTCAACCAAGCATGTTTTCTGTAGCTGTAGCAGATGCTGAATGCACTGATAGCTATGGCTGTCTGAGGACCTGATACCCTATGTCAGGGCAGCAAATTCTGCCTTGAAGGGGGTCTCTGTGTTCTGATGCTCTCTCTTATCTCAACCTGCACCCCACAAATGGGAAGATACCTGACTTCTCCTTTTTCTAAAATATTGTTATGAAGACAAGCAAATGAACTTTATTCTAGGGCATTTTCCCAATTACCTAGGGAGAATAATCACAACAGTCCATTCTTAAAGCCTCCAAAGCATATACCCTTCTCTCTATTTTTGATTGTATTATTTAAGTTTTGGTATCCTTGACTACTTTACAAATATTTATTTTATTGTGCTAAAACAGAGGACATAAAACTCATTACTTTAACCATTTTCTAGTGACATTCTGTGCTTCAGAATTGTGTGAACATCTCCATCATACACCTCCTTCAGAACTATTCCACCTGCCTAAATTGAAACTTGATGCCCATTCTACACTAACTGCCCATCACCTCCTGCCCAGTCCTGGTAAGCAATTTGGCTTTTAGTCTCAGTGAGTTGACCACTCTCAGAACTTCCTATACATGGAATTGAGTTTATTTGTCTTCTTGTATTTGTATTATTTTTCTTAGCATAACTTTCTCAAGATCCATCTATATGATATCATGCAGCAGTATAATTTTTATTTAATTTTGTATGTGGTTTATTTGTGCACGCATTATATATATATATATATCATATATATATATAGTGGTGTGTATATATATATATATATATATATATATATATATATATGTGTGTGTGTGTGTGTGTGTGTGTGTGTGTGTGTGTGTGTGTGTGTATGCACATGCATGTCCAGAGGTGTATATTAGATATCTTTCTCTATTGCTTCCCATCCTATTTTTTAAGACACGGCCTCTTATTTAGTAAAGAAATTTGGCTAGACTGACTCACAAGTGAGCTCCAGGCATCCTCCTCCCTTCTGTGCAGGTACCAATAGAAACCCAAAGAGGCCATCAGATCCCTAGGAGCTGGAGTCACACGTAGTTGTGACCCACCTGACATGGATATTAGGAAGTCAACTTTGGGCCTCTGGAAGATCAAAAAGTGATTTTAACTACTGAGCCATCTCTCCAGATTATTTTATGTCCCCTTTAAGTTTCTTTGAAAACTTCCATTGCCTATGTAGAGGTCCATCTCAAAGTTCCAGCCCAGCCCTATTACATCTCTTGTTGACAAACCTGAATTTTACCATCAGTGCTGCATCTGGGAGTCATGCTTGGCAGCATAAAGTTCTGACAAGGCCCTGTCCAAAAGATGCATGTCTTCCTCTACCAGCAAAGAGGACTTTCCAAGAATCACCTGCCAGTCTTTGATTTGTGTATTGTTTGTATGTCTGTCTCTTTGACTTCTTCCTCACTGACTACATGGAAACTCTCTCCTTTCTGACTCTTCCAAGTTGGAAGCCTTTTCAGTGCCAGGGACACATAGTACTTTCTGACATTCAAGTTCATTTACTTCCTTATTATTGCAGGTGTCCCATCTTTGGCTCATTACTGGGTGAGACTGACAGATATTAGGGAAGGAGGAGAGGTTTGAAAGAAAAGTGTAGACTCAAGTGTCCTTAGGGCAAAAGGCTATTTGAGCCTGAAGTGTAATGAGTTCTAAGTGAAGCTTTAATACTAGAAAATAAAAGAGGTCTTCCTAGAGGCTTTAGGAAGAGGTGGGGAACAATGCAGCTCAAGAAAGTGAGGTTCTCTGACTTTATTACATTAAGTTCAGTGGCATTATGATCTCTATGGTTCGGGATGGGGCCAGGTGCACAGAAAATCCAAAAGTACATTCTTGGTAGCATGAAGCATGGGTAAGTTTCATGTGTCACTTTCAAGATGTTGAATTGGTCAGGCTGTCTCTGATCCAGGTGGAAGTGATAGTGAGTTCTTCTCCCATTGGCAGCCCCCTCTGTTTTGGTTACTCTGAAGGGCAATTTCCAGAAGGACATGTGCCCTGCCTATGTGTCCTGATAAACCATGAGATCACCACAAGTTGGAAGCCTGCCTGTGTTTCAAACACAGAGGAGAAGCCACAGACCCAAGGAAAGAGTATACACAACCTGTTTTCTTTACAACTATCTCATGCTGTTTGGGGGGTGGGGTTTGAAAGAAAACCCAGAGTCTTCTGAGGATTCAACATCCCAGCTAGGAGACAGCACTCTCTCCTGTCTGGTGGAGTGGATTTCCTGGATTTGGGCTTGCATATCTTCCTACACATTAGATATATACTTGAGTCTGCCCTCTTCACATCTGACTTAGCAGCAAGCCTGAAAATCCTTGAAGCTGTCCCAGGTTTGATTTCTAACACTCCTCCAGAGTACACAGCTTTTGGAGGCAGATGGGTTGGATGATGCATCTATGTCCACTTTCCCTGCAACCTAGCTGGAGCAAGGAGAGAAAAAGGAGAAAAAAAGGAGTGTGTCTGCTGCCTCTGTATTTATCCCAAGTCCATATATTATTTGGAACACTCAGTATTGCAGAAATATGTGAAGAGATAAATTACTGCCTTTGCCATCTGGTCTGAGAAACTTCTTGAGAATGGCAACTACATTTGATTTTGCTGAGCTCCTTTTTCTACCTCTTTGTTCTCTCCATTTCACTTTTTGGCAGCATTGTTGGGTTTGTTTTGATTTCAGTTTCTTACTCCTTTAGCTGTTTTGGTGTTTCAGATTTTTAAAAAGCAATACCAGTTCCCACTTATCCAACTTGGGCCAAATTTTTTATTTGGCCTGGTACTACCTGGCTAATGTTAACTATAATCTGGAACCTTGGAGTGATGTATGGATTTTGTTTTGTTTTGTTTTAATGCTCCAACAAGTTGCACAAAGCTGCCTGATATTGGGTAATGAGGAAGTATCTAGACCCTGTGGTCTTCAATGCTCTTGGCATTGCCTTCATGGCAAATATTCCTGTGAGATGGACATGGGGCATGAAGCCCAGGCATTGCTGGGATGTTCCAAATCCATGCAAATGAACAAATGGGCTGGCTCTAATCTGGTGACTGTGACTCCAAAGAGGTTACTCAAAACACATTCAACATAGATTTGCAACTATTAGGATGAGTGAGTGGCAAAAGCAAGGCAAGGAAAGGAGGTCAGAATGGCCCACATGATTGTGGCATAGGGATGCCAATGTAACCAAGTTTATCTTAACACAGACCACGATGTGTAAATATGAAGGTATGCATAGATACACAGGCATGTATGGGTCAGAGTATAGGGAAATCTCCTTGATCTCTCAGGTAGAAAGATTTCTAAGCAAAAATAAACTCATGTGATAAAAATACCTAGATTCCTCCTTTCTCGTAACCCCCATTTTAGTTATAGGACCTACACCTCCAAACACAGATTCCATATAAATGTACACAATTCTACTATACCCCGTGCATTTGACATAAAGTCTCCTCATTGGACTCAGAACCACAGATTACAGTAGCACTCTGTGTGGTTCCTGCAGCCTCAGTTTTGAAGATGACAC
Source organism: Cricetiscus sungorus (assembly GCA_030556225.1). Lineage (NCBI taxonomy): Eukaryota > Metazoa > Chordata > Mammalia > Rodentia > Cricetidae > Cricetiscus > Cricetiscus sungorus. Next base: position 7,482,655 of record JANBXA010000069.1, on the reverse strand, counting down.
AACTTGAAACGAGGAGAGGAAGAAATAAATCACATTGACGAGGAGAAAATCAAGCCCTTGCAACTCAATTATTAATGTGCAGAAGTGTTATGTAATGTAGGAGCCCAATTAACAGGTGTCTCTCGGGGAATAATCAAGGCTTAATTTGGCATAGTAATTGGTAACCTCCCCCCCAAGCTTTGAAAGGGGGACCCCTCAGGACAGCCTGACGGCTGGTAATGAGGCCATATCACTTACTTTGCAGCCCTGTTAATTGTATCTCTCTGTGCAGAGGGACACAACAGATTTACCTGTTTTCCAGAGGCTGAGGATCCCTTGGCCTAATGAAGTTGTGCTTGTTTTCTGGTCTGTCCAACTCTGGCCTTTTGGAAGCCTAGTGCTGACATGCTTTTGAGATTTCTTTAATTGGCAGAGTTGTTCTAATGGCTATAGCTATGTCTCTCTCTAGCTCCTTCCCCCCTTTCTAAATAGAGTATATGGCAGCACTCCAGTCTTAGAAGACATATGGCCAGGGTTGACACATTCTCAGAAATAACAGGAATTGTTCTGCTTATGGTATCTGTAATACTAGGTGATTGGAGTCACCTGGTGTGTGTATCTTTCTCCACCATGTGTCCCAGGATACTCGTCTTTGTGACAATGAAATGCTAGAAGTTTGTGCAACATGATAATCACAGGAAACAAAACAGAGAGAAAAACAAAACAAAACAAAACAAGAGGAAAATCACCCAAGTGTGCTATTTTTACTGAGAAGCAGAAAAACAGAGAACAAAGATAAATATCACTTCTAATTATGTTTCGGCTGAGAGATAACCCCTATTAGTAGATATTTCGGTGTCTATGTGATCCTACTCACACTCACATACACACACACACACACACACACACACACACACACACACACACACCCTACCAATAATTATTAATCCTCATATGATCTCTGAGTGCAATATTGGATTACAGTGCCATTCTGTACTGCTAACTTGTTCTGTGATGTCAGAACCACATTTGAAACTGGATCTGTACCTGTTTTCCTCAACTGTCTTTCCCCAAAAAGCTGGGAGGCAGAGGCAGGTGATTTTAGGTACTCACTGGCTATACCTTCTAGCTAAGATAGAAAGGTCTGAGATCAGTGAGATGCCCCTCTCTCATAATAATCTAGTTTGAGATGGATTTCTTTATATCCTACAGCCATACGGCCTTGTCATCTCTCCGTAGTGGATAATTAACAGCTATAGTACATATTGCTTTGGTCATTCCTGGGTCTTTCTTGACTGGTAGGGAGTCATCCTTTCCCTGGAAACCTCCATCTTCATGGCACTGAACATTTTGTTTACCAACCAATGTCTCCTAGAAGCAGTGTTGTTTATTTATTCATGGTACTTCCATTCAAACTCATGTTTTAAAAAAGAAACTTTTACTTTGATGTTGTAATGGTTAGGGCATTGCTTAGGTGACCAGATTGTTGACATTTCATGTGTACAGCTTTCCTCTTGTATATAGAAGACATACATAGCAGATATTCTGGTCCTTTGACTCTTAACTATTTTCTACCCTTGCTTCCATCTTGTTTCCCTAGCCTCCAGTGCAGTGCTGTATTAGAGATGTGTCCTATGGGGATGGGAATACCATGGCCAGTCTGCACTTTGACCAATTGTGAAATTCTATAGTGGTCTCTGTCTCCTGCAAGATAAAGGCTGAAAGTAACATTTGACTGAACACAAGGATAGTCATCTCACAAGGTCTAACTCAGAAAAGAGCTACAGAGAAGTGATGAGTAATGGTTGTTGAGAGGGGGAAAACTAGTCTTCTCCAGGGATGAGCTCCAGATAGGATAGGTTATACATTTCCAAGTGGTCATCCTTAAATTTCTCCATATACAAGCAACAGTAAATAGAGTCAGTAGGCTGTATGTATTCACACACACACACACACACACACACACACACACACACACACACACAGGTATATATGAAACAATGGTAATCAAATTATCAATAATTTATTTAATAATAATTCAAAAAAGTCATGAACTTGAGAGAAAGTTGAGAAGACAGGAAAGAAGTTGCAGAGTGAAAAGATTATAGACTATGTTAATATGGTACTGTGTAACATATAAATGCGTATATATAAATATAATACTCATATACAAACATCTCAAAAATAAATATAGCAGGTAATTTTTTGAAATTGGCTTACTGACTGATAGGGATCCATAAGATTTTTCCATATATCTTTAGTTCTGTAAACCTACAATCCATCCCTCTGTTAAAACTTTAACACCCACTATTCTTTCATATCACATAGTTCTGCTATTCCTTATATTTAAGCAAAAGTAATATTCGAAGCATTAGAGAAAGATACAAAGCTTTGACCCCAAGATCCATGCACGCACACACATACACGCACGCACGCACGCACGCACGCACGCACACACACACACACACACACACACACACACACACACCACCATCATCATCATCTTATAACCATGTACTGTTTTCCATACTTGAGAACATAACTCAGAGCATCCTCACTGCTCAAATGTATTTAGTGTTGTTATTGTAAACATCACTGAAATGAACATCTCCATGCATACACTTTTGGGGCAACTCTAAATTATCCTGAGGATCTGTGCTTACAAAAATGAAACATTGATAGGCAGAGCTGATTGACGTTTGGAAACTTCTAGAAAAGCTATGAGCCTTAGTGACCCCACAAGGGCACTTGTGAGACTGCCCCTCCCCCTTTACTGCAAAACTTGTTTTTAATTCCAGACTCTACAAGTTCCTTGGTGATGTAGGGGACCCAACAAGAAAGTTTATTAAATTCTTATTTATGTATTCAATTTACATGAGCCTTTTCCTTCCTCATGCCCAGAACACTACACAGGAAACATTAAATGTGTAACTCTTGTCTGTGTTCCTCTGAGAAACAGGGATGGAGTGAAGGGAAGTGGGTACAGATCTGGGATGGATGGGCTTGATGCTGTAGGGTAGACTCAAGAAAGGACAGCCAGTTCCAGCCATTGAACATCATGGATGTTACAGTCTTGAAAGTACCTTCTTTTTCTTCCCTCCTATTGATATTTTTATTCTATTGCCTGGGTAGTGAGAAAAGCCATAGGAAGTATTTCCATTTGTTTGTGGCACATGGGTGCCCGGTGCAGAAGCTGGGCAAATTGGGGCAGAAGATATACTTTTATGTTCTCTCATCATATCCTCTTCCCTTGCCGTTGAGTGCACTTTTGAAGGCAACTGTTAGAGCATGCAAGAATTAATTCTGTGGGCTGCTAGAGGTGTGTGTGCATGTGTGCACATGCATGTGTGTGTGTGCACACGCACACGCACACGCACACCACACACACACACACACACACACACACACACACACACACACACACACACACACACACCACTCTTTTCCTTTTCCCAGCCACCTTGTAACCATACTCTATTTTCTTACTTCTCAGCCCCCTTCTTACATAAAGTGTAAGTTAAATTGGTAATGCTAGGACTTTGCAGATGCCCTGTTGGTTTAAACCTTCCTTCAAACCACTCCAGGTCCTTTCAGATATATGGGGCATGTGCTTCACAGTCCATGTTGGACAGCTCCTTCTTAATACTGTTTCTCCTATGATTTAAGATTTCTAAATTGCTTTACAGAGGGGAGTTGGGATACCTTTTAAGCCAACAGCTGAGCGATACGCTATGACAATCCTGCCACGATGCATTCACTTAATTCCCAATTAATCAAACGTTCAATAAATCATTAGTATAATTGCACCTGCTGTCTCCTCGCCCTGGTGTATTAGTCCGACTCAGGCAGCCTCCTCTCCACTGCCATTGGGCTTTCATTTTCTTGTCCTGGCTGGGTGCACTCTCTCACTCTCAGAGAGTCTTGAGTGATGACGAGTTAGGAATTGTAATTACTTCAGGCACTACAAGTTTGCCTGCTTTTGCTCTCTTCTCCTTCTCACTCCATTGCTTCCCCAACAACTTAAGCCAACATTGTAGCATCCTCGCTGGTTAATTTCAGAAAGCCTTTTTTTTTTTTTTAATCATTTTTATTCCCCGACTGTGCCTCTTTTCTAATTACACCATCTCCCCAGGTGAGCGATAATTCCCTCATCACCATATATCTCAAGCACAGATTATTAAAATAATATAGCTTATGTCATATAAATGTAACAAAAAGTATCTTAAAGATGCTTTATTGAAAGCTGGTAAATTGGTTCAACAGATGAATGTTTTAAGGCCCGTTTTTAAAAGGTTGCACAAGTATAAACCCACTGAATTACTGCTGCAGTTTCACACGAGCGGATGCAATTATTTTAAGCATCTAACTGTGCAAAAAGACAGATCTGAAAGGAAGGAGCTAAATTCTCAGAGATTAATTAAAGGGTTTCATTTTGCTCTTGATTTAAAAATAAATTTCAAGCATGCACCACTTGTTATTCTCTTGAAGAATTTGCATTACAAGGCTAGGGAAAAAATAACGACAATGTTAAGCTCTGTGGCTTCTTCATAGAACTGAGCTGGCAGTGCTTGCAAAGATGAGCTGACCCATTGTTGCAACAGCATAATTCTCAGTCATTCTTCTTTAGACTTCTGCATTTGTGAAGGGTATTAATCTTAAAACTCATTTCCAATGTAAGATTGTACATTTACATGCATCTCCCATAAGATTGCTCCTGATTCCATCTCTGCCCACTGATTTAATTTCTTTTACCTTGCAGAACCAGTGGCGCTGAAGGCTTTATGGTAATTATAGTGTTGTGGGTTTCGGTGGAGCAGTTCCCTGATACCTGGAGTGTGGGTTTGGTCCCCTCTAAACTCACTCAGCCCTGGAAACAGTGTAGCATATATCTGGGAGGCAAGCAAGCTAGCAAGCTAGAACAGAGGGCTGGCTGGTACACAGCCCAGAGGCAAGGGGAAACTGTGGAGGGAAAGGCTTCAGGCTACTGGCCAGATGGACTGCTGTTCTAGAGGGGGCCCTTTAAGGTGAATCACTTGGCAGTTATGTGACTTGGCAGCCAATCCAGCCACCTGTGCTCCATGTGAAATGAGAAACAGGCAACCCACTGGTGTGAAATATGTTCTTCCCCCTTTGAGAGGTAGTAATGTGCTACTAGGGGCAATTGCCTAATAGCAGATGGGGGGGCAGACAATCCAAGCAAAGGTGTTGGGGATTTCAGATGAGATGAAAGTAGAGTTTGAGTTGAGCCCTTTGCCTAATGTCAGGGGCAGAATGATCCTAGGTTTATTTGGCTTTTCAAAGCTGGATGCCAGCCCGGAGCATACCACTGATGCTTTACATGTTAATACATTTACTTGGTGTGGGATGCAAAACGCAGGCCTTTGTGCATGTTAGGCAAGTGCTCTACCACTGAGTCACCCTCAAACAACTGTTACATGTTTTCTCTCAAATGCAGACTCTAGATAAAAATAAAAGACATGATAGCAGAAGGGATACTATTTGTGGAAATGTAAGGAGACATTTGGGAAACAAGGGAGGATATAGTAATAGAGTAATGTTTATTATTATGGTACATTATATGTGTGTATGAAAATGATACAATGAAATACATTATTATACACAGTTAACATATGCTTATAAAAATATGAATCAAAGAAAGCAATGACCAAGATAAAGTAAAACTTGATAGTACTATACAACTGAATAGGATGCAAGCCACATACTCAACCCTTTGTCAGAAACATATTTTTTAAAAATAAGAAAAGGTGGATGAAATCTCATAATACATTTCACTGAGCCAGGCATGTTCTTGTCATGAGGCTGATGTTCTCTTTCCTAAGTGACTGTTTGGTGTTGTTAGGGTATTCTGTACACCCAGAGCCTTGTATCAGAACTAGATGGGTTTCGGATGTTCTGTCTCCTCATATGAAGATGGTTACCATATTGAATGGAGCATATCCACTTGGTTCACATCCTTGCCCTGGTCATGAAAGACACATTATTCAAATTAGCTTTAGCAACGATATAATATTGGTTTAGATTATGATGGTCAAGAGCCAAATATTTTCAAGAGTCTCATCAGTTCAATGTACTGGTTGTTGTTTTGAGGGCCTTAGGGTGACTGGCCTGTGGTAACTTCAAACCAAGTGTAGAGAGTACAGGTTTATAACACTGCATCCAGACTGTGGTGTTGTGATGGCAACCATAGCCTTTTGCACACTTGGCTAGAATTGAGCTGAACCAAGCCACACCTGAAGCCCCATCTTCTCTTGTTCCTTCAAAATTAGCTTTTAAACCTTCTGTGTAGAAAGTGAACAAACTGATCATGCTTCTGTCCCTGGCTTATTTTGCTTAACAAAATCACTCTCTGTGTTTAGGCATAATAGTTCCTCATCACTCATGGGATGGAGCCCTAGGGCCTCCAGAAATCCCTCCTGACCTGACTGCTAATGATCTCTAGCTTTCCTCCTAAGACCCTGACTCCTCTCGGTTACCAACTCCAGGGAAGGATTTCTCAGCCTTGGCACTTCTCAGCTGGACAATGCTGCACGAAGGGGAAGTGCTGTGCTTTGCAGTTCTGCAGCACCCTGGTTTCTACCCATTATATTCCAGGGGCATCTCTTCCCAGTATCTCTCAAGAGTCCCAGAATATTCCAAATGCCCCTTATTGAGCAGAGATAAAATCCACCACCAAGAACAACTGTTCTGACAATATTGAATTCCCATTCCTCTTAACAGAATTTCAGCCTGGTCTGCTTTTCCTTTCACGCCCCAGTGCATTGTCACTTCTGACCTCTAGGTGTCAGTCTTGATGTCATCTCTCCTGGAGAATTATTGGGCTACTCCCCTGGGTAGTTGGACAATTTCCTTCATAACAAGGGGGTGAGAAGGATCATCAAACCTTCACCTTAGATTTCAATCTTCTACACATCTCTCCAAGTTCTGTGTAATTACACATCTCTCCAAGTTCTGTGTAATTTTGCCCAAGCTGCATGTCTCTTGGTCTCAGGTGCTGATATTCTACAATGTTAAAGGTTAACTGATGGGGAATATACTCACACAGCTACCAGGTAGTCTTTCTGGTGGTGTGGCTATTTGTAGGTCACCAGTGCTCTATAAGTACTCCCAAAATCTCATTGTTTTGGTGAGTTGGACTTGGGGCAATCATTACATTAGTCTGCCTTTGGTTCCTATGAGAGGTGAGTAGACTATTTTTCACACATCCTCAGGAAAAATTCACACCACATATGGTCACATCACGTTTTTAAGTCTGTACAGCTGAAAAGTGAGCAGCATCAAGTTCAAAACAGTGGTGGGCAGCAGAAGCTGAGGAATGCCTTAGAAATGCAGCCTCTGGGTTACACTCACAAAACTGATGTGTCTAGAAAGCAATCTCAAATGACAAAACTAAAAATGGAGGCAGATTAGAGCTGGAGGACCCAGATGTGGAGTGCTCCCTGCAGAGATAGTAGTTCAGCCTGGAATATGGGCAAGGCACTCAGAAGATGGAGAAGCCTGGGAGAATGGGTGACCTGGAGACTACGTGCTCAGCACCAGACTCTGATCCTTCCACTGAGGTTTAATTGCAGCCTTATCAGCTGACAAATAAGCATAACCATGTGGGATTTAGCCACTTTCTCCAGAGTTTCAAATTCACTCCCCACTCACAACAAATAAGGCACTAGACCTTATCACTCGCACATACAGAACAAGGGATCATTCCATGAAGTAATTCAGGAGACAGTTTTAAACTTTTTTTTCAAACTCAGTTGTATTGAATAATCTCAAACATGCTTTACCATTTGGCACTGGGGTGAGGAGGAACAGATGTTAGTAATGATAATGCTGCAAATTTATCTTGCTCCAGTATAAATAGGAGATACTGTTGAACTCAACAAGTTATCGGGTCAATAAAGAAATGATTGCCAAGCTTGTAATTGGCAAAGAAGGAGCTTATAATCCAGGAGTACTGCCTCCTAACCAATTTACTCTCTAGCAAAAATTCATCTCCTGCTTGCTGAAAGCTTCTGAAGAATCTCAGGAGCTAAAGGCCCAGACTGTCCTATCTGTGCTTGTTTTCTCTAGGGATTATCACCTGCTCACTTCCTTCTGCTCACCCAGATAAAGACTCAGAAAATCCATACTTTTAGATGCAGCACTCACCTGGCCCAGTAATGTCTGGCTGTTGTTTGTAGAATCTTCTTCTTCTTCTCCTCTTCTTCTTCTTCTTCTTCTTCTTCTTCTTCTTCTTCTTCTTCTTCTTCTTCTTCTTCCTTCTCCTCCTCCTCCCTCTTCTTTTCTTTCTCCTCCTTTCCCTCCTTGTTCCTTCTTTTTCTTTTCAGCCTGAGAATTGGGAAGAAAAGAATACATTTTAAATCCAAAAGAAAGTAATAAAATTGCATGCCTTATAAAACCATTAACCAGTACACGGTGGGTTTCGTAGGGAATTACAGCTCTTGGGGACCAAAGTTCTGCATCCAACTATATAGCCTTATAATTTCCTGACCTTCTGTTCCTGGGGGTGGGGTTGATGTTGAAGTACAGTTCCCATTCCAGGCATGGAAGTAAATTAATAGTACTATATTTTCATGCATGAGCACTTCCTGCCCAGTTGCAACATAAGCTTTTAGAGTGAGATGGACTTGAGTAAATTCTTACAACAAAAAAGCATGACCTAAGGTGGGTTGGCTTTCCATTTGCAGTGTGGAGGTTATGGTAATATCTTCTTCCTGACATTAGAGATGAGTCAAAGACACTGCTTGCCTTTGAGTTTCTCTTTCCTTTGCTTAAACACTCATAGTAAACTTGTCTTTAATTTTCCAAACCTAATCCTTCAGGCTTGTTGAAGTTTTCCATGACTACCTTTTTTTCCCCCCCATATTTATAAAAACATATGTGTCATTATGCAAACACATACACATGTATACATAACAGTAACATTGGTAATACCTTTTCTGTTGTTGTTTGAGAAGTCTCTCTCTCTCTGTAGCTTTGACTTGTCTAGATCATTTTATTGTGGCCCAGGAAGGCCTCAGATATGGCCTGTTCTATATCCCTGTTCTTGCTTTTTGAGCACTGATCTTATAGGTGTGTACTTGTTTTATGTGTTGTTGGGGATGGAACCTAGGACTTTTTGTGTGTTCTAGAAAATCTCTCTACCAAAATGACAATCCCTAACATGATTTTAACACAAGAGTGTGTGTTTTGTTTCAAGTTTATTGTGTTCCTAGTATTTTTCATCCTACTATTACCTGACATGTCCATCTCTGCAACTGAAACTGTCTTGCTTGTGTTCCAGCCTGTTGACTTTCAGCTACCTTTTTTATCTCCTTGGGATGAAATTCATTCCAGAATCTCTTGACTACTTGTTTCTGCCCTGCTCTTACAGCCTGGCTACTTAGACGGGGCCCGCCCCATCATTTTATGCCAGCACACAACTTAGGCTGGCCTAACCAGACATACAGCAGGGTGATTGGCTCACCAGTGGAATGAGACCCAGTTATACCAAATGACCCCTTCGAAGGAGGCAGTGTTGATTCCTGGGGCTGGAAAAGTCATAGCATATAGTTAAGAAGCACCACATTCTCATCTCCTGGAAGTTATATCCCCTCAAAACCTCCACGTTCAAATCTAAATTGCAGTGCAATGCAATTGGAAGGTGGGAGTGTAAAGGGGGTGATTGGATCTTGAGAGAAAAAAACTTTATGAATATAGTCAATGGCCTTTTAACAGGAGAGCTTGATTCTTCTGGCATAGGAGGTCAAATGAGATATCACCTACAAGCCCAAAGAGAGATATCACCAGACCTTAATCTATAGTACTTGGATCTTGTGGTCTTCCTATGCTTGCTTTTTAAGCTATCATGCCTCTGGTATTCTGGTATTGTAGTAACTCAACCTGAAAGTGTGGAAGCTACTATGAGCACAAAACCTGTATTCAGTAGATCCCAGTTTCCACATACATCTGACTGAATCTAGAGCCTTTCTTCTCATCTTTGAGATAAATCATGTGCCTTCATTCCTGTGTGGAACTAGTTTGGGCTGTTTCCTGTAGTCCACCTGTGTTTTAGGAGTCTGTCTCTAAGACATCAGAACTCCAAGAGCAGCAGGTGTACCTGCATGATGCATTTGGGCACTCTTTATGTTAAACACAAAAATGTCAATCTCAGGCGGCGGGGAGCTGAGGTTTAACACGTATATTCTACTAAATGGATTAAGATAGCCAGTAAGCCTGAGATACTTAAGGCATTTTAAAAATAAAAAATAGAGTGATTTGTGTGTGTGTGTGTGTGTGTGTGTGTGTGTGTGTGTGTGTGTGTGACATCCTGAAAAAACTCTCTGTCATTTCAGCAAATGCCGTCAATGCTGACAAGTGATAAAGCGTTTGAAAGCTGTCTGGTAATAGATGATGCCTTGTTCTTATGAACTTCATGGGTTGAGAATATAAATGTAGACCCAGAAGGAAGCACTGAGCTTCTCTGGCCTTCATATGCATCCAGAGGATAGAGTTGAAAAACCTTCTACTGTGAAGGGGCATAGGTGTAAGAAAATACACATGGGGCCAGAGGGATAGCACAGATGGGAAAGTGTTCACTGTCCAAGCATAAAGGTCTGAGTTTGATCTGTACCCACATTAAAAGAAGACTGGGTGTGGTGGCAATCACTTGTAATCCCCCTGATAGGGAAACAGAGGGAAGTAGGGCTCCTGGAACCTTCTAGTTACTACTACTAACACACTTGGTGAGGTTTAGGCCAATGAGAGGCTCTTTTTCAAACATCAAAATGGAAGTCTTAAAAAATGACAGCCACATTTGACTTTTGACCTGTATATTTATACACACTCATATGCACATGTATCTACTGTCATGTGTGTGCTCTCGTGGATGCTTTTATGAGTGCATCGGCACACCCGTGCATGAATGGGCGAGCATACACAGCATATGGAAAAGATATTTCTGTGCCTCCTCTTAGAGACAGTGTTTATTTCTTGACCATCAGGCATTTTCCAGACAGAGCCCAAAATCTTCAGTTTCTTTCTGAGACTCTTTCATCACTTGCCTCCATTGTGTCCTCAGTGCAAAGTAAAAAGCACATGGTCTTTTCATGTATGGGGAAAGAGTGACCATTATGCACTTGTCCTTGTTAACTTTGTATTTTGGGGGTATCAGGGAGAAGTGAGTGCGAAGGAAGTCAGTATCTGAGAAGTATAACTGTAGGCTTTGTTAAGTAATAATGGACTCAGTAGTGATGTTTCAAGCAAGAGCGATTGTGTGTGATGTTGAAAGAGGCTCTCCTTTTGAACAAATAAATCAAAATAGAAATTGCATCTGAGATGGTGACACAAGTGGAGAACTACAGGTTAAGAAGGGTCTAGCCATGGGTAATTGAGGAAACATTGTTCCAGGCAACAAGGATAGGAAGAGAGAAGGGGCTGAAGCTCGACTGAACTTGGCTTAATGAGGAGCCGGAGTCAGGTCACTAGGAAGGAGGAGATGTACGGGGTAGAGCTTTGAGAAACTAGAAGTCAATCCTGAAGGGTCCTGAAAAAATATAGGACATGTAAGACTATCCCAGTGGGTGAGATATGACTTCTTGTTGATGGTAAGACAGCAACTCAAAAAAGTAAGGACACCATTGGACTCACACTGCAAGTGTACAGAAGAATGATGAGCCATTAAGCTTTTCAGGAATCACAATAGTAATAGGTTTCTAAGCCTTTCCCAAACAGCAGGTGATGGAGTAATATTAATGGCTGTTTTACTCAAGTATCACAGGGGTTCAACGAAAGTCACAGTCTACAGTGATGGCTCTGTCAGTGAAGTCTTCACTGGGCAATTCTGAGGACCCAAATTTGATTTCTCAGATCAGCGTGAAAACGTGAGGCAAGTGGCACTTAGTTGTACCCCTAGTACTAGGGAGACAGAGTTAGCAGAATGTTGTGGCTCAGTAAGCCAGCCTAGTGTAATGGGAAAGCTCCTGACCAGTGAGAGACTATGTCTCAAAAATAATGGAAAGCTTATGGGGCCCTATTTCTTACAGTTGAATGACTGGGTATTGGTAAATTCTTAGTTGTGTAACCACTACTGAGCCCACATACTTCCAACAAATAGCTCCAAAGCCATGGTTGCACAAATGGCCCAAGTAAGGTAGATGCCTCATAGGATCAAGAACAACAAAGAATAGAAGTGAATATGAGGAAGAAATTTGTACAAAAGGGGGTTGCATAGTGGTGGTAGGGAGGTAGACATGCAGATTTGAGGATGGCTACCCTGTATTACGTGTGAATTTGTCAAAGAACTATTTTAATTAATAAAAAAGTGAAGAGAAAAAACACATTACAGGTTCTCCTCTGATGTCCACTTGGATATATACACATGTACACATACCACCTGTATGCATGCACACACACACACACACACACACACACACACACACACACACACACACCCACTGTAAGTCCTACAATCAGTGATTTCCTGTGTCTTTCACCACCTTTGTATGATGCAGATAAGTATCTGCAGCTTTATTGAAAGTAATGAAAGGGTCCTTGCATTTCTGCCTTGTGTGTGTGAAAATCTCCAACCCATATCCATCTAAACATGTCTAAACTACTGCTTTTCTTATAACAGTTGCACAAGCCATAATTAAATGATTTGTAGATGTGGTCTGAATTAAGGGCCCTGTTCATCAATACTGCATGAATTGTGTAGGCATATCTTCATTCCTCCATTATTTATCTCAGCGGCCAGATGGGGACGTTGGCTGTAGTATTCATCAGTAAGAAATCCACATGTAGATTTGGCATGCTGACATCTGGGCATGGTCTGACCACCCGTGGGGTAGAGTGAATGTTTGTGCTTGGAGATGACAGGGGCTATGCTTTTAGGCAGTGCAGGAGTGTGACATCAGCTGTAGCTGACACTTGATTAGTCACCCCCTAAGTAGCTCCCATCAGTGCTGTGTGCCAGGATCTTAGAGATGCCAGGGAATTATAGAGAGTCTTCGGCGTGGTTATGTTGATGGTATCATGCTCAAAATCAATTTGTCTTCATTTTAAATGCTAACAAAAATGTGTGTTTTCATGTGTTCCTATAATTGTGTTCATTTGTAAGAGCATGTTCACATGTGTGAGTACATGTTTGTGGATATACACATGCATGTTTATACACATGCCTGTGGAGGCCTGAAGATAACATATGGAGTTTTCTTGATTGACTATTTCCTATTTTGTTCAGTTGTTCACTTACTATAAGGCAAGATCTCTTAATTCAACTGAGAGTTCACATCTATGACTAGTTAGAGAGCTTGCTCTGGAAGTTCCCCATCCCTAACTCTGAGAACTGAAATTATAGATGAACTGTCACATGTGTCCAGAATTTACATAGATTCTGGGGATCTAAAGCTTGGATCTTTGTAGTTGTGCATTAAGAACTTGGTACACTGAACCATTTCCTCTTCTTAGCCACATACCCCAGATAATTATTTTTATTAAGAATTACTCAATAGGTAGATTATATCCATGAAAATCATAGCAACTGGTAATATTTAGGAAGGGAGGGTAGTGCAGTTCATAGGAGGATGGGTGGAATTGACAATTAAATTGCACCCCCCCGCTAAGTGCTGTGTGGGTTTAGGCTAAGACTTCCTCCATGTTCCCCACCTGAGCAATGACTTTTGGCTCCTTTGTGTCTCACTGGCTATAAGTGTATTTGGGTATAGACAGTTAATTGCATGGCTCTATGTGCAAATAGAGAACTATAAAGATTTAGAGGTTAGTATCCATTACTATATCATTAATATAAAGACAAAGGGTCAGAATATTTTATATAATAAACAGATATTTAAATAAGAAACTTATAGATCATAATCATAACTTTATGTGTATGTTGAATAGAGATCTCCTCAGAATTGAGATATTCCTTTCTGGAGTGAGAGAAGGAGGAGGAAGATGGGGAAAAAACGTAAGGGGGCCACTAAGACTGAGCCCCCAACAAACCCTAGAAACCTAGAGTCTCTGGAAGCCCTGAAAGTCACATGATCCCTTTCCAAGGTTTTAAAGCAGCCAATGATCACTGTGGAAGAGGAGATGCATTTAGGTGGAGTGGTCTGAAAATGTGTAGAAGCTCTAGGGATACAGGTTTTGGACTCTTTCCTCATGCTGAGGTGGGCTTCTCAGGGATGCACCTGCCTTTGGGTCACTTACAGTCCTATAAGAAACTTATCCTCTATTTTCTTGGCAGTAACTCCAATAAGCTCATGGGTTTATGTTTTGCAGAAAAAGTCCCATAAACATAGCATTTTGTTTTGCATTTTTAAAAGAATTGAGACATGGTTTTGTTAAGAAACTCAGGCTAGTCTCAAGCTTGGTAGCCATCTTGTTTCAGCCTCCTGAATGCTGGAATTATATGAGTGTCTCACTATGCTCAGTGTATGCTTTGCATGCCTGAGATGTCTTATGTGGAAATGGGTAAACAGTTTCCTCTTTGTAAGTGTAAGGCAGCTAACAAATGTCTTTGATGCTTTGTTCTTTACTTTATTATATGCAGATTGATACTTTTATGGGAAACTTTCATTGCCAAGAATGACATACAGCATTCTTCTGGAGCATCATTTTGGCATGTATAGGGCTTTTTTCAGACCCCTGGATTTGATAAATAAGAACTTCAGGCCTTTGGTCTTGATGTCATCACTGTCATTCCCAAACCTTCTCCCTGGAAAAGTGCAGAACATCCTTCAGACATGATCTGTGCGGAGAACAAGGAGCTAGAGACCACATTTAGCTATTCCCTGAGAAGAGGACCAAACAGTTCTTAGCAGATTGCAAAGATGTGGTGTTTGGCTCTGGTTTGCATATGCACGCACTACCCACTAATATTTTTATGTTGACATCTTCACTCTCATTGTGGTGATGTTAGGAGGATCATCTCTGAGAAGTAAAGCATGGTGTTGAGAGGTCTTGGATGGGATCAGTGCCAATGTACGATCTTAGAGATCTTCCCTGTGTCTTCCTCCAAGTGAGGACCCAACAGATTGTTAATCATGAAGCTCTCTCTTAAAAATGTTCCTTTTCTTTTCTTATGTGTGTATGTGCATGTCTATGTGGATATGTACACAATATTCAGGTGCCCACAGAGGCCAGAAGATGCTGTCAGATCCCTGCTGCTAGAGTCACTGCTGGCTATGAGCAGCCAGTGGGTGCTGCTCTTCTGCAAGACTCTTCTCAGTCACTGAGCCATCTCTGCAGCCCCGGTGGTCTCTTGATGGAGCTGAATAAGCCGGCTCATTGACCTCTGGACCTGTGAAGAGAAACAGTCTACTCTATCTGCTTCCATCCACTGGACTGTACCATTTTGTTGGAGCAGGTGCAGTGGACAGGGATAGCCTCATAGTGAACAGTGGAGAGTTTCAGTCAACTTCTCTGAAGTTGCAGCCAGCATCCATTGGCCTAGACACTATTTTTTGATATTTTTTTAAATTTAAATTCGAATAAAGCTTATTTTACCTGTCAGTTCTAGTTCCTGCACCCTCCTGCCCTCCTCCCCCCATCAACCCCTATCCCATCCCCTTTCTGCTCCCCAGAGAGGGTGAGGCCTTCCATGGGGGGATCTTCAAAGTCTGTCATATCATTTGGAGCAGGTCTTAGGCCCTCCCCCATGTGGGCCTAGACACTTTTTATCTTTTGTGAATGAAAGAAAACTGTTGAAAATTGAATAATTTGAAGTCATTTTTTTTTGAGGCTGTGTGTTCTACTCTGCAGCTTCATCCTTTTCAACGTTGACCCTCATTTGATTTATCAGGGATGATTCTCGGTAATTCAGTTTGATACTGTTCCCTATAGCTGATGATAAACACTTGGGGGAAGCCAGGAGATCTATTTTTATATTAAATAATAACACTGGCCCTTTCATTATCCTTTCAGAATTGCAAATCAGCCCCACTCTCTAGGCAAAAAAAGGAGTGAGGATTTGCCTGGTACTACCTCCTACATAATTATGCTATTTGGTGCTACTTATAAAGGGGCTTTGTCACCCAGGACCAGGAGAGGGCAGTGAGTTTCCTGTCTTTACTGTAGTGAAGGCAGAGTTCTGTTTACAGCAGATTTCTTACTTGCCTTTCTGGGAAGCAAAACCAGTATTTCTCCTCTTTCAGATAGGGAGATCTTTGAGTTTCACTTTGGCTGGAGTTTTATGTAATAGCCCTCTAGGGCTTTAACTAGTGACTTTTCAAATTACTACTTGTAACTGGGCAAAGCAAACAGCATTTGCAAAGAAAAATCTTCCCATTTTGTAACATAGCTTATTTTTAGCACATTTTTGGTTTTGTTTGTTTGAAAAAATATATTTGATTTATGTGTGTGTGTGTGTGCGCGTGCGCGTGTGTACGTGACTCTTTGCACTTTGGTGAAGATGCCTGCGAAGGGCAAAAGAGGGCCTGGGATCCTTTGGAGCTGGCATCATGAATGGTTGTGTGTTACCTACTGTGGGTGCTGGGAACTGAGCTCTGAATCTGTGGGAGAGGATCAAGTGCTCTGAACTATTGTCCATCTCTGCAGTCCCACCCTTCCCATGCTTATGCTGGTGAACTGAAATCAAAGCCTTCAGTTTAGTTGTGCTCAGACCCCTATGAAGAAGGCAGGAAGGAAGAGATGCAGCTAATGTACACAAGCACCTTCTTTGTAACATTCTACTGCCTCAGCTAGTGCTTAGCTCTAAACACATGTGCATGCTCAGAGGACAATTCGCTGCTGGAACTGACGGCTTGCATATATATATATATATATATATATATATATATATATATATATATAAATATATATTTTTTTCTTTCTTTCTTTCTTTTTTCTTCCGTTACTGCCTCTTTCTCAAACCTACATCATTGAATACCATTAACTTATGTAATTGCTGTGTTCCTTACAAGGGTACCTAATATATATCTGGCTAGTTTTAAGGAACACAGAGTTTTCTTTGTAGGATGATTTGGGGGTGGCTTGGGGATTATTATTGGCTATACTATAAATGGCTAAGGGGGAAGAAAAGGATGCATCCAGGACACAATTAACGCCTACAATGGTGCAACTTATGTGTCACCTAAAGAAATAGCTGTATGCAATGACAGCTCATCATGATTTCTAGGTATTTGGTTTGAGTAAGTGTGCATATGAAAATGTGTCTTTCTTTTTGTAATATGTCATAAGCTTACATCCTTCCATTTGTAATATACTTATTGATCATTTTATCATCTACCTATTATCTTTATAATCTATGTATGTATATGTATGTATGAATCTTTCATCTCTCTACCTGCCTACCTACATATGTATGCATATGTATCAGTGAATCTCTCTATATATTTATATATGTATGCAAACATACATGTATCCTACCAAACTATTTAAATTTAAATTAGAAACAATCTTATTTTATATATCAATTCCAGTTCCCTATCACTCCCATTCTCTTATGCCCCCTACTGACCCCCACCCCATCTCTCTTCTGCTCCATAGAAAGGGTGAAGCCTTCTATGGGGAATCATCAAAGTTTGTCACACCATTTGAGACAGGGATATGGCACTCCCACATGTGTCTAGGCTCAGAGAGTATCCCTCCATAGAGAATGGGATCCCAATGTCCACTCATACATTAGGTAAAGATGCTGTTCCATTACCAGGGGCCTCATAGACTGCCCAGGCCTCCTAACTGACACCCACGTACAGGGTACCTGGATCTATTCTATGCTGGTTTCCAAGCTGTTAGTCATGCCTGATCTCATCTTCCAATCTTTTTGTCTACATGCATGTGCATGTGTGTGAGTATGTACTACCTAGCTCATAGTTCCATGGAAATAATAGATCATAATTATTTTCCTGTAATTATGACTCCCCAAAGTTTAGATTGGTTACTTCTACAAGACTCCAGAAAATAACTAAAAAATATTTTCTTAAGAATCTGAGTTCTCATTAGTCTTCATTTTACAGTTCTTGCTTTCTTGTTGTTCATTTTTCCCTTGCTCCCACCTATACTAGATGAAGCACAAGGCAAAAATTAGATTATACACAAATTGTACACTGATTTATTAGCCTGAGCTACGACTTTAATGAGGGAAACAGTGGAAACAGCTCTTGGGGGGATATGTTTGAGCCGAGTTATGCCACCCAGAGTTTCAGTATGAATCTGGGGTGAAGTATTCTGTGTCTCTTTCCTTACATTAGGGATGAAGAATGTGTCTGTGTTTAGACAACCTGGTATGCTTACCCAGTAGGCTGATGGCTGTGAGAACATGCATGGAGTATCTTATTGAGTAGGACCCATAACATTTTGTTTTTGTTGTTGTTTCCAGACAACCACTCTTCAGTATTCTCTAGGGCATTTGACTTGACTTTGTGTCCATGCTTCCTATGTCATATGAATACAACCACACTGATAGTATATACCTGATCCACATTTGAAACTGCAAATTCCATTTTGGAATCTCAGCTTCACTTCTTGTGCACGTAGGTCTGGAGGGAAGAAAAATATTTTGATCTCTTTAATGCCCTTTTCTGGAAGGTTAAGAGGAAGTCAGGACAGTTCCTCCCCTTACTGGTTCCCACACATAAAATATCTAATGCAGTCAGGACTTAATCATAGAGCCAACCACACAGCCATCACCAACACATACTTTGATGCTTTCTTGTTGCCTGTGATGACTGGACTCTTGGCCTTTCATTATACTTTTTGGAAAATTACTGCAAACAGTGCTCTGACAGTCACGCATCAGCTGAGGGAGAGCTTCTGCAGGCAGCTGCACGGCTTGTTTATGCCTTTAAGCAATTTCCAGCTATGAGGAAATCCAAGGTTGCAGTTTACCTATAAAATAGCCTAAAACATAACTAGAGTCTATTTCTCTCCCATGTAAACAGTTTAAGCTTATGTCCCATCCTTTGATTCTTCTTATAGAAGAGGTTGGAGTCCTTGAGACCAGTTCTTATGCAGTGGGGCTGGGGATATGTTTCAAAACCTGGCAATTTGTTAGCTTTATCAAGGGATGTCTTTCATTATATAATATCAAGTGTTGATGAAGTTGTTAATTCGCACTGTGTCTGAAGTAGTGACACACAGCAAGCAGCTCATTATCCCCCACACAAAGCATAATTACTCAATACAGAGAGAGGATGTTTCCCAATACTGCCTTACATCTACACTTCCCTGTGCTGGCTAATGTTGGATATTGATTCTGAATAATTCAGATAGCAATAAAATTGAGTTTGCATGACAGTCAATCAGAGGCACTTTATACTTAAGGCTCAATGGAAGAAATGGGTTATCTTCTTACCTTCAGAATTTCAAAGCCATTAAAGTAATTGTAGGTCATTAAGCTAAATTTCTCTATATAATCTGGAAAGTTAATATAATTCATGTACCACTCAAAGCAATGGAAAGAGAAGAATGGATAAATTTTCAATTGTTAATATATGTGTATGTATATATCTGTGCATAAATATATATATATACACATATATATTACTTTACATGTTGATGTAACTAAAAATCTGGCAAAAGCCACTTAAAGAAGGATTTATTCTGGCTCACAAGATATAGTCCATCCTGACAGCAAAGGCACAGTGGCAGGAACATGGTGTAGCTGATCACATGAAGCATTGTGTGGTTGATCACATTGTACCTGTGTTCAGGAAACAAAACCAAGGACATTGATGCTTAGCTTGTCCAACAAATGGTGTCACTCACATTTAGGGTAGATCCTCCCATCTCAGCTAGACAGCTCTGGATGTACCCACAGAGAGACAAACAAGGTTTCATCTACTGTGTGAGTTTAATTCTATTTAAGGTAACAATAAAGATTATCTGTCTGCATGTGCACATACACATGTGCGCACTCACACACACACACACACACACACACACACACACACACACATGCACTACATACTATAAACTATACACATACCATACTATACACTGCACATATACCATACACACACTACACAAAAATACACCACACACTACACACACACACACACATACATACTCATATGCACGCACACACATTCACACACACACAGGCATACACACATGCACACATATGATGCACATACATTTGCATACACAGACACAGACACACACACACACACACACACACACACACACACACACACACCATCTAGTGGTAGGTACTTATGAAATTTCCCTTATCCTCTTTGGTGTGTCAACTGGTAGTGTTGTGCAGTATTGATTCTTAATTATGGCACAGCGTGATATCCATGATGCATATTTACTAAAATATTGCTGAATGTATTTCCCTGTTCTACAATATCAAGGTGTTCAGGCATCTCATAACAGGACAGAAGGTTTTAAGTTAGAATATTCCAGTTTAGATAACAGAAATGGAGGATTGCTTAGATACAGCTGTCTGGAATGCCCAGCACTTCCTATGGCAGAGTAAATCTGCAAAGGCTTCCTGAGAATCTTGAAAGCTAAATTCATCCTATCCTGGCTTCAGACATGTGAACTTGCCTGCATGATCTCAGTCTTGCTGAATCTAAGTTTCTACCTGGCTGGGATTGGGATTTTGAAGCTCTATATGAATGTAGAAAAAGGTCATTTCTAGCCCTGCAAGAGTGTATGGAGGCTTCTTGGGTTAAGGAACAAAATATTTCAAGGCACATGGTTTTGAGAGAAAGCTGTTTAGAAAAAAATGTAGTCTATAGTAAGAATCTGTGAGTCCCATGCAGAATGCCCCACTCTGAGAAGAAAGAGAGGCTTATCATGAAGTCAGACCCTGCTGTTGCCATGCACTCTACTTCCTCAGCATTCTCCCTCCAGGACATAATTTGGAGGCTTTGGAAGTAACCAGGCAGCTAATCTGATACTCTTTAGATGTCCCCAGGCTGTCTGTTTGTAAGAGATCTCTCCACCTCTGCAATTCCTGATTTCTTTTACTTAAGCATTTGCTTCCTTTGAAAGAGTCTAAAATAATTATAACTCTTTATCCATCTTTAGAAGATAAAAGGCTGTGATAACACAGCCTGAAGAAACACATCAATGGTTTATATAAGGGCATGGTGCATTGTTCCTGTTGTCAGGGACTCTGAGAATGGGGGTAGCTGAGGAACCTGTCAAAGATGGAATACTGTGGCACTGTTTGTTGGATGGCAAAACTTACTTAGAACAAACTGGTATTCATTGTATAACACAATAAATTATGCAGTAAATAGTACATATGTAGTGTATGGGACAGGAGGTGTGTTTATCTAAGGGAGGAATTGGCTGGATGCATGGCTGGCAATGGTATCAGTGAAGAGCTTGGCCATTTATAGAAAGCCTTTGATAAAGATGCAACACGAAGTCTTACATTCAATTTCATTGTTTTAGACCCCAAAGCCATGCTGAGGGTTATTATTAATAAAATAAGACCAAACTTATTACTATGCAGATTATAGAACTCTTGAGTTAGAAACTCAGGTACCATCTATCCAGTTTCTGATGCATGGCTGAAGAAGAGAGCCACACTTGGACTTTAATAATAAAGTAAAGATTCCATCCTGTCTTTCAATTCAGAGTTCCCAATTTGGGGAATCTGAATACTTCTGTCTTTGGCTAGCCCCCTATCCATCTTTATGATTATCTAAGAACTGATATTTAACAAACACTGGATTAGGTGGAATGGAA
Organism: Cricetiscus sungorus; assembly: GCA_030556225.1. Classification (NCBI taxonomy): domain Eukaryota; kingdom Metazoa; phylum Chordata; class Mammalia; order Rodentia; family Cricetidae; genus Cricetiscus; species Cricetiscus sungorus. The sequence goes on along the minus strand of JANBXA010000069.1, from coordinate 7,461,013 downwards.
TCATTAATGCTACAGAGAGAGAGAGAGAGAGAGAGAGAGAGAGAGAGAGAGAGAGAGAGAGAGAGAGAGAGAGAGAGAGAGAGAGAGAGAGAGAGAGAGAGAGAGAGAGAGAGAGAGAGAGAGAGAGAGAGAGAGAGAAAGAGAGAGAGAGGTTCTATCTTGTAACCCAAGTCAGGAACAATGCACTTGATTCCTAATCCAGGAATATGCTTTGTATTTTAATAAATTGTATTTCTCCCCCCCCCGGAAAGCTTAAATTAGAAGATAAATACTGAAGGGCTAGGAAGTAGCCAAATATCAAGTGGCCAAGGCAGAAATGAAAGACAAATTCTAGGGTAAGTGGATGCCTATGCTCAAATGCAGGATACGTGATCTGATGAGGATACGGAGGGTGTTGCAAGCAGAAAATGCCCATTCTTCCATGCATGCTCTGTTTTTAGTGTACAGCGGTACTCTAGAAGCACAGGGTCAATTCTGTAGAGGAAGAGAACTGAAATAATAAATATGTAGTATAAAAGAATGTATGAGGTTGACTTACATGATCTAGCCTGGGTAGCCTAACATTGGCTTCCATCACTGTGGGCAGGTTGAGAACCCCAGAGTTCACAACAGTCTCAGGTATTGAACCTGCAGGGTTTCTAGAGATAGAATATCTTCAGTCTAGGATAGAAACTAAAGGCACTGGATTCTGCTGTTAATGAAGGGATATAGCAGCAGTGGCAACAAGAGGATAGGTGCACTCCCAAGGAGATACACAGGGACAGCATGGCAAGAGGCAAAGCTTTTCTCCAGGACCTCTTTTATCTGCCTCTAGACAATGCTGTCAACATTTGCAGTAGGTCTTCCTACTTTAGATAACCTTATTCAGAAAACCCTACATATATATGCCCAACAGTTTCACTAGTATTTGATTCTAGGATTAACCAATAGGTTAATCAGATAGTGACTATCCGTCTGCTGCAGAATGTTGTCACTCCTGTATTCTCAGAGATCACTGCCTTTCTGTGTTCTTGTAAACTTTACTCACTAATACCTTTAGTTTTGTCTGCATTGAAGTCAGATGGCAACCTTAAGCATTGTCCTTGGTTCAATACATGTTTATGTTGAGGCAGAGTCTCTCATTGTTATCTAACTCACACAGGAGGCTAGTAGGACTGAACTATTTCTCTATCACTCATTGAAATAAAAAAATCAGTCACATAGCCTTGCAACATTACTTCTTGTCTACATCTAGGGCTCCATTTTATAAAATGGTTAGGAAAATAGACATGCATCAATACAACAGTATTGAAACATGCAATTATCAAAGTGTAAATCTCAGCAGTAATGACTCCATTTCATGTACTTAATAGCAGGTCTCAGAGACATGGCAAGCTTCCCTTGAAATTCAGCCTTCAGCATGACTGCAGCATCACAGAAATATGGGCATCCACATGACCCTTCACTGAGAGACACACTTCTTTAATCTGTGTTCCACATATAGGATCAGGGAATGTATTTGTCAAATGAACTCACTCTAACTCACAGCATTTCTGAAAATTAAATAAAAAATATTTCATTATGGGTTTTGTGAGGGCAAGAGAGAATTGGCTAGGTCAAGCTAGTCAATAATTTTGTAATGAACCATTTAATATTTAATAGGCAGAAAATATAAATAATGTCCATCGCTTGACATGCCTGAAAATATGAGCTCTGAAATCTGAGAGAAATCTAGGTTCTTATGTCATTTCTGTGGCTTGTGGGGAGTTGGAGGGATGAGCCAGCACCTACAGTTTAGCTGATTTACATAGCCAGTATGCCTATCAACCTGGTAGCCAACACACATTATCCTTTATGCTGAATACCCTCCTAGTCAACTGTAGAGGGTGTCCTTGGAGAAAGTGCGCTTGTGAATGTGAAGGGCAAGGCCCCGTTCTGGGTAAAACATTAGTGTTATCCCATGCTTGTATTATATGTCTTGCTGTGCTCCATTAGGATGACTCCCACACAGTTCTCTTGAATGTGTCGTTTAAATCTTATTAGAGATCTGCACAGGCTTTCTTGAGAATCACAGAGTTCAACAGCTTTATTGTCATGTTTCTATGTGTTTTTGATACCAGCTCACACCCATACAGCCCCGTGTTTGTGTGAAGTCTGACCCCTCCATTCAACTCACATTGGAAGTCTATAGATGCCTTTTGTTATGCACAATATGTATAAGAGTTTGGAAGGATGCATTTGCTTTGTTCGGGTAGAAAAGATATCCTCTAGGCTAAATTTTGAAATCACAAGACTGCTATCATTGGTCATAACAGCTCTAATTTACCAAGATGTCAATTATGTGGTGGCCATTACTTTATTGAGATTATCTCATTTAATCCTCATTATGCCCATGGGAGGTGAGGGTCATTAACATCATCATATTACAGTTAAGGACCTAGGTGCCAAGAACTAAGTTCCTTACTCTAATTCCCCTACAGTGTCTGTGACCTACCTCAGAGCTCACCCTAAAACAATGGGACTATCTCAAGCTATTTGGGACCATTTTTCTGTCATTTGATTTTTTCTTCTATGGTAGTTCTGTATATATTTATAAATATCTTCTTAATAAGAGAGGGGCCTGTGAATAGTGCTAGAATGTGGTTCCTCCTTTCTATCTCAATTTTGTGTCCCAGTGGGTACTATATATGCTGTGCTTATCATATGTGGACCATACTCCTTAAAATGTCTAAAAGCATAACATGAAACAGATGTTTTGGTGTTTAAATATTATTTTAATGTTTTAAAGATGAAAAATAGTGGGTTATTGCTAAATACATTTGATTTAATACAGAGTTTAGTTAAAGTAATGAGACTTCCATACCATATCCAGTCTCTCAGCCATGGGTCATATCTGGTAATGTACATAAACTCTGTGTCTTTCTGCTGCATTTTGTCTTGTCCATCATGGAAATTGCTCTCACTTTTCATAGTATTTCAGGGAATGGTGAAGTTTTCACAGACAAATAGTTGCATGTCCCTTTAAGCAGTGTTTCACAGAGGGTTTTATCTTCAAAAAGCAGCTATTTATTACTCAGGACATTTTTGAGAACTCTGAATAACAGTGTTTTTTTGTTTTTGTTTTTGTTTTTTTTGTATATTCATTGTATATTCAGCCCCATTTTGAGTTTCATTGCCCCATAATGCTAAAACCTGGATCATAGTAGCTGCCATACCATATAAAGGTCTCTGAATGGCATGACTAGGTAGAGGATCAGGGACATTTCTTTTACCATAGAGACACAGATAGAGGGGGAAGAAAGCTGGAATGGGAACATTAGTTACATAATTCACAGGCCCTCCTCCTGTGACTACTTGGAATAAGCAGATGGCTGAAGAATGAGGTTCTTTTTTTTTCTTTGCATGCTTCAGTTTTTGGAATGTGTTTATTTCCCTAGATGGATTGCTCAGGTGGATTAACTCATTCCTGAAAGAGATTTAGGGAGGCATCAATGTGGCTATTCAGACATTTTCTGACCTACCCAAGATGGAATAACTTCTGCTTCACATTATGTTAACATCAGAATGCAATAGCAACAGACACAGCTCTTGTCTATAATATTGATATGGAAAAAAAAGAGTTCAGAAAGAAAACTTGTAATTGACACAATGCTGGTGTACAGACCAGATGTGGCATATTTTATTCTTACACTGGATTCCAGATGCAGAAGATAAAAAGTGATGTGCCAAGTGGGATACTTAGGAGTATGGAAGAATGATCTTGAGTTTAGGTATGTATTTATCAAGGAGTGCTGTAATCAATTAGTAATGTCTGTTCTGGCTGAGGTATTAAAAATAGTCACTCAGTTGATATTTCAGGTAGTTCTTTCATTTATATTTTCCCCTAAATAGAACACATATATTTTTTAAGAGACAAGACAGAAGCTAGGAGATCTTGGTATTATTAAAAGTATTTGTTAGATAAAATAGTAAGAACACATAGAACAGAAAGCACAATGCCTTGCCTGAAAAAAAATATGCCACGTGAAGGACAACTCTTGGAGTATATGTAGTGAAGTATCTCTGCAAAGAAAAACTTTAAATACCTATTATAGTTGTTAGTGTTTTTTTCTCTTTTAATAATTGTGAAAACATTAGATATATCTGTGCTTCTGGCCAAGATAGAGTAACAGGCACTGACTTAGTTTCTCACTTAACCATGCCATATACAGAACACATGGAAAGGTGGTTCATAACACATTACTATGTAGTGGTCATTGACAGATAGGGAAATAAGTGACCTAGGCTGCTGCTTTGCTCAGAGGCATGTGGGTAGAAAGAGGACTCCAGAAAACCCCAGACTGCTAGTACTAAGAAAACTTCACATGATTGTAATATGAATCTCAATAATAAATAACCAAGTAGATAGGCTTCAGAAAAGATAGAGAAAACTAAATAATAATACTATTCAGTGGGGTATATTTAATACTTGGAGGCCTGTTCACCCCAACAGCAGATTAGCCTTGTTTCTTAGAGTCTAAGCACCATATAGTAGGGGTACTCTCCTAATTAGCTTTAACTGTCAACTAGACACATAATGGAACTATTTGAGGACAGAATCTCAAGTTAGGAATTACCTAGATCACATTGGATATGAGCAATCTGTCAGGGCATCATCTTAAATGTTACTTGATATAGGAGAACTCAGCCCACCATGGGAGTCACCATTTCCTGGACAGGTGGTCCCAAGCTGTTCAAGAAAGCTAGCTAACCATGAACTACTCAGCAAGCCAGAGAAGAGCCAGAAAAAAATTCTGCCATTGTATCTGCTTCAAGTTTCTGCTTTCTTCCACACTTTGACTTCTCTCGATAATAAAATGTGACTTGGAAGTATAATAAAAACAAATCCTGTCTTTCCTAGGTTGCTTTTGTTCAGAGTGGTGTTTTTTCAAACCAACAGAAAGGAAAGTAGGAGACAGATATCATACAGCAGACTTGAGCAGAAGCAAAATTAACAGAATCACAGTTTATTCTCTGACCATAGTGGAATCCAATTAGAAATTGGTAAAGCAGTTGCAGTAATAAAAATTTCAGTGCCTGGAATCTAAATAGTATACTCCCAGATTGAAAGCGAGGATACCATTGAGTTTTTTTTTTAAACAAGCACATAACACAAACTTTAGCTATGTGTCTTCATATAAAATGAGGGAAAATGCAATGTTAAAGTATAAACAAATAAACCCAAAGCTGGTAGAAAATAGGAAAAAAAATAAAGAATGTATCTAAAGTCAATGGAATTGAACATCATTTTGCACACATGTACCTAGAGTAGAAAGATGGAAGGGTAAATGGATGGAGTAATTATTATTTCCATGTAGGAGTCAAGGGATACTTGCACAGGGAATACTGGGCCCTCCTACATCAATTAACATTCAAGACAATAACCTGCCAGATTTCCCACAGGCTAATCTGATCTAGGCAATTGCTCATCTGAGATTCTGTTCTCAGATTGCTCCATGTTGTGTCACTTGACAGTTAAAGCGAATGTCTCCATAAATGTATGGTCTATGGGCTCCTGGAAACAAGACTAATCTGAAAAAAGACCAGGAAAAAATCAGATGGAGGACAAGAGGCTCCGAAATTAAAGGCACTTGCTGCCGAGTTTGATGACTTGAGTTTCAGTAGCCAGAGCCCACATTGTAAAAAGACAGAACTGACTTAAAAACTGCCCTGATTCATGCCCCCATGGCATGTGTCTAAGTTTCTGCTCAGAATCACTAATATTTAAATGCATACATACATATATTTCAATTTTATGACTGTGTTTAAATTATTTTAAACTCTACTAACAGAATATGCTGGGTAAACCTATCCACATAAATTTGAAAATTTGGAGAAAGTGAACAACCTCCTTACAAACATTCTCCCAGGTGTATTCAACCAGTACATGTGACCAAGAATAGCTATGAATGTAACTAAATGCAAAGTTGTAAACTTACTTAAAACATCAATAGATTTGTGATTGCCTTTGGTAAGCCAATTGTTTAGTATTCAAGCTTGAGGCAACATTGAGCCTCACCATCCAGAATTGGGTACCACTCTTGTCCTTATTCATATATAATCAGTAAGGATCTGCGTATCCTATCATTTTAACAGATGATCAATATAGGCCTATATATTGCTTTCTAAAAAAATAGGTGAGGAATATATCCCAATTTATTTAAGGAAATCAATACAAGTCAGATAATCATACAATAAGAAAATAGTGCTACAGACTGATGTGCTTCATGAACATTGACATAAAATATTTAAAATATTCACACACACACACTAACTATATAGGAAAATACATAGATACCCTCATTGAATATGGAGGATTTCAGGCATACAACACTGGTTCAATATCTAGAAAGCAATGCTATCCACTCTATTGACTGCTTAAAGAAAAGCTGTATAATCTTAAAGTCAATGCTGGTTCCGCATGAGAAATTGATACTCATTTAGAACTCTTGGGAACCTAAGAATAGAACAGAGAATAAACTTCATGGGTTTTTCAAAACTGCAGAAGTTTGAGGTTAGAACTGTAGATGGTGGTCCAGTTGGGTACTTTCCCTGAAAGAGTGGAATGTAAATACCTGTCATTCAGCCTAGTGTAACGGTTCTAACCTTTATATATGTATATATGTATCTCTCTCCCTCTCTCTCTCTCTCTCTCTCTCTCTATATATATATATATATATATATATATATATATGTTCATATATATATTCTATACAGTAACACACACACACACACACATACAAGACAAGCATAGAAACAATTGACTTTCATATCAGCAATGACTAAATAGGACCCTTTGTGGATGGCAAGGCTGTTTATAAAGAACACACCAATGAATACACACATATGTGCTCATACATACCATGCACACATACTCAAAAACTTAGAAAAAATTGTTTAGGATATAAGAATGTAAGAAACATAAGAACGTGAATTTAAATATACAGTATCTTTCTTTGTCACTCAACACAAGGAAATAAGTATGTACTTAAGAAAACATACATAACTTCAATGCTTAAAATGACCAGATGTTATGAGGTCCCCCCCCCCGCCGCCGGCAGTGGGCACCAATTGTAGCGTGTATGTTTTCTGCCAGCCCGCCTGTTCCCACTGCCACACCAGCCCCAAATAACACTCTGAGACTCTGTATTTGATACAATTCTGTTGGCCAGTTACTAATTTCTTACCGGCTAGCTCTGTCTTAATTATTAACCCATTTTTAGTATTATAAGTATTTCCACATGGCTCATCTTACTGACCAGAGAGGCTGGCTGGCATTCTACCTCTCCGGGCTCTCCATGTTGACTCCTCATCACTACTTCCTCTTTCCTCCTTGTCTCCTAGCCCTGCCTATCTTGCTTGCTTTCCCATTGGCCACAGTGCTTTATTCCTTAACCAATATGAGAAACATATTTACAGAATAACATCTCCCATCAACCAGATATATCATAGCTTTGAAAATCACCAAGTTTAAGTTGTGAGTATTCTCATCACCAAATTCAGCCTAGGAGTTGGTGCATGTATCAATGCACATATTTGAACCATTCCAGAATGTATACATGATGTTTAGAGCATTGTATTGTACAGGATAACTGACATATTTTTATTTGTCAATTAAAACCTACCCTGAGGCAAGGCAAATACTAGACACTCCTTGTCATTATCTGTACAACCTGTATAGTAAGTACAATCAATTTCCTGATCACACAGACTTCTATTGTCTACTTTACTGAAGTTTCCTCTGGTCCTCGTTTAAAGAACTTATTTACCCCAAAGTGAAATTCACCATATTTGAGCATCTTGTTAAGTTTGAGTCTCTTTGGTGTCGTCACACATACATCAGCTGAGAAAACACCAAATATACGAACCTGTGTTTTCACCCTGTAGGTATTGAAGTGGAGGAATATATCCCCCTGTAGCAGACAGCCCATGAACTGACCAGTACTGCATTATCTACACTGAAATTTGGAATGGTTTCCAAATGTCCCACATCTTGGGACATGGCAAGACCAATGGTTTCTAATTCAAATGGTTCTCTAACAAATAGCTACAGGAGAAAACACTATACTTCTTGAATCCAAGTAGAAAATGAAAAAAAAATGTCAAATTAATGAGAATGTGTCCATAGAGAATAACATTGATAAAGTAAGTGACAACAAGGACATTTAACATCATCATATTGCCCATACAGGTGGGCAAAGGAGAGTTACTTTTCTTAGGGATAATTTTCCATTAGTAGGTCCCCAAGCTCCAGTGGATGACCCTTATCCATGTGCACAAAGGCACCAATAAATGGACCCTATGAGTTAAAAAGTAATAAGAAATAACTTTTAAAAGAAGGGCCATAAAGTTATTAGAAAGATGTGGTGGACTTATACTGGAGGGAGTTTAGAGGACTGATTGAGGGTGGGATTTGATCAATACACAATGTATTTTCTGAGTTAAAAATTAAAATTAAAAATTAAATGAACTATTGTTCTCTATAGCACCATAAACATCAATAAATCTGAAGAGAATCTTACTGATTGACAACAGGAACAATATTGAATGGTTGGTCACCTTATGCATTTTTTGTGGCTTCAGAATGCTACTTGAGGTGACAAATACATTAGTGATTACCAGTATGGCATCCAAAAGGCAGATAGGTATGAGTATAATGAGGGAGATGGCGATAGTGACATCTATAGTCTGTGTGTTGATGGTAGTGGGGTTACATAACCATGTACATGAGAAGAAAGGGTGTTAAACCACAGCACATGATATTTCAATGTTAGTTCCCATTTATGGAACTGCATTGCTGTTTCATAAAGTGGATTACCAGTGTCACCAGATGAAAGGAACAGGTCCCTCTATGCTACCTTTGTAACTGTCTGTGAATCTATAACTTCAATATCAAATACTCCATCAATCTCACTTTTACAATATGTACTATAAATTCTAAAGCACCCACTAAAACAACAAAACACTCAAGTGTAGCTAATAAGCTCACAGAGGACACAAAATGGAATCAGCCTAAAGGAAGAAAAATAAAGAAGGGAACAGAAAACCGATAGGACAAGCAGAAAATAAATGAAATATGGATTTAAACATATTCATATACACATTAAACATGAGTGATCTAAATATACCCAATTCAAAGCCAGCAATGGTTGGGATAAATAGAAGTCAAGTCAATTTACACAGTCTATGAAATGTAAAGTTTTGTATAAATGACATGTAAAGATTAACAATAAAACATGAAAAGGTTATATGAACATTGGTGTTAAGAATAGAGGAGTATTCCTCATACTGGGTTGCCTTGCCAAACCCAGTATGAGGAATACAAGTGAATGGGGAGGTCCTTAGTCTTGCTACAACTTGATATGCCATGTTTTGTTGATATCCATGGGAGGTCTGTCCTTTTCTGAAGATAAACAGGATTTGGAGTGTGTGGGGGGAGGTTTTGGGGGAAGGGGCTGGGAGGAGACAAGAAAGAGGAAACTGCAGCTGGGATATAAAATAAATAAATATTTAAAAATGATGATGGAATATATATATATATATATGCTATGTAATTGCTATATGTTCTATAAATATCAGTGACTTCTATAGAGAAAAAAGAGGCCTTTGATATGGAAAATGGTCATTCTATAATGAAAAAGGACCAATTAACTGAGAGAGCATAGAAACTCAATAGACAATATATATGTACAGTGGTGAGTATCTGATGTCTCAGCATTCAAGAGGCTAAGGAGGAAGACAGTGAGTTCAAGGCCAGGCAGAGTTACATAATGATACACTGACAGGCAGGAAAGTGAGGATGAAGAAAGACAGACAAAGATGAAGATTTCAACTTCAAAACACACAAAAGAAAAAATGCAAAAAGAAACAAGTAACTATACATTTTAGTGCTGGTGTCTGAATAGAAAAAATGTTCACAAAACATCAAGTATATGGAGATTTAGAATGAAACTATCTATACACTGGTTCTAATTAGTGATTATTGAATATTTTAACTCCCACATAGGTGAATATAACTTCTTAAAATATAACATATTCAGTTACTAGAAGAAAGATTTATTTAGAAAACATTATTCTGGGCTAATTCTAAAAACATCAAAAATTGAAAGATAGTTGAAGTAAAAATACATTTCCTGTCCTCAGTAGCATCAAACAGAAATGGCAGAAATAGCAGCAGAATTCAAGACACATCATAATAAATATCATGCTGATGCATGCATGTAGTTCATGAGTTAAAGAGAACATAAAAATAAACACTGTGGCCCATTACAGAAGAAAGGCCTCTTATCAGTACAAAATGGAAGGTGTGGGAGATAGTGGGAGGAGCGTGTGTGTGTGGGGGGACCTGCCACGGGATATAATGTATGAGAGGAGAATAAATGTTAAAGCAAAGCAAAACAAAACTTCCACATTATGCACATGATTTCCACACACTTTGGGACTGATTTTATTTTCTATACTCTCTTACCTCTAGTGCAGGTTCAGAATATTAAGATAGAGACAGTTTTGGTCAGATTTGCCCCCTCTAAATATTTATTTGTTTTAATGCATAAAACTAATTGTTTGTAATTTAACTGCAACTTTTGTAACTAATATGCAGAAATACAAATGCCATCTCAAAAGATATGCATTGTATTTAAAACCTCATGAATCTACTTATTTGATTCCAGTAACTTTAATATAAATATAATCACATTTTCAATTATGGAGCAAAATACAAATTATATGATATCACATATATTAATTACCTCTCTCTGCCTGTCTGCCTATCTAGATTTGGCTCCCTAAAGTTTGTTTAGTTCATGAGTGTACATGAAGAATGCTGGATACCCTATGGTCTTCCATTTATTTACTTCCTTTTTGGGTTAAATATGAAAGTAATGATGGCCTTGTGGAATGATTGATCACTGTTGACTGACACTCCTAGGGTTGCTCTGAGTCACATGGGAGGTGGATGATACACTGTTTTCAACATCTCTCCTCAAAGTGGTACTTTCAGTATCTTCTGTATCTTTTCTCTTTAGAAAGCCACAGAAACAGTCCTCTTGAAAGTGAATGCTGTTATGCCACACCACCCCTTACCCTGTCCCTCAGATTATTGCCTCTTCTTCCCTTGCTGAAATATATCTCCCAGAAACTGTGTGCCCTGTGAGTATCAGCTACACAAGGGGTTTCTTGGGAGTTAGGATCTGTATACCAAGATTTATCTAAGTGATGCTTTCTCCTTTGGCCCTCCTCAAATTCTGAAATTGTTTTCCAAACATAAAACGTTCACAGGTGACCATGCCATGGTGCTGAGTGGTATACATTTTGCAAAAGCCTCAGTGCTCTGTTGATTTTGCATCTTGAGGACTGGGCTGTGTTCCCCAAGTCCCCTTTTTCTTACATGTCTTACTTAGGCTGTGTGAGCTAATGGATGTTCCACCAGTAGTGACACTTTTATTGTACCATTTTAATGATAACTTTTTTTTTGGATTAACTGCACTTGTATATCTAATTAGTATCCGGTAGGATCATTTTTATTCTGATGTTATTTATGATGTGATTTACTAGCATCTCAATTAGGCAATAAATGCATATTTAATTGAATGCCATTATGGGTTCAGTACCATGCTGTGCATAAATACTAGAGATATATGGGCCTAGCCCTGCCTCTCCTGTCTTCCCCTTCTTCCCCTTTCTTTTCCACTCCTTTTTTGGCTTCCATACTTCCATCCCCTTATTTTTTTCTCTCTCCCCTCTCTCTCTTCTGAACAGATTATATGAAATATTTTATGAACCTGGCTTTATTGAAAAATTACCTGAAGGTATAATCAGTTTTATTTAACTTTTATTCTCTAAGATTTTATTGTTCAACTTGATTCAGTGAATGAATGAGAACAGCAAGTTCTCCAATGATCTAAGGAAGTACATAGACTTCAGAAAACAATGAGGAGACAAATGCTGTTAAGAGAAAGACCTTGTGAAGGCATGGCTCCACACACTGATCTGCCTCTGCATGAGTGATGTTGCATCGCTGTTTACCATTGAGTGAACAGTTTCAGAAAGCTGCCTCGACAGAGTAAGTCCTAGGGAAGGCAGGCTGTGTTCAATAGTGCATGTTCTGTTTCTCAGATCTGGAAGCAAGTTCTGGTTCTGATTTGTATTTGATGTAAAGTCCTTCTTGAGCAAGTTGTCTGTCTTCAGAATGTAAGTGGCCTTTGTGGTACAGAAAGTGATTGAGTTGCCAACTCCTGTCTGTGTGGGGAGAGATGCAACTGAGCAGCATCTCTCATAGTGAGACAGGTGGACATGAGCATCAACCTCACCCCAGGATGCCTGCAGCAGGCACTGGCTTTTGTTCCTGTCACTCATATGCTTTGTGATGCAAAGTCCCTGAAGGTAAGACTCCTATTTCCTCAGGTTTATAGATAAGAATACGGAACCAACCAAGGATAACTCACTCTTTTATCCACTAATCTGTTAATGGATATCTAGCCTGGATCCTTTTTCTAGTTATTGTGCATATGAGCAATGAGCATGGATGGGTAATATTTTTGTGGTAGGATATAGAGTTCTTTAATTATATGTCTAAGTATCTTTATAACTGGGTTATATGGTATAAACCTAATTAATATTAATCATTAAAAAACCAGGAGCCAGATATCAGGGTAAAACCTGGAAGATCAGAGCAACAGGGGCAGCTGCCAGTCCCTTCCTTCCTCTCTTCTTCCTCAGTCGGAAAGAGCTGAGGTCCTCTCTCCACCTCACCTTACCACTTCCTGTCTCCACCTTCCTAGTGTTGGGACTAAAGGTAGGAGCCACCACTACACTCAGCTTCTGTGTTTAAGTGGCTAACTCTGTCCTCTGATCTCCAGGCAAGCTTTGTTTGTCAGAACACAAAGTATCACACATTGGTAGTTTTATTTTTATTGTTTGTGGGCACTTCTATACTGGTTTCCACATATCTATACCAGCTTACACTCCCATTTGCAGTGAATTGGGATTTCTTCCTCTTCCACATCCTTGCTCCAGCCTCAAAAAGACAAATACCATTTGTCGATCCTAAAACCTAATTTGTTTATATGTTTATTTAGAGCGAGTGTAGAGTGGGGAAAGTTGGTTTTGAGGGATGGAACGGGTAGTAACAGAACTCATATGATATGAAAAGGGAAAGGGAAATGTGATGTAAACAAACAAGCCTAGAGGGGACCATGAAAGTGGGGAGGAGGGAGGAACAGTATTATATGGGGAAGCTCAAGCAAAACAAAGTGTTTGATTATTCTGTAAGTAAACATGTTGCTCTGGGTACAAATTAAATATAAGTTTACCCATGAGCACACAGGCAGTGGCAGATAAGCTGGTTTCAATGCTCCTTCTCTCAAGCATGACAAAACCCATCGACCCCTCTCTCTTTACTGTTTTCTGCAACCTATGTCTATACTAGGGTGAGGCATGTAAGTGGTCATGATGATTGGTAAGTCTGAAAAGCTGCAATACACAAGGCAGTGCTTAGAAACAAAAAACAGTGATTCAGAAAGTTTCTGCTGTCAACAGACTAGCCAGTGTGATGAAAAGCGCTGAAGAACACACAGTAAAATGTGTTCATTTCCTCTTGTTATCTGTCTCCCTTGGAAAAATACTGAGCAATTCTGAAAGTCTTCTCTCTCTAGTATCAGAGCATAAGGACAAAGTTATCTGTCTTAGGATACTGGGAATCAGTAGACACACAAATGAAGGAACTCTCGGATTCTATGGATTTTTCTCTCTTGCCTTCTTGACTTGGAAGGACACCTTTGAAACTGATGTAGCCATCACCCAGGGGCTAACATTAAGTTTGGTTGAGGTATGGAAGGTTATGATCTCATTCTTCCTGTCAGAGCTGCCTCTGATCTATTTGCATTTAGTGGTATGCTGGATGAAATAAAATTGGTTCTAGGAAAAGTGAAAAAATAACAAAACCTATTGAATCCCAGACTGTACTGGAGGCCATTGGGAAAGGTAGCTTCATCAATAGATAATCAGACATTGTAAGTAGCCTCATTTCACTTTCTGATTTTAAAATTGTTTCAGGGGTTAGAGTTTAATTATGGATGTGATATTTTGGCATTTAGACACCGAACTGCAACTCAGTAAAAAATAATGGTATAGGCCGAAACATGTCTGGTGTGGGGGGGTATGTTTCTATGCAAATCAAAACTCTCAAACAGTATTTTTAAATATATTTATTACTTTTTCTTATTTTACATATCTATCCTAGTTCCCTTTCCCTCCCTCCCTCCCTCCCATCCTCCTTCACCCCCCCTCCCATCCTATCCCCTGCAACTCCACAGGGAGGGTGAGCCTTCCAGGAGGGATCTTCAAAATCTGTCAAGTCATTTGGAGTAGGGACTAGGCCCTCCCTCCTGCCTCTAAGCTAAGAAAGTATCCTTTCATGGGGAATGTGCTCCCAAAGTCCTTTCATGCACCAGGGATACATCCTGGTTCCACTGTCAGAGGTCCCTTAGACTGCCCAGGCCTTCTAACTGAGACCAATATTCAGGGGGTCTGAGTCAGTCCAATGCTGGTTTCCCAGCTATCAGTCTGGGGGTCTATGAGCTCCCCATTGTTCAGATCAGCTGTCTCTGTGGGTTTCTGTAGCCTGGTCTTGACCCCTTTTCTTATCACTCCTCCCTCTCTGCAACTGGATTCCAGGAGTTCAGCTCAGTGTTTGTTTAGCTGTGGGTGTCTGCTTCTGTTTCTATCAGCTACTAGATGAGGGCTTTATGATGGTATGTAAGTTAGTTATCAATTTCATTATCAGGGAAGGGCATTTAAGGTAGCCTTTCCACTGTTGCTCAGATTGTTAGTTGGAGTCATCCTTGTAGGATTCTGGGCATTTCTCTAGACTCAGTTTTCTCTTCAAACCTATAATCCTATACTGGCTTCCTCTATTATGGTATCTATCTTTTTTTTTCACTCTTGTCTATTCATCCCCGACTCAATCTTTCTGATCCCACATGTTCTCCTCTCCTCTGCTTCTTTGTCTCCTAACTCCCTCTCCACTCACTGCCTCCTCTCCCAATATGTTCAGGAGAGTTCCTTTCCCCATCTGTAAGGGACCTTGTATGAATCTCTTAGGATCCTTCTTGTATCCTAGTTTCTCTGGCGGTGTGAATTATAGGCTGGTGATCCTTTGCTCTATGTCTAAAATCCATATATGTGTGAGTACATACCATGTTCCTCTTTTTGTGACTGGGTTACCTCACTCAGGATGGTTTCTTCAAGTTCTATTCATTTGTCTATGAATTTCAAGATTCTATTGTTTTCTGTTTTTTTGTTTGTTTGTTTTTGTTTGTTTGGTTTTTTTTTTGCTGAATAGTATTCCATTGTGTAAACATGCCAATCTTCTTCATCCATTCTTCAGTTGAGGGGCATTTAGGTTGCTTCCAGGTTCTTGCTATTACAAATAATGCTGGGATAAAAGTAGTTGAACAGATGTCTTTGTTGCATGGATGTGGATAATTTGGGTATATGCTTAAGAGTGGAATTGCCAGGTCCTATGGTAGACTGATTCCCATTTTCCTGAGGAACTGCCATACTGATCTCCAAATGTTTGTTCTCCTACCAGCAGTGGAGGAGTGTTTCCCTTTCTCCACATCTTCTCCAGCACAAGGTGGCATTGGTGTTTCTAATTTTAGCCATTCTGACAGGAGTAACATGGTAACTCAGAGTTGTTTTGATTTGCATTTTCCTGATGACTATGGATGTTGAGCACTTTCTTAAGTGTCTTTCAGCCATTTTAGATTCCTCTATAAAGAATTCTCTCTTCAGTTCTGTACCCCACTTTTTAATAGGGTTATTTGGCATTTTGGTGACTAATTTCTTGAGTTTCTTTGTATATTTCCAAAATGGAGATCAGCCCTTTGTCAGATGTGGGGTTGGTGGAGATCTTTTCCCAGTCTGTGGGCTGCCATTTGGTCTTGTCAACTGTGTCTTTTGCCTTACAGAAGCTTCTCAGTTTGAGAAGGTCCCATTTATTAATTGTTGTTCTCAGTGTCTGTGCTACTGGTGTTATGTTCAGGAAGCGGTCTCCTGTACCAATTTGTTCAAGGGTACCTCCCACTTTCTCTTCTAAGAGGTTCAATGTGGCTAGATTTATGCTGAGGTCTTTTATCCATTATGACTTAAGTTTTGTGCATGACAATAGACATGGCTCTATTTGCAGTCTTCTACACACCATCATCCACTTGTGCCAGCACCATTTGTTGAAGATGCTTTCCTCCTTCCTTTGTATAATTTTAGTTGTTTTTATCAAAAATCAGGTGTTCATAGGTGTGTGGCTTAATATTAGGATTTTTTTTATTCCATTCAATTGGGCTTCCTGTCTATTTTTGTGCTCAAACAGTATATTTTTATGTATGTTTCAATAAATAATGACAGTAGTAGTCCATCATGAGGAAAATTGTTTTTAAATGAACCAGTGTCCAGTCTGTGGCCTTTAAGATTACTCCTTGCCCATGACAAGAAGGAATGCAAAGAGAAGAGAAATGTATAGAGCTAATAAAATGTGATGGCTACAGTGATGCTTTGATGTGTACACTTTTCCTTTCACACACAGGCCCATCATTCACTGGTGTTATTGAACTACTGCCAAAATGATAGGGCAATTGGCGAGAGACCCTAACATTTGTGGATTGATAATTTCAGTGGCGTGGCATAAGTAGGAAGGATATCCTTCCACATAAACATATTTAAAATGAATGCTAAAGAAAATCTGTATGATGAAGGTACCACACTGAAACAAAAGAGAACAATGGTAGAAGGTATAATTTTTAGGATGTTTAGCATAATTATCAATTATAAACAACTTACACTTACCTGAGAAGAGAGACCCAATGAGGGATTGTATAGTCCAGGTTGGCCTGCAAGCTTGTGGGGGCAGAGAGGCTTGTCTTGCTGGCCTTTGTGGGTGTGGAATCCTCTGACAGAAAGTAAGCAGCTCCATTCCCTTGTTTTGAGGCTTTCAAGTATAAAAATGAAGCGTGTGTTAAGTTTTAAGCACACATGCATTCATTCTTCTCTGCTCTTGGTAGTGGATGTGCTGTGACTAGTGGCTTCACTTCTCTGACATGACTTTACCATAGTAATGGATGTAACCTACAATTATAAGCTGAATAAAAGCTTTAATTTCTACATTGTTGTTTTTGGTTGTTTTATCGCAGCAACATAAATTAAAATAGGTCCATTGTGTTTGCTTTGGACCTAGTGAGTATGGAAGAACTGTGGGAAGATCTAGTTGAAGCATATATGTAAGTGAAATGAAGAGCCAAGTGGCCAAAACATTCTATAAAAGGAATCATCACAGAAAGATCCTGATATGGAGAACCAATAGAACACTGAAGGGAATGCAGAATGTTTGAGCTGGAAAGTAGCTTGAACAGGAAGATAGAAATCAGGCCTCTTAGACTTCTCTAAGAGACATGTGTGGTTTGTTCAGAATACAGAGGGGAACATGAAGATCTTTAAAGTGGAGGGCATCAGTCTCTGGTGAACACCTGAAAAGAGCCATTTTATTGGCTATATAATGTATGCATATTAGGTGGTGATGCAGAATACACTGAGATGCTGCAGGATATGGATGTGGAGATGCTGAGGAGTGTTTAGGAGAAGCCCCACCAAAAAGAACCTAGGTAGGATATTCCCCAAATAAAAGTGGTCCTTGCCCTGGTATTATTTATCTACTGTTGACTGATTTTTCTGACTTTCTATGCCATGTTCCAGGTGACAAGTGGTTATGGAGCTTCCACTTAGATTAATCCCTATGGAGGTAGCAAGCATAGATAGCCCTCTGTATATCTCAATTGGAAATTTTTAATTTTTCTTGTTCCAAACTGAACAGATTGTGAAATTAAGCCCCCAAAAGAATGCATCATTTCTTCATTTTACTGGTTATCATTGGTTTGCTACTTAAAATGTATGAGCTGATGAAGCCAGGAGATGCAGTGCTGGGTATTGAACCCATACTGTTTACTGCCCCCATGATCTTAAGAATAATGGATGATTATTGTAACCCATTTGTTATTATTTTCATAAGGAAGCTATCTGGGGCCAGCTTCATTCTTGCACTTACATAATTGAATTTTAGATAGAGATGTGCTGCTGGTTTATATGAATTTCCACAGGTGCCAGCATGAGTCCTGACTTTAAGAAACACTATTTTTAATTGAGATTTTATGTCCTTGCCCTCAAATCAAGCACTTTAATAGGTTCCCAGTTGGAATAGGTGACTTGGTAACAAGTTACCACCACTTTCAACTTCAGAAAGGTGTTAATTTCTCTACCTCCTAGTGAGTGTCCATCTACTGTGGTGACCCACCACCTGCATGCACCATAAAATGAATGTTTTGTGTTCCATTATGTTCAAAGTGTAGCCTTTAAAATCTGCATATTTCATGAAGGGTGTGCTGGCTCTGCTCCAATAGAAAACATTAAGATGGAGAGGTATTAGAGATATTGATTTGTCATTTATAACATGGAAGTGATAGATTGAAAGGAAATTTGGATGTTGTCCAGATTTTCAATAACTTGAGTGCTATTATACAAAGTGGAAGGATTTCCATAGCTGAAATTTCTTGGACGAACTAGCTCTCAAATCATGACAAGACTTATTGTTAATTATGAATGCTCTGCCTCAGCTTAGATGTTTCTAGCTAGCTTTTAAAGCTTAAACTACCATATTTCTATTAAATTATGGGCTACCCTGAGGCTCATTTACCTCAATTACATACTGTCCATCCTGCCTTCCTGCTTCTTCCATGTCAGTCTGTCTGTCTCCAGGCTATCTAGACACCCAAAAGTCTCTCTCCTTCCATACCACCCCAACTAACAACAACAACAAAAAAACATGCTAAGCTCCTCCGTGTTACTTCCTGTCAACTAGTTGCTAACCCTGCCTCTCTGAGTCCAGGTTAATTTTATTTAATTAATGTAAATGCAACACATTTTTATATAGTTAAACAAGTGCAACATAAGCAAATGTAACATATCTTTGCCTATTTAAACAAATATTCCATGGTATTTCTCCCTTTTGTCTAAATAAAAAGAAAGGGTTAACTTTAACATAATAAAAGTATACAACAAAAACAGTTATTAAGTAAGTGTGAATTACATTTACAATATCCTGGCCCTTTGCATTTGGCAAATTGAAAGAATTCACTCTATTATCTATCCTATTTTGATGAGTCCAAAGTATGTACCTAATTTACCTTCATTCATACCTTAGGAGGACTGTAGCTACAACTATCTAGTCTTCAACTGCATAAAAGATCCCAGAAGGATATATTTCCTGAGTAAACAGGAAGTGCAGTGCAAGCCACTTCCAAAACTATAGAAATGTCAGAGATATATTGCTACCTGGACAGTTACTCTGTCACTGTTCCTCTGGAACCTTGGGGCATCTTCAGCCTACAGGCCTAAAATATCTGGTAGACTTTTCCATGAAACAGAAATATTGAAGGACTACCCTACCTTGTCTTGACAAAGTTTAGCAGTGGAATTGTTCTTCGTCTTGGATGTTCAGCTTAGACAGTATACTGTCAGCAGGTAAGGCAAGGACAATTTCTTGCCCTAATGGTTAGCTTTACCACATTGAAAGCACACTCCACTTGGAGGTTCTTTAATGCTCACCATCCTTTTATGAAGAAGATTGGTGCTGCCAGGAGCAGATGTGTCTCACTGTTGCCTAAAGACCTTTGTTAACAAAGCATCTTAACTGCCATATACTCTAGGTCTTTGAAGCGTTTGAAGACCATCTATCTATCTAAAATATATCTCTGTATGATCTTGAAAATTTACCTAGCAACAAGTCTGATTATTATACATGACTAAATATTAAACCGTGTTTCTTAATTATCCTAAACAGTATATAATAATAGGTTTCACTAACTAGAACTTTATCTTACATGCTTAAATGAACTGCAGAGGTCCAATACATTAAACAAGAACTGAAACATATACAATATGTTTTAACAAAAATAACATTACATTTGTTTCAATATACAAAAATCCCTTAAACAAAAATAGAAACACACACACACACACACACACACACACAGTACATTTGTATTAATATACAAAAATACATTAAATAGGAGTCGAAACATATATACTATGTTTAATTTTAAAAAAAAGTTAAAATTGCATCTATATACAAAACACTATATCAATTTAAAAAATTGAGATTAATAGTTACTTTAGTTTAAAGCAGATTCAATAATCTATGCTTTCATTCTATCATTCCTATGTCTTCCTATTTCCTTTAAGAAAAAAATTCTTATTCAACCTCCCTTGCTTAATTTATTCCCTTAGCACAGCTGATAACAATTTGCAACCCCTCCAAATTATGACAAACATCCATAAACCACTGAATGACCAGAAACTACCTTACCCACCTCTTGGGAATGTGGGTGTTATATCCCAAAATTACTTCCTGCTGTCTGAAGACTAGGGTATATTTAGGAGACCCTGAGAAAATTGAGATAATTTTCAAGTTCTGAGAAAACTAGCTACAATATTTGTTGTCCAGTCTCCGTATAATGGGAAAATGCAAAGTTTATCTGAAGTCCTGGCTAGAGTAGTGTTTAAGGTTGAACATTCTCAGCTAGTAGCTTTGAAATTGTCCCAAGAAGTTTGTAGTCCAAAACTGACCTTTAGGTGGCGTTTGTCAGCTTACTGGCATTACCACAGTCCAGGTGGAATAATGGCTGTAGGGCCCCATCATGACTTCAAAGGTCACTATTAGGAATGGTTATGGTTCACTGCAGAAAACTTTGCAAATGGCATATGAAGCAGATCTCAGAGAGGTTAAAGGACCACAACCTATTATAGATTTTAGTCTAATTAATATGCTTCATCCATAAGAGAGAAAGGAGGTAGATTGATGAAGAAATCAGTCACAAAGAGGTGGTAACTTTGTTGATCAATTATTTTTAGTATTTGAATATTCATGGTGGTACCCTGTAGAGTCAGGTTTGCTATGGATTGGAATGTTGGCTTCTTCTCATGTTTTTCTATATTTGAGGTTAAATGTGCTTATGAATAAGATATCATCTGAGCTACATAAATGTCTCATGCATTTAAACATATGTAGCTGGTTTGGTCTTCCATTTCCTGGCCATAGCACCCCAGTAATAGCCATAGTACATACTGTATAATCATGTTTGTGAGAATGTCCATACATTCTCACAAATGTGTACAAATGCATGTTCACAATGGTGGCAGATGACAACACTGAGCCTCAATCTTGATATGCTGGACCTTGTTTTTATAAGACAGGGTCTTTCACTAACATGGAACTCACTAAATAGGCTCTGCTGTTTGACCAGTGAAACCCAGGAATCTGCCTATCTTTCTCTCTGCTGAGCATTGGGATGACAGGTGCATGGTGTCTTACCCCTTTTACATGGGTTCTAAGAATTGAACTCAGGTACTCATGCTTGCATGCTGGAATTTTAAATGGCCTGATTTCTACAAGTATATCTTAACTACAGTTGCCATGAGATTGTAAGTGCAATGGCACTGACATAGCCAGCCACTGTCATGAATTTTATACCATTACTCCCCACTTTGGACTCTCATATTCTTCCTTTTCCATCACTTGAGTCTCCTGGATAGAGTTGATATGGCTGAACACTCATCACCAATGATTTCAGCACTTTGGACTGTTAAGTCTCTGATCTGATCTTTGAATTGTTCTAACCCTCCTCATCTTAGCTTCCTGTTGCTGTTCACCATATGATGCCTCTAAAGACATCATCACACATCCTTTAGGCTATTGTATTTCCTTTCTTTTTCAGTATGTTCTTCCTTTCTGCTAGTCCATGCTCAACATTTTATAGAATCTCAGATTTTTGTGTCTTTGTTCCCAATCAAACCCCATTTCCCTATGGGCAAGGACCTCATAAGCAGGAGTCCATAGTGATTTTATTGAGATGTTTGTGGGGAAAAAGTGTCACTTTTTTCACAGCAAGTGTCTTCTTGGAAATCTCTGCAACTTCACTTTAACCATGGCACCTGTGGTAATGTTGTGAAGGTGAAACATCAGAAAAACAAGGTGAAGCTTCACATAAGCATTCTGAGGTAGGGAGGGGTGTTGCAATATGTGTGGAATGTACTTTGCAAATAAAACTAAGAAAATAAGATTGGAAGATGGATGGAGAGAAAGGTGAGGAGATGCTTCAAGAGGAAGAACATTATGTTTTACATGAATTCTACAAGGCAGATCTCTTTCCTGGATGCTGGAAAGAGTATAGTAGTTGCAAGAGCTTGGCAAGAGTAGAGGAAAGAGAGGGATGGGGAGATATGCATCACTGGTTACTAAGTTATAGTTAGAAACAAGGGATTCTAGGGACTTCTATGCTATAGGGAGAGTGTGGGTATGATAACTGATGACATATTTTTAAAAATCTAAAGCAAGTTTCTCTGATGCTTTCCATTATAAACATATAGTGGATGTGAGAGAATAAGATGGCTCAGTGGGTAAAGGCACTTGCTGCTGAGCCTGAAAACCTGAGTGTGACACATGGTGTTCATCCTACAATGTGTCTTTTACTTTACCCATCAAGAGCAATCTATGCTTAAAATAAAACGGTAAATATTGAGTTGAACAATGTATTTAACTTGATTTAGCCTTCAAACAAGATATACTATGGAAATATCATATGCTATCCCCATTAATATCCCCAATTTTTAATGTTTTATATGTCACATAATAATAACATTAAATTCAAAACTGAAAGTGTACAAATTAAAACAAAGCTAATAGGATCACAGGGGATAGGCATGTGGAGATTTGGTGCAAATTTGTGTTAGCCTTGTTTTATGTTTGAAAGATAGATGGCACAGCAGTTGAGAGCAAGGCCTGGTCTTGCTGGTAACCCAGATTCTGTTCCCAAACTCACATGACAGCTAATAACTGTCTGTAACTCCAAGTATAGGGGATCTGACTCACTCTACTACACTCTATAGAAACTGCATACATAAGTTGCACAGACATGCATGTAGGCAAAATACCTATATGCATGAAATAGGGAGGGAGGAGGTATTAGATAAAGAAGGGGAGAAGGAGAGAGGGGAGAGATCATGAGGGATCAGGTTGTTTGAGTTGGGGGAAAAACAGAGAAGGAGAGCAAAGAAAGAGATATAACTTGATAGAGGGAGCCATTGTGGGCTTAATGAGAAACCTGGCACTCAAAAATTTCCAGAAATCCACAAGGATGACACCAACTAAGAATCTAAGTAACAGTGAAGAGGCTACCTTAAATTCCCTTTCCTTACAATGAGATTGATGACTACCTTAAATGGCATCATAGTGCTTTCATGGAAACAGAAGCAAAGATTCACAGCTAAGCACTGAGCTGAAATGCTGGAATACATTTGTAGAGAGGGAGAAGTAATGAGCAAAGTGGTCAAGACCATGCTGGGGAAACTCACAGAAACAGATGACCTGAGCAAGTGGGAGCTCACAGACTCCAGACTGACACCTGGGGAACCTGCATAAGACCGAAACAGACCCCTGAATGTGGGTGTCAGTTAGGGTTCTTGGGCAGTCAGTGTGGCTGCTGGCAGTGGAACAAGTATTTATCCCTCGTGAATGAATGGGCTATTGGATCTCATTCCCGATGGAGGGCTACTCTCTCAACCTGATGTAATAGACTTTGATGATCCCCCACAGGAAGCCTTACCCTCTCTGGGGAGTGAATGAGAGTGGGACGGAGAGATGGTAGGGGGAGTGGGAGGACTGAAGGGAGAGAGAACTGGGATTGGTATGTAAAATAAAGATTGTTTTTAATTTAAATTTTAAAAATTAATAAGTGAATAAAAATAAATATTTTTTTCAAAGAAAGGTGTTATAATCAGAACTGAGGAGTAAAGTGCTTGCCTCACAAACACAGGAATCTGAATTTAAACTCGAAGAAAGATGTAAAAAGTCTTTGTGTGGCTTCAACTGCCTGTAATCCCAGCACTGGAAAAGTGAGGCAGGGGGTATGCAAAGGGATTGCTGATCAGTCTGCCTAGCCAAATTACTGAACCAAATCTAGGTTCATGAAGTAACCCTTTCTCAGAAAGTAAGTAGAGAAGCAAGTGAATAAGACACCTGCCATCCATTCCCGACTTTCTCAGCCATGTGCACCCATGCACACGCATAAGCATGCATACACACACACACACACACACACACACACACACACACACACACACACACACAAGCCCATGCCTGTTGCTTCCCATTGCATGTTTTTTCTTGACTATGAGGAAGCAGAGGCACAGCTCCAAAGAGAGAGGGAGACATATCTCTTACCTTCCTTATTTTCTCCTCTTGGTTCTGAGTCCATCCACCTTCCTTCTCACTTAAGCCTTCTGTCCCAGTTAGTGGAGACATTCAGACACCTTGGATTTGTGTGACAGAGTTTGAGAAAGCCATCACTGCTGAGGCTTCTACTGCCCTGCCTCGATTGAGCTCCCTGTACTCCAGGGATTTTATCTGAGCCCAGCTTTCTGGTTGATATGTTCTCAGTCATCTGTCATAAGATCATTCCAATCAAGCCATTTATTGGTTTGAATGTTTAATAACTGAAGGAGAGAGGCCAACTCCTGTGTGTAAGTCTTCAGTCCTTTCTACTGGGTTACATCTTCAGGTATTGACCACTGCTGCGCAATTCAGATAGTATGCATACTACCCTGCAGCATTGTATGTATGTATGTGTGTGTGTGTGTATGTATGTATGTATGTATGTATGTATGTATGTATGTATGTATGTATTTAGAGAGACAGACAGGGAGAGAGTGGCATATTCTGCCATGAACAAAGATTCCCTCCCTTCCTCGAATTCATGGCTGCCTTTTCATGTAAACAGAAATCAATGGCAAACGAATAATCCAGAACTCAGGCAACTCTTGCTAAGTGGGCTTCTTTTGTACCAGCTTCTAAAATGACAGTTACCTGGGCCTTTTAGATCAGTTCTGTAGAGAGGCTTTGCTGATGCCCCCATCTCTGGAACCTTAGTTCAAATTTCATAATTCTCATTGGATGTAATTTTCTCACTGACAAGTTTACCTAATTGGAACTGAAATGCATTGTGAAAGCAAAATCATTTTAGGGATTATCTTCTGAAAGTCACAACAGAGAGCTGAAGGGATAGTATCCTTTCCCAGTTCAAGTTTATTATTCAGTTCCTTCTTTCTTTTTGTTTTTAAGGAAAATTAAAACATGTTTCTTGCCTTCATTCTTTCCTCCCACCATAGATTTCCCTAAAACATTCTATGTGATATTGGGTCTCAACTTACACTTGTCATTTGTGCCATTCTGTTGAATATTATATACATACATACATGCATGCGTGTGTGTGTGTGTGTGTGTGTGTGTGTGTGTGTGTGTGTTAGAAAGAGAGAGGGGTGGAGAAAATATGTTTTCATGCCAAGATAACCTGTCAGAACATGTTAAATATTTACCATTGTTTTAATGTTTCATTTATCTCCAAGTCAGCAGGGTATTGTATCAGTTTAATTTTTCATGGTAGTATACTCTAGCCCTTTCCCCCTTTCCTGTACTGTAATAATTAGAACTTAAAAAAACTTTTAATCACATCACTATTCATATAACAATAGATAATTCTTACCTTGAAGTGTCACTTTCTTATTAAAGTCGGCTGCTCATCAGTCATCTGTTCTGAGCGTCCCCTTGGTTATCCTCCTCTGTCTGAGTGTTCCTTGCTCATCCCCTTTCTGTTCTGAATGTTCCTGCCCTCTCTTCCCTTCTCTTGACTCCTGCCCTTCTTCAGAGCTGTCACATTTTAAGTCATCTGGACTCTTTCAAAACTGCCAGAGGTGAAATTGACTTCTGGAGAACGAGGGTCTGAAAACTGCAGCCTGTGCATTTTTGGCACATTGAGATGTCCTCCATGTAGAGACCCAATTGTATAACATGTAACATATTTCAGGCTGTGAACAGGGGACAGATAGAACCCACATCTACAGTCATACCCCCCTTTGTAGGGAACAGTGACAGTGAGAGCCCTCTTGAGCTACCACCCGCAACCTCCTCCTCTTACTAGCCTCTAGATTTATTTGTTTTGACCCTCATAACTGTAACCTTTAAAATTTTGCAAGGATTTCGCATAACAAACTATGTCCACATCTCCAAATATATTTCATTTAATAATTATAACATCTCAGATAACTTACTGCCTTGAACTATCCCACACATAGCTCAAAAGACTTTCTTCAGGGGCTGGGAGGTTGTTCAGGAGGTGAAAGGCTTGCTGCACCCATGTGAGTATCTGAATTCAAATTTTACAATCTACATAAAGCCATATGCAGCAGTGCACATCTGTAATCCCAGGACAAAATGAGAACTGGAGACTTAAGTATCCCTACAAGCAAATGCATCAGTTATCTACAAGCGACCCTGTCTCATGCAAGGTGTAAGTCAACAACTGACACCTGAGGCTGTCTTGTGACCTGTACATTCCTGCATTAGCACTCTGGTGCCCACATTTACAAACAAAAAGTCAAATGAAAAAACACTTTCTTCATTCTATCAACAAGATAAAATGGAGTGGAGAAAGATAAGTAACTGGTGTCAGTAGGTAACTTTGTCCTGTTATTTTCAATCTATGCAAATTGTGTTCAGTGACCCTCTTCAGATCGTGTCAGATTTGAGAGCAGGAACAATGTGGCTTCCTTGAGATACTGGGAAGCTCCTGTCAGCATTAACACTGAATTTGCTTTGTTAGTGTAGACTAGAGATAATTTAGTGTAAAATGCCCCAATAAAAATATTCCCCAAAGCATATGTAAACCACGACATAATAGATTTATCAAAGTAGCAGAATGCTATTATGTTCAAAAGATTAACCAGACCGAAGCTATTTGTCATAGCAACGGGTGCTGGAGTTGACAAATTACAACTGAACTCAGTTTGTAGCAAAATGTTAGACAGTGCCTTGGCACTGATTAATTGACATGAGAGTCCAGCTTGGAATATATTACAGGAGTTTAAATATCATCCAGAACAGAACATAACCATGTTTCAGAATATCCACAAACTGTACCAAGCAATTATGGTGTTTCCTTGATGATAAAAATGCATCTGGAACAAACCACTCCATCAACTTAGTCATCTTTAATTGAAAAATAAAGTAATTTTGTTATAGCCTGACTTCCAAGAGACTGATTAGAGTTTGTTGTAGGGGGGCAAGGAGTGTATTATCTTTGAGAAAAGAAAACTTAGGGGCTGAGAGGAAGACTTGGTACTGAAGTGTTTCCTGTATGAAGCTTGAGAACCTGAGCTCAGATCCCCAGTACTCCTGTAAAAACCAAGCATGCTTGTGTGCACCTGCAATCCCAGTGCCGATAAGAATGACAGTCAATGCTCCCTAGAGTGAAAGAGCCAGTATAGACAAATTGGTGAACTCCAAGTTCAGTGAGAGACTCTGTTCCAAACAATAGTGTAGTGAGAAAGTGTCTGAGAAAGCCTCCCAAGGTTGAACTTTCACTCACTTGTATGTGACCACAAGCGAACTTGCGTACATACATGAGCACAGAAATACAAAAATACACACATATGTAGAGAGAAACCAAGAAAAATAAAGAAACAAAATGTTTGCCAAAACCTTAGTTATACAAATCTGTTATTCCAGCATCTGGCTTGGGGGGTGGGTAGTCGGGAGGATCACAAAAGTTTCAGGGAGGCTAAGATGGGAAGATCTTTATTTCATGGTATGATAATATATCTTATCCCAATAAAGTAAAAAATGTTTTTCTACTAAAATACAGGCAGTGGAAAATGATATGTGCTGGAGAGAAGAAAGAGGCTTTGGAAAGAGAAGGAATTTTGCTTTTAACTTACCGGCCTCCATGTGATGATGATGAAGAGCATGCCTTCTCTCTTGCTTGTTGGCATTTTCATTAGGAAACAGAGGCCACTGTTAAGTTCTGAAGGGAAGACTGGAATCAATGGACTTTCACATTCCCTAAGTAATCTTCTTCATTTAAGACGTCAGTGCCATGACTCATGGGATTGTGGGTAAACTCAGTTTCTGTCCCTTGCCAGTGGATGTCTCCATTTGTTTCTGGAATATAATTCTGAATGCCCTTGTGTCAGTATTCTCTAGAGGAACAGAACTGGTAGAATGAGGAAATACACACACACACACACACACACACACACACACACACACACACATGTATATGTATAAGATTATTAGAGTGGTTTGTAAACTGTGGTCCAGTTAGTGCAATGATAGCTCTCTACCAATGGAAAATTCAAAATCCAGTACACAAAGCTGTGTATCTCAGCTAGTCTTCAGTATACATTAGAAACCTGAGGAATTAGAATCTAATTCCAGTGAAGTAATGAACTTGACATTGAGATTGAAAGCAAGCAGGCAAAGATGAAGTATTTACTTCTGCCATGTCCTTTATATAGGCTTCCATCAAAAGGTGGATCTTTCCACCTAAAAAGATACAGATTTAATGTGGGGCTCCATACCTCAAAAGATCTGGATTTAAGATGAATCTTCGTACCTCAGAAGATCCAAATTTAAAGTTGGTCTTCTTAACTCAAAAGATTTGGATTTAAGGTGGGTCTTCCCGCTTCAAATTATTTAATTAAGGAAAATCCCTCACAGATGAAACCAACCACTTAGGTCTTTGTTAATTCGAGGTGTAGCCAAGTTGGAAACCAAGAATAGTCATCTAGTAAAGGACTCTGAATGTCCTGTGTCAGGAACTCTGTTCTTGTTCATGCATAGGGCTTTTCAGAACCAATTCTTTCTATATTCATCCTCTATTCCTCTCTCCTTTGAAATTTTGTTTCTTAAATTACATTATTGAATAAATGTAACAGTATTTTGTCCTTCATTGACTGAATTTATGCTCAGGAAACAATACTAAAGAAACAATGACAGCTTCGGGGATTTAGGTCAATTGGTATAGCATTTGCAGAGTTTCATCCTCAGTACCATATAACCTGGGTTTGGTGGTACACATTTTAATTCCAGCACTTGAGATGTGGATATAGAAGGATTAGAAATTCAAGGGCAACCCTGAGTACATAGAACATTCAAGGTCAGCTGATGTATATGAAAACTAACCAACCAAATATCTATCCTTTAATGCGAGATTGATTAAGTCAGGCATGGCATTGATTTTATGCTAGAAATTATATCAGCTTTCTTTATCATTTTTCTAACAAATTCTAACAAATACAGACTATGAACATGTTTATACAGGATTTATTAAAATAAGTTAAGAAACCAGCAGTCAATGAGATTCGGTTGGAGGCAGGCAACATTTCACTAAAGTGCTCCAAACTGCACAACCATGTTGTTATTACAAGAAGGGTAGTATGGATCTGTAATGTTAAGGAAAATATAACAGAAAATCTAAACAGAAAATCAGAGGATTGTGTCTTTTGACTTCTGAGGTATTTTATTCCTAAATAGTCCACTGTGAGCTCTTCATGTCTTAGGCAGAAAGCAGATTGATATGTGACCTGGAAATATGGTTTGTGAGGCAAGGGAAGCATGCTAACCCAGCAGAAATATTCCCTCTCTACCCCTCTCTTGTCTTATGACTTTGTATTAAATATTGACTCTTGTGCAGCTCAATGATCTGCATTCTCATCCTACTTTGAGTTTTCTGTCCTGTGTCATGTAGAAGTGGATTAAGGTGGTTTCAATTTATATTCAGTGTAAATTTAAGACTTCAATACACCACCTACCCCCTACTCTGCTATTACAACACATTCCCTTTGCATATTCGCATGTAAATTTTAAGAACACTTTAAAGGCCTAATGCTTAAGAAGCATCAAGAAAGAGGACCAAGAAATCTGCTGTGAGATTGTTTCTACTAGAAATGATAGGCAAGGATACTCATGATACCTCAACAATATGGGGGCCTAAACAAGACCTGAACAATGGCAGTAGCCACAGACATGTGAACACAGAAGTGGAAGTTGCATGGGGTCCTCTCCCTAGACAAAGTACTATAGCAGCTAATGGCTTCTGAGAGAGAGAGAGAGAGAGAGAGAGAGAGAGAGAGAGAGAGAGAGAGAGAGAGAGAGAGAGAGAATGAATTAGCCTTTCCCAGGGATGAGCCTAAATCATTGTCCAAATCGAAGTGGCCAGGACACATATCCATAAGCCACACTAAATAGATCCGTCCAGTTGATTGTATGTATGTATGTATGTATGTATGTATGTATGTATGTATGTATGTATGTCTATATGTGTGTGTGTTGTCTGTGGGTGAAAGATTGTATATTTATAATTGTGTATAATATATAGTGAGATATACATATATAGAATAAAAAACCATCATTATGGGAGGGAGTGGAGGGTATGGGAGGCCTTAGAAAAAAGAAAGGGAAGGGAGAAGTGAAATCATTATATTTTGATTTTTACAATTTTTAGTAAATAAAAAAATGAAGGGAATATGTAATGCAATGAATAATTTTCCTTTCCAAATTCCATATATAATAGTATAAAGGTAAATTGATGTCATCTAATTCATGCATTAAATTTTAAACTGAAATTCGAAAATTGAAATGACTTACATTAACATTTTGTGGTTTGAAAGGTAGTGGATTAAAAAAAAGAATGTTAGGATGACTAAAAGGAAACAAACAGCAGTTCAACACTAGTGCTAACTTAATCATATAAGACTCAGTGGCTCATGGAAAGGTAGACAAAAGTGCTTTCAGAAGGAAATACTGGTAGCCTGCAAAAATTAGCAAAGACAACCTTAACCTTGTTATAAGCACGGCTTTCTTGTCTTATTTATATAAAATCAAATAAGATTGTGCACTACAGTCCAAATTCTAATTCTGTGTACAATTTGGGCATGAGTAGAAAGAATATCTGAGTGCCTCTAGCTGGCAGTACAGACTCATAACATCAACCACTCAGGAGGATGAGGCAGAAGGCTCACTGCTGATGGCCTGCCTTGTCTAAAGTTCAAGGTCAAAGCTACCCTGGGTGACTCAGTGAGATCCTGTCTCAAAGTGAAAAAAAAAAAAACTAAGAGGAAACAATAGAGAATTGAGAGGTTTGGAGCAATAACTAAACTGGGGCAGGGCAGATATGAGAAATCACAATTATCTACATGATACAGAGGGTCAGAAAATATCCATCATTATGACTTTGATCAAATCATAAATGGTGGGTCTGCACTTTATGGTTAGAAGTAAAGGAAGCAAATGAGCAATAAATTTGAAGCTCAGGTAACTGGGGGGAAAGTGATCTACTTAATTTGTCTTGAAAGCTAACTGGTCCTGAGAACTGATGTTCTCATGTTTGGTTAAAGCCTTTGGTCTTAAAAAATCATTTGTATTACTAGTTGGAGTCGGGCTTGTAGTTCTCTAGACCTTTCTTTAGGTTCAGTTTTCTCTTCAAGCAAGTAATGGCTCCCTCTTTTATGCCCCCCCTCATCCTGACTCAACCTATCTAGTCACACGTGTTTTCCTCTCCTCTCCTCCTTCTCTTTCTCATAGTTCTCTCTCCATTCACTGCCCCCCCCATTTCCCATGTACTCTGGGGGACTTGTCCCTTCCCCCTTTTGTGAGGGACCATGTATGAATCTCTTAGAATACACTTTGTATCCCAGTTCGTCTGGTGGTGTGTATTATAGGCTGGCAATCCTTTGCTCTAGGTCTAAAATCCATATATGAGCGAGTACATACCCTGTTCCTCTTTTTGTGACTGGGTTACCTCATTCAGGATGGTTTCTTCAAGTTCTTGCCTGTGAATTTCAAGATTCTGTTATGTTTTTCTGCAGAGTAGTATTCGATTTTATAGATGTGCCACATCTTCTTTATCCATTCTTCAGTTGAGGGACATCTAGGTTGCTTCCTGGTTCTTGCTATTACAAATAATGTCAATGGGAAAATGCAGCCTTGCAGACCATTACAGCCTGGAATTCTGCGTCTTCTTAGGATTCTTCCATGACAGCGCCCCCTACCAGCAGGAAGCAGCTTGGAAAGAACAACACCCAAATTCCCAAATATTGTTTATAAATATTTGTTTTCATTTTTTAAAAAAAGGCATGTATAATTATGTCCAGCATAAAATAAATAAATGTTTAAAAAATCATTTGTAAGTGCTTAAGGACATATTCATTAGTGACAAGCAAAGGCTACTGCAGGGGTGGCAGGCAGGGGCAGAGGGAGGGGTTCAGAAGGCTCAGGGTCTGCACTGGATATGGAAAATAAGTTCTGACAACACATTCCACAGTAAGGTAAATGTGTTGTTTGGAAATTTTTAAGTGTCAAAAGAAATAAAAATTTTGAATGTTGTTGTTTCAAATAAGTAATAAGCCACACATAGTGCCTAATGCCTGCAACCCCAGCCACTCAGGATGCCAAGGGAGGAGGACTGCAAGTTAATGACCAGAATGGGTTCAAAGCCAGCCTAAGTAACTTGGTGAGATTTTGCATCCAGATATACGGTAAAAGAAAACTTGAAATACGGTTTCCTAGTAATTTGGCACTTGCTAAACATATTTGAGGATTGATCCCTGGTACCACAAAGTATAAATGAATTGAAGGATGGGCTGTGCATTCTTATTTGTTGGATACATAGGTGCATCAGAACATCAAAATATGTCCCATAAATATGCAAAACTATAATGTATCAGTCACTTGTTCAGAGAAGTTCTGGCTCTTGCTACAATCAGTGCCTATAGGCCAACACCCATTCACTCTTCCCTTGTTTCTAGGTCTAAAATAATTCCCCTTTGAGATTTTGTTTTCACTTAGCAACCTATGACCAATTAGGTTGGAGTCAATTTAGAGACCCGTGACTGGTATCTAAATTACAGGTGAAAATCAACTCATTTCATTAATACTCTTTGGCAGTACTAGAGAGTTAGCTCAAAAGTCTAAAATGCTTGTGGTTCTTGCCAAGGACCCAATCACTTGTAGTAGCTTCAGCTCCAGAGGTTCTGACTCCTTCTTCTGACCTCTGAAGGAAAGCCTGAATGTGAGATATACTCACATAGTAGTGTACACATGAGTATAAATGCAAAGAATAAAATTAAATCTTAAAAGAAGTCTTTGGTAGAGTCATTCAGCCAGAAAAGTGAATCTTCTAGCCCAGAAACCTCAAGGTTTTGCTTCATTCAGGGGCAGTTATAGTTTAATTATCTTCAGCTTTGACCACAGAAGCTGTGAGCTTGTACTAATATTGTGCGAAACAGACTCTCACTATTACACACACAAACACACAAATATCCACTTTCCCATTCTTTTGTAATCTTCTATTTCTTCCTCTGTTCTATACCCCACAAAAGCATTAGGTCAGTCTAAGACTCTGTTTTCATTAGAATGTTCTTTTATGTTTCATGCTAGCTTTATCACTCCAGAAATACAGTGTGCACACGAACATTAAATGTTCAGATGAAATCTGTATCAGTCACAATAGGCTCTTTAGTTAACATGATTGGATATTTCACATCTTAGGTAGTTTCTTTATGTATTTGAGTACATGCCATGTTCAAGCGCTTGTGTTATTCAGATCTTTTCAATGTTGCAACTATTAATAAAGGCTGCCTGATAATAGAGCACACAATTTTCTTTTCAGTGGCCATCAAGAAAATAGGGTACATGGATGCTAATACTACTTAACTGTTAAGAAGGAATAAACCTTGCTTAGGGGCTGGATAGATATCTCAGGTTAAGAGAGATATCTACCTTTTTAGAGGACCCCAGTTAGATCCTCAGCACTCAGGTAAGGTTGGTCAAATGTCTGTAGCAGTTCCAGGGAATCTGACTTCCTCTTCTGGACCCCATAGGCATCTACACTTATATGCATATGTGTACTTATATACATATGTGTACCAGAAATGCATGCCTGTCACTGCTGTACAGCTTTCATATTGTGAGAAGAAAGGCAAGAACTCTTGGTTACCCTAAACTCTGGGTGCCCTAGACATATGTCATTTGTGGATCTTAACCTTTGCTCAGTGTGTGTGTATGTGTGTGTGTGTGTGTGTGTGTGTGTGTGTGTGTGTGTGTGTGTGCACATGTGCATGTATGTGTCTGTGCTAGTAGCTCTAATACAATTAATAAGGACTTACTAGCTCTGGACTTCATTAAAGAGTGCTCATGTTCAAATCCTGCCTAATGGAAATCCTCAGATTCCTAAGGAAATGTTCCAAGTAACACTTGGTAGTCATATTTCACTCCACATCTCCCAGGAAAGCTTAGTAAATGCACCCATTAGTCTTCTCTCCCATTTTTCCATTTTTCTTTACTCTTTATTTATTCAAGCATCTCTCAACTACATGCAAGGGATCCACTTTGCGTGGAGGCAATAGAAGCACATTGTATATATTTTCTGCCTCCATGAAAGTACCCTCTACTTGGAATTTTACAGGAGAATAAGTAACCTAATAAAAGGTAATACACATTATGAAAAAATACACAGAATATTGTGCTACAGAATTTTTTAAAAAAAAAAAAGCTTTGGGATGGCAAGACATCTAGGCAAAGACTCAAACTCTTGGAAAGTATATTCAAGGCTGATGTAACATCAGGTGCAGACATCAAGGCTGGCATTCCTCAGCCTTGCTTGTGCCTCAGGCTCCAGCCTCAGGTGCCAGATCATAATGAGTGAGAAGGAGAGGATGAATATTGGAGGGGTAAACCAAGGCCAGAATATAGAGTCCCATAGGCCTCGAATTCACATCTGTCTGGCACACAGCATGGTTCATTCTGTTAACCTCAGAAACGCAACACAGATCACACCCTTGCCTGTCTGTGTGTATCTCTCATTATTGTAAATTTTTAGATAGGGGATAAATGAAAGAGAGAAGGCGGAGTCTTTCCACCCCTTACCTTCGATTGAGCTACCCATCCCCAGTTTTCTTTTATATGTACTCTTTGTTACTTTGAGACAAGTAATAAAATTGTTTTGCTTCTAATTCATTGCATTAATCTTCAGAAGTAACTTTTCCAACTGTAGTATTTGTCAAGCTCTCTTTCTCCTTCTCTCTCTCTCTCTCTCTCTCTCTCTCTCTCTCTCTCTCTCTCTCTCTCTCTGCTTTGTGTGTGTGTGTGTGTGTGTGTGTGTGTGTGTATGTTGGAGTGTAGGAGGGTGCAGACATGTGGAGAATGGAGCTCAGCTTGAAAGTTTCTCCTTTACTAACTTCTCTATACTGTGTTTGAGACAATGTCTCTCATTGGTTTGAAGTTCCTTAGGAAACTAGTGTTGCTGGACATTGAGCCCCAGGGATCCTCTTGCCTCTCTTTCCCCAGTACAGGATGTATAAGCATATAGCTCCTTCATGAACTTGGCATTTTACACAGGAGCCTGTGGTTGGCAGTTTACCAACTGAGCCAACTCCCTAGCCTGTTTTTAACCTGTAATTATTGTCATAGTCTTTAAAACCTTTTGCTTCATTTCTAACAGGGTCAAATGTCCTTACAAGGATTGGGAAAAGACAAGGTTTTAGAACAGTGCCATTCAACAGAGCTTCTCATATAACAAATGCCCCATATCTTAGCATTCAGTAACATGCCTGAGACTGTAGAACAGGACAGAAAAGTCTGACTACAAAGAACCATATTGAATTTTTGAGTTCCCCTACCAAAGAAAGTGTAACATAGAAATGGGACTATTTTGTTTCATCTTATTTCAAACATGTAGAATTTGTAGTTGTTACTTGGGAAGCACAGTGTCAGAGCCTGTTTCAAAGACCACTCTGGAGGCTCCCTAGAAATCACACATCACTGCACATCAGTCGATGATGTTCATGACAGCCTTGTGTTAATGGACCTGTTCTGCTACTGGTGAGGAACCCTCCACAAGACAGCTGTTGATACCATCTATCAAACATCCATTTCTTCTCCCTCTGGCTGTAATACAACATTTTCCTTAGGGTTCACTCTCTTCTCTGTATGTTTTCAGAGAGCTCTCTTCTTGCCTAGCTATGAAGTTGGTATATAGCAACTCCCTCAACCTAGATTCTTAGCATATTCCCCTCTCTCAGCTGAGGGTGGTGGTGGGCAATTGGCTAGCAGATAATCATATAAATCAAAGCCACAGAGAACTCTCAGCCTCCAAAGTCTCATTGACACTGTTGATAAATGACCCCACTTATCCTGAATGACTGGAGGGTTCTCTGCCTCTCTCAGAACATTGCTGAAGCTATAGGTACCTATAAGTATTATCTCATAACTTCATATTTAATCCCACTTAAATCCTAGATACTTCACTCATATAATGCAATATGTTCTTTTTTGCCATGTATATGGTTCTATATGTTTATTTTATGTGGGTGCTGGGGATTTGAACTCATCCTTTTACACAAGTCACCCTTTCTGAGCCACCTCCCCTGCATTCCTTTTCTTCTATTTTCTTAGTCAGCCAGTTTCACCAGCTGTGTTTGAAACCCTACCCACAAGTTTTAAGCAAAGTTATACTTAATGCCAAGATATATAGCATTACTGATATATAAGTGCCTCATCATAGAATATTAATGACTGATAAATTATGGGAGAAAACTGTGATATCTCATTGGAAGGATGGTAAGTAGAAAAAAGTATCAGAAGGTTAGAAGGGAGTACATGAAGTTCCTAAGTTACTTAGCCAGACTCATGAATTTGATATTTTTCATACAAATTAAAACTTGAAAGCCCTACCATTAATCAAAATTAAGTTTGAATTGGGGATGTGACATAGTTGGAGGTAGGGTATCTACCTAGCTTGCCTGAGGCTTTGAGTTTTATCTCCAACACTGAATGAGTAAATGATTGAATGAATTAGTGAGTAAAAATAAAAAAATATAAAACTTGGACTAAGGTTTAATTTCAGAATAAAATACAATCAGAATACAAAAAAAACCCAAAGGGGCTATTGAAAAGGTATGTTTTAGATAGCATGGGCATTTTCCTAGGTTTTTGGAAGTGACACTTAGAGGCACTTGTCTAAATTTATACATACATCACTCAGTTGTTATCAAGTATGAATCAAACTTATTTAATTACAATTTTTGGAATAAATATTGATGGAGGGTGAGTGTGAAGCAGGGCTTCTGCACACACAGGTGTGGTTTGACATCCTAGCAATCACCTCATCATCTCCTTGACACAGAACTCATCAGGAAGTGCAGGGTGGTCTATGTGCCTTCTCTCTCTTCTAACACATTGTCTTCATGACTATGAATGGATTAAACCACCAAGACTGAGACTTGGGCATTTGTTTCTCTCACCTGAAGCAATTGTCTGTTTTCAATAATAATATCCCTGTATATACAGAGTGCTAGGTTGGGACATGTTGTGCACTGTCTCGAGATGACTCTGTAGTTTTAAATTAGATGTGTTGAACTATTGCCTATTTCCCATTGTTTAATACCTACCTCATTGGCCATAGTTCAAGGCTGTGGAGTATGAGACATTGCCTGAGTGTGTCACATTAGGGCCTCATAGATTCCCCCAGCCAGAGGCACTGGATGGCACCAGAGTTCACACATGTTCTAAGGACTCTCAGGTGAGTGTTCTGTCTTTGGTGATAGCTGAAAGTGCACTGCCCTCCAGACCATACTTGTGACTGTGAAAACTGGGATTGTGTCCTTCACAGCATTTCCAGCCCTTGAAAACTTTGTAGCCAAGACTTTGTAGCTGCAAGAATGTGAAAGCTAGGCATGATGGCATATCCCTGTAATTCCAGTACTTGAGACTTAGAGGCAGTAGGTTCAGTAAGATCAGTAGCTCAAGGTCATCCTCAGTGGTATAGCAGATTTGTTTTGTGGTCAGTCTGGCATATGAAAAACACTGTCTCAAACCAACAAAAGCAATGAACGGAACATACATTGTCCTGCACTAGGAAAGTGGAGACAGGAAGATTGTCAATCATGGAACAGCCTGAGATAATTAAGAAGGCCTGGTTTAAAAATAAGTAATGGTCTTTTTAAATGATGGTCTTTTCTGAGCAATGCCTTTTCTCATTTAACTAAGAGCCTTTATTTCAGGACACGTACCTAACTGGTAGCAAATTTCTCCAAAGGTTGTTATCTCTAATTTGTGATGCCACTAGCTCTTCTATGTCCGTCTTGCCTCGAGTTCCCTGATAGCACAGAACAAGCTCAAGTCCACAGTGGCCTTAACTTTGAGGATGATGTGTTTAGAGTGATTTGAAATCAAGAGTTCAGATTTATTTCTCATAAGGCTGTTATTTGGAGGTGGATTTCATGACCTCCTCTTATCTCTCTTGCCTGTGGATAAAGCTCTTTATGAGATGGGTGTTTTCAAGGGAATAACTTTATTTTTCGGAAGGGTGACAGGACTTTTAAAGAGGAAAGACATTAGAAACCAGAGCTAGAGGCAATATGGCCAACCAAAAAATAAAACAAAGAAGGAACAAAAAGAAAGAAAGAAAGAAAGAAAGAAAATCCAGTTGAAAGTAGCCAGTATTTGAAATGTTTGTGTATATGCACCTTGACTATGGAACACAGGGACTCTGAGTATGCAGGTCCACATCTCCATAACCCCATATGTTTCACACCAAACAACATTAACAATATTCTAAGATATAGTGTAACACACTCTGTAAACTCTAAGCCCACAGCTGTGCACCAGCCCTATGTTGTCCTAAATTTACATGGCAATGCAGCCATACCTACTTATTTGAACACTACCTATGGATGCTTTTTGTGCTCTAAAACTGTCTTGAACAGCATAGTTTAGTTATCCAAGTGTGGATCATTTAGCATCTGGCCTTTCAGTATTTGGATGTGAGGGATCTCATGATAGAATGTGACTATCCATAGAATTACTTTTCAAATGTAAGAAAAAAAAATTCACCTCTTGTCTGAGGCAGCAGAACCTCAAGAAAGGAAACAAATGAAATGGTTTCTGAGTAGGAGGGAGATGTGTTTGAGGTACAAGAGATGGACCCAATCACATGGACTCAATGTTTATGCACTACCTCATCAAGGCAGAAATCTACTTTGTCTATAGTGAAATTAGAATGAGTTGTGGTAAGATCCCTCATCTTTAATAATAGAACTAAGATCTGTGACAGAACCAAGTGATAAGTGACAGGAGAATCCATGTAATTGGGGCTGGCTATTATCTCCTATAA
Source organism: Cricetiscus sungorus (assembly GCA_030556225.1). Classification (NCBI taxonomy): domain Eukaryota; kingdom Metazoa; phylum Chordata; class Mammalia; order Rodentia; family Cricetidae; genus Cricetiscus; species Cricetiscus sungorus. The sequence goes on along the minus strand of JANBXA010000069.1, from coordinate 7,421,894 downwards.
CATTCCTCCCCTAAAACCTCCTGTTCAAGTCTTCACCTCTGCTATTCTGGAGTGGGCCTCTATTCAAAGATGGGCTCCTTACAGAGTTATTGGTGATAGATAACATTGTTAATGTGATCCCTGGTATAACAAGCTGGTGTCTATGTATGAAGAGAAGATTAGGATTCAGGCATTCAGAGAAAGGAAGCCCTGAGAAAATTCCAAAAGAAGCAAGGGGGAGGAGTCTGATTTAGTTGTTTTTCATTTTGTTTTGTTTTTCATTATTGTGATAAAATATATAACAAAAGGATTTATTTTGGCATATTGTTTGAGGGAATATAATCCCCCATTTTGAGGAAGTGGTGCTGGCAGGAGTAGGAGACATCTGGTTGTATCTATAGCCAGGAAGCAGAAAATCCTGAATGCCTGTGCTCAAAGCTTCATCCTTTTTTTTTTGGGTATGGTATTCAGAGGTGACTCCAGATCATGAGAATGTCCCCCACATTCAGTAAGGTTATTCATTTTCAGTTAAAATATATACTTTCATATGTGTGTCCCAGCTGATTCTGAATCCAGTCAATTTGACAATGAAGATGAACCATGACAAGGCCCCCAAAGACAAAGTCTGTTCATCCTAATGTCTAATGTCTGGTTTTCAGAATTTAGGGAGAACTCTTCTATAGTTTTGAACTAGACTAGGGAACTTAGTGACATCAGGAAAATGCACATGTTCCTGTGCATTATATGTTCAGCCACAGTTGCTTCCTGAGTTCAATATGGACTCTTGACCTAATACACATGTCTCTCTGATGTGTAAGGCAATAATTCTAAACCAGAAATAAATTTTTATTGAGAGTATAATTAGTCAGAAGTTTGATTGTGACTTAACTTTTTGTAGGATTGTAGAATCCAGAAAGATTATTAAACACCTTGGTCACACTTAGATGCTACTTCAGACCCAACAATTACTCAGCTTGAACTGCCACTGGTGCTCAGCATAAGGACATCAATGTCTCAGAAGACAAACTCTTCCTACAGTCTTCTCTCTTGTCCTTTGCATAACTTCAGTGTTCTTTGGGAGGGTGCTAGAAAAGATATTCTACTCATGCTGGATCATCAGAGTTAATAGTACTGACTTACTGTTGGATATTGGTGACACACATCTTTAATCCCAGCACTCGGAAGGCAGGCAGATCTCTGTAAGTTCAATACCAGCCTGTTCTATAGAGCTAGTTCTAGGACAGGCTCCAAAGCAGTACAGAGAAACCCTATATTGAAAAAAAATACTGACTTACTTAGCTCTTGCTGCTCTCCTAGTGAATTCCCAATGAATACCAAGAAAAACTAGTGGGTGCTCCATGATGTATGTGACAGGGACTCTGGCTTCCCTGAGAGACATTCTTTCCCTGAGAGCCTTTAACTTCCCAGATTTGCAGCCTGTGGGGTTGGGGCTTGTGTGGGTGTATGTGTTTGTGAATATGGATGTGTGTATCATTGTAGTTGTGTGTAGATGCATATATTCATGTGTATGCTTGTTCTTTGATGTGTGCATATATGTGTATATGTATATATATATATATATATATATGTGTGTGTGTGTATGTATGTGGTTACATGTATAAGTGGGGGAGGTGTATATAAATATACACATGTATGAGTATATCAGTGTATACATTTGTATGTATATGGGTATGTATGTAGAGGTACATAGTCGTGTGGATACATTTCTTTGTATGTATGTATGAGCATACATGCTTATGTGGGAGCAATGGGTGTGTGTATATAAGGGCATATGTGTTTGTGTGAGTATAGATTGCATATGAATGTGTATATGCATGCATATGTGTGTGTCTGTGTATGTGCGTATGTATGCCTGTGTTTAGTATCATGTGATCTGAACATTTTCAACTAAGCCTGTAATTAGCTCCTCAAAGACTAGATATAACCACTCTTTGCCTTTTCTACCTGTAAATCTTCACTTGGCTTTTGAATTCCTTGTTCATAGCCCTGCTTTAAATCAGAGACTATTGGACTTTTAGTGAATACCAAATTATATTAATTGTGCATAGTGCTGGAGGAAGGCAACCGAAAAAATCCTAGAGTCTCTGTGACTTAGAACACACATACACACACACACACACACACACACACACACACACACACACACACAAACACGTACGCGCGTGCGCACGTGCACGTCTGGACTGGAGGCATTTGTGAGGAATATGTTTGAACACATTTATTAAATCTCCTTCCTACAAGAATGAGGTATTTTTAAGGAAGTTACCAGAAAACATCTATTGTCTGTTCTGCATGCCTTGTTGAATTCATATAAGATGACAAACAAACTGTTACTTGTACCCAGCTGCAGAGGTTGTGTCTCTATCACAAGTGGTTTAGCTACCAGGTTTCAGAGCCAACTTAAGCATATGTAGCCCAGGCACATGTTGCATTTGTGTCCAGAAAACATTGTGATAGTTACTCCTTGCTTATGTTAGTATAATGATGTTCAGAGAATCTAAGATGAATGAATGATTTTCAAATCATTGATAGTTAGGACAGATATACCTGCTTATGATGATGTTATATCTAAATAAACCCACTGGGACTTGAGTTATTGCATGGATATAACACATTAAATGAACCTAACCTGTGGAATATCAGTGTCCCAATACAGATCACTGTAGCATGTGGATGGCTCACACTCCTGAGGACATGACCTATGGAGTTGCCCTGCATTGTTTACAAATGTTTTATTGTTATAAACTACATATGTGTGGTCTGAGAGAAGACCAGAATTCAAAAATACTCTATAAGATCAAAATACATCAGCCTAATCACTGTAAACAGGGGGTGGTCTATGTTTTATGTTGATTGCTATCCATCAGAACTCACTAGCCTGGAGAAAGTGTTTTGGGTCTATGCTCTCTGGTATAGTGGGCCAGAGTTGCACAAGCCCCTGTAGTGTCTGAAATCTGGCTTGTGTGGCCAATGAATATATCTTTTAATTTTATATAATTATAATTAATATTAACTCTGGTCTCATAGCTTGAAATAATGTTTGGGTATAGTGCATATTTTTCTTATCCATGTAACACATTTAAAAGCATAGAGAAAAAGCATACAAAGATATGTGCCAAACTGTTAATGCCTCTCAAGCTGGGATTAGAAATGCGTAAAGAGGGGATTTTAATGTCTTATCTTGCCTAATTCCAAAAAGAAAAAGAAGAAAGAAGTGGGATTAGAAACTAATCAAATCAATCAGTGAGACTAATTATATCATGGAACCAATTATGTAGAACCATGTCCTGGAATTAAAATGAAAAGGCAAGAGATGGAGGGTTGGCTGATTATCTCTGTAATCCAGGCAGGGCCCTCCTCCACTGTGCAGGCAAAGTGAACTCTGAGCCTCAGGCATCTGCTTCTTAAGACACACACATTTGACACTTCATGACTGTTTGGGCAATGTTCAAAGATCTGAGTACCATGCAGATGGGGACCACAGAGAGTAGCAGAAATGTATTCTACCTCCACTCTCAGAAACTAAACCTCTGTGCAAATCCCTCTTTGTTGAAAGCCCTTGCAAAGCATGCAGGCCCTTGCCTAGGCTGGTCAACAATGGTGAAGACTTTTTTCTAATTCTTCTTCAAGTGACATGTGAATGGACAACTAAGGGTGGTATTGGCAGGCCTGTTCATTCCATATCTGGTAGCATGACAGGCACAGAATCCTCCCTTAGGTTGTGTGTGTGTGTGTGTGTGTGTGTGTGTGTGTGTGTGTGTGTGTGTTGCACATGTGTAGGCATGTGTATATATGTGGAAGCCATAGGTTGACATGATGTACCTTCTTCTATCACTGTCCTTTTCCTGAACATGAAACTTAGCTATTAGCTAGACTGGAGGCAGCAGCTCAGTACCCTCCTGTCTCGCCTCCCAGTTCCAGGACTAAGGAATAAAGATTGTATTTTCTTTAAACATGCACTCTTGTACATTGAGTACTATACCAAAGAGAATAAAGTCTCACTCATGAGTTACTCATGAGTGAATTCACGTTGGCCTGATTGAAATGTCCCACTCATGAAGCAGTTGCACATACATTCAAAGAGTCACAGAAAAAGACAGTTTGTCATAAAGGAAAGCATTTACCCAGTATGTTGGTGAGTCCATAAGGTAGAGGGGGTTGTAGCTGAGAAAGGGAGCCTCTGCTGTAGGTCTTAGATGCCATCCAATGACATTCTTTGCTTTGGGGATGGTGGAAGCTAAGTTAATATGTATCAAAAGATTTTCTAAAGAAACAATACGAGTATACAATTAGATAAAGGCAAATAGTAGATGGTTAATTAAGGAAATATTGATAGCTCAAGGTAATTTTGACTGTTAAACTATAAAATATTTCAACTCTGCACAATTAGGCATGTTAAGCATTGTAATAGACTGTAGAATCTTTAACACAGGACTGTCTTTTATGGAGCACTTCATTTCTCAGATCCAAGGAAATCGGTAAACATAGAAGGAAGGGGAAACACAGCTCAGAAGACATGGAGGAGAACCCATGGAATACAGTTAAAAATAGGTAGAACTAAACCCTCTTCAAGAACAATACCAGCCATGTCCCAGACTGTGGACACTGCTCCCTCTAAAGTGGGCAGAATGTTCTTTGTAGATGTCAAATCTGTGTGTATTGGCTACATACCTGCTTTATTGTCATAGAACTGGAAATACCTCTGGGGTTCAGGTCTGTCTGGGGTCTGAACTGCACTAGGTGCTAATTTCCACAGAATTGCAATCAAATTACTTTAATCTGACTCTGAAGCAGGGGACCTCAGGGGACCAGAAATGGCTTGCCTTTTATTTTCTCTTCCTAGCATTCTGTAATGAACACAGCATATGGCACATTTTAATTTCAGCAAATATTAATTTTTAATGGGAAGTATACACCTGGCTTTGTATTGTTCCAGAATTATCACAAAGGCCAGAACTTCTTTATGTGATTTTGATGCAATTGTAATTAAAGTGAAGAAAACTGTATACATATTTGTGATTGAGAGTCTATAGCCCAGATTGGCCATAAACTCCAGATCTTGTGAGAGGTAGGAACATGGGTAGACTACCATACCCAGCAAGTAGTAAATGCCCTTCTAATAAATGAAATATTCCTCTGCAAATCCACCTATGGGCACAGAATCTTTGTTAAGCATGTTGCATCTTTAATGTAAATTTGCAGAGTCCATGCTATTCTTTGCAATCTGTTGATACTTAATATATTTTTTTAACCCTCTAGAAAATTTTTGGCTACCAAAAGTAAGGGTAAATATACACCAAGAAAAGGGAAAATTACCATCTGGCAATTAAAAAAAAATCAATGTTTGATGACACCTGCATACATTTTTTGTAGCTGTCAATGACTTTAAAGTTCTGATTTTCCCCTCCTACCTCATGTGTGCTAGGCTATAGATGTGTAATGTCACTTCCAATTGTACGGGACACTGGGAACTGAATACAGAGTTTATTCTTGCTAGGTGAGCACCCCATCACCCTGGCTACATTCTTAGCCCTCTTCCTCTATCTAGTGCATGATATTTTGAATTCATCCCATCTGTGTGCCCCTGTGGAGAACTAAGGGAAGAAAGAGATGGAGGGAGGAAAACAGCTAAAACAACAAAAAGAAGAATAAGAATCACACCAGGTATCACTTCTCAACTACTTGTAAACACAATTCATTTTTTATAATACTTTTATTAGAGAAGTGTCCGTATTCTATTTTGTAATTCATTTCCCTGAGGGAACTTTAGACCTTACAGGTCTGTTTGCAATTCCTATCAGGCTGGAGGATTGCAGAAAGAGCAGAATAATGGAAAATTCATTCACAAGTTGTTCAATTTTGGCTCTCTCTCATTTCTTGGTCTGAGAATTTCTGAAGTCTGTAAATCCTGATGTTCTAATCTCATGCATTTGGTTGGAATTTGGTATTCATAACTGATAAGTGGCTTTGATAAAATTTTAAAGAGGAAGTTGAAGCTGATGAGCAAGGGAAGTGGACATGTAGTTTGCACCTCATAGTCACACCTTCCTGTTTCATTTTCTTTCTTTGTACTGGAGTAATCCTTGGAGGTGTTACTTAGGCCTGGCTTTCATTTGTGTTGCAATGGCTTCTGGGGAGCTTCCCAGCATTCTAATATCAATGCAGGTGGTTGTATATGAGAATGTAAGACAGAACAAATAGCAGGTTAGAATTTGTATAAAATACATTTATACTCCCTATGTCAACTCATAATGGATGGGATGAATCTTGTCATTTCAACCCAAGTAAATAACAAATAGCTTGAAAGGAAGGAGTTGGGGTTGTACTAGATTCTCAGCACAAAAGGACATAGAGAATTTATTGAGAGGCATATGACCAAGATCCAGCCACATACCAGAAATAGCTTTTCCATCACAATAAATACTGACTTTTATTTTAAAAAGGTTCGCCAACATATTTGCTTTACAGAATAATAAACATGACTAAAGTAATGAACAGGGAAAGGAGCCCTCCAGTGCCCCTCCACATACTTTGTAATTATTGACTTTGGATTATGTTTTATCTATACTTGTTTTCCTTCATGTGGTGACTGCCAGGCCAAGGCATGATTCACCCTTTCCATCGATACACATTTTAGTTTTATATCTAAGCAGGGTCATACTCATTGCTACAGCCTTGAATGTGACTCTCTAAGATGAGCATAGAGTGTATTTTCCTAAGAGTCAAAACATGTTCCAACTCAGTTTAGTTGAATTGATAACCAGACAAGGAAAGGGCAAGCCATCAATATACTTACAAATATACATTGACTTTCTCCTTAAGCCCTTCCCACAACTCCTTTGCCTTCTTTTTCATTCTGCCTGGGACAGAACCCAGGTAGTAAAAATGGTAGGCAAGCACTTCATCACTGTTAGCTGCCCTCCAGCTCAACCCTCATTCATATTTTAATCTATATTTTCCACAACTAAGCGTTATTTCTCTGTCTCTCTGTCTTCCTCCATTTCTAATACCCCTTTGTCTGCTGTAGATAAAAAATAGTTTAATGCATAATTGATAGAACCAATAAGACACAGTATCTATTCCAGAGTGAACATAGGTGGCAATAATATGATATTAATGTTTATTAGGTATGTAGTATATCATACACATATACTACTTTTAAAGAAAAAAAAAGCTACATGTTGAGAGATGCTTTTACCAAGAACTACGTTAAGGGGAAAGTATGTCACTGATGCAGTCTTATGTAGTTGATTCCTGTCTCCCTTCTCTTCGATCCTAGACCGATTCTTGTTCAGGCAGTGGTCATTTGCTGAGGTGTTTCTCCATCGTCAAGCTAATTCTTCATGCGGACCCTTGGTTGACAGACACTCTCTCTATCCAGTGTCCCCTGAAATTAGAGACATTCTGACCACAAGTATGTATTGTGAACTTTTCATCTATCATGTGGTAAAGTGTCTTTCTTTCCTCTGAAGCCTGTGAAAACAGACCCCCCCATTCTGCCTCAGGGGCCTGAACTCTCTTCAAATGCCTTGCCATGTTGTTGTTTGCTTGCAATATATGGTATTAATATGTCTTCTTACAAATATTTTGTTCCAAAGACAATCTGCCTCAGTGTTGCCTTTGAGTCCCAAGCCCTGGTTCTTTGACCCCCTTCCTCCATTGCTGTGTGGTGCTGCAGTTTGAGCACAGGGTCTCCCACACACTGTGCAAACACAGGGATTCCATGGATACTTGGACAATGTCAGAAACTGTTTCACTTAGCTTCTGTGTTGGGGACTTATTTATTTATCTACCTATTTACTTATTCATTGTTAATTCACTCATTTTTGGTTAGGTAAACTAGTGGCTTCCATTTACATTGAATATTTTTTCATCCGTCTGTAGTAAATATTGGCATTTTCATAAAATATAGTGTTTGAGGGAAACACAGGACATATCTTCAGCACATGGCCATCATTTCTACCAAAACTCTCACTAGTATAACTCCATGTTTCATCCCAGAATGAAAGAATTGTCCAGATCTTGTTTGTCCCTGACAGCACTGACCAAGGACACACTGCCACCCTCCCTTCCAAACACAGACTTTACACAGCATAGTAGTGGTTTACCATGGCATGAAGGATGTGCCATTGATCACTGAGCCCAGCTGTGGCACCACACATTATCCACTTGCCCTGGATACCAGATGTGAAACAAGTAAAGTGGAAAGTTCAGGGATGTGTTAGTGCTTCTGGGCCACACATATGTTCACTGATGTTTATAAAAAGAATATAGATTAGTCTGGTGGCAGGAAGAGCCATTTAGGATGTCTGGTACCCATCCTTACTTCACCACAACAAACCTAACAATACTTCCTGTCATTTGCATAACCTGCAACTCATTTTCCATTTAATATATAGCCTTAAAGTCTGTTTGCAGTCACAAAATAGCCACCAGAGAAGGCATTAGAGGAACCTTACATACCATGCCTACAGAAACCTCTTAGAACTACTGTCTTTTTTAATATCCTAGGAACTAAAGCCCTTCCTGCTGCTGTTATCATACCCCCAATGGGATGGTGCTGAGTCACACACACTAAATACTGCACAGTGACTGTTAGTTCTGCAAAGAACTGTCAGGAAGAGGCTGAGCTGGAATACAACTCCTAGTCCAGTGGAGTTTAAAATTGCTTACCTAGTTTCTCAGGGCTTGCAAAAGATTAGCTATTAAGGATACTCATGCATACACCTCTGACTTCCCAGATACCTAACAAACTGTCTTTCCCAATGGGTGACATTCAGACACAGTTTCCTGGAAATTCAGAGGATACACATGGTACCCCAGCCTGACCTGCCTTGGGCATTGTGGAAAAACCTGTGTGGTTTTGACCTCTCAAATCATCTGGTTTTAATTCAACATTACCCATTATGTTGAACTATCACCTGGTGGGACTAGATAATGTCTGTAAAGGATCAAAATAAGACCCTATCAAGCACTGCATGGTCAAGGGATATCCTAAATATTAGCTATAATGCCCCTCCATTTTTTGAGACAGGGCCTCATACATCACAGACTATCCTCCAACCCACTTTATAAATAAAGAAGGCCTTCTTTTATCTCCCAACATTGAGATTACAGGTCTGTACTGCTATTTCTAGGGACTGAACTCAAGGCTTCACATGTGCAATGCAGACACTTTACCAACTGAGCTGCATCCCTAGCCCTCTGTCCATATTTTAAAGACCCATTCTGTATGGCCTTGAAATAGTGGGATCCTTTGTTGACCCAAACAATATCATCCTTGTTCTGCTCTTGCACTTAACCCAAAGCTTTCCAAAAAGCAAAACAAATAAAAGCAAGAAGAATAAAAACAGCAGAAGCAACAACAAAAAATTGCAGGTGTTTCCTAGAGATAAAAAGCAATGTAAGACCTGTAAAAACTACATACTTGAAGGGTTCAGATGAATCTCCAAGTACCTTTAAGGTTTTCCCTGTGAACCAGAAAGTCTCTTCAGAGAAAAACACTAAATATCCATGCCTCTGGGCCTTCTGGACACAAGTCTGTGACCACCCAGACATCCTATGAGCACAAACTATGGAGTGCATGTCCATCACTTTTCTAAGGGTTGTGGCAATAAGATTATTGGATAAAGACCAGTGGAAGTGGATGCGATGTTATGGTTATGGCCAGCATCAACTAATTGGGAAAGATATTGATTGGAGAGAAGTACAATTTGGTTCAGAGGGAAGGAAATTGGTCAGTCATTGGTTCTTTTTTAAGAAGTGGCTTATAGACTTCTAAACTCTACTGTCTGGCTACAAGTACTCTGCTTTGAAATCAATGGACAGTTCTGAAGGTATCAGTAGAATGCAGGCACCAATGGGTTTCCATTTTGTCTGCAGAAAAGGAAAGCATTCATGCTCAGAACTTCCTTCTAGGTTCTGATTGCTGCAATTTACAGCGGTCCACAGGACACTGATAAGGTACACAGAGATGATGTCATGCGTGACTTGTTTGAGAAATGCAAACTGGATAGGTAGGCTCTTTCCCCATAGAAACACCACAGTTCAAGTGTTATAGCTGCCACTTGACATCAGAAAAGAGATTGTATTCCAGGTTGAAGGCAGACCATTGAACCCCAAAGATTACTCTGGATTGAATAGGGGACACTTAAGTGTGTTAATTTCTTTCATTCCTTGTGAATTGTACGATTTAATCTCCCACAGTAAGGCCTCAACTTCATTCTGTGCTGTTTACATGGAGTGACATTTCCATTGTCCTATCAGGTTCACAAAAGAAAGATGGTTATTATACAGTACTAACACCCAGCTCACTGTTATTAAACAAATAATGAAAATAAGTTGGCAGGGTCAGCTACAACGAGCTGTTCTGGTCTGAGTGCCTTTCCCTGATCCTCAGTCACTTCAACTTTCAGAAGATCCACGGAATGTTCAATAGAAAGTCATTAAGCATCTGGTAAGTGACTGTTGTTCTCTCTCTGAAAACATCTCTGCTTTGGCCATTGGAAGCCCGTGTAATATCTTTATGTGCTTCTGGTATGTCTAATGCCATTTTTGTTTCTTGCATGATGATTCCCAGTTCCCAGTTGCTGCCAGACTGATAACAAGTTACCTATTGTGGTTTGAATGCAAAATGTGCTCATATAGATTCCTTTTAGGAGGTGGAGCCTGGCTAGTGAGTCACTGGTGGAGAAACTTGAAGTTTTATAGCCCATCCTATTTCCAGTTCACTTTCTATATTCCTGATAAAATATGACCAACTTCCCCAAGTATATACTACTATGTCTCCTCTTATTATTCTTGACTTTATCTTCTTCAATTATGAGTCACTATAAAACAGTCTTCCCGTAAATTGTTTATTGTCAGGTATTTGGTTACAACAACTAGAAAGTACCACATTTGCCATAAATTAACATGGGTCTTATACAATGGCTTATGGTATCTTATTGGACAAGCTCTCTGGATTTAGAGGATTAGGATTTTTGGAAATGAATGTCCACATGGCCACAGTGCATGCATAGTTTTCTTAAGTTGAATGTGAAGATAAAGACTGTGAGGCACGAAAAGAACAGGATGAAATCACTGCCAGCCCACATTTCCCCTACACTGTTCCTTTTGCTTTGTCCTTGCTGGTGTCTTCAGGACAACTATCTTGAGCCTGTAGCCCCAAAACTCATAATTTTAAGAGGTTTTATGAATTATCCATTTCAGTTTTGTCTTTTAAGGGCTAAAGACCTGAAATATGTCCAATATAAAAAAATATTAAGAATAGCCAGTCATATTATAGCAAATACGACCTGCATTGTCTGTGAAGTCAAGTTATTAAACAGATACCTCTTTCCTTACACTGAAGAATGCTCATTGTGAGACTGAAGGAAGAGCTCAGGGTCTTGTGTGTTCAAGTCAAGAACCCTACCACTGGGTCCTCAACTCATATTTTTTTCTGGTAAATAAAATAGACAGACCCCTAGCCCAACAAAGCAAAATGTTAAAAAGACTCAAATTAACAGAATTGGAAATTAACATGAAAACATTTCAAGACATAAAGTGTTTAATGGGAATACTTTTAAAACCTGTATAGTCTGTTAATTTAGAAAATCTAAAAGAACAAATTTTGAGATTTTCCTAAACCACCTAAGTTAAAACAAGAAGAGATCAACAACCTGAAGTGACACATAAAGACATAAATCGTATTCTAATAACAATTAAGAAAAGGAACGAAAAGTTGGAAGTAGCCCAAATCTAGATAGATTCAGAACAGTATTCTACTAGAGTTTCAAAGAAACTCTACAACCAAGAAATTTTGAATTATTTTTAAATACAGAAACAAAAAGAACAAATTCCTTCTAGAAAACTAAAATAACTTTAATACCAAATTTAAACACACACACACACACACACACACACACACACACACACACACACTATCTAGGTAAAAAGCAACAAAAAAGGTAACTTCAGGACACTATCCCCAGTAAATATAGATGCAAAGATCCTCAATAAAATATTTGCAAAGTAAATGCAGACATATATTGCTTTCTGGCTACTGATATTTTTAATTGAATTTGCTTTAATGCTTGGGTGCTCTTTGTGTGATTTTCATATGCCTCCAAATGCTTGTTTTATAGTGATCCATCTCGTGTGCAATTCCTGGTGGATCAGTCAATCATTGTCTACTACCATAATCTATGTCTGTCTGTCTGTCTGTCTGTCTACCTGCATGTCTATCTGGCTTTCTTACTGGGTTTAAAATGTCCCCATCTTGTTTGCTGTATCCATGAACTGTATATCTCACTTCCTCCTTGCCCCAGAGCCCTTGGAGCCCCTGACTTCTCAGCACTGCCTCAGGACTCAGCCAAGCTCCTTCCCTGGAGTTAGTGCTTTGGTTTGGTTTTGTGTGTGTGTGTGTGTGTGTGTGTGTGTGTGTGTGTGTGTGTGTGTGTGTGTGTGTGTGTGTTCATGCTTACAGAAGAAATTCTATTTGTGAAGTGATTTTTGTACAGTTTTAGAGTTTTAGTTTTCTGACTATCTTCTCAAACATTTCCTTATTCTCCCAAAGTTTGGGGTGACCAACACTGAAGTAATTTTGCTAGAAAGTGGTGCTTGTTTTTGAAATTTAAGTCATTTTCTGCTTTTCTGATTTGTGTGTGTGTGAGAGAGAGAGAGAGAGAGAGAGAGAGAGAGAGAGAGAGAGAGAGAGAGAGAGAGAGAGAGAGAGAGAGAGAGAGAGAGAGAGAGAGAGAGTGTCATTTGGCTTCACAGTATTCTCCCAAATCGGGGCATTTGTATGAGTTTTTCTTTCTTTCCCATCTCCACAGATTTTAAAGAAGGCCCTGGAAGAACTTAATTCAAATAGCCGACATTACTCAACCAGATAGATGTTGTGTTTTTCTTTTAATGCATCAATTATTTAGTTAGTTATTATTTAATTATTTTTTTGTAATATTCTTTCTTATCAAAGTAGAGGTGGCTGCCTCATATTCACAGCCCCATGCAACACCAACATTCAGAGAACTCTGCTTGAAAATGAGAAAGCACCTTAAGTCAACAAAAGCAAATGTCAAACTGAGTGTGTCAATTTTCTGAGTGTGGGGTTCCTTGTGAGTACAAAGCCATATGTCCATGAGTCTGTACCCAAATAAGAGTTTGTTTGTGTAAAATGACTTTGGGTCAACAACTTCTGAAATAATTAACTCTGGAAGAGAAGGACAGAGCTAAGAAGGGAAAGCAGAGGTGGTGTGCTACCATGCTGCTTTAGATAGCAGTTTAAGGGGTTCAAGTTTCAAGTGTTATTTGACATTGACTGGACTCTTGGGAAAACTATTTTCCCACTGTGGCACTCTGATTCCTAACAGAAAAGGCAAGATTTCCCCTTGAACTGGTTTTGAAATTTATATATACTTCTCACTACAAATACTTAATGTATACAGCCTTAGCATTAAGCATATCATACCAGGAAAAGTGATACAGTAGAACTGAAAAACTCTGCTTTGATTTGTATTGTTTCTTATTAAGGTGGATGCTTAATAGCCCCAAATCAAATCTAAAGCACTTTTATTTTTCAGACAGGACTTTTCTATGTAGCTCTGGCTATCATGGAACTTATCTAAACCAAAGCACTTAAATCTGCATCCAGGTGATTATTAGGCATGGTCAAAATTATCACAGTAATATAAAGCACCTCCAAGCATGTGTGCTCCATTCAGCATTTCATGGTCTGTGACCCCTGTCCTGCAACTATGGCTCTGCCTCTAAGAGTGCTTCTTGCTTTCCCAGGGGACCAGAGATCAGTCTGAGCACCTACATCAAGCTAGTTCACTGCTTAATCCTAGGTCTGGGGGATCAAGAATCCTCTTCTGCACTCCATGAGTACAAACACATATGAGGCATACATACATTCACAGAACACACACACACACGAAAGAGAGAGGGGGAAGGGAGAGAGAAAGAATAATTAAAAGAAAAGTGTGTGCGTATTTATACAAATTATAACTGCATCTCTTTATTGTTAGGAAAGGCTTTTAATATATATTTTAATTTTTAATATATATTTAAAAGTTAACTTGATCACACAATCCCAAAACTTGGTGGTGAAATTAATTTCCTATTCTTATGTTAATAGAGTTCTCTAGAAAATAATTCAGAATTTAAAAAAATGGCTAGAGAAGCTTTTATTTCTTTTTTAAATATAAACAGCCCTGTACTTAAATGTGCTTAAATATTGAAGCATTGTGGAGGATCAATGCCAGAGTCTAAATAGAGCTCATACTCAGCTTCTCACAGAGGTCCACCTATGTACATGAAATGTGGGAGAGCTGGGATTACTCCTTCTTGATTTGCTGCTTTTAGAGCATACTTCATTGGTTCAGTCTGGGTATCAAATAAGTGTTTCTGGGAACTTGATAGTTACCTTGATGGTTGAAACATATATGTGTCCTGGAAAGAGCCAAGGTGAAGGTCATAGCTTTCCCAGCAATACAGAGTACATCTGTGTGGTCTGATTCTGCTCCCTACCCCAGGTTGCATGCTTCCTGTGGGCTTGCTTATCCATGAGGACCATAATTGGAGATTCAGATTTTTTTTTTGGGTTCATATTTGCTTCTCTGCAGCTCTTCTTCCTAAAGATTCAAAGCTGCCAAGTCCTCATCTACACTCCATGTCATCCAGCATCCAGTCACCTAGCACTAAGTCAGGCGTGGCAAGAACCTCCTGTAATGATGCTATCTATGGCAACTGGATGTCAAGCTTTCACAACTCTGGATGTTCATGTCTGCCATGTCTGACATCCTACAAAATTCAAAATAAACTGTTCTTGAAGGGAATAAAAATAGGCATGGTGGTGCAGTACATCTCTTAACCAGGGCCTTGAATGTAACCTGCCAGATCTTCGAACAATCTGATTGTTCTACTCAGACATGTTTATTAGTCCTTTAAAGACTATGGCATATAAAACAGATACTGTTCTGAAGCCCAAACTGTGCTTTGTTCAATAAGGTATTATGTATAATTTTGAGGAAACCTAACTTGAACAATTGGAATGGATTTTTAGACACTCTTTCAGGTAGACTTTACACTATCTGTTTTTGTCTTTGCTGTAGAGTAAACCCAGGACCTTCCTCTTGTAGGCAACTGCACTACCTCTGAGCTAAATCCTCAGGCCTCACTTGGGATTGTTAGATGGGATTGATTCTAGTGAAGTTGAATTCAACTTCCACAATTTGAATTATTTTTATTAAGATTAACAGGACTCTGCACATTTTCTGTAGTATGATTTGACTTCCTGGTCGAGCTTTACAATAAACATTAGTGGAGGATATGGTTTGTGTGGCTTACACTCCCACTCATAGTCCATAAATGAGAGAAGTCAGGATAGAAATTCAACCAAGAACTGAAGTAGAAAATTCAAAGGAATACTCTTGCTGGCTCATTCCCATGCTTAGTTTTCTTATACAGCTCAGACCCATCTGTCCAGTGGATGGTGCTGTCCACAGCGGGCATGGCCTACTATATCAATTAACAATCAAGACAGCCTCCCCCCAGACATGTCCATAGGCAAATCTGATTTGGGCAATTCCTTGGCTGTGTCAAGTTGTCAGTTAAAGCTAACCAGTATATTTTCCCACCCATTCTGGAGCCAGAAGTTCTAGATATGGTATTCCTTTGTCAACATCTTGGTGGCCATTGTAGGGACCTGAGAATGACCTGAGTGACTTGTCAATCTTATCATCTATGAGCATGTCTTCTCCCTGCTACCAGCCTGCTTATAGTTTTAAAGCTCAGATATTCCATCTAATGCAAACTTGTTTAGTATTTACAAGATAAAATAGACTTACTTATCCCAAGAAAAGTCTCCAGTTAAAGAAATCTGGAATGAAAGCCTTTGCTCTACATGGAATGATGACAATATGCTGGCTTTTTCCACTGTCAGACTATAGAAAATTAAAATAACACAGCAACAGTCCCCACTGTGTGTTTCAGATTGATGCTGGTGTGAGCTTTTGTTGTCTGCTTCCTTCACCTAGTAGGACATGTTGAATTTGGAATAGGGGACTGCTACACAGTAGGGAAGGATTTTTTTTTCTTTTTTATGATTATGAAACATGCTTGTGCCTCTTGAGCAACAGTCCATGGGAGCAATCACATATCAAAATAAAAACAAGAGGGTAGTAATATAGCAAGCATGGTATGATTCAATAACTATACAAGATTGTTTTATTGGCTAGGTAATGAAGCATTCTGAGGAATTTCTACAAAACATGACTCAACACACTGCCAACTAACATTTGAAATGACTGAACAATGAGTTTAGGAAGCATGGAATGAGGTGAACTGTTAAATTACTACTAGATTGGAAAATGTCCCCAAGGCTCTTCCTATCACTTCCTGGACAACTTGACCCAGAGTTGTTGGGGAAATTCCAGAAGACATTTAGTTCATCAAAAAGTGTTTCATATTGAGCCACATTTTGTTGTTGCTTAATAGAACAGTATCCAGGCCACAAAGAATTCTCATCTAAAGGAGGTTATCTTTCTTAGCTGTATAAGTTTTAAAATGAGTGCTTAATTACTGAGATTTTCTCTTAAGTTCAGGTTTTTCTAATGTGTGAGAGGGAGAATTAAAAAAATCAATTTCTGTAGTGGTTCTGTGCAGTTTTCCATGATGACTACATTTGGTCATTTCATAAGCTCCCAATTATTCTAAGTGATTTGTACATGATCTGTTTGCCCATCAGAACACTGCAGTTAGTGACCTATATATAAATCACAGAACATACTCTGGGTAGCTGAGGCAGGTGGAAGGAAATCCCTCCCCATTCATAGGTGTAAACTGTGCATTCCAGAACATCTGATGTGTTTTGAAGTAGAAACCTGAATTCATGTCTGTTTTTATAGATGGGTGCTTAGTATAGGAAATTACGGTTAGTGTATTCATTTAGTATCAGATGGTGAATGGATATGGTTTACTGACAAAACTTCTTTCTAAGCTAAGTCAACTGTCTGTTCCATTCCATGCCATTGTGAGATTAGGGGAGGGCAGAGAGCTTCAGAGCTGAGTTATTCCTTCTACAGATGAGCAGAGTGAAACCGCATAGGCTCAGCCATTTTTCCCGTGTCACTGGTTTCAGAGTAAAGGTTATAGTTCACACTGCCTTGGGGAAGCCTACTTCTCTTTTCTTCATACTGCCCATTTCCTCTTGTTAGTTGATGTATGTCACTTTTAAAAATAACAGGGTATTATCTATGGCTACTTTTTGTCTACTTCCTCCTCTATAGGTTGAGTTCCAGGAACTCATTTAAAGGGACCTATGTGCTGCAAGCACTCTCACCAAGGTTTAATTTGTCACTTTGAAGTGACATATTTGTGATCACAGTCTACCCGAGTTGTGGCACGGTGCTGCCTAAAGGATGGGGTCCTGAGTGCACACCCAATTCTGTGATTTTCTAACATAGATTTTTTTTTTCTGCTTTTTCTGCCCAGTTTACTGTACGATACAAAGGGGAAACCTCTAAGTGGAGAATTCTCTCTAAATGAATTGCCATTTTACCTTTAATCGTATGGAATAATGACTAAAGGAGACTCCCCTTGCCTTTACTTTCTTTTCCTTGGCAAAGTAAAGGATGCATCTCATCTTAAATATCCCTTAGTTACCAAACTTATCTCTACTTTTCTCTATGTGAAATTCACACATGAGAACCACCCATGGGAGGGATGCTTTCCCAGAATCCTTTCCTCAAGAGACATTTTCTCCACAGTTCTTTGTGCCATAAACTGAGAAACTCTGGGCTCAGTTGCTCAGCAGATAAAGTGTGACACTGTCTGCTCCAAGTAGATGCTCAAAGTCTTCCTCTGGGACACTTTTTTCCCATGTTGGTAATAAAAAAAAAATAACTTTCTTCCTTTGTAGATGACAAAACAGGTGCTTCCCATGAGTCTAGTTCATTGTTCAGCCCTCTCTCTTTCTTCTATCTTTATTTACATTAATTTTATACCTGATGCAGAGTATCCTTGCTCATTGTCCTCCCCTCCCCGTCACTGCTTTCCTCTCCCTTTCTCTTATAATCACTTTTCATTAGTTTATGTTTTTATGGGTTCATGTGAGGGGGAGATGTGAATGGAGACCAGAGGTCACTACTGGGTGTCTTCCTTAATTGCTTTCCATATTAATTTTGAGACAGTCTTTTATTGAATATTGAAATTCACTAACGGTCTATATCGACAGGGTAGCAAACCTTAGAGAACCTCCTTTTTGTTCTTTTCCAAGAGCTGGGATTACAGGCATGTGTCATCTTGCTTGTTTTTTTAGGCTGGTGCCAGAGATCCCAAGTCAAGTTCCCATACTATGCTTTGAGCACTCAATGATGCCCACCTCTACAATGCTCTTTCCATTCTTGATTCTTGAATGTGTAGCCAAGTGCTTGATAGGTCACTTGTTCTTATTTGAGTAGCTATTTCATCTGAGGACATGTTGATACTCATGAACTCTTCATAGAAATTCAGCTCCATCTGCCTTCTGGCATTTTTTTAATCTCTTATCTATAAATATCAATGCTATTTTTGCTTCATTGGCAATTTGTGGCCTTGGGAAGGAGATGATAATAGATTGGACAATAATTAACCTATATTGTAGTTTTTTAAATGGCTGTAGGTCTCTGTTTCTCATTTTTTTTTCACATTTCAAGTTAGAAATCTTTGACTGGCCTGAGGGAAGAAACAGGGTATCTCTGATAAACACCCTGGTAAACACAGGGTGCTGAGTCAATCCTAAACATTGGGATTTCAGCTGCTTGAGTAAGAGGTTGGTTTCATGTTAGCAGCAGTAGAGCTGCACCCAGTTGCCCACTCCATCCATTTTATTAACCCCATCACAAAAGTTACCACAGAAGGTTTTATTTGTAAAAATAATTTATTTTGAAGCTCTATTTTAATAGTATTTATTTTAGAAAGTCTAATATTGTAAGAGTTCTTCTGTTTGTGAAGAAATAAGAACAAGTTATAAACTGAATATACTACTTCAGAAGATATCTATAAATATATATTGTTAAATATATATATGTGTGTATATATATATATATATATATATATATATATATATATATATATATAAAAGGTTTCTTATCTCTGAATGGCTCCACTGAAGCAGACAAAGTAAACTATAGATCCTCCCTACGGTAAGAGGCTAGCTGCTCATTTTTTGCACTTGTAGGTTGGTACAGAGTGAGCAGCATTTCATGAAAAGTGTGTTTCCATGTTACCTACATCTATAAAAAATAACCAACTTTGAATGCTTATTTTTGTTTTGTTTTGTTTTTTCGAGACAGGGTTTCTCTGTGGCTTTGGAGGCTGTCCTAGAATCAGCCCTTGTAGACTAGAGTGGTCTCAAACTCACAGAGATCTGCCTGCCTCTGCCTCCTGAGTCCTGGGATTAAAGAAAGGTGTGTGCCAACACCACCTGGCTTGAATGCCTCTTTAAAAAAAAACAGATCCAGGTAATGGTGGCACACAACTTTAATCCCAGTACTTGGGAGGTAGAGGTAGGTGGATCTCTGTCAGTTCAAGAACTGCCTGGTCTACAGAAAAAGTTCCAAGACAGACAGGGCTGCATAGAGAAACTCCATCTCAAAAAAAATGAAGAGGAAGAAAGACAGGAGGAAGGAAGGAAGGAAAAAGAGCACTTGTAGAGTTGGGGCAAGATATATATATATATATATATATATATATATATATATATATATATTTGTGTGTGTGTGTGTGTGTGTGTGTGTGTGAGTGTGTGTATAATAGAGGATAGCTTCAAGATGCATGCATACCTTTATGTGGAGAGTAGAGGATAGCTTCAGGATGCATGTGTGCATATGTATGGAAAAGAAGGATAGCTTTTGGTGCTAATCTCAGGAATGCCATCAATCTCCTTTGAGACAAAGGCTCTTATTGGCTTAGAACTCACCAATAGTATAATTGGCAGGCCATTAATCCCCACAGATCTCCTGTCCCTGCTTTGCCAGCATTGGAATTGTAGATACATGTCACCAAACAACATGGAATTTTTACATCTTTCTGGGATCAAACTTGGGCTTCAAGCCCTTTGTAGACCACTCTATCTTCCCAGTCCTTAAGGTTAGTATGCATACTATGGAGTATTACTAGTCCATAACCTGTCTTTAAAATCCTGGTAAATCCGAAACAGATAATCTTTCTTGAGGCTAAAGTCTGAAAACAAAGGTAAAATAGGGAAATTTCACTTAATCAGGTAGGTGAATGTGGTCAGGATGACATTACTCAATAGCAGGGAGGTAAAACAGGTAAATTTACCACATGACATGTTCCTCCCAAAAGGAATAAGTAATCCTGATTTTGAGTTTCCCTGGTTATACTCACTTCTTGCACTTATGATGGGGTAACACAAGTGTTTTCATTATTTATAAAACAACAGCAGTCAACTACTACAGAAAATTCAACACTGTAACTATTATCTTCAGTCCTCGGAGAGACATAGAGGTTTATGGGCAACCCAACAATTCCAGTGGCCTGATGATACTTCTGAGCTGTGTTGGTGTCTGTGTTTATTATGTAGGACCTCCTGAGCCATATGGCATAAAAATCTAAAACCATGGGCACTAGAACCACTCTTCCGTAGTTTCTGCCTGGTTCCTATCTAGCTAATACTGGATTGACCTTGAGATGTAATCCTCAGTTTTCTTTGCCATTGTTTCCCTATCTATAAGGTATAGGTGATGGAGATAGTATTGATGACAGTAATGGTGATGATGGTGGCAATGGTGATGATGGTTCTTATGATAATGGTGTTGGTGATGATGATGATGTTTAACAGCTGCTGATGTTAATGATGATGATAATGTGATGGCAGTGGTTGTTATGGTTATGTGATGATGATGATGGTGATGGTGAAGATGATATTTATGATATGATAATGGTGATGGTATTGATGATATCAATAACACATAACTCACAGAGATGTAAGAAAGACTTCATTATATATTGCATCTCTACATAGCTCTTGAAACATACCATGTACTTAATACATACAATTTCTCATTATCAACAAATTCAATACGAACAGGATTTCTATTATTAGGTTACATCCCCAAGCAGTAGTAGGGATACATAAGAACCACTATTTGTATTTGTCCTAGTGAAAATAGCTCCTGGTTCCTATTCCATATTTCTTGACTTGTTGATAAACTCTAAAAGGTTAAAGCTTGAGAGCTCATGATCTTGGGCAAAGGTGAAGAATGTTCTGAGGCAGAAAAGTGTGAGTGTTATCTCCAGGTGGTCCTCCATAATAGATCACAAGCTACAGAGAGCTCTATATTGCTTAATTCAGAATCACTGGGAGATGAAATGCTGCTTAATTCTGAAGCAGCAACAACTCCAGACCCCTGATGCTTAAGTGAGAAGCCCAGATAACACCCCTAATTCCAACTGCATCCACCCTAACAGAGATAACAGCTGTCTCTGCTCAATGACACATCTATCTGTTCTTTGTTGACTTGTGTTTTGCATTTCTTTGCCCAGAATAAATGAGCTATTTCACTTTAATTTTGTACTTTTAACTAATTAAATTTTATATGTGAGCTAAAATATTTATATCTCTGAGATAATGAAAATAACCCACGATAAATGGAACAAATGAAGGAAAAGGAAAGTAGATTTGAGAATACCATAGTTTATTGAGCATCTGTGATTGGACTATGTTCCCTGCTATGCTTTGGGGACTGTAATTCAATCTGTTGTTGGAACTGATGACTCTTCTCTTGTGTGGAGGGTTAGAGAGAAGAAAAAAAGAATTCAACTTTTTATCACAAGTTTCTCCTCAAATCGCTATTCTTTAAATCCTGAGGTGAGAAGAGTCATTTTGCTTAGGGAAAGGAAAAGCTATTCTTATGTGAGTGGTGGGCAGAGAATGGCTAAAAGGCTTACAGAAAATTCAGTGGAGCATGAGTGTGAGGAGATGTAGGATGACTCATAATGCTTGTTTCCACTTTCAGCATTTAGCATTGACACCTCAGCATCCATGATGTACATGGACCTGAGAAAATCAGAAGGCTTGGTTAACCCACAAATCAGAGTTCATGGAGAAACTTAAGGAAATAGTTTGCTTACTCTTGCATAGGCAATGTGTTTGTGTCACCTGACCTTCTTAAATCTAGATTTTTGTGCATTATGTTCAAATTGTGATCTGAAATTCTAAAAGGAATATACAAGATAGCCCTCCAAGAGACCCCATCCTAGATGAGCAGCTTCAAAGGGGCACAGCTAATAATTGGCAAGGTTGGTAAGACCAAATCCAGACTCCTCCCACCCTGTTCTTTGTCTTTTACATAAGCACCTAAGTTGACCTGTGGACCACTTGTCTTTGCATATAGTATCAACCTTCCCTTTTAGACAGTAACTAATAAGAGTTTCCAAATGACTGTGGAAACAAAAGTCACTTTGTAAATGACTATCTCAAGGAAGTGACTGAGTATGAACTGAACAGCAGATGGAGAGTTTGCCCACTGCCTTGTGGTCATTTCACTGTGAGCTTGCAGCTAGGCTATCTTATTTGATCAGGGAGGAGTCTTGCAAATGCATTCATATTATTGTGGCTCCTGTCTAAGTGTCCCTTGAGAGTACCTGACAACAGCATGGGCTGTCAATAAGTATTTGTCAGAAAGAAGCGGGGGATTAATAAAAAGCATGCTTAGACATTTATATGTACGGGGTTCCGAGGAAGAGTGTGTTGAAAAGGTAGAATCAAATTCAACCTTTGTCTGATATCAAACATCACTTTTGTTTGTTAATTTAATGCACTGAGGGTACTGAGAATGATATCTGGGCCTCGTGTGTGCTGGACAAATGTTCTACTACTAACCTACATCCCTAACCCTTTAGAATTTCTAATACAAAGTCCTATGTTGCTGACATTTTGGTCCACGTTTTACATGGCAAATATGAAGTTCTATTGTTTTCTTATGTATTCTACCATGCTATTAAATGGATAGGAAGCAATTTTACTATTGAGAACAGAGACAAAACTAAAAGAGGGATGAACACTTCAAAGTCTCTGCTCATGGCCAGATTTCTGTCTTTAAGATAGAATAGCTTCTCTTGTTTCCATTGGCTCCTTTACTTTGGAGGAACTGCACAAAACTAGGTTAACATGAGAAACAGAAGCAGGTGTAGCTCAGTGGCTACCAAATAAGAGTCAGCCCAGGTAACTAAGTGATGTTTTGTTATATATGAGTTCAAGTAAACCCTCAGGTGCAGTGAAGGAAGGTCCATAGTTAGAGGGTGAACTGGGGAGAGTGGAAAGTGTCTCTGCAGTGTCCTCTGTGAGTTGAAAGAAATCTATGTATGGTCCTCTGGGAATTTCTTTTCTTGTCTATTATTGATAGATACTTTTTAATAGTTAATTTTAGGAGAATCATGCTGGCTAAGATTTTGTTTTCTTTTATTGGTTCCATTAACACATTTCTTACTTGTCACTTTAAATTACCAGGCAAGTGAAGAGAAAAGTTGAATTGAGAGTTGCAGAGACTTGGGTATGAAGATATTTTTTTAATTATGCAAAGTGTATCTGTTTCCAGTATTGAACAAAAAAGGCATTGAAAATTCCCTTTGTGCCTTATATCAAAGAATAGAGATGTCTTTTCAATGGAAAGTTTTGATTTTTTTCTTTCTAATATGTCCTGAAAATGTGTTAGTTGTCTTGCTATTAAGGAAAGGGACTTGGTCAATTATTTTTCACTAAAAATTGGTGTGTTCTCCTGGAATGTATTTTAGTGTTAAGTCCTTGGTTAAGTACTTTCCTAGAATATATAATGCCATAGGATCAATTCACTTAAACCAGGTGTTCTTACACATGTCTGTTGTCTCAGCACTTAGGAGGTAGCGGCAGATAGATCACAAGTTCAAAATCTCATTTTGATGTGCAGAAATTTTGATTTCTGGGCTACATGAGACTCTGTTTTAAAAGGAAAATGAAAACATGAACAATCTTCTTGGGCTGGACTTGATGGTATACTCCCCTAATTCCAGCAATGAGGGGCCATTATCTGTGAGTTTGAGGCTACCCTGGTCTACATAGTGAATTCCAGCTAGTCAGGGTAATATAGAGAGACCCTGCTTCAAAAACATTTTAAAAATGTGTTTATGTGTGAGACAGACAGACACACATACACAGAATTAAGAGACAAAACTTTAGCTTTTTAAAGCTACCTACCTTATATATATCTTCCTAGTTAGACCTTTTCTTGACTGTATTTTCATTTTATTTTGAAATTAAAATGATTATATCATCTGAACTTCCTTTTTCCCCCACAGCTCCTCTTAAGGCTTCTGTTTCTTTGTCATTGTCACATCCACAATATGCATATGTGTATATACATATGTAAATACAACCTGTTTTGTGTTGTATGTATGTGATTTCAAGTCTGACTATTTGGTATTGGATAACCAAGTAGGAGCTCAACTCTGAGGAAGAATACTTTTCTTTGCTCTCAGCATCACTTAGCTGGCTGTTATCCTTTGTCTGTTGATGGGCCCTCTGAGATTTCCCCTGTCTATGTTGATGATATTCTTGTTCAGTTTTTGTATAGGTAGCTAAACATAGTATTATGTAGGAAGATAGTATGGTAGCATTTTCTTGTCATTTCCGAGTGATATAATCTCACAGTAGACTTTCTGGTACTGTGGCTGGCTTTTACACTTTTTAAGATACCAAGGGAAAGCAATGATTTAAAAAATATTCCCTGGATCTCATTGCCTATTAATTCTCTGTCATCTCTCTGCCAAAAGATGCAAACTGTGATTTTGGGAAGGTCCTAAGTATCATGGTAGTTTGAATTCCTTAGTCATGGGAAACAGCAAGCTACCCTGGACGTGTCTCTTTCAGGCTTAGAGAGAGTGTTCTGTAGGAACAGAGAAATACTGTCTGACTAGGGAAGGAAAAAGGTCAATCCAGAGAAATTTTCTGGATTGTAATACACAGAATATCAAACATACCTTATCACTTTTGGAGTATTGAAGTAATGGAATCCCAGGGTAGCTTGCATATAACCTTTAATAATCATACTTGCAAAACAAACACTAATTTTTGTTTTCTCAAATTACTTGTAAGAATAAGTTATTGAAAGGACAAGGAGATAAGACTCTTATCACAGTGGGACATTAACCTCATATATTTCCCCATGGCTCATTTCCCCATGCAGATAGGCAGATAGTTCACCAGAAAAGGAATAGAGATCTTGAACTCACTTTGCTCATGAGTCACTCTCAGTTTTTATTGTTTCTGAGAGTAATAGAATTATTGAGACAGAAAAGTTCATCACAGGGTTGTCTTTGGGGCTTCTAAATTTTCATTTATGACTTTCCATAAACAATCTTCTTACAGTGTAAAACCACAGTTATCTCTGGATTATATCACCACAATGTAAGCTGTGATTCCATTATGGTGGGGCTGGTCACAACTTTCCTTAAGGTGTAAACACAATGGAAACTACAAAGATCTTAGAGCAGTGGTTCTGAACCTGTAGGTTGTGTCCCATTTGGGGATCAAAGGGCCCTTTCTTAGTGGTCTTCTAAGGTTGTTGGAAAACATAAATATTTACATTATGACTCATAACAGTAGCAAAATTGCAGTTATGAAGTAGCAACAACAATAATTTTATCTTTGGGGTCACCAGAACATTCAGAACTATATTAGGAAGGTTGAGAACTACTTCCTTGGAGTGTATTTGATACAATCAATAATCTTTACAGTCAGAGGTCAAGGATATGTCTTATCCAATACCCCTGCTATTGCAGGTGATTGGGATGCTGCTGTAGGCAAAAATGATGCAAGTTCTTTCCTTTATGAAAGTTAAATTGCAATAGATGCCATCTAGCCATACACAGTGAAGAAAAACGGTGTTTTTAGTTCTTAGTAGATGATGGTCTGCACAGATGACATGTTCTTTCTGGTGGAACCACCAGGGTCAAAAGCCTAGATGCATCAATAGCCTACCTGCTAAAGTTTAAGAATTACAACTTTGTCTGAATATTGCATGTAGTTGCTGTGAAAGTTGGGCATATTGATTAGATTAATACTATCAGGTCTCATGATATATTATTTCATTAGAATGTCAATAATGAGAATTAATTATTCATTAAAAGAGCCAGATTCCTAAACAGTAGGTGTCTTAAACTTGCACATGGCTTAGGACTGCATGCTGTGTTGGGGGCTCTAGGAAATCTGTAGAATGGGAGGCAGGGAGGTACTTGGCCATTTGCTTCTGGACTGTCACATGTGTATCTGTCACTATGACTTCTGGTAGATAAATTGTAAAAGCTATAGTTGTATCCTTCATTATCCATTTCATTTCCCCCAAGTCCCAGAAGTGAGGTTTCTACAGAACTGAAAAACAAAAAGACGGACCCAGTAACTTCCTTTCTTCTTTGCTTTAATTTCAGCATTTTATCATAAAAATTTCCTAGAAAAAAAATTGAGAGAGGCCAATGAATGTAGAGTTCTTGCCTATCATGTGTAAGACCCAAGGTGTTACTTACCACAAGCCATGGGGGTTGAATTGTATAGTGAATACCTGTATGATTAATATTTTACTGTTTATATTTTGTCAGTGTCTGATGGCCTTTCGTCTATCATCCACCTATTATTTTGATGCATTTCAAAATTGAAGACACTAATTCTTCAGATTAATACTGTTGTGCATAGTATTGTATGCCTATAGTTGTAGCACTCAGGAAGCTGAGACAGAAGAATCATGAGTTCAAAGCAAGATTTTCCTACATAATGAGCTCAAGCTTACTCTGGAATACTTAGGAACTTGTTTCAGCAAGTACAAGATAAAGACAAAGAAACACTCCCAAAGACATCACCTGATAATTAAGAGACAGACAAATAATCCCTGAGTATCATGTCTAAGAATCTTTTGAGAACAAAAATCAGTTTCTAATGGATGCTAAAGCAATCCTGAACATTATCTTTTTCCATCTGGTCTACCTTTTACAGCTTCTAAATAATGCACACTGTTCTACTCAGTCATGGATTTCCTACTTTGTCAGTTGTCAAGTTTCCAAATACCCCTGTCACCCAAAGCTCTCTTGGCCATTGTGCATATCTTCCATCTACATTTTATTCTGACTACAGTATTTAGTTCTTTCCAGGGTAGTTTTTGGTTCTAAGATTTTTTATTTGTTTCTTACTTATCTTGAACTATAATATTTCAGTGAGCAACCCTGAAAAATATTGCCTCTTGCAGTAATAACTTTATTGTAGTGTGTGTGTGTGTGTGTGTGTGTGTGTGTGTTTTGTGTTGTATGGTCTATATGCATGTACTTGTTCTGTGTGTGCATATGGAGGCCAGAGTGTATTTCTCAGCCACTTTTTACCTTATTTTTTTAGTTAGGGTAGTCTATAACTAAACATTTGATTAGTCTGCCTGGACAAGGAGCTCCAGGAGTACCTCCTGATTCTGTTTCTCCAGAGCTGGGGTTACTGACATATACTATAACACTTGACTTTTACATGTTTGGTGGGAATTGAATTCCATGTTCATATTTCTGCAGCAAGCAATTTATTCACTGAACCATGTCCTCACCCTAAGCTGTAGTCAGATAGTGGTGATAATTTCTTCAGTTTGGCTTTCTAAGACATTAACAAGCATCTTGGAGAAGTGTGTGGTTTACAAAAATGAACCAGCCATGAGAAAGCTATAATATTGAGAAGATTTAGCACAGAACCCACCATAGCCATTACCATAGACTTGCCACAGGCTATAATTCAAGAGATTAATTAGTGAAGTAATTAATCACTGCTGCACTGTAGCAAGTGTTTTATCAGTGGTTTTTAGAGAGTACCATTTTTTCCTACTGCTATTACAAAGTTTTCTATTAGTCTGGTGATTGAAAAAGACTCTTAAGATTCACTTCTAACATTCATATCTATATATACTGATGTATAACTTCACAATCACTAATATATAAAGTATGCATGAACATATGTACACACATTGTTATAATTTTAAAACATTGCTCTCAAGAGAAAGATACCATATGACAGAGCTTGTGTGGAGGGGTTGTTGTTGGGGGAAAGTGAATGGGAAAGGGAGGAGGATGAGAGAGAGGAGAAACAGAGAGACAAGCAGAGAAGCAGAGAGAAAGAAAGAAAGAGATGGGGTAGGGCCATTTTAAAAGTGAACATAGTGAATTTGCACAGGTGGCACTCTCAGTGGCTGCAGCTGAGGGCATGTCATGTTATAACCCCAAGGACAGGCCAGTACAGGTGCCTGAATACTACCATATATACTATACACAAACTATTTGAATTTATATTATGTATCCCTTTATTTGGGGTCTTTTAAAACAAAGTTTTGCTCTGTTGCACAGTATGGCCTAGAACTCAATACGTAATGTTTGCCTTGAACAGTGTTTAAATCTCCTGTGAATGTAGGTATGTACACTACACTTGGATATTGTGTTCCCATTACATTGCTGGATAGCACTCTAATTTTGACATATCTTCACATTTTAGTGTGTTGTTAGAAAACTCACCTATGTGTTATCTCGCTTAAAATTTTTCATGGTGACACTGATAAAGAACATTCTTTGTTGTTAGATATGGAGCTCATGAATCTAACCATAGTCATCTTCCTTTGGAATAGCAATAGTTCTAGAACTGATTCATCTCTAGTAGAGATGTCTCCTAGACTAGAAACTTCTCCTACCTTTGTGGAACCCATTCATCCAGTTTTGATAATCACCCTTGACTCTCTTATTTTAGGAAGTCAACTAGATTTGTTGACTCTAGGTTCTTTTATGTGTTTAGTTATTTGTTAGTTCTCTCCCTCTCTCTCTTCTCTCTCTCTCTCTCTCTCTCTCTCTCTCTCTCTCTCTCTCTCTCTCTCTCTCTCTGTGTGTGTGTGTGTGTGTGTGTGTGTGTGTGTGTGTGTATGTGTGCACTATGTTATATGTGCGCGAAGATAGGCAGACAACTTGAAAGAATCAGTTCTCTTCTTCTATCATGTAGATCCCAGGGACCAAATTAAGGTCATCAGACTTGGCGGTAAGCCCCTGTACCTGCTGAGTCATCTCACTGGCCATCAAAAAGTCAACTTGTTAAAATTCCAGATATATTAGAGCATGTTTAATTCATCTTTCTGTGTCTGGATTACTCCTCCTCACCAAATTTCCTTCAGATTAACCCATGTTGAATCATATGGAAGAAATCAGCTCATTTTACAGGCTTATATCATTGCATTTTATTTTATACCATGTTTTATTTAGACATTTAACTTTTTTTATGGATACTGAAGATTATTCTATATTTTGGCTAATGTGACTGATGTTTCCCTGAATACAAGAGTATGAAAACATGCCTTTGGAAGCAAAATTGTAGAGCCATAGGTAAGTAGACTTTTAGCATTATGAAGAGCTTGATTTCTGGTATCCTTGATGAGCTTGTAGTATAACATCTCATCCACAGTAATAGGATCTTATTTATTTCTATTTTTCCCATCACTTGTTTGTTTTAAGCTATTATAATAGATGTTAGCATTTCTATCCTATCTTTATGGTGGGGATATTTTAATTTACATTTCTGAAAATATGAGTGATGATAGATGTTTTTCCATGTATTAATTGATATATATTCTTTTAAAAGTTTTGTAATCATCATTTTACTTTATGTGTTATGGGTGTTTTTCTTGCCTATAAGTTTGTGCATCATGTGCATGCCTAGTACCTGCAGAAGCCAGAAGAGGGAATCATGTGCTCTGGAACTGAAGGGAAGGACAATTGTGATAAGTTATGTGAATG
This sequence comes from Cricetiscus sungorus, assembly GCA_030556225.1. NCBI lineage: Eukaryota > Metazoa > Chordata > Mammalia > Rodentia > Cricetidae > Cricetiscus > Cricetiscus sungorus. The sequence continues at coordinate 7,392,080 of JANBXA010000069.1, read as the reverse complement.
CTGGGAATGAAAACTGTGTTCTCTGAAAGAGCAGCCAGTGCTTCTAACTCCTGAGCCTTTTATCCAGTCCCTATATATTATTTTTAAGACGTATCTATTCGGGCCAATTCTATTGTGTTGCTTTATGCTGTTGAGTGTTTTGCATAGTCTTTGTATTAACCCCTTAGATGTACAATGCATACATATCCTTTCCTGCTTCAATTTGTGCTTTTTCTGTTTGTCAGTGTTCTTTTAGTTTCACTCTGTAGAAGTCTTAGAGTCTTATCTGATCCATTTGTCTATTTTTCTGTTAAGTCTCTGATATATATATATATATATATATATATATGTGTGTGTGTGTGTGTGTGTGTGTGTGTGTGTGTGTTTGTGCGTGTGTGTGTTAGACCTTTGATTTAAATAGCCTATTTGTTTTATCTGATATTTGTGCATGACATAAATAAGGCTCTGCTTTATTCTTACATGTATAGGATAACTAGTTTTCCTAGCACCAATTTTTAAATAGAGAGAATGTTCTTTCCTCATTGTGAGTTTTTAGCCCATTTGAAAAAAACAAATGATTTGAACTTAAATTACATGTGAGTGTGTGGGCATGTGTGTGTGTGCTAAAGTCAGAGAATGACATTGTGATAGGGAATGTTCTTCTGTATATATATTTCCCTTATTGGTTAATGAATAAAACACTGATTGGCTGATTGGTCAGACAGGAAGTGAGGTAGGTGGGCAGAATCGGGATATAAGCAGGGACAAATAGGAAATCGCTCTCTACAGAAGTGCTTAGCAGTCATCATGTAAGCCATCAAATGAGTTAGAGGTCCAGACCCTTCTCCAGTAAGATAAGGCCACACAGAAACACTTAGATTAATAGAAATGAGTTAGTAATTAAGATAGAGCTAGCCAGTAAGAAAACCTAGTAACCAGCCAACAGTTTTGTAATTAATAAAGCTTCTGTGTTTTTATTTGGAACAAGGTGGCTGCAGAACTGGGCTCCAGTAACCCATTGGTGAGCAAACATCTAGGATCTTGACACAACAGGCACATATTGCCACGCCTTTTTCTCCCTTTATGTATGACAGAATGCAAATCCATGTCCTATTGCTTGCATAGCAAGCACTATACTCACTGAGCCGTATCCCAACACTGGAGCATTAATATACCTTTGCAGTTTGTCCCTTCTTCTCTTTCATTCACTTCTCCCTGTTCCTTTCTCCTTTAATGAAATTCTTATGACAGTGTAAAAAAACTGATTAAAGAACATTAGGGAGATCTGTTCGAGTCTGTGTCCATAATATAAATGAAATGTTATGCCCTCTAGGTTATGTAGTGGAGAGAGATGGGCAAAAATCAATGGATTCAAGAGGTCTCAAGATGAAAATTAAAAAAAAAATGGCAATAGTTTTGTGATGAAAATTTTTGTTGGAAGATGTTCAAAGGTGAAGTCTTCTTTCTAATTTTTTTGGGGGGGAGGACCTTATCTTTAATTGAAGTAGAAGATATTGGAGGAATGTTGGAGTTGTATCAAGAGTTGGTATCATTAGTTGTGTACCTGTTAACTGTAAATTTGCTTGGCATGGAGCCCTAGGTGCATATCATATCCTGTATGTTCTTAAATTTCTTGAAGTCACTGTCAGTTTCAAGCAGCTGGTCCTCCTGATCTATTTATGTTAGATTCCTATGGAATCACCTTTTGTTTCTTTTTAAGTCATTCTTGTTATTAGCATTTCATCCCAGGTTCCCATCTGATTATGAATGATTTGGTAGAACAATCTTTTAACTTTCCTTGTTGTCTAAAGGATTACTTTCCTAAAGATTATAGAAGTGGGGATTCCTTTTAAAAAGCACATCAGCTGCACCCTAGTGAACTCACCCACACTTTCTGTAAGGACAGCCCTCACATGAAAAAGAGCTTCAAGTTTTTCTGTGAGTCTTAAAAGAGCTTGTGTATGTGCTCAATAAACATTGCTTAGTGGAGAATGCTTGTGTGTGTGTGTGTGTGTGTGTGTGTGTGTGTGTGTGTGTGTGTGTTAACTTTGTGTATGCTTTTTATCCAAAACATTCAATATTGACATTGATATCATAGAACATCATTCTTCCTGATTAAGTGAATGCTAAGTGTGTCATTTTTGCAGGAAACAGAGAATCTCAAAGCAAGAGACAGTAAAAGGAAAAGATGAATGAACTCAGGTCTATCCCACTTCCAAATCCATCCTCCTCCCCATCCTTCACCCCAACAAGTTTAACAAGTTTCTACATACTTGACATTCTATTCTATCATCTATAAATCCATAAACCAGAAGTGGCATATGCCTTGGTAGAGAATGGCAACCTCATCAGAGGTCTTTAGGAACATATCCAAAAGCACAAAGAAATCTGGGAAGTTTAGATGGGATTTGTAGAGCTGTAGAAAGGGACTTTTACATTGTCTCTGAATTGGTCATTCCCAGTGACAGAGTCATTGATGAGATGGGGGCAATCACAGAAAGCAGTGGCTTTTAAAAAACACTTTAGCTGCCAAAAATCTCATTCCAACTCTCTGGAAGAGTGCTGTTGTACCAAGTGTAATTCGCCAGCCCAGTGCATTTTTGGAAGTTGTGAAATTGGAGAGAGTTGCTTTTGTACAAATGAATAAATACCACCAAGATGAGCTGACTGGCTTGTCCTGACTTGAGTTTGATTTGTTCAGACACCCAGGGTTTTTACTTTTGCTGTTCTCTGAGAAAAATCTTTTCTCCTCTCCTTTCCTCTTCTCTCTCTTCTCTCCTTTTTGTCCTCTTTCCACTTGACCACTCTTCTATCTCCAATCCTCCTACCTCCTCTATTCTCCTCCCTTCTTCTCTTTTCTTCTTTTCCTCTCTCTTCACCTTTTTCTCAATCTCCTGTCTTCTCTTTTCTTTTCTTTTCCTTTTCTCTTTCCCTCTTTATTCTCTACTCTTTCTTTCCTTCTCTGTTCTTCTTTTCTCACATGCTGTTTCCTTTTTACTCTTCTCTCCCTTTCTTTTTGCTTTCTATGTGTTATTGGAAACATACCATCTGTGAATCCGTCCCAGAAATGAACATATTGCTAACCATTTTCTCAACAACTACAATCAGTATGGTTACCCACTCAAAATATGTAGTTAGAGACCATGATCATGCTGATTGTCTTATGTACTCGGATTGTTTTGTTTATCTATCTAGACTGTAACCATCCAACTCCCCTTTTTCCTCTTTGAGAAATTGTCTTTTTACCACACTCTGTGATCTTAATGGGTCTGTCAGTGCAGATGCCCAAAAGGTGAAAAAGTCCCCTGAGGGCCATGAAGGCAATCTGGGACCCATTCTCTCCCTCGGCTGTATTAGGGCTAGACGCAGATATATCACCTAAGCTGTGCCCACCACTCTTCATCTCCTGAGATTTTAACTCTTTAAAAGAATGACTAAAGGAATGACACAGCCCTGGTATTTAGTTCCCTGTTTTATGATACATTTTTATGGGTCTTGATTCTGTGAATGGCTCCCTAGCCCCTTGTAAATACTGCTTTTAAAAAATGAGTTAGTCTGCCACTTGCAGCCATAGAACTATCAGATAATTCACTAAATACCATTCCAAATAGAATTAAACAATTTTTGTGTAAAAAAACATCTTTGCTGCAAACAAGAAGTGTCACTGAGGTTTAGGAAACCCACCTTGAAAGAACCCAAGGTGAGCTTGAGAATTGGGGCTTCACTAAATTGAGCAGAATCAAACAAAAGATTGAAATTATCCATCCTTTTCTGGGTAAAACCTTGTGGACAGAGTTTCTGTTCTTCCTGGTCCCATGGCCATAAATGGCCCCAAATAAACACACAGAGGACTTAGAATAATTATAAACAGTTTGGTCGATGGCTCAGGCTTCTTACTGGCTAGCTTTCTTTTAATCATTAACCCATGTCTATTAAACTGTGTATCTTCATGTGGTTTTGGCTTACCAAAGAAAGCTCGAGCATGTTACTCTTTCATCAATTACATGGTGTCTTCTCAGATGCTTCTCTCTGCCTTCCTCTCCCCAGAATTCTCCTGGCCTGTTAGTCATGCCTATACTTCCTGCCTGGCTACTGGCCTATTCATCAACCAATTTAAGAAACATATATACAGAAGGACATCCCCCATCAGAACCACATGGAGCGATACTGTGTGCTAAAGAAGGATGCTTAGAGGAAGAACACTGCTTTTGGGCCTGGAGAGATGGCTCTGAGGTTAAGAGCACCTGCTTCTTGAATCAAAGGACCCGATTTGATTCAAAGAACCCATTCCAGGTGGATAATAACCACCTGTAACTTCATCTAGAGTGGCATTGTGTTCCATTGTTTTACTTGCATACCTGTGAGTACCTGAGAAAACACACACACACACACACACACACACACACACACACACACACACACGCACACACACACACATGCACACACACACACCTCTTTATAAATTAATCAAAAAAGTCCAGTATAAAATAAATCCACTATGTAAATGAATCTAAAAAAGACGACTTCATTTATATGACTTAGTTTTGGCATTGTGTCAACAATGTTCCAGTTTCTCACTGAATAATAGTCACTATTTTTGTTTTCCACAAATATCCCAGAATTCTTGCTTACTCAACATTAGAGGAAGTACTGTTTAAATGACTAGGAAGCTAGTTTTCCTATGAGGACACAGTTAGCAGGATGTTTCCAAGCTTGGGGAATATTAAGGACATTGTTTCTAAGTGTGTGTCTCTAATGACATACCTGTGCTTATCCTCTTCTCTTCTTGATGATAGGCTGTCATGTTCCCAGTTCACACACATGGGACAATGAAAGTGTCTCATTCAGTGTTTATGAGGACATGCCAGATTCATCAGTCTCCCTGTGAAGGGATCTTTCCATATATTAATGACTTTTCAATAGAAAGCCCTGTAGTACAAATTATTTATCCTGTTGTTAGACATGTGTATATGTGAAGACCTTCACATGTCCTGTTTGGAGGTAGTGATGGTGACTGCTATTCACCTTTGAAGAGAATCTCAATAAAAGGCTGGTTCTGCAGATTCTCTTACAGGTATCTCTGTGGACCAAGGTTTTTTGTTTTGTTTTTGTTTTGTTTTGTTTTGTTTTTTGAAGATACACTCTAAACTAGTCTTCATATTTCCTTGGGTTTGGACCTTGGACTGTACTGTATGTGCAATTGTCTTCTCTTCAACTAAGCTAGTGTGTTTACCCAAACAAACTTTAGAAATAATAGAAAAAGCAAAGTGGTGGTTTACAAAACAAGTTTTGGTTCAATTTTTGATGCCTAGATTTGGTGTGATCATTTTAGAAGCAAATATAGCCCAGTGCATCCTGGATTTTTGGACATGGCCACTCCTTTGGGCCAATAGTTGTCATTCTAATCCTTGTGCTCCCCTGTGTAGCCATGTGTGCTTGCAGAAATGAATTTGCCTTGATGAGACACCTGAATGTGAGCAAAGGTCTGTTGATTTACAACCCCAGTCTATTTGCCTACATATTATTACATGCTAAGACTGCAGGTGTCTACTACCATCACATCCTATTTATCTGCTCTTAAGGCATCAAACCCAGGGCCTCAAGCTGGTTAGGTAATAACTTTACCAACTGAACCATACTCCCAGGCACGCTGAGAGATCTGTAAAACTTGGTCCATGTGCATCTCTATTTGGTGAATCAACCATCTCCTTGTCCACGCTCTAATGGACACCCATGTGTGGTTTGGGAGACACTTTTGCTACCTACTCCCAAGACATAAAGTATATATGCCTGTAAAGTCATCTGACTGTGCATGTGATGGGGCAGGTGACTCTGGGGCATTTGCTGACCAGCTAGTTTAGCTGAAACAGCAATCTGGAGGCTGAGTACGAGACACTGTCTAAAAATAAGTAAGGTGGCTCATGATTGAAGAAGATATCCAAAGTTGACCTCTGCCTTCCACACAATCCTGCACAGGCAAGCACAACCATCCAGGAATAGATGGGCATGTACACACATACTCTACATACATACAAACACAAAAATTAAAATCAACACAAGACGATGTTGATGATCCTGTTCTAGACACCTCCTCTCCAACTTCCACTCTCATTACTCTACTCCAGAGGAGAATGAAAACTGATGATAATGTCAGTCACTCCAAGAATTCTCCCTGTACTGGCTGGCTTGCTGTTGTTGTTGTTGTTGTTGTTGTTGTTGTAGTTTTAAATAAGCTCCCCATGTGGGCTATTAAATAAAGTAGGGACAAATGAGAGAAATTATACATCTGGTTTTCACTTCAGGACAAGTTGTTATGTTTGTTTGAATCTAATTTCCCTTTGTGCAGATCACTGAACCGAGCCTCAGATACTGTCAGTGCCAAGATGAGTGTATTAGCAGTGTATTCTAGATAATAAAATTTGCTGGGTAACTTTGGGAAGGGAATGTGACCAGTCTGGGTGATTGTCTTCCTTTGCTTACATTCCAAGGGCTTTTGACTGAATTAAGAACAAAGTGATGAAAGTCCTTTCTTTTTTATTAATTTTTTAAATTTAAATTAATAACAATCTTATTTTACATTCCAACCTCAGTTCCCTCTCCCTCTTGTCCTCCCATTTTCCTCACCATCTCTCTATCCCACCCCATCCACTCCTCATAAAGGGTGAGGCCTCCCATGGGAGATCATCAAAGTCTGTCACATTATTTGGGGGCAGGACCTAGGCCCTCACCCTTGTATCTACTCTGAGAGAGTAGCCCTCCATAGGGAATAGGCTTTCAAATCCCATTCATGCATTATGGATAAATACTGGTTCCACTGCCAGAGGCCCCATAGACTTCCCAGCCCCCACCCCCCCTCCAGCTAACACCTATGTTCAGGGAGCCTGGTGTTGTCTCCTTTCTAAACCATCCTTCCAGGCCTAATGGCTTGGGCATGCCCAATAGTTTTAACTCATTAACTAGGAAAGGGGTATTTTGATGGAGAATGACCTAGTGCCTAGGGAAGTTGGTGAGGAAATTCAAACTTGAAAGCAATGCAAGGATGCAAGGGATTCCCCAACACACACACACACACACACACACACACACACACACACACACACAGAGAGACGAGAGAGAGAGAGAGAGAGAGAGAGAGAGAGAGAGAGAGAGAGTTTGAGCCACCTGTACAGAAAAAAAGAAATTTGGGAGAGGAGATTAAAGAGAAGCTGGCTGAACGAAAGTACAAGCAGCATGAGTTTGGGAAGCAGGTAAGAAATCATACCAAAGCCTGAGGAAAAAAAAACATTGGCCAAAACTATTTTTAAAAATTCAAAGAATGATCTTGTGTCTTCTAATGAAGCTAGGAAGGCACCAGGAAACACATGTGGTAACTGTACTGTGGTTCCCCAGGTGTTAGACAGCAAAAGGGCCTCCAAAATCACACATAGGTGTGTAGTGTGTAAGTTTTCCGGCAGCCCGCCAGCCCGCCAGCCCGCCAGCCCGGGCCCATAGCCGCGCCAGCCCCAAATAACACTCTGAGACTCTGTATTTGATACAATCCTGTTGGCCAGTTACCATTATTGTTAATGGGCTAGCTCTGTCTTAATTATTAACCCATTTCTACTTATCTAAGTATTTCCACGTGGTCGTCTTATCCGGGAGCCGCGCGGCAGGCTTCCTGCTCCTTCCCTGGGCTACATCTTGACTCCACCTACTACTTCCTCTTCCTCCTCCTAGTCTCCTAGCCCCACCTATCTAGTTTTCTATTGGCCACAGGGCTTTATTAACAGTATGAGAAACATATATACAGAATCACATCTCCCATCATCTCCTCTTTTCTGTCTAAAGTAAAAGAAGGGGTTTAACCTTAACATAGCAAAATATACCATACAACAGTTATCAAATAAGAATCACAGTTAACAATATTTAGTCCATTAACATTTTGTAAGACTTAAAGAAAATATCATCTATCCTATCTTTGTCAGTCTAAAGACCTATATGTAACTTATTTTTAATCCTAACTAAGAAAAACTATAATCATAACTATCTGTCTTCAACTCCTTCAAAGACCACAGAAGGATAATATATAAACTCTAGAAATGACAGAGACAATGCATTGCCTGGTCAGTCACCCGAAGTTCTGTAATGTTCCATCTTCAGCCCATAGGCCATAATTTGTGTCCAGACTCCTCAATAAGGCAGGAAACTTTTCTCTGTGTCCTGTAGACTATCTGGCTGTCTGGCAGCCTCTTCCATGAAACAGGAATCCTGTAGCAATGTCCATCTTGCATCAGCAGTTACCTTTTTGTGGGTCCTGCATGTCCAGTTTCTACAACATAAAGTCAAACAGTTCAGAAGAGCAGTACCTTGCCCAAATGGCTAGTCTTGCCATATTAGAAGCAAACTCCATAATGTGTTTCTTCAATGTCCATCTTCCTTTCTTCTGTAGGTGGTGTTACCAGGAGCAGTTGTGCCTCACTGTCAAGAAAAACCCTAAACCATTTTAAAGGCCATATTCTGTAGGTCTTTGAAAGGTTTGAAGAATGCCTATTCATCTCAAATACATCTTTGTATATCTAGAAATCCTAACTAACTTAATTCCAAGTTTTGACTATCATAGGTAATTCTCTAATCTGTACTAAATTATACATTACATTTTCTAATGAGCTATATAAACACAATACCTAAACAAGAGGAGAAATATACATATTACAGAATTGATCTTAAATTGTATCAATAAAAGAAAATCCATTCCAAAGCAAAGTATTCATTTCCATACCATAATTCCCTTTTTACCTTTAAAAAGATTGTTTGTGGTTATTAGCCATTTATAACCAAGTCCATTTAAATGAAAACAAACATTTATAAACAATATTTGGGAATTTGGGCGTCGTTCTTTCCAAACTACTTCCTGCTGGTAGAGGGCGCTGTCATGGGGGTCCAAAGAAGATGCAGAAATCTTGGCTGTAGTCTGCAAGGCTTTGTCTCAACTGCTTTGAATGGTGGATCATCTGGGGCATTGTTTCAGGGGGTCTGGCTTGATCAAACCATATAAGTCTGGAAAGAATCCGTAGTTTTTCATTTTCTGTGGAAACAAAAATAGAAATCCTTTTCCTTAGTAACTTGTCCTTATGCTTAAATTTAGGAGTCAAAGCATTTTTAAAATATATAAATTGAATTAATCTAGCAGTATTTCTTTTATTAGTAGTTGTTATTTTCTCAGCAAGTAAATAATTTAAAGACAACAGAAGTGCGTATAGTATCCATAATCTCTCTGTGTTTTCCATCTTTATATGGCTTTTTTATTACTCTATTTATTCTACTTCTATTTTTACATATTTTGAGACAGGGTTTCTCTGTGTAACTTTTATCTGTGTAAACCTTCATTGCAGCTCTCGTATACACCAATGAATTGTTAGCAGAGCTCTTTAAAAGCAAGGCGGTTTTTGCTGCTTATGCTAATTTTGGAAACCTCTCTTAAAGGAGCCGCGCAAATCTCTGTCTACAACAAAACAAATCCAATGGAGAAAATGCTGCTATTAAGAAGTCTTGCTAGTCTCTGTTCCTTTGTTTCTAAAACATTTCTTAAGCTCTTATTAGTTTTAAGTGAAAGTTCTTATAGCCACGTTGGGCGCCATTTGTAGCATGTATGTTTCCGCCAGCCCGCCCGCCACTGGTCTGGCGTCCTGGCCCCCAATAACACGCAGGAGACTCTATATTTGATACAATCCTGTTGGCCAGTTACCATTATTGTTAATGGGCTAGCTCTGCCTTAATCATTAACCCATTTCTACTTATCTAAGTATTTCCACGTGGTCGTCTTATCCGGGAGCCGCGCGGCAGGCTTCCTGCTCCTTCCCTTGGCTACATCTTGACCCACCTACTACTTCCTCTTCCTCCTCCTAGTCTCCTAGCCCCACCTATCTAGTTTTCTATTGGCCACAGGGCTTTATTAACAGTATGAGAAACATATATACAGAATCACATCTCCCATCATAGGTGTCCACTGTCACCTTGGCAAAGAGAGGGTGGATTCACAGAATAGAGATGCATAAGAGACATTTTCAAAGATCTCTCAGAGTGCCTGAGCATGTGTCTCGGTTGGTAAAGTTATAGCTTCCCATGCATGAAGCCTCACATTTTGAAGACCAGCACACAACAATGGGATATGGTGGTGCCTACCTCCCATCTCAGGACTCATGAAGATTTTAGAGATGAGACTGGATTCTAGAGTTAACAGACTACTCATACTCAGGTGTTTCATCAAGGCATATTTTATTTCTGCAAGCACACATGGCTGAATAGGGGAGGTTAGTAAAGTGCTTGCTATAGAAGTATGAAGTCTTAAGTTTGCTCTCTATAACTCAATGGAAAAAAGGAAGGTATAATGCCAGGAAAGTATAAATCCAGTTCTGGGGAAGGAGATACAGGTGAATCCTGAGAGCTTATTCATCAGCCTGCCTAGCCTACTTGGTGTGTTTCAGATCGGAGAGACCCTGCCTTAAAAGGAACATTGTGCCTGAGAAGCAACAGTAAAGATTACTTGTTTTCTACTCTCCACATTCACTTGTACTCATGTACATGACATGAACATGCATATACAGATACTTGCACCCATAGGCATACACACACAGCATTCAAGCACCTCCTGTCCTCCAGAGTACATAGGCATCCAATCCCCCAGGTTCTTCTGGTCCTAAGCAAATTCTCTCCCATTATGTACAAGCAGCCCTCACCCTGATTCCAACCATCACATAGCGTGTTGTTAATAATTAATTGAGAAAATTCAGTTCTTACCTAATTTATCAAAGCTGGTTCTATTCCAATATGTAGAAAAATAAAAATAGTATCTTTTTGCTGGTGCCAGGGACAGTCTTGAGCTTCTACAAGCAAAATACCTGTAGACCTTTAGATCTTGTGGAGTCTTTTGCATTGGTTGTAATTATATGTTTATTATAAATTGTGAATTATTTCCCTAGGAATTTTTGTTTCTCCTATATAAGCTTATACTGTGCATATTTTTGTAAAATATAATTACTGAGGTATATTAGTTATATATATATGAGAGTTAGAGTTGCAGAAAGAGTAGCATTGTTAGATAATTTAATTCTTTTACAATTATTTATTCAGTGAGTGTGTGTGCGATTTGTGTGTGTGTGTGTGTGTGTGTGTGTGTGTGTGTGTGTGTGTGTGATGACATGCTTATGGAGGTCAGAGGACAATTTCAGGAGTCGGTGTTTTCTATCCAACCTGTGGGTCCTGGGAATTGAATTCTGTTTGTTAGATTTGGAAACACATGCCCTTAAATGATGTACCTTCTTACCAGCACAGATTGTGATTAACTTTCTCTTTATTGAGATAGCTCCTTTTTGGTTATTATGTCATTGGCCTGAAGAAGGCCAATCTTGAGTGTGTGTGTGTGTGTGTGTGTGTGTGTGTGTGCGTGTGTAAGGAAGACAGAGGACAACCTCAGACATGGTTCTTCATGTGGTACTAATCTTGTTTTTGGAGACAAAGTCTTTCACTTCACTTGGAACCTACCAAGGACGTTAGACTGGTAGCCAGTGAGCCCAGATATTTGCTTGTGTCTGCTTTCCTATTACTGGGCCTACTACTAAGATATGCTGTCTGTCATACCTGCATGTAATATTTACATATCAGTAAACTAGATTTTAATTCTAGGTGGTTCTGACATGATAATCATAGTCCTGGTCCTCTGGAATAAAGCTTCGATATGATAGATGGCATATCAAGAACCATTTCCCTGGGAAGGGCTATGTTATATCAAATTACTAGGTTACTGGATACATGTGCATGGAGCTTTGTTCTGGGAATCATACACAGGGTAACAGATTTCTGACTGACTTAGTTTATCAGGGATTCAGACACCCTTAGCTAGAACATTTCTTCATTGATGAGGATGCTTAGCTGTCCTTTATATATAGCACCTGCCTTAGGGTCTCCTGATGGTGATAATTCAGTTTTGTGTGAGTTTTAAAAGAGATTTATATGCAGTAAGCCCCTGTCTAGCAGAGGAGGCTTTTCTTAACTTTACTTCCGACAACAAGGATCCTATTATTAACTCTTAACTCCAGCATTCATGCGTAGCTTTCTAATATGATTCATTCCAGATGGAAGGAGCTAAGCCTTCAGAGAAGACTTGCCATACATTCTTTTTGCACCCTTTCCTCAAAACCCCATAGTGTTTCTCTATCATGCTTTGGAATTAGATGACCTGACTCTGCTGTCCTCAATTTAGTTGGACTTGCAATGGTTGATGCACTTTGTGTCCACTTTTTGTCACCAGATGAGAGTGAAATCATCTAAGACACCATGGTGTAGTGCTGTCAACCTTTCACATGCTTCTCTTCCCTCCTGCAATGTATGTTCTTTGCCTGCATCCTCTTCAAAGATGAGGTGTTTTTTTTTCTGGCTCCAGGGATGCCATCATGGTCAAATGACTTACCTGACCAATGGAACATGAACATACATGATGCCAGCCCAGGCTGGTTATGTTTGGCACCTCCCCATGACTTTGTGACTTCACCACCCAAGTGATGACCTATGTAAGTCACAGACCACAGGCAGTGACATAAGGATCTAACCAGTACTCATCTGGCTACAAGGAGCTAAAACCAGTCTAGATATGCTGAAAAAAAATTTAGAAGTGACTGAGAAATGGAGAAATGCCTCATACTGTATGTCACTGGGAGGCTTAGCTTTAAGTAGAAATTCACCTAATACAAGGTTTAATAATTTTGAATCCTAGCTACACGTGCTTTCTTTATTTCCTTCCTTCATTCCTTATTTCCCTCATCTCTGTCCCTCTCTGTATTTATCTCTTTGTCTCTGAGACAGCCTCTCTCTCTCTCTCTCTCTCTCTCTCTCTCTCTCTGATAGAAACTTCTGAAATCTAAGGTATCCTCAAAATTGCTTTTTAGCCAAGAGTGACTTCAAACACATTGTCTACCTACTTCTATCTCCCAAATGTGAGAATTACTGACCTGTACTATTCTACCTTGTTATGCAGTTCTGACATCAAACCCTTGCTTTGGGAATTCTAGTCAAGCAATCCATAAGCCCTGGCTTTAATTTCTTTTCTGATATTAAAGGACACTATCATTTCACCTCCACTCTGGCAAATACAACTTAGTGTCCATGACACATGGATGTTTTCTCATTCTCATCCTGTTCCTCTAGTAAAGGACTTGAGATTTTAGTTTACTTCAGGAGAAGTTGGCTTCAGTCAAGTTATTTGTCAAGTGTTAGCTTGAGCCTTTTTTAGGCCACAAGGTGAATAGACCATTCTAGCCTTGCCACTTACTCCTTTTTATCCCTTTCATGACATTCATTATTTCACGTGTGATCATATTGGGTGACCCAAGTTAGTCCAATGGAAGGGGATCTTAGGGATTGGCAAGCAATTACTGAAAAGAAAATGAACCTGTTTCTTTTGAAATGCCTGTAGTTTCTAACATCCACCTCTCTGTGGCAGCTGAAGCATATGATAACTAGAGCTACTGTTGAAACATAGATGCTAAGAAAACGAAGACAAGACTTCCAACAGCACTGAGTAACTTGAAGCAGCTGTACTCCAAGATGGAATGCTGCTGTGTTTTGAATAAGAGTGCCCTCATGGGTAAATATATTTGAATCATGAATCAATAGGGAATGGAACTAAAGGATAGGAAGTATTAGGGGGTATGGCCTTGTTGGAGGAAGTATATCATTGAGGTTAGGCATTAAGGGTTCAAAAGGCCATGTAAAGCACAGAGTTCATCTCCCTGCTTGCTGATCAGGATGTAGCTCTCTGCTACTTTGCAGCACCATGTCTTCCAGCTATCATATCTTTGCCATGATGAGATGATAGTAGATTAGGCCTGTGAAATTGTAAACAGGTTCCCAATTAAATGCTTTCTTTTTAAAGAGTGTCTTTGGTCATGGTGTCTCTTTACAATAACAGTGACTAAGACTGATGTCTACAGACTTCTAGTGTGGTGAGCCAAACAGTTCCACTATGGATCAAGTTCAGTTCATATTGAATATTTTACCTATAGATTCTATCCTGACAGTCTGATCTTTTGCTTTAGAGTTAACCACCTCCCGCTTCTTGTCTGCCTCATTTAGCTTCCTGTTCCTGTAAAGAGAGTGCTCAGTTCCTTGTACAAACAAGAACTTACTTATGTTTGCATTAATGATTAAATTAATAAATAAAGAGATCCATCTACAGGGAGAACAGACATTTTTTGTAAGATTTAAGTTGTGAAAGATATGCTTTAGAGGCCCCCAAAATGTATGTGGTATAATAAGCCAGAAAATGTATTTCAAAAAATGGACATAACCTAAGAAAGATGAATACTTCACAAAAGTCTTGGTGCTTCGATCCATCCCTCAGTTGTAGTTTGTCCTACTAGGTAGATCATCCTCAAAACCTGTCTTAAACCACTTTTCAAGCAAGTGAGGACATGTACAGTAATCTGTTGACTGTTGCATGGGAGGAGAGATTTTTTTTCCTACTTACTGTGAGTCTTCATTTGAGATGGGTTTTAGATCCATTTGTGGACATTTAGCAGATATGAAGGAAGATAGAGGTTTAACTTAAAGAGGCCAGCGAATGAACATAGATATATTGGTTAGTGTCATTCCAAGGGAGTTATGGAAGAGGTTATCAATGTTATACCACAGTATTTTTTTTTTTTGGTTTTTCTATGTTTTATTTTGTTATTGGTGGTGGTGATAAATATACCTACTAAGAAATGTATCAGAAAAGGGATTATTTTAGCATACAAGTCCATATTTCAGTCCAACATTATAAGGAAGTTAAGTTAGCAGGACTTGAACCAGTTGGTCTCATCATATTCAAGAGCAGAGAGAGAAGGAATGAGTACATGTTTCCTTGTTGTTGATCTCCTATCTATACTTAGACAGTTTAGGAAAAATCCAGGGGATAGTGCTGCCCAGAGAAGAAAGGACTTCCCTTTCAATGAACACTATCAGAACCATCCTTCACAGACATGCTTATTATTCAATCTGATCTAGACAATCCATTGATTGTTTCTTCCCAGCTGATTCCATTTGTGTCAAGTTGACAATTAAACCTAACCACCATGTCCTTTGTCATCTTTAACACCTTTGATCACAGAAATACATAGTGATCAAATGGCATTTGAAGCTATTAAACATTTGTTATGTGTTATATATACTGAGTTATAAGGGGGGTTTATTGTTAATTAAGTATTTTTTGTTGTCATTGTTTTTGGTTTGTTTTTGAGACAAGGACTGATGTAGCCCAGGCTGGTCTTGAATTTGTTGTATAGCCAAAGATACAATTCAACTCCAGATTCTCTTACCTCCTTCGTCCAAAGGCATGTACTGACATCCCTGACATTTATGGCCATTTGATTCTTAAAGCATCCCTTCACAGTTAGGCCCAAAGGTTTAGAAAGAAATATTGTGGTTCACCACATGAATCATCTGCCTGGATCGATGATGAGTTTTCTAGTAGTTTCCCTTGAATTTGACTAGAAATACTCTTCTACACTTATCCCTCTAACCCTTTCAGAGTTGATGTATCCTGAAATCTAACTGTAACTAGGATCACTGGCTCCTGTAAACACTCTTCTCATGAATAGAATGTGATACTGGACCTAATTTATTCCAGAATCTGATAATTGTGGTTGTCTTTAATTTTTTATTTAAAGATGAATTAATAAAAGTGAATTTTATGTATTATGAAATCAACCATTTTACAGTAAGTGTTCAGTGTTATATAGTATAGTTAGGATGTTCAGTGTCTACCATCTTTTTTTAGCCCTCAAATATTTCATCACTAATTTTCATGTAAGGAGGCATACTGCAGTTCTTTTTCCTTACAGTCCCTGGCAACATCTATTCTACCTTTTTTAATCTCTACGGATTTGTCTAGTCAAGGTAACATAGTGCTTTCCATATTCTTTCACGTTCAGTATTTCATTACTACTTTACCCTTTATTGTTGAAGGAGGTGAGGAGGAGGACATGAGGGAGCAAGAAGATTAAGTCATGAAAACAGAGGAGAGTGAGAAAAGAGATACCATAATAGAGGGAGCCATTATAGGTTTAAAGAGAAATATGGCATTAGGGAAATGTCCAGAGTCCTACAAGGATGATCCCAACTAAGAATCTAAAATATATTGTAGAGGCTACCTTAAATGCCCTTCCCCTATAATAAGATTGATGACTACCTTATATGCCATCCTAGAGACTTCCTCCAATAGCTGATGGAATCAGAAGACACCCACAGTTAAGCACTGAGCTGAACTCCTTGAATCCAATTGCAGAAATGGGGAAGTGATGAGCAAAGGGGTCAAGACCAGGCTGGAGAAACCCACAGAAACAGCTGATCTGAACAAGGGGGAGTTCAGGGATCCCAGACTGATAGCTTGGAAATAAATAAAGGATAGACCCAGACCATCTGAATGTTAGGAGGCCTGGGCAGTCTATGGAACCTTTTGTAGTGGAACAATATTAATTCCTAGTGTATGAATGGACTTTGGGAGCCCATTCCACAAAGAGGGATAATCTCTCAGCCTAGACACATGGGGGAGGGCCTAGGTCCTCCTAATGATGTCACATACTTCGAAGATTCCCCCATGGAAGGCCTCACCCTCTTTGGGAAGTAGAAAGGGAATGGGATAGGGGGTTGGTGGTAGACAGAGGAGGATGGGAGGGAGAGGGATTGATATGTAAAACAAGATTGTTTCTAATTTAAATAAAAAATGATCTCTTCTAGAGAAAGGAAATATTTCATTTTATGGTTATACCACATGTGTGTATCTATTCATACACTGATGAATGTTTGAATAATTTTCATTTCCTGGCTGTTGTGAGTAGTGTTTATGGTTCTATGAACATCATTGCATGTATATATGTCCATGTTTCCAATTCTTTTGAAACACATACAAGAAGGGGTCATTAGTTTATATGTTCCATTCTGTGTAAGACATTTCTGCTTTCACAGTCATGTCATATTGTTTGACTGTTCTTACAGAGAATTATAGTTATCTTATGTATCTTTTTATGTATCTTTTCCATGGCAAAATAGGAACATATAGATATATGAAGTTAAGAAATGGTCATCCGGCTAAAGGCAGTGCCAAATAAATGGCTATGTGATCTGGGGTTTCTAGTTTGTGCTTTCAACCACTGGTGGATTTAAGCTGAGAAAAATAAATGGAAATGGAAAGGACAGTCTCTCAGTCATACACAGCATCCAGTCAGTGGTGAATGAAAAAGGGTGTATGCTTGGGTAACAGTCAGAGTGAAGTGTTGTGTGATGACTTTCTCTGAGTATCCATGCTCAGCAATCTCACCTTCTTTTTGCCTTTCACATTGCAATGAAGCCATTATTTTTTTCAGAGCTATGCACATTGCTCTCTGCTTGCTGATTCTCAGCCATTTTCTGGCCTGCTCCCTTCACTTGTAGGAATTTGGCTGCCAGGGAAGCAGCCAGCATGCCTTTTAAAAACCACTGCAAACTTTCATTGCTAACTTGTAGTTGGAAGAACTTTCAGGGAAAGGGCTATAAATAAAATGCATGCATCAATCTGGTCTTCGCAACAGGAATGCAATTCCATGCCGTGGTTACAGATAAAACATGTCTTGCAGTGCACAGTGAGCTCTTTGCCTTGCTTGCATTTTATTTCCCATCACAATGTAAGTTATAGCAGATGAAGCTGCTCATAAGGTGTGGGCTTAGGCAACCCCATGGTAATCCACACTCACACCATGGTGTGTTTTTTGAAGGTCCACTTTTTGCTATCTTTGATACTCTAGGGAACAAAGATGGGTTGCAGAAATCTCAAGGAAGGGTTGAGTCGAGTTTGAATCTCCAACCTTGTTCAGCCGTTTTGGGACCAGTGACAAGTTCTTAGAGTGCTTTGTAGCTTAAAATGCCAGACAGAACAAATCATGTGATGACCATATATTAGGAGGCTAGAGAGCTGGCTCAGTTGGTAAAGTGCATACTGCACAAACAAGCATAAGGACCTGAATTCAGATCTCCAGCAAACATCAAATTTGCCGAGTAAGTTTGTAGTGCTGGAGCTAAGGAAGTAGAAAAGACATAACCCTATGATTACTACCCAGCAAATGAGTGTACTCTAGATTCACACAGTGACTGCCTTTCCAAAAATGTGGTACATGCCCATAAAAAAACACTCAATGTTGACCTCTACTTCCTCTCTTCCTCCTTCTCTCTCTCTCCCTTCTTCTCCCTCCTTCTCTGTCTTACACTCACTCACACATATACACACTGACCAACACACATAGAGACTGTGTTAATGCTAGTTTAAATGAGCCATGCTATTGCTTCTGTGGGTAGTTTTGAAAGCCATCGGAATTCATAGACCGAAAGGGTGATCTTCACTGGTTACTGAAAATGCAGATCCTTTGTTTGAATTTTATGTTGTGTTCTAATTTCTTCTGCATAGTCAATATGAATCCAACACTGTTGCTTCCTTTTCACACATGGGGCTACAAAAGGTAGTCAGCATTTACTAAAGCCTATAGCTGCTAGAAGACAGGACAAAACCTTCAAGAATTGACATGCTCAGAGCCCTGGGTATTTTCTTAACCACTTGACACCTTTATCTGCTGAGGCATCACACCAGCTCTCTCAGTTTTATTTTAAAATAAAATTAGGTTTTAATATGTTGAATACATTTTAACTATCATTTTAAAAGCCTGTAAGATAAAACTGTGATAAAACTGTGTTACAATATTGACAAATTCTTTGAATTTATCACCCACTATCTTCACATTTATTTTTCTTACATGTATAGCTTGTTTTCTCTTCCTCTAAAAAGTCAACTAAGTTTTAAAAGTCCTTGAAGAGGATTTTTAAAAGTGCATGTTTTAAATTTTATGGTAGCATTTCAAAAACTACATATTAGAGCCTAAGAACTGTTAACAATCCAGAAGTGAAAGAATTGAAAGTCACACTCTTTCCTTCTCCCTAGTACCTTTGTTTTAGTTGATATGGATATTATTGTGACAAAAGGCCTGTTAAGAACAATTGGAGAAATTGTTTTGGATTGTGGTTTCAGAAGGTTTGTCCTCTAGTAATTTTGAGCCACATGTTTTGTTGAACATCATGGTGGCTAGAGTGATATAAATTGGCCTTCTCTCTAAATGTCTGGAGTTAAATAGGATGAGATGCAGAAGTTTCTCCTCTTTCTGCTTCTCTGCTTTAAGCCTATAACCCCTGGAGTGGTGTTTCCCTCAACCAGAGTACTCTTCTTCCCCTAGTTAATACTGCCAGGAAAGGACCTCACACACATGTCTTCTGCTTCAGGGTCCTCAGCACAGGTCAGTTGACATGGTTATTCTCTAGGAGGCTGCTTAGCATGTTGTAGAATGTGTACTATCCAGGCCCTTTTCCAGTAGATACCAGAAACACACTGCTTCTCCAACCTAGGTATTGCCAGACATGGCCACTGTTCTTCTCCTGGTAACAGAATCACCACATTTGAGGAAGGTATTTCTAGACATTTAAAAATACACATTTCAAATTGAAAACTTAATGGAAAAGTCACAGATTATTGAGCATGTGGGGGGTGATGTGGAAAAGAAACGAAAATTAATTATAGAAAAGGAACCAAGTGCTTAGATAGAGCAGGCAAGTGAAGCATACAAATTGAACTCTATTATCTGTTTCTGAGCAGTCTGTTTGGACTTGGAAGACCTAAATACCAACATAGACAAAGCATCCTTCAGTTCTGCCTGCTGACTGTTAGGATTGCTGTGTTTCTCAGAGACTGAGCATTTCTCCCCAGCAACAGTGCACAGAGCCTGTGTCCTGGATCAATAATGCGAAGGAGGAAATCAATGTGGGATGAGGAGTTGGGGAAGGAGATAGGCAGTCGGTGCAGGCAGCAAATGCTTTGGGATTCAGGAGCAGTCAGCTAACGAAGACAGAGAGAAAAATGTGGTTCTAGATCTCAGGTGGACACCATGATCCTCAGTCCAGAAGAAGGGCCATGCCATCTCTTGGGAGCTTTCTGATGGAGTTGGAGTGGGGCTGTCTTTGAAAGTTTGGTAAGACTGAATTCAAATCCTGGCTATGGTACATGCTGTCAAGATTGAACAAACACACACACAGCATTAAGTGTGCAAGTAAATAAGTAAACAAACATCAATTCCTGGATGTGCAGTAAGGTGTGAACCTTCTAAGATCTGAGTTTCCATATATGTAAGAAAACTTCACTTTCTATACATTCAGGGTAGCTAGAATGCTGAAGCATATGACTGGGCTGTTGCCCAGTAGCCCACTGCACCATTGCCCTCTAACACCTCCTCATTTCATTCTTCTCATTGGGATTTTAGAAGCCATTCTCTATATGACTGTTATGGAATAACAGTTCTGGCTAGGAGTCTGAAACCCAAGTAATTATTGAATAAGTGCTCAATAATTGCTAACTGACACAACAAGAGCCTAGAGTCTGAAAGACAAAGATCACAGGAGTCCAGGCATCTGAAACCTTTCTTTGTTTTTACTACTATTGATTTCAGTTCCAGGGGTGGGATGGATCTTGAACCTAGGGCCTCATGCTTGTGAGGCAAGTACTTTATCACTGAGCTACAACCATAGTCCTGGAAACATTTTGAGAAACAACAAAACACAAATGGGAAATTCCAAACCTGACCTACTATAGAAATCATACTGAATGTGGAGTGCAATGAAAACAACACATAAAATTATCTTCAGTTTATGTGTATAAAGATTATAGAAGATATTCAAACACATACATATAATACATATATTGAAGTATGCATTTATGTGTGAGAACTTTGTGTTGTGCTGTGCAATTTCCAACTCCAAGATACATACACATGCTTGTATGTACACATAGCAAACAATAAGAAACTTAGAATATTCCCAGGAATTCAAAAGAGAAAATCTTGACTTGCATTATTATCATCAGTGTAGCTTTGGTGGGGTACTGAGAGGTTTAACAAGGAAAAAAAATAACTCACAGCTTCACCTAGAATGTACTGAGCAGTCTCATGAAGAGCAGTGGCGGGTCTCCTGACTGCCCTCTCTCCACTGCTCTTTTCATGCCTATCTACTTTTATGCTTTATTTCTTTATATTTCATCTTTTCTCTCTCTTTGCTACAATCCTCAGAGAGAGAGAGAGAGAGAGAGAGAGAGAGAGAGAGAGAGAGAGAGAGAGAACTAACCCTAACACAACACGATTTATTTTCCCCACACTCGTTTCTGTTTTAATAATTATCATATCGACTCTGAATTTATTACAGTACAAGAATGACTTTATATGGAATCTCATGAATTTAAACATTAATGTAAGATAAATTAGTTTTAAATTGAATTCCTTGAATGCAATTGAATGTGTTTCCGTACAATGAATAAGGAATTTTCCAAATAAAATCAAAATCTCTGATGTTTCATTTTGGAAGCTGGTGGAAGAAATATGTGGGGATATTTGATAAGGTTAAAATATGATTACATTGCAATACATTAGTCATGCTATAAACTACTTTTTAAGCTGGAGAGAAAGCATTTGGGACAGAATTTTGTAGAAGAAACAAGTTTTCTATGTATATCTTCATTAAGTCTCCTCATTACCTCCAACTAAACATAAGCTCTTTGTATAATATTTCTCTAAAAAGGACAGTGTTCTTTATATTTTTAAGAATCAAATTCACTTCGTGTGTGTGTGTGTGTGTGTTGGTGTTTGTACAGATATACAGGTGTGTGTATTTTCATGTGAAGACCAGAGAACAAATTCAAATTCAGTTGTGATTTTTTAATGTATAATCCACATCATTTTGTGGGGATTTTTGTTTTTATTGTGACTTTAAATGCTAACTATGTGTATGTGTGTGTGCATCTGTATATTCATATGTTCAGGTGCCTACAGAAGCCAGAAAAGACTGTCATATTCCCTGGAATTAGAATTACTGTCAGTTGTGAGACACCCAGTATAGGTGCTAAACTCTAGCCCATTGCAAGAGCAGCAAGCACTCTTGGCCACTGAGCCATGAGTTTGGCTGACTGGCTTATGAGCTCCAGAAAGCCTCCAGTGTCATGCTCTTAGCAACAGGATTGTGAGCATGTGACAACAAGACTAGCTTTTTTTTTCCTTAACGCAGGTTCTGAGAATTAAACTTAAAACTCATTTCCTTGGGCTTGCTTACCTTTACTAACTGAGCCATCTTTACAACCCATTGCTATATTTTTCTGTAATCCCCTTTGCTATGAAATTTCTCCCTAATATGATCTACCAGGGACTAAGAAGATCTCTCCAAAGTAGGCCAATAAGCAGCTGTCACAGATGAAGAAAATGCTTCTATTAAAGAAAAAAAAAACAAGAAAATATTCTGCACTTTATCAGACTTGGAATTGTGGTTTGGATAGAAATGCTTATATCAAAGGCTGAAGCCTTCACTCAGTTGCTAGGAATGTAGAGTGGAGGACTTACCAATATTATTTGTCACGCTTCGATAGGGTGATCTTTTTCAAAGCCTGGATGTGACCATGTCATTCCTCTGCTCTAGTGCTTTAAAAAATACTGTCCAAATCCCTCTCGGCTTTTGAAGCTCAGAGCATCTGTCTTTCATTGCACTAAGTTACCTCCCTGCCTTCTACCCACGAAGCCTGTTCTACTCTTCAGGGGCCATCTTCTTTCCCACCAATGTGTGTTTGCATTTACTGACCCATCATCTGTATGGACAACTTCCTTTCTTTGCTAATACAACTGTCCTGGTCTTAATATTCCGGCCAAAATTCTCCCAGAATGACCTCCATTGAATGTCAGAATGTCAACTTGGTCACTCACCCTACTGGAGTGCTCTGACCTTCTCTTCCAAGACATAAATGGCAGGAACATTACCTTCCTTCTACTTAGAAACAGTTGTCATGAATGGTGTTTGTTACCACTATGCCATATATCCTCATGTGCCTTTTGCTGACCAGCCTTCCACATATCTAATTTCTAGTTCTATCCTGACACACAGTAGACCTTTGAGAAATGAGCAAATGGCTGCTTATCTTGCAGATCTAAGGAACCAATGGCAAAATAAAACAGGAGAGTGCCTATGGTATGGGAAATGTGACCTAAATTATTTGAAGTAAGCAGGAGGATTGATGCCTCTTGGGTGGCATTCTATCATCCCTTGCTCCTAGTTGGACCCTAGAGGGAATTTTCTAATGAACACAAGGAATACTTAAAAATCCTAAGAAACTCATGGAATTCTAATGTGTTTATGAAATGATGGAATACACGGAGGGAAAACAATGAAAAAGCAAGAAAATGTTTAGCCTATGGCTAAACATTATCTGCTTAAGAACTTACATAAGGGAAAGATAATATATGGTAAAGTAAAATCAGCTTATACATCTATCCAGGTCTATGTACATGCATAAATACATAAAATGTGCAAACACACATATATATAAAATAAAGCTAAAAAGATGCCTCCCATATTGTGAAATATTATTTAACTCTTTAAAACAACAACTAAGTTGGGTCAGTGAGATGGCTACTCTAGTAAAGATGATTGTCCCCAAGCCTGAAGGCCTGAGTGTGATCCTTGGGACCCACAGAGTGGAAAAATGAAACAACTGTGAAAAGTTATCCTCCTATTGGTTATCCAACACCAAATAGGAAGTCCTGAAAACACTCATAGAAAAGGGCATTATACATACATATATATATATATATATATATATATGCATGTATTCATGCATTCACAATTAAAGAAAAACAAGGCTATGGATTTGCAAAAAAAGCAAGCAGAAAAATATAAAAAATATGATAGGGTTTAAAAGGAGGAAAGGGAAGGGAGAAATATTATAATTATATTAAAATCTCAAGAAGGAAGAAATAAAAACGTGTCCTCTGACACAACATACCCAAACTTATAGGACACCTTGAAAGCAGGACTAGGGAAGGTCATTGCACTAAGTGCCCATATGAAGAAAGCGGAGGATAGTCACATTAGAGAATTAACAGCACAGCTAAAAGCCTTGGAACAGGAAGAAACAAACTCACCCCAGAGGAGTAGACACCAGGAAATGATCAATTTGAGGGCTGAAATCAATAAAGTAGAAACCAGGAAAACAATACAAAAAAATCAATGCAAGTTTCTCAAGAAAATCAACAAGATAGACAAACCTTTATCCAAACTAACCAAAAAGCAGAGAGAGAACAAAACCAAATTAACAAAACCAGAAATGAAAATGGGAACATAACAACGGACACTGAGGAAATCCAGACAATTTTCAGGTCATACTTTGAAAACCTGTACTCCACAAAAATTTAAAAATTCAGAGGAAATGGACAAATTTCTGGATAACTATCACTTACAAAAATTAAATAAAAAACAAACAAATTAAAAAGACCTATAACCCCTAATGAAATAGAAGCAGTCATCAAAAGCCTTCCAACTAAAAAAAGCCCAGGGCCAGATGGCTTCAGTGCAGAATTCTACCAGAAATTCAAGGAAAGCTAATACCAATACTCCTCAAATTGTTCCATACAATAGAAGCAGACGGTTCATTACCAAACTCTTCTTACGAGGCCACAATTACGTTGTTACCAAGCCACACAAAGACACAACTAAGAAAGAAAACTACAGATCAATATCTCTCATGAACATTGACGCAAAAATATTCAATAAAATACTGGCAAACCAAGTCCAAGAATATATCAGAGAAATCATCCACCATGACTAAGTAGGCTTCATCCCTGGGTTGCAGGGATGGTTTAACACATGAAAAATCTATCAACATGATCCACCATATAAACATACTGAAAAAGAAAAAACACATGATTGTCTCCCTAGATGCTGAAAAAGCATTCGACAAAATTCAACACCCTTTCATGATAAAGGTCTTGGAGAGATCAAGGATAACAGGAACATATCTAAACATAATAAAAACAATATACAGTAAACCAGCAGCCAACATCAAACTGAATGGAGAGAAGCTTAAAGTGATTCCTCTAAAACCAGGAACAAGACAAGGCTGCCCTTTCTCTCCATATCTCTTTAATATTGTACTTGAACTTCTAGCTAAAGCAATAAGACAACAAAAGGAGATCAAGGGGATACAAATTATAAAGAAAGAAGTTAAACTTCCACTATTTACAGATGATATGATAGTTCACATAAGTGACTCAAAAAATTCTACCAGGGAACTCCTACAGCTGATAAACACCTTCAGCAAACTCGCAGGATACAAAATAAACTCAAAAAAATTAGTAGCCATACTGTATTCAGACAACAAGGGGGCTGAGAAAGAAATCAGAAAACATCACCCTTTACAATAGCCACAAAAAAAGTGGGGGTAACACTTACCAAACAAGAGAAAGACCTATATAATAAGAACTTAATGTCTTTAAAGAAAGAAATTAATGAAGATACCAGAAAATGGAAAGATCTCCCATGTTCTTGGGTAGGTAGGATAAACATAGTAAAAATGGCAATCTTGCCGAAAGCAATCTACAGATTCAATGCAAGTCCCATCAAAATCCCAGCATAGTTCTTCACTGACCTTGAAAGGATAGCCAAAACAGCCCTAAAAAAATTGTCCTCTGTCCTCCATACTTGTAATGTGGTACTTTTTTGTGGCACACACACATATACAAAATACAAATAAATATAGCTTTTAAAACAAATGTCAAATCAATTCATGGATACTAGTATAGAATGCCAAGAACTACATGTAAAATTAAAGTCAGCACTTTCATAATAAAAATAATATAAATGAATTCTATTTAAGCATATATAAATGGGGCAACTTTATTCTAACAGTCAGCAAGCATGCTGAAACCATATCCACTCCTTACTCTTCTAAGTTCCTGGACTTGATATTGGTGAGGTTACCTTGCTTTTCTCCTGTTTATATTTACAAATTTATAGTAGATAAATGAAGAAAATGTCACAGAAACCCTGGGAAGTTCTTAGGAAAACCAGCCAATGAAGCCATACTCTGTGACTTATTAGCTCACGGGGCATGTGTGGCAACAGCTGGGAACATCATGGTGCTAGCTATGTAGGGGATGGGGTATTGGCCTAGAGGCAACGAGACTGCTGATCAATATACATTGTGCAGGGTAAACCCACAACAAAAACACAGCCAGTCCCCAATGTTCACAGTGCCAATACAAGTGATAGTTTATGATGCCTGCCCTGTGTTAGGATGGAGAGTGTCAGAGATGTCCCAAATAAACCTGTCATAACTGTGAGTCTACAACTCCAAAGTCATACATAAACCCTTCTTATAAGTCATTCTATTACCTAGGCAGGTGACAGTTTAACACTGCATTGAGTTCTTTGACTACATATCTGACAAGAGCAACGTTAGGGAAAAAGAGTTTATGGTGGCTCCTGGTAAAGGAGATATAATCCATCCTGGTAGAGGCAGGAATGGGAGGCATTCTGTCACATTGTATCTACAGCTAGCAAGAAAAAAATGAACAGAAAATGTGGCTGAGCTGTAAACCATCAAGTCCTGCTCCCAGTGCCCTAGCAAAGCTCCCCCTTCACAGGTTTTCATAACTTTCCCCAATTGTACCATACTATGGGAGGGTAAAGTTAAAATACAGGAACCTGTAGGGAACAGTTGACATTCAAACTACAGCAAGCACTAGGGTTGAACTGGTGAGGGTGTATCTTAGGCAAGCATGAATCGTTTATTGAATTGTAGTATCTAAGAACCTCCTGTAAGACACACAGTCTGTTCCTTTTTGATTTGCCACCTAAACCTATCTTAGTTCCATATTTTGTTCTCCAAACATTTATCTGAAATTCAATCTAATTTTGAAGTGGGAAGATCCAAGCACACCATTCCTATAAGGTGCATTTTATTTCTTATAGATTGTTCATCATTATCTTATTAACATATATAAAAATGGAGTATGAGAGAGCAGTCAGTACAGATTCAACTTAAACCTTACCTCATCTTGATCAAATTTTAACATTTTTTTTCTGTGTGCAGAAAGTTCCTCTCCTTTACCTGTGTTGCTTCTCCAAGTGTTTGGTTAAGATGACAAATGATCTCTAAATTTCGCTGTTAACATATTCTAGTTATGTTACCCATGCATAAACTAAAAATTCCCTGAAACACATTTAACATTTAACTACTAATGACACCTACAAATACCCTCCAATGAAATGATCATTACACAGAATTAAAATAGCTTAATATATGAGATTTCTCTTCTATTCATTCTATCTAGACTTGGGGAACTTTAATACATTTCTTGGAAAGAATAATTTTCCAACTGTCACAGTTACAAGAAGTGTCCTCAAATCAAAACACAATGAACATTAAAAAAACCTAGGATTGTGTGTGCACTTGTGGGTAAGCATACACGGGAACAAGCACCTGGACAAGAGTTAGTGTTAATTTTCTCCTTCCACCATGCAGGTTGGAGGGCTCCAACTCAAGCACTGAGGCTTGACAAAAAATACCTTCACCTCTGAGTCATTCTCTGCCCCTATGAGGGGTTTCTTTAATTAAAGATGACTACTTGTACCCATTTCAATGATTCCTGGCTTTATTGTCTTTGGCATTCAAAAAGAACAGTTATTTGGACCAATTTGGTATTCATTTCCACACCTTTGAGAAGAATGGCCAGCAGTAAAGAGAACAAGACCCAAAACATTGGGGGCAATTTTTATAATCATGGCCCCAGCTGCACATTCCAAGACTGTAGCTTCTGTAGCTTTTATGCAACAAACAGAACAAAGACCACTGAAGTTTTACCATTAAAATAGAACCCAAAGTTCCCTCCAAGGAGGCAACATAAAATTGCTGTCATAAAACTGGGAGAAGGTTGCTGGTGGGAATTTACTGAATGGTGTCACTAATTAAATACGACACTTTGGAATTAATTGACAGCCTGTACTTAAGATTATAATTGCATATTAATCAACCATTTGTAGACAAAAGTTCAATGCTATTTATTATGTGAGGATAAAACTTTTACCCCCGCCCCTAATTTTCAAAGCTAGGGATTCTACTCCATTCCTTAATTCATCTCCAAAAGTAAATCTACTGTATTTGTGTTTGAGGTGCCCCAGTGAATAAATAAGTAGGAATTTCAGAGGGGAGTGACACCCAGGGATTTATCATGAAAAGAGCAATTGCAGACATATGTCATATGTCATTACTGGGGAGTTGGCGACAGTGCTATTCATTATGTGGTTTCAGAGGGTTCTAAATTAGAGGAATGGATTATTGGAAGTGGATGATTTCCCCAGGTTGCTCCTTAATTGTGACTAAGGGGTCGTCGTTGCTCATATTTGCAATGAAAATGGGGCCAAAACCCAGTAGTTGTTGATGGAAATGAAATGTAAGGCCCGTTGGGCATCAACTTGAGATGCTGCCTAATTGTACTCTTCCTGGTTAGTTTAAATGTCCCGAGGTCTCAAAGGTTGAGGTGGTCCCAGCAACTGCAGAGGCAGTCAAGAGAGAGGGTTCCTCTGTCCTTTACCTCTGTGCTTCTTCTGGCCTCCTTGTTGCAGTGGGTACAAGAAGACACACGAAGTCATTACTTTGCCAAAAAAAAAAAAAAAAAAAGGAAAGAAAGGAATTTTTCCACAAGCTCTTTCCCATCACTGGGAACTCTCATCTATTGTGATATACTCCTTATCTAATCTGAGTGACCTCAACTCCCCTCTGAATGAGCAACCTGCTGCTGTGTTCATTCATATAGTCTTCTCAGAGTTCTATTCTCCACTAGTTATTGATTCTTAACTTATGAGCAAGTTGACGTCTCAGTGATCCTGGGAGACAGAAGAGTAACATCATATGTGGGAGGCCTGCTGACATCCTAGTACACGGGCTGGCTGCTAGCTTTCTATGCAGCCACAGTGACATTAGCCTCGTGTTGTTCTGTATTCCAGCACTCCTACCTCATGGCCTTTGCATTCACTCTTATCTTCTCAATGGCTTATTCTATCACTCTCTTAGCCATCCTTCAAGATTGTGTTTGTGTCTCTCTGTCTGTTTTCGTGTCCCTGTGTGGTATGTGTCTGTCAGTGTATGTGTGTGTCTTTCTGTTTATAATATACACGAGGAGGCCAGGATGAAAGTTTGAATATCATTTTCATGTGTCACTGCCCATTTTTATTAGAAAAGGGTCCCTCATTATCTTGGGAAACACTGATTACTCTATTATAGCTGGCCAGCAATTTCTAAGAAATTTTTATATCTCTACCTTATCAGGGCTGGGATCACCATGCCCATTGTTTCATATAACAAACACTGTATTGTACTGACTTAGCTGTATCCTCTTAGTTTCCCTCAAGACTTATCCCAATAGTCACATGTTCAGACTGCCTTTTTGCTTCCTATCATGCACCCTGCTAGGCATTTCCCAGAAACTCCCTTTTTTTTCTTCACTTCATGGAACTCAACTGTATGTATAATGTTTGTTTACATGCATTTTACATGTCTCTCTAGAAGGGATTTTTTTAACCATCAGCATCTTGACTTTGTGAATACTGAATAATTATTTGTTGGTGATGGATAAGGCAAGTATAAGGCAAAGAAACGGGAGGGAAACCATAAAGTGAAAGACATTATGGATTGAAGATTCAGGAAAAACCTGTTAAACTGACTATGAATATAATGAATGTGTAGGAGGCATATATGAAGAGGCCAGAGGAAATGGTTCAGACAAGAGATAAGTACAGGTTGAGGAGGCAAACATGATGAATTGAATGCAATGACAGGTGAGTATGTCTGGGTTCTTATTGAACAAAGTGAGGGAAAAGCACAGAGGCTGGTGAAAAACCACTTTGAAGCTCAGAGTTTTGCCAGTGTGCAGGACCTTGCAAACCACTGGAGGAATTCAAAGGCTCAGAGAGGCAGGACCTAGCAACACCTTTGATAGGATTTCTTGAGTTCCTATGATAGGATTATGAGTTCCTTGTTTGGAAGGAAACGGAAATGGACCCACACAGAATTACCTGCAAAGAGTGAAGCTATCAGGACTTCTGAGAAGTGAACGAATTCATGGACAGTGAAGGACAGTAGACAATTTGCTTGCTTATTTGTTAGACATGGTCTCATGTAGCACAGAAAAGCTTTGAAATCCCCATCCATGTCCCAGAGAAAGATCTTGAACTCCACATTCGCTTGCCTCTAATTCAGGAGTTCTGGGATTGCAGGTAGGCAACACTGTGTTCAATTTATGCAGTGCCAAGGATGGAACTCAGAGCTATATGAATGCTAGGCAAGTATTCTATTATCTGAATCATGTCTTCACCTATTACCTATTATCTATCTGTCTGTCTGTCTATCTATCATCTATATATCTATCCATGTGTCTACCATCTATCTATCTAATGTTTTCTTATCTTGATGAACTAGAAGGATTTTTGAAGCAAGGTTACACAGAATGTTGTCACATTATTACTTCCCGGTATGCTTATCTAAAGCAGAAACATTCTTCCCCTATGTGACAGTACTAAGAAAAGGCTGCGGTACAGGATTCTGGTTATCCTGATCCTTAGAGTCACACTTTCAGGGTGCTTGCTGAGTTTGTGCATCTGAAAATCAAAATTCCCTTTGAACAATTTATTCCAAACACAGGCCATCATATGGGGATGTCTCTAGCAAGGAATAAGTTTCATCAAGGCAGGCCATTACAGGAATCTCATCCTACACCTTTGCAAGTTTCAAAGTTCAGGGAGGGTCTGGTTGTGTGTATACACAAGGCTTATTAATATCATTGTCTACATAATCAGACTATAATTTGGGCTTCTTTTAATCAAAATTGTTCATGCTTCAGTGCCAGGAAGACTTTCAGAGCTTAGTGGCTTCATGATGTTAAGTTGTATAGCTGCTTATGTGTGTCTACACACAAGAGTGTGAAGCCTGGACAAGTCTATTCTTACCTGTGTCCTCACTTGAGAGTGTGAAGCCTGCACATCTCTGCTCTGCAGTGTGATCCAGTCTTGGGGCTTTGCTCATTTCCATACTGATGGTACTAAGGATCGAAAAATATTGTGTGTTAGGTCTGATGGAATGCAGAAATGCTTCTCTTCTTCTTATACTTTGCCAGAAGCCAAACCTTCAATTACTCCTAAATCCAAATGGAGGTACAAAAATAACCTATATGAAAGAAAAATTAGTCTAGTGTCTTTTGTCATGTTGCCATTCTGACTCTTGTGATGGAGGGTCTCAAAGTAGTTTTAATCTTCATTTCTCTGAAGGCAAAGGATGTTGAACACCTACAAAAGTATTTATGGGATATTTAAATTTAATCTCTTCAGAACTACCTGCTTAGTTCTGTGGCCCATTTATTGATTGGCAGAGAGTTTTGTCTAATTTTTGCAGTTTGGTATATATTCTAGATATTGACTGCTTTGTCTGAGGAGCTGGGTAAGGTTGGCTGCCATTTTGGAGATTGTGTACCACAGCCTCTGAAAAACAAATACTTCACATTGTCTCTTTACATGGACTTGTTTTCTAATTGCTAAATGTGCATTTCTAGATGGGTGTTAAGTGTGAGTGGAAGTTGACAAATTAGAAAGGAGCTCATGAGATGTAAATTAAAAAAAAAAGGAGAGCAAGACTTTGAGTGAGGGGCAGGGATGGATAATCTAACACAAGACCAAAGTGTATAGTGAGGAGGAGCAGGAAGATGGGAGAGAAGCAGTGTGACTGTAAAGCTAACAAAGTGAGTATGTATAAAGATGACGCAAACACATATTGCCTTATACGTTCATTTAA
Source organism: Cricetiscus sungorus (assembly GCA_030556225.1). Taxonomy (NCBI): domain Eukaryota; kingdom Metazoa; phylum Chordata; class Mammalia; order Rodentia; family Cricetidae; genus Cricetiscus; species Cricetiscus sungorus. Next base: position 7,360,372 of record JANBXA010000069.1, on the reverse strand, counting down.
AGAAAATACAGTGAAGAAATTGTATAAACAGGCAGTCTCTGATACAGAACACCCTCTATATAAATGTCAGAAGATCTCAGGTTCCTTTTCCTCCACTGATAATATCTAATGACTAAACTAGTTCACACATTCCTGTGTATGTTAGGCTGTTACTATTCTCATCATTTCTGGAAAAACAGGAGTCAATTGCTAACTTCCCACCAGGGCTCCTTAGATTTCTTTCTTTCTTTTCTTTTTTTTTTCTTGGTTTGATATATATTTATGTATTTATTATTATTATTATTATTTACACATAGATCTCAGTTCCCTCTCCCTCCCATGCTCCTTGACCCCCCTCCTATCCCATTTCCCACCCACGAGTGGGAGGGTGAGGCCTTCCAGGAGGGATCATCAAAATCTTTCAAGTTATTTGGAGTATAGTCTGGGCCCTTCCTCCTTCCTCTAAGTTAAGGGAGTATCCTTACATGGAGAATGTGCTCCCAAAGTCCTTTCGTACACAGGGATACATCCTGGTTCCACTATCAGAGGTCCCTTAGACTGCCCAGGCCTGAGACCCACATTTTGGAGGTCTGAGTCAGTCCAATGCTGGTTTCCCAGCTATCAGTCTGGGGGAATTTCTTTTACCAACAACAAGATAGTTAAGAGTTTGGGGCTCTTTGGTTGAGTGAAACTTCAGAAAGAAAGCAGATTTTCAAGTCTGGAGCTGAAACAAGGATGCAAAGGAGGGAATAAGAAAACTCAGAGTGTCTTAACTGTGTCTCTACACACTTCTCACAAGCCCTGGTTTGTTTGAGGGATGCTGTTTGGTCTGTGGCAGAGGTGGCTTGCTTTTGCTTCCAGCCAGCATTATTCCAAGTCTGCCTTCTGGGTGAGCTAGCTTTAGGATAGGAAGATACTGGTGACTCAAAATGGGAATCTGTACCTGGAAAAATAGTCATCTTTGAATAGTTGGCTTCAGAAATCTCTCCTGGGAGCTTGTCCCAGCTTGCTCACCCTCTTTCTTATTCTCAGTGGACTGTTTCTTTCTGTCTCTAACTTGTCCTGCGTAGAATCTGATGGCTTCTTTGCTCTTGCAATATTATTATGTGTCTGATTTCTTGTTTGAGATAGAAAAGGAGGGGTCTGGCGAGACAGCCTAACAGTTCAGGACACTGGCTACTCTTCCAGAGGACCTGAATTTGATTCCAAGCACCTCTGATGGCTCACAACCATAGTTAACTCTAATTTCATGGGTTCTGACATTAGCTTCTGGTTTCCATGGCCACCATGGTGCATAGATATAGGTAGAGGCAAAAGACACACACACACACACAAATTAGTGTAATAAAATAGTTGTTCACTGTATAGCATTCAGAAATTAAACATTTTATGTTTATATATGCTTGAGGGTGGTGGGTGAAGAACCTCAGTTATTATTCTTCAGGCACTACTCCCCTTATTTTGGGGGACAAGATATGGTGTTTCATTTCAATTTTCAACTTGATGAGATCGAAAATCACCAAAGAGATACACTTCCCCCTGGGCAGGTCTGGGGTCATTATCTTGATTATATTAATTGAGGTTAAAAAAATCCACCTATTGTGCATGGCACTATTTGCTTGGCTGACATCCTGCTCTGTGTCAAATATATCTGACCTTAGGCATTTGGCACTCCCTGTTTCCTTGATGCAATATGGCCAGCTGCTTCAAGCTGATCCTGCTGTGACTTCCTCACAATGAGGGACTATAATTTGGAAATGTAAGCCCCAGTAACTCGTTTCTCCATCATGAACCTCCACTGTCAAGAAGATACACATAATAGGATGATGGGACAATTGCTATACAGATGTATTGGTGACCCTCTTCACTTTGTACAGATGATGCTATATTTGGACAAGCTATCAGGCAGAGACTCCTGAAGCCAAGTACTAAACAATGTCCCTACTTTTCCAGGCACCACATACCTATTTTGAGTCCCTAGTATCTTCCCATCCTAAAGCTACCTCACCCAGAAGGCAGAAGTGAAATGATATTAGCTGGAAGGGAAAACAAGCCACCTCTGCCAAGGACCAAATGGTATCCCCCAAACAAGCCACGGGATTTTGTTAACAACAACAGAAAAAGTAATCAATCCCCCCTGTCTCTCATTGTTAGGTCTGGAGTTCACTGATTACTCAGGGCTGATTGGGCATCTTGTCACAGAGACCCTTCTGCCTCTGCTTCCCAGGTGCTGGGGTTTCAAGTGTGTCCCAAGATGCTTGCCACTTTTATATCAGTTCTGGGAATTAAAAACAAATCCTCTCCTGGAGGTAGTGGTGCATTCCTTTCATCCCAATACTCAGGAAGCAGAGGAAAGCAGATCTCTGTGAGTTCAAGGACAGCCTGGTCTACCAAGGGAGTTACAGGACAGGCTCCAAAGCTACACAGAGAAACCCTATCTTGGAAACAAAATAAAGAAAAGAAACAAGTCTTCATGTTCGTACAGCAAGAACTTTACCAACTGAGCTGTCTCTCCAGTTTTACAGAGTTCCAGTCATGTATGATTTCATACTGGAGTGTTCACCACTACAGAAACTGTCATTAGACTGGGAGCATGAAAAATGAAACTACAGATGTCATAATCCTGAACCTCCACTGCCAAATAAATAGATAGTCATACCTTGGCACAGATGAATCTGCATTATACAATAAACTCAGAACAATGCAAGGATGAGTTGCCAGTGACAAACACTGGTTAGCATCAAAGATGACTTGGGACCAGAATTCCTTATTTTTAAATATTCCTTAGGAGAATTTGTTTTAGTAGGTTTAAAAGTTTAAATTAGTTAACTCAGGCTAGGTGACACTTTAATCTTGATTTTTTTTTAATTCTTCTTTGTGGAAGTGGGATTTGAGCAGGGCTTCTCTGTGTAGCCCTAGTTGTCAAGGAACTTGTTTTGTAGACCAGGCTGGCTTTGAACTCACAGATATCTTCCTGCCTCTGTTTCCCAAGTCCTGGGATTAAAGACATATGCACCACCACACATTGCTCTTTTTTCTTATGTCTTTATATCACCCCTGTTAGCCTCAGTCATTCCCATTTCTTTTTTTTACTCAAACTCTTCTTCTTACTAGGAAGTTTTCCCTCATACATTCATGTCTGTTTCTCTATGTGATTCAGTGTGTTTATATAGAGTTACTTGCACCAGTGTGGGTAGGGAGGTAATTTACTAGACAATGGGAAATTTTAGTGGCTATATCAGTGAAGAAAATGACTCCTTAATTCCAAGGAACTAGTAGAGGCCAATATTCCTTAGGAGGAGGAAGAATGTTATGAGCCCTACCACAACCCATGAGGAAATAATGAGGGACATACTTAATATAAGTTAGAGTCATCTGAAAGGAGGAAGCTTCAATTGAGAAAATGTCTTCGTAAGATCCAACTATGGGATATTTTATTATTTAGTGATTAATGCAGAAGACTCAGACATTGTGGGTGGTATTCTCCCTGGGCTTGGTTTTCTTAGATTCTATAAGAATTTAGGCTGAGCAAACCCATAATCAGTATCTTCTATAGCCTCTACATCAGCTTCTGCCTCCAGGTTTCTGTCTTGTTTGAGTGTCTGTCTTGATTTACCTCAGTGATAAAGGTTACTTTGAAGTATAAGCTGAAATAAATCCTTTTTTAAAAAGTTGCTTTGATCATGGTTTTTTATCACATCAATGATAACCATAACTAGGACAGGCTCTGTGTTGTGCTGGTAACCACAATTACAGTGAGTTTATGAGTACAGCTACCATGCCATATCTAGATATTTTTTTTTATTCAGCATACTTTTCTACTGACCAATTCTGCATGCAGTCTGCCCTCTTCCACAGTGTTCTCTGAGCCCAATGTCAGTGTTTCACTATGTCAGAGTGAGCTCCTCATTCACACAATTTTGCCACAGGGCTCTGCCATAAAGACTGCAGACAGAGGCAACTTCTCTTTTGTACCTGATTTATAAGCTGAACCTTCAATGACAGCAAAGCCCCTTGGAGGCTCTTGGGATTCCTGTTATGAAGCAGCTCCTGCCTAAGACTAATGAAGCATCTAGGTTTCTAAACTTCAGAAATCTATTGAATGACCCAACATGGCAAGATAAATAGATGACATGGACACTGGTGGTGTCTACCAATGATGTGGAGACAGGATGATGAAAATGGATTCTCCTCCAATCCCCATACTTCAGTACCTCGCAGGCAGGGTGATTTTCATAATCCTGGCCAGGTTCTCAACCTCTCTCAATAACTGAGAAGAATAATCACCGTCTAGCTTCATTATTCGTCTGTGACAAACACTACGACAGAAAGCAGCTCACTGGAGGACAGACTGACTTAAACACTGTCTACCATTGTAGTGAGTCAGGACAAGGTCTCAAGCAGGAACCTGTGAGGCAGGTCTGCTTGCTATTCCATTACTGAATGTCTAGCCATGGTACTCACATTACATTGATAAAACACCAAAGACTTCCTTGCTTGCTTTTGGGGTTATGGGCCAATTTATATTTAGCTAGTCTAGTTTTCTTTTAGTTTTTTTCCATCATTTTTTATTTATTTTACATACCAACTACAGTTTACCCTTCCTACTCTCCCCTGTTCCCTACCCATACCTCCTCCTACCTTCCCCCATCCACTCTTCCTCCATCTCCTCTTAGATGAGGTAAGTGTCTCATGACACTTCAAACTGAGGCAGGACAAAGCTCTTCCCCCATGCATCAAGGCTGAACAAGACATCCCACCACAGGGAATAGATTCTAAAGAGCCAGCTCATGCATCAGAAACAGGCCCTTGTCCCACTGCTAGGGGCCTCACAAAAACTGAGCTACACAACTGTCACTCAGATACTGAGGGTCTAGCACAGACACTGAGAATGACAATAAGTGTGATCTCCTGAAAATGACATACTTTAAGGCAAAGGGCACTGCCAATAGGACAAAACAGGAACCTACAGAATGGGAAAGCTCTTCACCAACCCCACATCTGACGAAGGACTGATACCCAAAATACATAAAGAACTTAAGAAACCAAACATCAAAATACAAAAATATCAGTTAGCTTTCTTACAAGTCTCAAGATGACCTGCCTAGAAACAGGGCCACCCACAATGTGCGAGGCCCTCCTAATTCAATTCACAGTCAACAGTATCCCCCATAGACCTGTCCACAGGCACATTTGATCTAGGCAGTTCATGTCTGAGTCTTCTCAGTTGAATCTAGGTTCTGTCAAGTTGATAATTAAAGTTAACCAGGACAGGTAATTAAATAATATGCTGATTTCTGAACCTGGGCATTGTCTTAGTTCAGTAAATAATGTTATTTTTAAATGCCTGTCAATACATAAATTTGTGAACAGAATCACCTGGTCATCCTGAGTTACAGCGGCAATGGGTGTGACCCATCTTCTTTGTTTCCTCAGACTCCCTGAATTAGAGAGTTTATATGTGCACCTTGTTTTTGTAAGAAAACAAGGCGGGTGAATATCCATCATTTCTAACATGTTTGCCCCAGTCTGAAAATGATTGCTGCCTTTGCCATCATTAACACCATTGACAGTTTCTCCACAGAAAGGCTTAGGCTGCATTCTTGCCAGCACTGTGCTGTTGAGACATCGACAGACTCAATAAATGCCTTGAAATTTAACATGCGTCTGCTGTCTGCTGAGCAGCTCTGGGCACAAATAGGTTTCTTTTATTATGGACAGAAAGGCCAAGTGAAATTTTAATCAGACAGACAAGGAAGGTATCTGAGAACACTGAAATGCCAGCCCTGCTGGTATTTCCACAATATTGAACTTGTCTTCTGGGGGCCTTTGTGGCTATTTCAATTAGCTGTGAGACACATCGCCTATGTTTTCACAAATTCGACTCTTTTTAATTAAGCTACTGTTCATCGTGATGTTAGAAGGCAAATGATTCTTCTTGTAATACGCAGAGTGCCGAAGAGAAAATTAAACAGTGAACATTTGGATTTAGAAAGTGCACTGTTATTGCAATCCTCGTGCACAAGGCTAGGCATGGCGCTCTTTTTACTCAGCCTCTTGAGTCTCACCCTCCTCCCGCCTAAGCCTTTTGGTTCCAACACATCAAATACTATAACTGTGTGAGTTTGCTACATGAATTTTGACAGATTAGGAAGAAAGTATATGTTAGATAGTGGACAGTATACTAAAACATAACAGTCTACTAAAACAGTAACAAAACCATGAATAAACAAACATGTTTTTAAACGAAAATAGTATTCAAAATGAAAATACTATCAACATTATTAAACTGACCTATTTATTCTTTAGTGAGTTTATTTTTCTTGAAAATAGTGAAGCACCAGGTTTCATGTGAAGATGCTTGAGAGCATTAAAATCATTTGAAATTCTGGAGCAAAGGTGGCTGTCATTATTTCAGCTAAAGCTTTGTAAAATTGTGAGAAATATTGGGTAGATTGAGAGACATTCCTAAAATACCATAAATCTAGCATGTGAGGGTCTATGACAACAATCATCCCTTCTCCCTCCATCTACTTATCGATCCAGGTATCCATCGATGTATCTATCCATGTATCCATCTACCACCCATTTATCTACCCATCTATCCACCCATTATCATCCACGAACTGGCCCCTATATTTATGGGTTCCTACATTTGTTCTTCCATTCCTCCATTAAATTAAGAGTGTAATTAAAGTCCTTTTAAAAGTATAATCAATATGACAATCCCTGACTTTGAAATACTTATACTAAATTTGAATGTTGAAATCCTAACCTACCAGATAATAATAATATTGGGAAATGGGGTCTATTGGGGAGGGTGGAACCTTCATGAGCATGTCCATCCAATACCATCCACAGGGGAACTCAATTGACCCTTCATCCTTTCCATCAACTAAATTAAAGTTAGAGGAAGTGGACTGAAACCTGGAACTTGGTTTCTAGTCCAGAACTGTAATAATAACCCCTTCCCCTGGGTGTGGTATTTTGTTGGAGTGGCCTAAAGGGACTGTACCAGTGATTACTAAAAATGTATAATTGTAACACACTGCCCATAGTGCTGGACATCTGGTGAGGATCTCTGGAGAGATTTGAGCTTGGCACTAGACTTCATTTATATGCTTGAGGGTTAAGTCTGTAAACATTTATTTCCTTGAAAAGTATCAGCAAGGATATTCTTGAGGGAAGGGCCAAAAGGAAGAGTCAAGGGGATTTCATTGACTTCCTGTTTTATATAGTTTTTAAGAAATTTTGTTTGCTGGAAGGTGAAGTTCCCATGGAGCCTGAGAGGAATCATAGAATTAGTAATTCTCAAGTTCCCAGGGTGCTGCTGAACCATCTAGCCTCTGGCTAAGGAGGCAAGTCTTCCTCAGACAGGCTTCCTCTTCTGCCAGCTGTCCACCCACAGTTCCAGGGCTAATTTTACTCACCCAACTCTCACTGATGGGTTTTCTTCCTGTAGATTCCTGACTAGTCAGGAACATCCTGGTTCTTTCAGGGATATAGTAGAGGGAATATCAGGGCACATGTGTCCTCCAGGAAGAGGAAGGCATTTTACTTTCACCCTTCTTGGAGTGACAACTTCAGTGTTGGTCTCCCAGCTGAGCCTCACCATCTGCCTTTGAATGGCAGCTGAGGACATTTTGGTATGAAATGATTATATCTGAATATTGGAACATTGGCTACTTGAATTATATCAACTAGAATAAGACATGGTAGCATGGCTAACAGCAGCAGTGTGTGTGTGTGTGTGTGTGTGTGTGTGTGTGTGTTATGTGATGTATATGAGGAAGTCATATACACTAAGTCAAACCACTTAGAGTTTTGTGTCATCCTTCATTCTTTCTTGTGCTGGTAATTCTTTCCTTATTTCTTCTTGTCATTTCTTTTTTTTTCTTTCTTTCTTTCTTTCTTTTCTTTTTCCTTTTTTTTTTTTTTGAAACATGATCTTTCATTGGCCTTTATCTTGTCAAATAGGCAAGGTTGATTGGTCAGTGAGCCCCACCTCTCTACCTCTCCAACACGATATTACAGGTACACATTAACTACACCAGGATTTATATTTTTAATATGGCTTCTGGAAATCTAACTCAAATCCTCATACTCGCAAGACAAATGTTCTATGAACTGAACAACTGAACTATTGCTGCAGTCTGACAATTGTTTGGTAACAAAATGCATATACCCACCTCTTTAATTATATCATAGTCAGAGATACAATGGTAAGCCCATGTTTGAAAAGGTAATAACTTTCTAATTTATTTAGAAAAATATTTTCTTTCCCTGACATCTCTATATACACTTGGTAGTTACCCAATGCTTGGGACAACTACACAGACTTTCTTACATGCATTTACCAACATGAATTTTTATTTACCAGTGTATGTATATGTGTGTGTGTGGTTTTTGTACACCTGTACATCTGTGTGTATATGTGTATGTGCATGTTTAGAAAAAAGTGAGAAATTGATTTTCTGTTTTGTGTATTTCAACTTGATAAATGCCACAGCCTGTGCCTGGAAGCATACATAAGCATTTGTTTCAAGCTAGGTGGCCTTCCAATATTCATTCATGACCAGTCCCTGCTTCCCTAAACCAGCCTGTCCATAATGGGCCTTCAGGTGATTGCACATTAATGTTAATAAATTTTTATTTCCATTTTAATTCTTATTGTGTATGTTCACATGAGTGCAGGTCCCTTACAGAGGCTACCTGAGAGCACCAGATACTCTGGAGCTGATGTTATAAATAGTTGTTGAGCTGTATGGGTGCTGGAATAAAACTCAGGTGAGTCTTCTGATGATTAGCAAGCACTTTGAACCGCTAAAGCATGTCTCTAGTCTCCCATTGCTGTTTCTGCAACAGACTGGGAACACACTCTATAAGAATGATTCCCTGAATAAGATTTTGGTATGGTGAACTTTTCTTTAAATATGCATTGGATGAAATGTCTTCTCATCTTCCAAACTTTCTGTGAATTTGAGTAGAAATACCAGTTTAGCAGAGGTCCTATGAGGAAAACAGTAATTAACAAAACATGTATCATAGGGTGGAATAGTGTTGGTGAAATACTTCCTTTCCTAGCATAAGGCCCTGAGATATTTCCCAGTTACCATGTGCAAATGTTGAGCACTTGTAATACCACCACTGTGGAGGCAGAGACATAATGAAACCTAGACCTCTATGACACATAGCTTTATGGTGCACTATCTACTTTTCCAGAAAAAAATAATCCTGTTAATTGGGGAATCATCCCTGACCAGAAGTACCCACACCACATACGCAGAAGAAGCAGGGTGTGGACCCCAGGTCAAAACACTCCTAGGCAGTTTATTGTTATGGCAGGTTGTTCCTTCTTGCTGGCTCCATCCCGCCAGCCGCCAGTCTGGGCCCACAGCCGCACTAGCCCCAAATAACACTCAGAGACTCTGTTGGCCAATGACTATCATTGTTAATGGGTTAGCTCTGCCTTAATTATTAACCCCATTTCTACTTATCTAAGTATTTCCACGTGGTTATCTTATCCGGGAGCCAAATCCGGCATCTTCTTTCTTTCAGATCTACATCTCGACTCCTCCTTCTACTTCCTCTCTCCTTCTCCTGGTCTCCTAGCCCCGCCTATCTTGTTTCCTATTGGCCACAGTGCTTTATTAACCAGTATGAGAAACATATATACAGAATAACATCTCCCATCAGTTTATTCTATCAGTTCCTCTGTAGCTCATAGGGTTTCTTTCCATTTCTAAGCATCAAAGGGAAACAACCCTGAACTCCTTGCTTGGCTCCTACAAATCACAGGCTTGCTCAGTCACAATGTGAACTCCTACTCCCATGTGGTGTATCCTTATCTCCTTGAAGCATCTTCATTCTTTACCCACTGAAGCATCTCTCTCTCTCTCTCTCTCTCTCTCTCTCTCTCTCTCTCTCTCTCTCTCTCTCTCTCTCTCCTTTCTACCAGCACATCTCCCTTAGACGATTGCTTTCTCTTTCTTCTTTCCTGCCCCTCCAAAGTGTCTGTTTTATTTTCCAGGGTCCTGTTGCTCACAACTCTTTAGTGATTTGTCTCCTCTGTTTGTGACAGTTTCATAGATCTACTGGGAGCTTTGCAGAGTTCTCTTCTCTATCATGGCCATCTGCTTCCTTGCCCTTCCCCACTCCTGCTCACAGACATTATTTATTAGGTCCTAGAACAAGCAAGGCATTTTGATGTTTCAGAGACCCGTTTTCTCCATTTCTGGGATAGTTTCAGTCCCAAGTATGTTTACTGTTCCTTTTTATTTCTCTGATTTCACAATGGTATCATGTTGCAGAGGCAAGCAGAACCCTCCTGGGGAATTAGGTATCTTATCTTCAGACTTCCATGAAACCTAGCCACATATGTTTCCTAAAACTTGTAGTGTCTGCCATCTGTGACATTCAATGATTTTCTCCTACAAACAGGCACACTCCCTGAAAGTATCATTCACAGTTCTTGAAAGAAATATTGCTGGTGTGTGTGTGTGTGTGTGTGTGTGTGTGTGTGTGTGTGTAGAATTTTTTACGTAGAGAGATAAACAGACAGACAGACAGACAAATAAATATATTACAGTGGGGATTTGTTAAATAGGCTTATATGTTATGGATGGGTACAATAATGGCTGTCTTCATTCTGAAAAGGCTGAGAGCCTATTAGTTTCTCAATCCACTAAGCTGGATGCCTAAACAGTCTCAACCTGGCTAAAGACCAGAATTCATGGAGTCCTGTTGGTCTCCAGCACAGTCTAAAGGGCCTTAAAAATGGTTCTGATATCAGTGAAAGAATATATCATTATCATTGTCGTCACTGTCATCATCAGTTGCAGCAGGAAGAGGAGTGGGAGGAAGAGGACAGAGTCACTCTCTAGCAAGAAGTGAAAACAAGTACATGAGTAGAATTGCTTTTCCCTCCAAATTCTTATATTTGGGCTGCCAAAGGTGCTGCCCACTCTGGGGGAGAGTATCTCCAGTTGGGTTAATAATCCTTGGAAATGCCCTCTCAGATCTGCCCAGAGGCATGTCTCTTAATTGGCTACAGATCCAATCAATCACACTATGAATCAAGATTAACCACCATAGAGCAGCGGAGAAGGCAGAATGCTCTGAGACTAAATTCTTGACACCAGTGTAAAATCAAAGACATGGCTGACTGTGCCTATCGCCTAAGCACCTGGGACTAGGGTGGAGGTAGTAAGATCTCCAGAACTTTCTGTCTGTTTAGGTAGATTGGCCAAAACAGCCTGTAGTTTTGTGAAAGAAGCTGTATTAAGGTAGTAAGGTAAAACCTGATAATGAAAATGCCTGAAGTGCTGCTCTGGCTTCAGCATGTGTACACACAGGTGCACACACTTGCACAATCATGCATCTAGTGAACACAGATTATTCACATATACTACACACATGGCACCCAAAACAACACTTAATCACACCACAAACACACACACACACACACACACACACACACACACACACACACAGATGTTTTCTTAAAAACACTGCTTAACTATCACAGTGAGAGTGAAATCCCTGCATTCTATGCTTACATAGAGCTAATTCATCAGCCACAGTAATGGTAATGTCTATCCACACATAGGTGTTTGTTGAAGAATGAAGAGAAAGAATGGCCTGTGACACCAAGTCTTTGTGACATCTTTACCATTAATTAGGCAAGTAGGTCCTGTGCTCCTCATTCAATATTGTTTAGTGTGTGTGCAAACTGTACTTATTGGTCAACAAAGGGTGACCCCACCAAAGTAAAATGCACTGTCTCAAACCAGGATTTCTCTCATCAGGAACTGGAGATGCTTTGTATTCTCTCAGAAGTGCACAGTGTCATAGTCAGGGGGAGAAAAGTAAGACCATGTTGACTGGAAAAGGAAGTACACACCCACAGGGAAGAACCAATGTAGCTATTGTGAGAGTTACCCTCAGAAAGTGGAGGCCGTAGCAGAGGAATTCTAAAATACCTTTGACCCCATGAATTACAGACTGGGGAAGCAGTTTAGCATCAGCAGATGTCAAATGACCAATAATACTTCAGGAATGGTCATGTTCACCAGGATCCCAGGGAACAAAGCTGACCTTGTGGCATTTGTCTTTGAGAGGAGATGGGTATTTCCTTATGTTTTTTAAAATTTATTCATTTGTGAGAAGCTGCCTTAATGTGCCATTCAAACATGGGCAACATGCTCATAAGTTCTATTAAAGCCAGGAAGAAATTACACAGGGAGCAGCTGCCTCAAATTACCTAGGGCAAAGAGCATGTCTGAAAGCAGCATGCTTCTCAGATCTATGAAGTGACGCAATTTCCTATTAAAGTTCACTTATTCCTGTGTGTGTGTATGTGTGTGTGTGTGTGTGTGTGTGTGTGTGTGTACATATATGTGTGGGGGTATATAAGCACATTCATGTATGTGTGTGAAGGTATAACCTCAAGTATAGTTTCATATGTTTTGAGACAGTCTCACTCACTAGCACCTGGGGCATGAAGAGACACCATGACCGACTTAACTCTTATAAAGGAAAACATTTCATTGGGGCTGGCTCACAGTTTCAGATTAGTAGTACATTATTGTCATGTCAGGGAACATGATGGTGTGCAGGCAGACATGTTGCTGGAGAAGGAGCTGAGAATTCAACAGGACGTGAATTATCCCACTGGGCATGACTTGAACATATGTGGGACCTCAAAGCCCAATTCCACAGTGGCATACTTCATTTAACAAGACCACAGCTTCTAATAATATCACATCGTATAGGCCAAGCCTCCAAACACATCCATCTATGGGGACAATATCTATTCTATTGGTGAAGTATGAAGACCTTGAACACTAAAAAGAAATCAGCTCACAGTCGCAGTTCACAGTGACTGGGTGGAAAGTTGACACCTGTGACCAAACCTTAAAAAGAATATATCACCTATCATTTTTGTGTATACAATTTACAATATTTAAATATTGGCCAATAAAACAAACATTTCCAAAATAACTTTTTATGCAAACAATTTCTGTAAGCCACTCTCAGTCCTCAGACTCAAGATGACCAGGCCAATCTAAGCTAAATGCAGTGTCTGCTATGTTAAATGCTATTGATTAAATATGGACAGACAGGTGGATGGATAGACTGATGGGATAAATGAGTGGATGGATTTATGGTATATAAGGAGATGGGTATATAGGTGGGTATATGAATAGAAATAGGTGGGTTGATAGATGGGTCTATTCTTGAATGGAAAAATGGGTAGATCCTATATATTACTAATTACTACAATCAGGGTGGCTTATAGCAATACAAATATGTTCTCTTGTAGTCCTTATGGACAGAAGTGTGTAGTCATTGTTGCTGGACTTAGGTCAAAGTACTGGAAGGACTGTGTGTGCTGTTCACTGGGTTGTTGCATGATGGTGGTGTCTGTTACTAGAATCAAAGTCTTCTCTTCCATATGTATCTCTATGTCTTACACAGAAAATTATACTTGTCTGCATGAATACCTAAATGATCAAAAACATTTTTCCATCTCAAAAAATCCATTTGTCACATTTTCCTTGTAACACTTCTTGGTTCCAGGAATGGGGACCTAATATCCTTGGGTGGCCATTACCCAGAATTCCACAATAAGTGTGAGAACAGCCCTTTAAATAGGGTACAATTCCTTTGGTAGAAAATTAGCTTTTCAGATGACCTACATGCTGCAAACTAGCTGTCCAGGACAAGTGCATTCTGGGACACCCCTGTGAAGGTGTTGTCATGCTAGGACCTAGATGCCAGCATATAGCTCATGCTGGGAATCAGCTGTTTTGCTGGAATACAGGCTAGGAACTAGGTCTGAAGAAGAGATTTATGATGGAAACTAGCTATCCAGGTGAGTTTCATGGTAAAAACTAGGTGTGCAGAAGAGGTACATGCTGGGAACTAGCTATGAAAGAGAAGTGTATCCATGGTATTTATTATATAAAAGTGAGTGATACTGGTACAGTCCTAGTATCAGAAGACTGTGTGAGTAGGTGACCACTTGCCAATTATTTCAATGGTGTAAATGGTATGACTGGTCCCAATCAGCTTCCTGGCAGATAGTCCAGAAAAAACCTACAGGGCTATCCCTGAGACAACTTTATTTATCTCTCCATGTCTATTCCTCAACAACGTGTGAACTTGGGAAAAATATTTTACTTTTCTGTCTCAGTTTCTTATTTTTAAAAAGGAGGATAATTATCAAAATTTAACTTTTAGGGCTCTGAGAACACTAATGTATGTAAAGTTCACAGTGCTACTACCTGTTAGCTACAGTTATTGCATTATTGTTGCTGATGTGTTACCATGGTGATGATTTGACTAGAAGTGATGATACAGTGATGCCTTCCATTGACATATATTAAGTATTGGCTGCATGTGAAAGGATTTCAATTCAGATGGGATTAACTGCTGTCATACCTCCTGTTGTTTTGTCCCTTGTTTAAAAGTATTTAGGGGCCTGTTGGATGGCTTAGCAGGTAAAGGTGATTTCTGTCATGCCTAACACAACATGCCTGTATCCCACATGGTAGAATGGAAAAATACAGTTACTGGAAGTTATTATCTAATCTCTACAAGCTTGTTGTCAGATGTGCATATGTGCATATGCAAACACACACACACACATGAATGCACACAAGCACACATATACACCAAATGAAAAAGTATTTCATTTTAAAATAAATTTATTCTCAAAAGGTGGATAATACTTTCAAGTCTGGTGCCTTCAGACAGTCTCAACCAGCTTTAAAATCTGATAGGGCAGATGCTTTGGGGATGTTGGATATGAATTCCTGAGATGTGTTAGCGTTTGGTTTCCTAATTTCCTTGCCCTCTATAAACCAGTGATGGAATTAATTTGCATGGTCTCTAGCAAATTCTCCAGACCTGTGTGGGGACTCATTTGTGAACCTGTAGCCATTTATCACCCTGCTTGGATTTGTTTAATAGTAGATGGTGCCATTGGCATAATGTGTCTCACTGTGCAAGAGAGAAGCTGTACCCTGACCTCACTTGAAGAAGCCATGGTGTGATAATTTCTTTCCAACCCATGACTGACATTACAGTGTGGTTACAAATGATCAGTGCAGTGGATGGTTAATGCAGTCTGGACCAGGATCCCTATGATTTATGCTGATAATTACCTTTTCCTGGGAAACGGCCTCCATGTCTAGGTAACTAACTTTTATTTTTTCCGACAGTCATCTCCATAATGAGCTATTAGTCTACAGGCCAGAAAGAAAGGAAGGGAGAAGAAAGGGAAGACCTCAGGCAGTGGGGTCCTTATTTCTTCTTGAAATGCTCATTTATTTAAAGCCAAATGTGACTGTACTCCCTTTTACAAAGGTTCATTGCTCTAAATTGCAAAAGCAACTCAAAAGTAGGAAGGTTGGATTCTTATTTGTCTTAGTGATGGTTTCTGGAGTTTAGATAGATTGTATATTTTGCCATCCTCATCTTCACTAAGTTCCATCCACACAAAGAGAGACAGACAGCATTGGCACACTTTCTAGTTAGGGAGAGTATGAAGATGCAGAGGGCCCATCAGTCTTCTTTAAGTAGGAACTTGAGTAATGAACCAAAGAGCCAGTATTGTGGAAATGAGATAATTATTAAAAGACTTGTGTAAGAAGTAATTGACATAAACACAAGGTGCTATGGGTAACCAGGACACAGCCATGCTTCAAGGTCATCAGAAATGGGAGCTTAATTTTAAGTCTTCCTTTCCATCTTGTCTGCCATATATAATTTGTCTTCCATGTCCTCTGGCAACCCCTGTACACTTAACTCATCTTGTTTCTTCTAAAAGTGACTTTTTCTCTCTGTTCTGATTCACACACAGCAGGACAGAGTTGCATTATTGAGATGCCTGGGCTTTTGTTTACTTTCTTGAGCAGTGAATGCCATTTCAGAATAGCAATTTCCCACACTAGACTGTTTAACCTCCATCAGGGAACATGAGGGAAGCTTGTCACACTGAGTGCGTGCTTCCCAGTATTTGACACAGGACTGGGTACCAGGATGAGCATGTGTTAAACATGCACAGAAGAGGGAGCCAAGTTAAAAGTTCTACTCTACATTGAGAAGACAAATCCAAAGGGAGCTAGGTCATCAGCAGGCAGTCACAGAAACTAAGAGCTGTTTTGTTTTAAATTCTGAAGACACAACTCCATGACAGACAGTTATTGTTCTTAACTTGCTTAGAGTCACCTGTTTGACAGCCTTGGGAATTTTATCACATTCCAGCCATTCTCAACCTGGGGGTCCTGACCCTTTTGGGGCATCATACAACCATTTCACGGAGGTTGTATATCAGATATCCTGCATGTCACATATTGATATTACGATTTATAACAGTTATGAAGTAACAACAAAATAATTTCTTGGTTGGGGATCGCCACTACATAAGGTTTTAAAAGGTTGAAGCATTGGGAAGACTGAGACCACTGCTTTAGAATGTTTTGATTAATCAAAGAACTCCCCACCCATTCTTTTCTTTCATTTATTTCTTGCTTTCTTCTGCCATCTTCCTTTATTCCTCTCTCCAACTCCCTCTTCACTCCTTTTCTTCCTCTTCATTTCCTTTCCTTGCCCTTCATTGTTTTCTTCCTCTCCTTCCTTCTTTTTACACTTGTCCCTTCTCCCCAAAATTACCCATCAGAGCCAGTCCCCAGAAATATCTAAATAATCAAGTTGGGCTCCTTAGGTTTTTCCAGAGCTGTTTCTTGTTGACTGTGACATAATTGTAGAGTTTAAGTCCCAGTCTATTTTATATGGCAGGCATCTCTGAATTCCCAGAAACTTTTGGTTAGCAGTTTTGTTTCCTGGAGACAACATTTCAAATTTGGGTTTGGGAGATTCTGATCAGACCAAGCAGGCAGCATGATTATTTCTGCCCATTTCATTCATCTCCAAGGTAGACTAAAAAATGAACCAATTTCCCCCCTGTGAATTTTCTTCCAACTATTTAAAGGCAGGGATATTCTAGTCTCACAGCAATGGTTGCAATTCTTATAAACCATGTGATAGTGATGAGCCTGATGCCCTTTTGCGCAGAAATAGTTCTAGTCCTAAATATTTCGAGATATTGGACATGGCTAGACATCCTAGAAATAAGTAAAGTCACATCAGACCACAAGGCCATTATAATGATCCATCTGTCAAACTCACTGCTTTCAGTTCTAAGGGGATGTATTAGGGTTTGTGTTTTAAACATTTTGATTCTCAACCCATTCAGAAACATCTGAATGTTTCTATTTGGATGGAATTAATTCAGCTATGAAATGTTCCTTATAAGAAACTAAGGAAAGAATAGAGGCAGAAAATAAGATGGCAGTCTTACTTTGCAGCTGTGATTTGAATGTCAGTCAGCTTCAGTCCTTCTATGACCTAGTGTCATCATTTGTGATATAATTATTTGAAAAAAAACCCTCAAGACATTTCTGGAACTGAATTTAGTCTGGTCAAGAATTCTAGGACTTCAGAGGAAGAGGGGGCTGGGGAGATGAATCATTTTTTAAAGAGCTTCCCACAAAAACATAATGACCTGAATTCAGATGCCCAGCACTCATCTGCTCCTGCAACCCAGTGCTGAGGGGTACATAGGCAGGCTGATTCTGGGGAATGGTGACCAGCCAGGGTAGCCAACCAGTGAACAACTTGTTCAGTGTGAGACCCTATTTCAAAACATAATGTCAAAAACAGTAGAGGAGGACATCCAGTGATGATCTCTGACTTCCATGTAAGTACACACACTTACCATATACACTCAAACACAAACTGATATATCACCTTTGCAGTCCTTAAAGATGGTGCACTATGTCCCTGAATGCTGTCATATAGAACATGCTATAACATATTAGTAGCCTCCCTGACCTCTAAATAGATGAGAGAATACCAAAGAAGAAATCAACATTTTTCCCTGAGACCTATAGTAAAAATGTAGAGGTAGTATATAAATCACATTATTTTCATTGAGCCAGAAAACTGAATCCCAGGAAGCAGTGGGGGATGCATTGCTGTTTGACCACAGAAAGAGTTAAGCCATTTTTCTATTTACATGGTTTATTTCACAAGTGTCTGACTCATTGGGCATAGCTAGCACAGTTAAATTACAAAATTACTATTTGGTCCCTTTTTTATTGACTACAATTCAAGGCTGCTTCAAGTCTCCCAAATTTAATCCCCCCCTAGCTCTTTGGCAAGAATATTACCTTTTATTTTCACTGTTAAACTGTGCGAGATACCCCTAAGGCTACATGGAGACTTGCTCTCTGAGATGGTGGCTAACGGAGTGTATCACTTTTTCATGATTTCCCATTCTCCTGTAAATTGGGAGAGACAGGGGGAGCAGTGGAATGTGAATTTTGTGCTGTCAGCACTTTCCTGCCATAGTCTCAGCCTTTGTGGTGGCTGTTTTGGTAATTAATTATCATGTGTTGGTCGCTCCTCATTCCAAGTTACCACTTAGCAAACTGTCAAATCCTTAGCTAATGAGCCTATCTTGTGGAATCTCACGCATTTATTTTACTTTAGTTTTAAGCATCATGACAATACTGGTTTTGTTGGGTCAGAATGTTGTTAAGAGGGAGACAGTGATTCAGTCTGTTGCTATGGGTAGCCCACCAGAGATGACCACTGAGACTCAGTTTATAGCCAAGTCTTTACTACAGCCAGCTGGGACTACACTCTGGTGTTTAGGACCTAAATGTAGCCAGAACACTTAGTGAAAAAGCTTTTAAAGGTAAAAACCACAAACTGATATCTTGATGTGCATTTGCAGATGTGTGTGCGTGTGTGTGTCTGTGTGTGTCTGCAAAGCAGGCAGTTTAACAGAAGTTAAAATAAGCAGTTAGCTGGAGGGGGAGGTTTGCATAAGCAGGCAGCTTGACAGAAGTTAAGTTACCTGGGGCATCTTGACCTTAGCTCCTAGAAGAGAGTTGGGTAATTTTCCATGGGATTCTCCATCAAGGAGATCAAATTCTTGTTAACCCTGAAATGGCTTCAACAAGAATACAAGACAGAGGAACCTTTGCAGTGCTTTGCAGTGTCTTAACCTGTGGGAACAAAAAAAAAAAAAAAAAAAAAAAAAAAGAATTGTCTTTGCCCTATCCTACTATGAGGACAAAAAAGAGTTTGCCTTTGTCTTCCCACATGTTCCTACCAAGAATGGGACACTGGAAGTATTTCATTGACTTATAATTTGAACTTGTTATTAGTGTGATTGGGCGTGAGAAGCACACACACACACACACACACACACACACACACACACACACACACCTTGTAATGCACATGGAAGTCATAGGACAACTCTAAAGTTGATTATTACCTTCCGTTGTTGGTTCTAGGAGTTGACTTTAGTCTGACATGCTAAATTGGAGTGGAGATTGAGTATCTTTGCCATTGTAATGGTAAATACGATTTATTAGTGAATGCATGAAATAATGCAATTCAGAATATTCTCTGCAAGGGTGCTTTTAAAATCACATTCTTGTTAAGATTTGTGTGCAAGAAGCATGAGGATCTAAAGGTTTATGTTCCACATTCTTTCTGCCATTGCTGGTATTCTTGTCCTTCATGATGGTGGATCCATAGTCTCCTTGCTGTTTCCACATTGGTAGAGCACCTCAGTTTCAGAGCAGAGTCAGATTGCTTGGCTTGAAGATTTTCTTGCTCAGTCAGCTTTTCCTGCTTTGGGTTGTGTGCTATCAGCTCAGCTGGAACAGCAAGAATCCATCTGTGTGTCCATCAATGGATGAATATGAAAGGTCATGTAGTGTGTATGCATGATAGAGCTTTATTCAGCCATAAAGAAGAATGAAATTATGTTATATGCAAAGTATAATTGGAGCTTGTCATAGGAAATGAAATCAACCATAACAAGATAAAACACATACAACATGTTTTATTCTCATGTGTGCAACCTGGGTTTTACACACACACACACACACACACACACACACACACACACACACCATGAAAATAGAGGCAGTTCCATTTAAGATGAAACAGGAGTAGCCAAAGCTGGCAGTAGGACAGGAAAAGGATTATACCTTTTAAAAAGAACAGCAATTTCGTGATAATGACTGCATCCCCTCTTGATGAGGACTAGGAACTGAGACCACACGGAATTGCACCCATCTGTATATGAGTCTCCTCTTTGACCTTCATGTGTGTAATATCTGGTTAGGTCATACCACCTTCCTTCTTTTCTGAGGCTTAGGTGACCAAGAAATTAGAGGCAGACAATTTATTTTTCATAGGAAGAAGTGGGTTTTCAGTTCAACATGGAAATTCTGATGCCTGGGCATAGCTATAGTGTTATATTATTGGAAATGTCTGCAATTCAAAAAGCAAGTTATTCTTTTTTCCTTGTCCATCAAAATCAGGTAAAACTACTTCCCTGAAGGATAATTTAGCCAGGTAGTGAACCTGTTTCTGTATAGATACCAAAAAGAGAGACTGGAAGAAGGAAGTATAGCACTATGTTCCTTTATGACTGTTGGTTCCTTCTAAAAGCAAGCTAGAAGTAGAAACTTACTTTTCCATCTAATGAGAGCATGGTATTGATTCTGTATAAAGTTCACCCTCTTGAGTGATAGTTGCTCTCACATTACCTGTTGATTGTGTTTATTGCGTTTTTATAATACAGGGCAATCCTCTGCTCCCTGTATTATAAAACATAAAATATAAAAACATATTTTTGACCATGTTTCCCATATTTCAGGTATATATTAACAGTCAGAGAATAATCCCTGTTGCTTTTTGTCTTACGAGCAAAAAACTCAAAAGTTCAACGGTGATGGACAACTGCTAGCAATGTTTTTATTTGTCCTGGGATGGTGTATCTCAGGCTGGCCTACAATTTAAGATATCCATACCTCCTCTTCCCAGCTGCTGAAGTTGCAGCATTCCATGCTCAGTCTGCCCCTTGGTCTTCTAAAATGACATCTGATCCACAAATGTAGGTGCTTGATATGTTCTTTGTAGAAATCTGAGCTGAGCTGAGACAACATTAGTAGGAAATTTCAGCAAACACTCTGTGTTGATAATTAATGTTTTTGGACTTGTCAACTGTGAGTCACTCAGGATTATAGCCATCTAATTCAACACTCTGGACTGACTACAATATCAGAGCAACCAGTACACACCTTTGGGGGCTGACTTTTGGCAATAAGAGAAGTTAATATGAAGCTTCTCTAGTCACAGAAAAGATATTGACATAGGTACCCTCCCTGCCCCCACTCCTGTTTCATACTTCTGAGCATGTACAGTATGCATAAGCTGATTCTCCTTCCAGTTAGAGGAAGCCAATGGAGAGACATGGTATTGACGAGGGCTGATTAAGCAAATTAATGAATTGAGACAGCTGTATAGTAAGTGAGAGGAATTTGAGGAGTGAAATTGGTTTTTGTTCATTGACCATACAATGTAGGCATTGAAACCACAAGGGGATGTTAAGGAACAAGCTATATTGCCAAGGTAAGTGAAGAAAAACTATTTAGAATTGCGTATGTATCATTTTTTTCCAAAGAATAGTTATGGGCTGGCTATCTATTGCCTTCCTGCCAGATATCGTTCTAGACCCATTTTCTGAGTCATCTGCAACAGCAGAAATGACTTTTATCACAAATATGTGCTGCAATTTGACTGCAATTCAGGCAATCCATGGTGCTGTGGTTACTGATGAGTATGTCTTCTCATTGGATGGTTTGTAATAAAGTCCAACATATTTTGCTAGGTGCTAAATATTATTGGCTTAAAGTGTTGTCCTTTTACATTTTCTCATTTTATTTACCTATTTACTTGTGTGTGTGAGTGTGTGTGTGTGTGTGTGTGTGTGTGTGTGTGTGTGTGTGTGTGTGTGTGTGTGTGTGTGTGTGTGTGTGTGTGTGTGTGTGTAAGTCAGATACAATCCAGGGTATCAATCCTCACCTTCTTCCTTGTTTGAACCAGGGTCTCTGTTGTTGTTCTGCTGTGCACACCAGGTAAGCTGGCCCCAAAATTCCTAGCTTGCCTCAGGCAGCACTAAGATTGCAAACACAGGTTATCCATCACGTTTATGTGGGTTCTGAGGATCCAAACTCAGGTTCTCACATTGTATAGCAAGTACCTTACACAGAGGCATCTCCCCTCTTTTAAAAAATAAAGGATATTATGCTACCAAGGATATGAGGCCCTAACAAGTATCCCAACTTGTTTCTGGTAGGACTGCAACATCCTGGACAGTTTAAGGTATGTAGACCTTTGTCCTCTACATTTAATCGCTAAAATTATACATGCTGGAGATCCAGACTAGAAGATTCTCTTTAACACTGAAGTTAAAAGTTATGGAAAATAGCTAGATAGGGTGCCCATACTTGTCCTTATAGCAAAGGATAGATGAAGACAGGTGGACTCACTGATTAGCCAGTCTAGCTTACTTGGTGAGCTCTGGGCCAGTGAGAAAGCCTGTACCAAAAAAACAAAAGTTTGATGACACCTTAGAAACAGCACTGAGTTTGTCCTCCAGCCTCTACATGTACACAAACATATATACATGCATAATGCATCAGCACACAAACACACAGAAAAGATGGAGAGAGGGATATGAAAATTAAGAAAATAAGAAATCAACTGAATAAAAATTAATAGCCCATTAGTAGAGATATACAAAATAAACTATACCAAATTCACATCTGGGATGCCATAGTAAATTTAAAATGCATAAAGCAGATACACATATATCAACACAGATAAATCTCAAAAACAAAATTTTGAGCAACTCAGTGTTATTTATAGAAGGGGATTACAGAGTGACCTCAGTTGTAGTATTTTTTGAAATTTTAAATGAAAAATTATACATATGCATATATATTCTCTCTGACCATGTTCTCATATGGTTAAATAAGAGAAAGGAGCCTGAGGATTCTAAATACTGAAAAAGCAGTGTGCTTGTCTCTGTTGGGAAGTAGGGGGTAGCTGAATATCTTGAAGTGAGAGAAAGCAACTGAGAGAGATTCAATTATATTTGTCATGTTTTATGCTGCAAGGTAGAAGGGTGACAAACTATCTTCTGTTCTTCATTTATATGACTGATATGTTGCATAAGAGAAAATGAATATTTTAAAAGCTGTTGTAATTGGTCTTTCTGTGTGTGTGTGTGTGTGTGTGTGTGTGTGTGTGTGTGTGTGTGTCCATGCTAAATCCTTTTAACATCAGATTGATCTCTTTCAGATGACTAGAGTCTGATTGTTTTCTGGGCTTTGAAAGGTCTTTGCACAAAACCAATGGCCTTTTTGAAGGCACTATCTAAGAACAGATGAGCAAAGGGAGGGAGGACACTCAGTCCAGAAGAGAAAACTTGGATACATCCTGTGGTTCCCTGATGGCTTTGATCAATGTAAACTGCTAATTGAAAGGTCTGCCTGTGTCTTCCAACAGAAATGATTTTCTCCCTGACTCAATTACTGGGATAATTGCTTCCAGTCTCAATGTTCTTTTAACTGAGCAGATCCAGGGTTAGCATCAGAGTCTTTCATTGTCATTCTGTGTTGTTACAGGGAACAAGCCCTTCATAGGCCCTTGTGTTTCAGTGTTACAGGGTTGACACGTACCCTCTTCTGATTCTCTCTGTGTGTGATGAGGTCAAGTTTACTTTGGAAAGCTGGAGTTTCGTTCAGATTTACAATTATTTTAAACCTCATGGATAATAAATATTTGGCCAGGGTAATTTTTTTTCTCCCTTCCCCTTCTTCCTCTCTACTGTATTTCTTTCCTTTCTCGTTTTCTCTTTTGTCTAACATACACTTTTTCATTGCTCAGGAATGCTATTCACATCAGCAAGTGTTCCCCTTAGCACAACAGGAGTCCTGTACAGGGAATTGGCTGGGACTGTACAATGGGGAGACTTGACTCAAATAAAAGCTGGGTTGCAGATTGTAGAGTGGTGCAGGCAAACACATCAAACTCAGGTCAATATTTATGGGCTTGGAGAAGGTAAAAATAATCTCTATAAAGAACATGTCATTGGACTACAGGGAAATTTACAAAATATACTTGACAGCAACACAATGTGTTTTTATATTTGTTTTTGAGACAATAAAGGGGTTATTGTATTTTATTTAGAGACATTTAGTGGATATTGGTCTCTACATTGCATGTATAATGAGCTTAAGAATTATCTTTGCTCTCTTTTTAAAAATAACCCATTAAGCCCATATGCACTGTCCATATGCCAATAAATGTGGGCCATCTACTAGAGTGTGGTCAACCTACAAGGGGTCATATTTTCAAAGAAAAACGACTCTTCCCCCCAGAAGCCAACTGTCAATATATCCTCAGCTGGGGTGGGAGCTCATGAGCTACTCTACCTCATGATAGAATTTGATTGGCTTGATCTTGTGCAGGAATTGTACAGGTAGCCATTTCTGATGTAGGCTTATGGGTTCACTGGCCCTGAAATGCTCAGAAAACACTGGTTTGCTCCAGTCCTCTAGGATGCTTTGCTCTTACAAACTTTCCACCTTCTTCTATAATTGCCCCTGAGCCTTTGGGGAGGGGTTGTGATCTAGACATCTAATATGTGCCTGAGCAGTCCACAGATACTATTTCTCTGTACCTTGAGTAAGTATGAATTTCTGTACTATTCACTGAACAAAACCTTCTCAGATGAGGCCTGAGAGGTGCCCGAGGGCTGCAGGAACCTATGGATATATAGATATATGTTCTGTTAATGTTGCTTCCTAGTTGTATGAAGAAATGTTCGTATAAATATCATTAGAAAGTTGCAGCCCTCCCTGGATTTCTGTCTCATTCTTTGGGTCCCAAGAAGATAAACAAAGATGCAGAAAAGAAAATCATATAAAAATACCAAGAGCCTTGCCTTTAAGGAGTTAGTCTAAGCACTGGGAATGTATCCCAGTTGGTAAAATGCTTATCTAGCATGCATGAAACCTTGGTTTCAATCATCAGCACTATAGAAATGAGGTCCAGCTATCATGATGTAGGGGCAGAAAGGTGAGAACTTTAATGTTATTCTTGGCTACATACTACTTTCTAGGCCAGCCCATTCTGCTTGAGACCTAGTCTCAAACATTAACTAATTAAAATTTTAAAAGGGGCTGAATAGATAGATCAGTGGTTAAGTTCATGCCCTGCTCTTGCAGATCATCCGAGGGTTGGTTCTCTGCATTCACATGGTGTCTGACTAAGAGTGTAGTTCCATGGAATCTGATTGTGCCCTCCTCTGGCCTCCAAGTGTCCATACACACATATGTTACACACACAGAGAGAGAGAGAGAGAGAGAGAGAGAGAGAGAGAGAGAGAGAGAGAGAGAGAGAGAGAGAGAGAGAGAGAGAGAGAGAGAGAGAGAGAGAGAGAGGCAGAGAGAGAGAAAGAAAGAAAGAAAGAAAGAAAGAAAGGAAGGAAGGAAGGAAGGAAGGAAGGAAGAAAGGAAGAAGAAAATACTTTTAATGGCTAGGCACCAGTTGAAATTGAACTTATTATGTTTATTAAGCTCCAAGTGAAATCCCTATGAAGGAAATGGAGTATAAGGATGCTTTCAAGTTCTCTTGAGATAGATGCTTTAACGTTTTAACTTCATTATAAACATATCTCTTCCTCCCTGGTCTCTTTGTCCTCAATACTCCCCTTCCTCTTCTTTCAGCCCAGATTCTATCCTGGCAGCATACTATGAACTGTCAAGGCTGATTTTCCATTAGAGCACTTGGAGGGGAGGGAGCAAAAACTTGCATATGAGCAAGTGGGTGGTGGCTCATGCTTTAAATCCCAGCACTTGGGAGGCAGAGGCAGGCACATCTCTGAATCTACAAGAGATCTATCTAGTACAAGCTCCAAAGAAACCCTGTCTTAAAAAAATAAAAACAACAAAAAATTAAAATCCATGCATATGAATAACAAAATCAGCTGTCTTAGGATTTCTATTGCTGCAAGGAAACACTTAGCAGAAAAGAAAAGGAAAGAAAAGAAAAAAATATCAAGTTGTGAAGGAAAGGGTTTATTTGGCTTTCTTATAGAACCCAGGGCCACTAGACTGAGATGGCTTCACCCATAATGGTCTGGGCCCTCCTCCATCAATCACTAATTAAGAAAATGCCTTAGAGCTAGATCTTATGGAGGCATGTTTTTTTTTTTTCTCAGTTGAGGTTCTTTCCTTTCTGTTAACTAGTTCGTGTCACGGTGACATAAGACTAGCCAGCACATCAGCACTGTGTTTCCTGGGAAAGAGTCATCATTTCATAGAAATTATTCTCATAGCCTCATCATCAAATAAGGAATTCACTATTTTTCCTCACATCATTATGTTCCTAGACTCTTTTTTAACCCCCAAGTATAACTCTTCTAGCTTGATACATTTATTCAAAATAAGAAATTAGAGATCTTTTTTGTATTTTCATCTAACCCTGTAATTTTAAAACACAAAACCATCCCCAAAATAATCATAATCAGAGAATACCTTATAAACAAGGCTATCTGTTTTATTTCTATAGGTTCAGATATTTTTACCAAATCTCCAACAGTTCAGAAATGGAACCACCCACGTAGAAGACTAGAAAATTCATCATCACAGAGTATAAGAGAGAAAAAGGAAGTTAAGCTTTCCTTTTAATTTTTCTTTTTTTCCCACTTTATATCACAAACACTTACATCCTCCCAAACTGTGAAAGACTAAGAAAGGATTACCCAGAGCAGTGATACCATTTGTGCGCTTCATTAATGCACAATGGAAATAATAATAACTCTGTGAATTCACGGCAAGCCTGGTCTGCAAAGCAAGTTCCAGGATAGCCAGGGCTGTTACATGAAGAAACCCTATCATGAAAAAACCAAAAGGGGAAAAAAGGAAGTTGTTTTTCTACTACCGTCTACTTCCCTGAATATCCTGGATGATGGACCTGAAGTTCTAAGACACTTTGGAAGAAAGTGATACATCATTTCTCAAAGCATGGCAGTGGAAAGCTGTGGGTGGATCTGATACAGAGAGGAGAAGCAAGTTAAAACTTCATTCATCAGTCCATCGATTCCCCATCTACTCTTGTCTTTCATCTGCATCTTTTCATTGAGCAAACACATGTCTATGTAGATTAATAAATGTATATATTTATGTAGATTACCAATACATACAGATATGTTTGTAATACAAAAGTGTTCTTATCCTTATTAAGCTGCTAAATTTCTAACACTGGGAAGATCATGCTGATGTTACTTACACACAAATAGCAGGATAGAGAAAGAGGTCTTTTAGAACCATTAGCTTCACAAAAACACCTAAAGACTTTTCTGTTTTACATCAGGAAAACACACCTTGTCTTGAGGCTTCATCCTCTTTTCTTTCAAAACAAGATATTTACATGAGCTTGGTAGTAAAGAATGCATTTGAAGTCACAAGGGCATTTCCAGCAGGAATGTCCAATAAGGAAATCATGTTTAGGATGGAAACATACTAAGCATCCATGGGTCATGAGTTCTTTTTTTGGTCTCTCACAAAAGCGAGCCTAGAAGTGGACTCTTAAGAAGGACTCATTAGATTAGATGAGGTGAAGAGGGTGGGGCCTCTCTCAAGGAAGGAAGGATCCCCTTCTCTATGAGAGAATCTTCATGGCTTCTCTGCCACCAATGAGAAGCCGATGAGAATGACCATAGACAAGAGAGGAGGGGACTGTTCCTAAAATCTGCTATTTTTCCTTCTTGGTCTCCCTAGCTTCAAGAACTGTGAGGGATCTTTGGCACATGACAGCATGCAAAGGTGATGAGAACATCTTTACTGAAATATGGGACAGGATAGTATCCCTATCCCTTTTGGATATGTGTGGCTCTGTTACTTAGTTTAACCAATTAAAGTAGAAAGCCTCTCCTCTGAATGTGTCTTTGAAATATCAATTTGTGAGCTCCCATTGTCTAAAAGGTTTTGAATATGATTGAAGATTCATCTCCTATCAGCTCACATGTCTGAAAAAAAAACCAGCCACTCCAACTTGTAATGGACAAGTACCATGAGTGAGACTCACTTTCGTGCATTCCTGAGTTGCTAATTTCAAGGGTTGTGTATCACAGTAGCATAACATACTGGCTAATGCATCTTGCCTCCTGACTGCCTGTCATCTCTTCTGCTTCAAGTGTTCTTCATATCCTTCTCTCCATTTTTTTGGCACCACCATTTACTAAATACTGAACACATGTAGTATTTGGTTTTATTATATACATAGAAAGCTATTGGGAAAACAATATTTGTTTCTCTTTGTTTGATGGATAAAGGCTGGCTTTATCACTAACCAAAAGTCCTGAAGTTAGGGGCTGGAGTTAAGGTTAAGAAAGTTTGTTGTGCTTTCAGAGGATATCAGTTTGGTTCCTAGCACTTACATAAGAACACCAACAAAAGCCTGTAACTTTAGCTCCAGGCTATCTAATGTCCACTTCTGATCTCTGTATGCACCTGTGCACAGACACACCCTCATGCACACTCATACATATAGATTATAAAAAGTTTGAAATATCCCATATCTAGTAATAGGCACACACACACACACACACACACACACAGAGAGAGAGAGAGAGAGAGAGAGAGAGAGAGAGAGAGATTAAAAAGATAAATACCAAAGATAGCACATATTTTTATTGTGAGAGTGAGGCATAACTTTCTAGTTGACCACAAAGGTTTGAAAATTATTAAATTGATAATTTTCTAATTTCCTTCAGTGTTCAGTGGTGGCACTATTGGATGATGATCATTATTAGTGAGAATGATATTGATGATGGTAATGATGGTGTTGCTGCCCCTTGTTATAATGATTCATTTGAGATACAGTCTCATATATTCCAATCTGGCTCCAAACTCTCTATGTAAATGTGGATAACCATGGATTTCTGATTCTACCCCCTCTACCTTAAGAGAGCTGTGATTATGGGTGTGTGCCACCATGTTCATCTTCTGTGGTGCTGGGAATCAAACCCAGAGCATGTATAATACGCAAATGTTCTATCAACTGAGCCGCATCTCTGACTCCACTGATGAATTTTCTACAAACATTTTCAACATCCCAATTTTCATTTAGTGCTAGAGTGTTTTACCTGAAAGTATTATGTCCAAGTTCATCAAAGTAGAAACCTGGGTGCTTAGGATGAGGCAGACAAAGCAAGAGGACCACCTTCCCCTGCTTGCTAGAGAAAACAGGTGTCTCTTCCATTGTTAGGATGATTGAGGTTTAGCACCACCAGGAAACAAATCTGATATTCCAAAATAGTTCAACTGGACTTGAAGAAGGTGCCTCCTTTGAAACTTGATTGCTTCAGCTATCCATACATCACTGCTGATAGATATAAATATCCAAGACTTTAGTTGATGCATGTCCAGCCAGCTTTACAACAAGGATTTAAGAGCTTCATGATATTATTTGCTATGAATAATTGCTTGAGGAGCATATTGTATCACCTTGTACAGCTTTCACAGACTGGATTTAATTTCAGGTTTGACTGTTATATTGTAGCTTTGCAGAGCAATAACAAAAATCATAATTTAGATTAGGAGAAACAAAACAAATGATGATGGGAATATTATCATAACCATAATTTTACAGCACAGTTTAATTATTTGGTTCAGTAATGTTCAATAATTATTTCAACACCCAAATCCCTCTGCATCCCAGCCCCTCAACAAACTAAACAACTGTTTCACTTCCAGCAACTAATTTATAAGGCAATTTTAGAATCTTATGACTTCTTGTCTCTCTGAGATTTACAGTCACTAATAAAAGGCCCTAACTTCAAGAGGCATGAATTAAAACTCATTTATAAGGAATGAAATTTCAGAATTTTTCCTTGTTCTTCCTCTATCCAGAGGGGCCCATGTTCTTGTTGACTTGGGGTGAGTAAAGCCTGAATTACAAGGAATTAAATACTGGGAAATGAATAAATCCACTAACATATCTAAGTAGGCAGTGCTAGACATGAGCCAGAGGACACTCTTCCTACTTAGATTCTTAAGAGATAAACTCAGGAAATAATCTTTTGCCTTTTGCTCTTCCTTCTAAAACAAACAAACCCAAAGTTTAGTTTTGTGTACTAAATTTCACCCCTCTCTCATGCTCATCTTCCACACCCAATGATCAAGTCTAGAACATCTTTCCTCCTTGGCGTCTGTCCCTGTGGCCTGATCACATTTTCCTTTTGCCTGGGGGTCTATGAATCTTTCCTCTCTGTCTTTCTGACTCCACCCTGATCCCCTTCAACTCCTTTCCACAACCCAGTCATGATGAACTTTTCTGGAACACAAATCAATCCCAGCCACTCTTTCAAAGTCTTCACCATCACTTCCATCAGGGTTAGAATGGAGAGTTAAGACTCTGTCAGCAAGTTTGGGGAACAGTTCTGACTTAATCTTTGCCCCAATATCTCATATGGCCCCACCATTTCACAATGAATGCAGCTTTAGCAAACTTATGTTTGTGTGTACATGTGTGAATATGTATGAGTATGTGTATGTGTGGGTCTATGTGTATGTGAGAATGTGTATGTGTATATGCAGGGTGTGTGTATGCATATCTATGACTATGTATAAAGTAATGTATGTGCATTTGCTTGTGTGAGGAAATGTGTATGTGTTTTTATGTGTATGAGTTTGTGTGTATATGTATCTGTGCAAGAGATATGTATGCATTTTTATATGTGTTATGTGTTTGAAGGAAATATGTGAATATATATATATGTATACAGCAAGTATATGTGCATTGTGTATGTATATGAGGGAGTTAGGTGTACTTGTGTTCATATATGCATATGTTTGTGTGTAGGGGATTTTATGCACATGTATGTGAGGGACATATTATATATATGTGTGTATATAGGTATGAGTGTGCATATGTGTGTGCACATGGGGGTATGAACGTATTTATGTCTGTGTATGTGCTAGCATAGCTGTAATAAGCATGGATAAGTGTCTATGGGTATGCATGTGTGTCTTTCTCTGTATGGCATAGTCATGTCTAATCAAGTTGGAATAGCTAATCCATCACTCTTTAAGATCATAGGCTTCCTTTCTTCCATGAGCTCTCCTTGGTTAATTACTCATCTTTGTTCTGCCACAGTACCATTTAGGTGGTTCTATCATAACTTCCCTTTTTGAAAAGGATTTTTTCAATCTCTTATCAAATATCAAACCCTGAGAATGGCACCATGTTTGTTGCTATTCTCCACTGAGCATGGTGGTTAGCACATAGTAGGATGCAAAATTGACACCTATCCTGGTGAATCAATGAGTTCCCCACCCCTCACCATGGTCTTGGTAAAGATAGTTTTACATCAGGTGATGCACCTTTACTGGTTATTTTAGTTATGTTAGTGGCTGCTCTCTTGGGCTATTTTGATAACAGTTTGTTTGTTTGGAAGGTTCTCACCTGTTAACATCCAAATCATTCTTCAAGAAAAAAAAAAAAAGAGTGCCAATAGTAGTGCACACACATGCACACACACACACACACACACACACACACACACACACACACACACACATCACCACCACCACCACCACCAACAACAACAACAACAACAAGCTTCTTTGAATACTCCCAGTGGCAGGAAAGAGTTCCAGTACACTGATGACAAGCTTCCACTACCAGTATAGTGCGTCTCAGAAGCAAAGTTCTTTGTCTGAAAGGAGTTAAAAAGAAGAAAGAAGGTAGAATGTTGAATTGATTTCTTCAACCAGTATGGCCAAGTTCAATTTGGGTCCTTAAAAGAGTTAACAAAAAATGACAATTCAAAAACTCCATGTTCCATAAAAATAGCACTATTAAGAAGAAAGCTGTGCCTCTCTGTAACCTCTGTGACACTCTGCTCTGTTGGACTTCCCTGACTGCAGCTGCTTTTGAGTATAATGCCATTGATTTTGAGACATTTCATAAAGATAATTAGATATACTGTTGTCTATTCTCTATTCTCAGCATTTCAGAGACTATGCAAAGCCACCCACACATTTGAAATATGTACCTGGCATTTTTTCCTTGAGAAATCTTCAGCTTGGTAGGGGGTGGGGATCTCGGGCATCTCTTCTAAGTCTTCTGCAAGCATGAAGTAAGCAAGTGGGAGAGGGTGATTTCTGCTTCCTTTCTCTGCTCTGTGAATAAATGTATGAAAGGAAGTACAAATGTTTAATTTATTCATTAGTAATATTGGTCCCAGGGCTTGATGCTTTAACCCCTGTGATGCCTTATGTTGTATTCGGAGAAGAGGGTGCCAATTCATTAGAATCACAATGGCGCTTTCATTTGGCTTTTTCATTATTTGAAAAGAATGCAATTAAGCAGGAAATGTTTGGCTTAAGTACACATTTCAAACGGGCTTTCAAAGTGCCTCTCTTCTATGTGGACCTTCTTCAATCTCATGAAGTTTCATCCAGGCAATGCCAGTGAATCAGAGCTCTGTTCCTGTGATTATTTTTGGTTGAAAAGAAAAATGTTCCCACATAAAGTATTTGAGTTAAATACATTAACATCACATCTTTATTGAATTCTAAGAGATTTTTTTCTGCAGCTCTGAGTCTCTCCATTCATAGTTTTTGGTGGGAAATGTCTTGAGTAGTGGGGTCTCATGACAACCATTTTTATCATCATTTTTTTGTTGTTGTCAGCTTCACTTTGAGAATCACATGTGTTTCTTCTGTTGTTGTTTGTTTAGTCATTGTGACTCCATGATCATCATTGTTTCTAGATAAAAATGTGAAGTTCAGAAACACTGAATAACTTGCATATAGTCACTCAATTAGGACAAAGATGGTCTAAGATAGGACAGTGAGAATCTTAATTCCTGAGAAGACATTTAGCCAGATCAGATTTTGAGGAGTGTAAGAATTCACACTAGGAGGTGCCTCCATTGGTTACAGAGCTCTTGAGACTAGCATGAGAACCTGAGAGAGACCTACAATCCATAGTTTGAAGACTAGTGCAAAGCTCCACACTGGCAATATGGAGACAGAGACAGGTGGATGCCTGTAGCACTTTAGCTAGCCAGCTTAGCATGCCTGGTGAGCTCCAGACCAGCAATGAACTAAGTCTCAAAAAGCAAGGTGCAAATTGAAATATTTTCTAAGGAAGGGAGGGGAGGAAATGTGGTTTGATGGTTAAGAGCATTTGCTGTTCTTGCATGGGAGTTGAGTACAGTTCAAAGCATCCAAATTTGCCTGTAATTTCATTTCCTTGGAATCCAACTCATCTATCTATCTTCTGTGGTTGGTGGTTGCCTTCACACGTATGCATACATATACAGACAAATAAAAATAAAACAGTTTTAAACATTTGATTCTTTTTGTGTGCATGTATGTGCATACACACACACACACACACACACACACACACACACACACACACACACACACACACAAACACACACCGGGTGCCAAGCCTTTAAAATGTGGCTTGGGAGGACATGGAGTCTTCACTGTATCATTTGGAAATGCTCATGTCATCATGAAATCTTTAGGTACTTTCTCATCACCATATTAAAAAGACAATGAGGACTGGACAGTGAGATGGCTCAGTGGATAAAGGTACTTCCTTCCAAGCCTAATGACTGAGTTCAACCACTGCACCAATGAAGTCCATAGACGAAGTTAATCAATTGAAGTAGTCTGTCTTCGGAAATCCACTGATGCTAACATGGCCACATTCTTTTAAATCTTTCTTTGTCCGTGTGTCTCCTACACAGGAGCTACTTATTAAATATTTGCTAAAAATCAAGGCACTTCTCTCAAACTTAACTGACTGAGAGGGCTCAGGCTTTCTGTTGAATTGCACTAGAATTAAATGACTGGTTTTGGAATTTTCTTGCTCAGGCTAATTTTCTTGGATAATGTGTTTGTTTTTCTTTATTGTGGCTGACAACAGGAATGTCATTATCAGCTATCTGATCAAGAAAGAAGAAGCTGCAGTTCTAACTGATGTCTAATTGTCCTCTATTTCTGTGTTCATACTGACAAACCTGAAAAAAAATGTCTCCTAATACTGCCCAGAAGATGGGCTTTAGATGTAAGCAGTCCAGGTGGAACTGGATTCATCACAGTTCAGTTGCAGAAATTGATTTCAGCTCACCACATATTGGGTACAGAGGTTCTAACCTTTCTTCTGGTTTCTGAAATATTTATGGAAGTATAGTTCATAAAATAGTGAATATAGATTTCCAGTGGAGCAGCAAATGCACACTATGTTTCTGCTGTTGTGTCTTATTAAATATTCGTGTATGTGTGTGTGTGTGTGTGTGTGTGCGTGTGTGTGTTGTGTTTGCCTGTCACTGGCATTTGCCAATGCTTAACAATTATAGACAGTCTTGAGCAGAAAAAAATAATAGTAAACAGAAACAAGGCAATACTAGCAAATGAGCCAGCAGTGTCTTATTCCTGCCTTGTTACAGTTCAGAGGCGCAGTTAACATGTTTAATATGGTTCATACTTCATCAATTCTTGTGTTGACATGTCCCAGGATAAGATGGATGATTTGACTTGGAGGTATGCCTCTGCCTGACAGAGTCAATCTTTACTCCCCTTTAACAGAACCCCAAAATCTAATTCCCTAATAACTGACATAAGTATGCCTTCTTCCAATAAAGACCACATTATTAAATTGCAGAGGCAGATGAAGGAGAAGAGTGGGGAAGCTTGACTTCTACTTGATATCAGACCACCAGATGTCTCCTTACAGTAACTGGAAGAAAACCGAGCTTTTGACTCACTGTTCAAAATTTCCAGCAAGAGAGCTTTGCTTATGTGCAATTATAGTCATTTCACAGTGACAAACTGCTGCACTTCCTGAGGAATTTCCCATATGAGCCAATCAGTGATAGAGGCAAAGTTAAGTGCTGTTCTTCCCTTTTAACAATGAGAAAATGCAGGCCCAGAGATATTTGAGTGGGAGGATTATCTCTGTCGGGCTTTAAGATGTGTAAAGTGCATTCAAAATGCACTCTAGTTGTGCAACTGGGGGCATAATTCATCAGTATTCTTCCAACCCCCAAAATACCCACATGGGAAGAATCAAGAGGGGGTGGCTGCAGTCTAAGAACTTAAACACATTTATGCAAATCATAATTTCTAAACATATAGAGTCTTGGCTCAGCAGAGTGGAGTAAAGCTGAATCAGGGATAAGGCTTGCAAAAAGCTAAATCATTCATATGCTTGGAAGGGGAATCTGAAGATATAAGGCCTACAAGGAGGGGGCGAACAACAAGACCACTAAGGTGGGAGCAATGGGTGAGAGAGACTGGCTCACTGCATGGTGGGTTATATGAAAGCACTTCTAAGAATAGTTACAATGAATGTTTGTACTAATATATTCTAAGGCCCCTTCTTTCCCTCTACAAGCCACAGTGTGTGATCATGAGACTCCCTTGTCAGTTATCAGCTGAAATGAAAGTCACAAGCATGGCAGTGTTCGATCCAAATGTGAGTTTCCATAATTTGCTTTCCCATCTGTAGCATGAGCTAGAGAAATGAGGAATGATGGTTCTTCCTTCATCCTCAGTCTTTGGGAAACTTTGAGGAGCAACATTACCATGAACACATCCCTGATACCAATTCCATCATGTTCATGGCCATGTAGCACACATGAGATACACATTTTCGTTACTGCCAAGCCTTTTGTCTTTAGGAGGCATTTGTTTCTGTACAATCCCTTGTATTCTGGGAAATATTTTTGTTTTGGTTTTTGGGACATGGTTTCTCTGTGTAGTCCTTGTTGTCCTGGAACTTGCTCTGTAGACCAGGCTGCTCTCAAACTCATAGAGATCCCTTTACCTTGGCCTCCAAAATGCTGGGAATAAAGGTGTGTGTCACCATGCCTGACTTTTCTGAGCAATATTCTATTACAGATGCAGTGTGTTTGTATAAGCAATCTATTTGTATATCTGTGGTCAAGGAACATGGCTCTGAATTATGTTGGGGTCAGCTTTATTTCAAACTCAACAGCAAGTGCCAAAGTGACAAACAGTCACAGTGAAAGTTTTCCTGGAGAATGTGTGTCTGGCAACGCCTGAGGTTGCAGGTGTGCTCTGATAGTTGTCCCAAAGCGGTCTTCAATGAGGAAGCTGTCAGGTGTCTTCTTGTTTTACAGATGAGACTATGAAACTTTAGTTAAAGAAAATTATTAATGAACAGAGCCAAGATTACTGAACTCTCTGAACATAGGTTTAGTGGCCCGAAGCACTCAGAAAGCCAGAGAATAACACCAGCCCTTTCTCCTCCTCCTCTTGGTCCTGCTCCTTCCTCCTCATTCTTTTGTTCCTCCTCTTCCTCATCCTCCTTTTTCTTCCCCTTCATTCTCTTGGCTCTTCTTCCTTCCATCCTTTCTTCCTCCCTTTTCCTCTGTCCTCCCTTCTCAATTCATATATGAATCACTGAATTTGTTGCTATGTTAAGTGTCCAAAATATGAATATATTGCAATCTTCCCATCTCCCAGATCAGACCAGGTACTTATAAAATATTTGCAAGAATAGATACTCTTAATAACTTTTCAGGAATATGATACTTTTATTTATGTGCACTGAATTGATTTTGTTGTTGTTGATTTAACTCCAAGTAAATTTATTAGCCAATTGGACTGTTTTGTGAAGGGCAGCCCAATATTCTATTCCCTAAATTCTATCTGTTGTAATTAAGAGGAAACACTCCAGCTCTTCTCTCAGCCACTGTCATCTTCTCTGGCTGTTGGTATTTACTGGGTGATTTGGCACTTAATCATACAAATGTTCTTCATACTTTTTTAAATGGCATTTCAAACTTCACTTCCATCATTAGCAGACAAACTGCATTAGAACTTTAGTTTCAGCATGCAAGTGCATATACAATAGATTTGGCAGGAAGACTTACATTATGTTCCCATTTGTCACTTTTTACAATCACTTTTTTTTAATCTGCATATGCATTTGTCTACATGAGACTATATGTATATGAATGCAGTTACACACAGAATACAAAAGAGGCATCAGATTCTCTGGAGCTGAAGTTACAAGCCCTATATTAGGTACTGAGAACAGAACTTCAGATCCCTGCAAGATCAGTGTGCTCTTAATTGATGAACCATCTCTGCAGTTACTGCAATCATCACTTTTAGCCAAATATTTTCCAGAAAAGATCAGTTTATCAACACATGTTATAGGAGCATAGTTAGATCCACTCATGTTATTCTGCTTGGGCAAGTCAAACAGCTCTTATCAGAGCAGGTATATACAACCTCTGAATCTGTAACACAGGGTTTACAGCCTCCACAAATGTCTTTACTTTCTTCTCCTGATGTTGTGGTTACAATTTCCTGACAAAACTATCCAAGGGAAAAGTGATTGTTTTAGCTCACACTTTGAGATACTGGCCATTGTAGCAAGGAAGTCACAAAGTCAGAAAACTTGAAGAAGCTGATCATATTAAATTCACAGATAAGAAGCAGAGTCCTATATATAGGAACATGCTAATGCATAGCTAGTGTTTTCCATGTTATACAAATAAGGGATCCCCTTGCTCCAAGAATGATCCCACCCACTGTGGTCAGTCTCCCATCTTAATTCACAAATCAAGACAAGGCCCCATAGCATGCAGAAAGGGAATTCTAGATTCTGCCACATTGACAATGAGCATTTAGCATCACAACCAATATCTATGATGTAATGTTAGAGTGGAAACATTTTGCTGCCTCTGCTGCCATGGAGTTAATTTTACAATTTGAAACATTCCAAGTCATATAAATTTATGATCTCAATTCACAATCTTACCTGACAATATTTTTAAAATTAGTTAAAATTTCACTGACTGGATTCTTAAATATACTAGTGACATCTAGACCATCTTGCCCCCTCCTCTGCTGAATTCTGCACACCCTTCCATTTTTCTCTTATATGGTTTTCTTCCAGATTCAACTTTTCCCTTTAAAAGGATCTGTATGGCATATCCCAGCTCTGAAATAATTCTGGTCAGTGCCAGATTTTTAGTGTCTAGTCAACTCTGGTTGACCCATTAGTGGATAAAGAGAGCAATACCAGGCTTGAAATGATAGCTCAGTAGATAAGATACTTGCTTCATAAACATGATTGGCATCCAGATCTCTGGCACCTATATAAATTCCAGGTGGACATGAAAGGGGCCACCGTTAATCCCAGCACTAGGGAAGTGGAAATGAGATCAATGGGCACATTGGCTAAATAACTAGTCCAGTTGAGTCAAGGAGCTTTTAGTTCAGGGAAAGATCTTGCCTTAGTAAATAAAGTGAAGGCCAATCTATGAAGATACCCACTGTTGACCTATACACATGTACACACATATGCAAATGCACCTGCACTAATGTGAAAACATACATAGGCACACCACCACACATATGCAGAGAGAGAGAGAGAGAGAGAGAGAGAGAGAGAGAGAGAGAGAGAGAGAAATATTAGTTGACACCTTTGTGACAAGAAAGCTAGGAAAGAAAATGTCCTTGCTAAGAGCACAGGAAATTGGAGGATAGTGGTAGGGAATGTTAGGTTGATGCAATAGGTAGGGAGAGGGCAACCCTGATGGATTTGATCATCTCTTTGCTTCACAAAATTATCCTCCAGTCTCCAGTCTCCCTGACCCCTTTTGTTGGCTGCAGAGATAGGAAGTTGACTGTAGCCCAGCCAATCATTGTTTCCTTTTTACCCCTGTGTACATCTGTGTGGATATCTGACAGATGGAGCTTTCTGTGGAACACAAAGAAACTTCTAACATGTAAGATCAGAAGTCATCAATGCTGCTTTCTTTTCTAGACTGTCTGACATCGGAGCTGGAAGAAGCAAGGTGAGAAAGAAGTGATCTCAGATAAAGCTAGCAATATAGAAATCAAGAAGAAATGCATGGCACTATGCTTCATTGTGCTCTAGAGGCAGTAGGCATTGTGTGAATGATAGTTGGAAATTATTGTATTGTGGTTCAGATTACTGTAATTCTTACATGATCTTACATTGTTGTTGAGTGTATTCTTGAAGGCATAACTCAATTCCAACATATTTCTGCTGTTCCTGGAGATTAACGCACATATGCTTTATGTAGTCAGCAGTAGTAAGCTCTTGCATTAATTCTTTTGTGTTGGCACTCTTGTTCTGATACAGAATGAGAGCATAATCACTACAGAGGCTAAAGTCAGACTCAAGCTACCTAGTAAGACCATTTATACCCCACCTCACTATTGCCCATCAGAAACATCAAACAGGTAACAATTTTTCAAGATGGATAGTCTAGAGACAGATCTTAGCAAAGCACAACAAATACTTTTCAGCTTTTTTGTCTATACCAGTGACAGATATTGCTAATCAATTGTATCATTTGTATTCTTGGAGTCTGGATTGGTTGCTTATTCTCACATGGGTGCTCCCAGTGATGACTGTTGATGTACAGATTTAGTACATACAATGAAAACCATCTGTTCTCTGGAGCTCAGGCAAGGACAGCTGGGAAGCTTGAGTAGTGACCAGACATAAGGTTCTTTTGTCAGGACCCAGGTAGGGAAAGAACAAATGAAGAGACATCTAAACACCGACTGTATTTATTTACTTTGGTTATGGTAATAATATCAAAGTATCAGTAGCTTTAATAATAATAATAATAATAATAATAATAATAATAATAATAATACTATATCATCCCTCCAGAGGCCAAAAGTTGCAACTGAAGGAATTTCACTTTTGCTTCATTTTTTCTTAGGCAGCGGTGTATCTGGAATGCTTAGTTGCTTTTAGATGTTCCCTGCTCTTTCCCTTCTGCAACCACATCCCTCTGTGTGTGTTTATCTTCATAATAAAACAGTTAACTCTGAGAAGATGCATTTCACTTGTTGACCTCTGTAAGAATTCTGTGTCAAAAACACTTCCAGGCTGGAGACTGAACTGTACAATGCAGATGTCATAAGACATAATCCAACCCATTTTAATTAACGACTCTTTGCATGGGCTTTGATACCCCACACAGGGTACTTCTGTACGGCCATGTTACAGAACAGCAGGCTAAAGTTCAAGATCTCAAGAAATACATGAAGATTCACATACAAAGAATTGTTGGTCAGGACAGCACCTCAAACCAGGCTTCTGACTGTTTAGTTGGCGCAGTATAAAAAGAAGAGGGGTTGGCTTCATATTAGAAGTAAAGGAGAAACTAAAATTGAGAGAGCTCAGTGTGGAGGAAAAAAAGTGTGTGGATTTGGATTCTGGGAAAAATGATAATGTTATCCTTTCTTAATATTTCAGTGGCTCCCTATTCCCTGAAGGTTAACACCTAAGTTATTCAGCAGGAAGCTCAGATCTGCTCCTGATCCTACCATACTGTCTCTAGCCTTCCTGGTCCAGCCACACTCAGAGCTATGAAGCCTGTACTCAAGATGATGGTTTCAGGGAGGAAGAACTAAGGGAGGGAGTGTATTTCTGGTCCCTGCAACCTAGCCCCAGGTGACCACAGCTCTGCCATGCTGTCCCCCTTTTTTTCCTTTTTCTTTTTCCTTTGCACCTAGCAAAGTCAAGTTCTGATAATATACTTCCCTCCATCCAGGATTGCCCATGAAGATTTAATAGGGCCATACAACAGGGAGCTAAGAGTAATCTAGTACATGGTTCTTTGCCTGTATGTACAGCAGCCTTTGAGATGGAGCCTAAAACAGCAAAGAAAAGTCAAGGGAGACATGTCTGGGAAAGCTAGAAACCAAATACCAGGGTGTATCTGGTATTCTTGGGGGTCATGCTGTTTAACTTTTATGCCTTCTTGTATGTTATGCCCACAGCAGGTGTGTCCAGGCTCCATGTTTTATGTCTCTCTCTTCTACCATATCCTACCAGGTGTGGAGAATCAGACCATGAAGTTGTAATCAGCTTCTCCTCCTTCTTCACTAATCTATATGTGGTCATTTCTTAAAGTAAGATTCTGTTTCCTGAAGACAGATCTGCAGATATCTTGGGTGACCCATATGTCTTCTAATGTTGCTGTATTCATAGATGACTTCTCAAAGAAACCATTATTAATGATGTAATTAATATGAAAGGCTACCATATATATCAAGTAGGTCATTAAGGCAGAGGTGGGGATGCAGCCATTTATATTAAAGATACATGTTATGGTCTGTACCCAAGCAATAGAAAATACACAGCTTAGAAATCTTGCTTACAGCCTTTGTGGGCCCCCTTGCTTTCTACTGGTGATTGTGTTGCAATTTCTAATAGCCATATAAAGAGTTAATGAAGGGCATGAGAATGTATGCATGTACAGATGTGTCCTTATGCATGTGGAGGTCAGAGGTCAATGTCAGGTGTCTTCCTATAAGCCTCTATTTTATTTTTTGGGACAAAATATCTCACTGAAACTGGATCTTGCCCATTGACTAGAGTGCCTGACCAGTGAATACCAGAAAACCTTTTGTCCATAGCTCCCACTCCCAGCACTGAGTTTTCAGCCATCCTCTGCCACAACTCACTTTTTATGGAGGTGCTGGCTCTCTCAAATCAGGTTCTCACACTTGTGCAGTAAGCACTTTGATGACTAAGCCATCTCCCAGGTCTCTAAGGCACATGTTTTAGAGCAACACATAATCAAGTAAATCACATCCTTTGAAAGACCAAGGAACATAATGACCATTATAGCTACTGGGCAGTGAGAGAGCTTGATTAAAGTGTGTCAGTTTCTCTCTCAGAGATGCCCATCTGCAAGGACATTTCTTCCTAATTTGTTGTATGACAGAGACTTTCCTAAGGCAGGTGTCATGTGCAAGTGAGCAGCTTACCTTGAAGGGAAAGTACTAGAGGAATGCTCTCCAGCTGTGCCACTCCATGTTCAAGACTTGGAGCAAGATTCTGCCTTTGCTGTGTGTATCAGAACCTTGTCTCCTATGACTAAGATGTTTAGATATAACAGAAAATGATTTCTGAACATGATAGGATCCAAATGTATCCCATAGTTCTGTACAAATACGATGAATTAATCACATGTTTTAATGAAGCCTGTGAAGAGTTTTTCTTTTTTCCTTCTTTTCTCCTAAGAATAAATATTGCTTTTTGTAGTAGCCAACATGTTAAATGTTTTTAATAAAAGCTTAGACTTAAGTTAGAGGGGAACATCTTTACCCTAGGTACAAATGATATTGCCACTTGCTGAGTTTAAAACACCAAACAGATGGGGGAATGGTAAAAGTTGGGGAGTCACACACAAAGGGACTGTTTTTTATGCCTCTGTCAAGCAGATCCTCTTAAGTATAGGCTGCAATGTGCTGGCAGCTGCATTAAGAAGGTACCTGCAATGAGTCCCAGAGGATGGAGTCAGCCACATCGGCGCTGCTCAGAGCTGTTGCAGATGGAAGCTGGTCTCCTAGCTTATTCTGCCAAGAGGGCATTCTTCACTCTACAACAGATGCCAGGAGCCCAGAGGCAGCTAGAGAGTTTCTTCCCATCTCACAAGCTGTGGGTACTATGAACCAGTCACAAGTTTGAGCTTTGTGTGATCAGGGATGAGATGTATCTAAAGCCTCAACATCCCATTGGACAGGAGCTCCAATACTGGTCATTACTATCTTAAGATTTGTTTTTATTTTTAAGTTATGTGTAAATTTTTGCCTGTAGGAATAGTGTGTGCATATGTGAGGTCAGGTAGCTATGGGATCCAGAAAAGAGTGTCAGATCCCCTGGTTCTGGACTTATAGGTATTTATGTGCTGTCAGACATGGGTGCTGGGAACCAAACTCAAGTCCTCTACAAGAGCAGTAAGTGCTCTTAATGACTGAGCCCATACTCTGAGTACTACTGGTGTGTCCAGTTTGTGAGCACCTAGAACCTGCAAGACTCTGTGTTGCTATGTCATTATACATATGTCACCTACTTTTCATAACTCCCATTTTGGGGAGACTTTTTTAATTGAATTGTAACCTTTTTTAAGTATCAAAGGGTAAAAGTTGGATTGCCACACAGGCCCGATTGTCTGAGAACTTTGTCATTTCCTGTCCAGTAAATGATTTTTATTTTTCAAAATCTAGCAGGGCTCTACCATATCTCATGGTATGTGGAATTCCAGCTGTCACAACACTGTCTAGGATTGTACACAAAATATAGCCATGCAATTGTATTTTTAAAGAACACAAGAAGTGTTGGGAAAGAATTAAGAAAGACTTCTGGTCCTCCACGTGCATGGAATCATGCACATACAAATACATCCCATACACATGTGAACATGTATACATATGTGTACACATGTTTACATATGTGTGCTTACCATAGCAAATGGGTGAAACACAAACTACAGTCATGTAAGAAAAGTGGAGCCTATTAACTAGATTTTGTGCATCAAGAATACTGTTAGTTGACATGCCAGTGATTATACTTAAAAAAATGCACAAATATGTATTAGAAGAAAAAGAAATTATATGCTTTCATTGACTATGACAAAACATTCCCGACCTCAAAGATATAAAACTCAGAGAAAGAGTGTGTCTCTTTCATGAAAGAAAGAGAAAAACATGGAGCTGGAAAGATAAGTCAGTGGTTAAGAACACTGGCTGCTCTTCCTCAGGACCTTCGTTTGCTCCTCACCATCCACGTGGTGACTCACAACTGTCTGTAACTCCAATTTCAGGGCATCCAACACCCTCTTCTGACCTCCTCAGCCACCAAAAACACCCATTATTTGCAGACA
Organism: Cricetiscus sungorus; assembly: GCA_030556225.1. Lineage (NCBI taxonomy): Eukaryota > Metazoa > Chordata > Mammalia > Rodentia > Cricetidae > Cricetiscus > Cricetiscus sungorus. Next base: position 7,316,718 of record JANBXA010000069.1, on the reverse strand, counting down.
CACATGTCAGTAAAACACCCATACACATAAGATAAAATTTAAATAAATTAAAAAGTAATAAGAAATTAAAATAGAAGATGTTTGGGCAATTCCTTTGTTTCAGGTGGATTATCCAGTATGGTCAGATGTCCACAAAAATCAGACTGTTCTGTAATAGTTAGTTTGAGCTAGACACAAAGATCTTGCTGCACCCAAGTCTTAATGGTTATTGAGCCTGCTTCCTTCATTCTGTTCACGAAACTGGACTTTTCTTGAACCTTCAGAATCATGTTGCATACATTTTCATCTGTATATGTTTGTGTATGTGCATGAGTGTGTATGTGTGCCTGTGTGTGTGTGTGTGTGTGTGTGTGCATGGATGCACATGCATTTTTGGTTGTGCAAGTGCAAGTTTGAGTAGAGGTATGCATACCTCTCTGTCTCTCCTCTCCTCTCTTTCCCTCTGTGTGTAGCCAAGAGGCCAGCATCACCAGTGGTTCCTCAGGCACTCTTTACTGGAGCTCATGAGCATAATAGATTTTTTTTGTCACAGTCTTCGCAAAGCTGGGGTTCTACACATGTACTTCTGAGCCTGGATTTCTGTGTATGTTTTGATAAAATCCAGGTCTACTTACTTGCAAAAAAAAAGTACTTTGACAATTGGTTTATCCTCCATAGTGCAAACTTCCTTATCTCTTTACTGTCTTTGCAATCCTGCCCTTGTGGTTGGTGCAAGTGGTTGTGTAGGTAGTGATATATGTGATAGTATATGGGGTTGGTGTATGTAACCATAAATGTACATGTGGTCACATATGTGGTTGTATTCATTGTTGTTTTATGTGGTCCTAAGTGAGTGGTCATCATCCCCCATGGCCAGCACCATGATGTGAACAGTGACGGTAGAAATGTTTGATGCATCTAGTGTGAGATTTGTATCATCACAAAGGAACTTCCCAAGCAGAAACTTGGAAGAGCACAATTATGAAGAGTACTCTCAGGATGAATATAAGATGATATGGTTGTGTCATAAGGTGAAGCTGACAGCTCACTATGGCCTTGTAGGCTTGTCACTATTGTGTGAAGCACAATGGGTCCAGTGGTGTCTGGTAAGTTTTCCTGAAAGATGAGGGTTCCTTAAATTCTGCACAATCTCCTCTGGCTTTCCAAGTCCCCAGGACTATTGTTATATTATTATTAGTCCTGATTTTATATATATATATATATATATGTATGTATATGTATGTATATATATATGTATGTATATGTATGTATATATATATATATATTTCTCCCTCTCCTCTCTCTCTCTCTCTCTCTCTCTCTCTCTGTCACACACACACACACACACACACACACACACACACACACACACACACGAACCTATTCCTAATATTCCTAATCCTAGTTATTCAGCATTATACCCAGGTTTATACACACTCATTCTAGATAAAATTTCTACCAAGTTAATACAACTAGTTCTAGAAGGATCTTTTGTTTCCATTCCCTTTTGATGTTCACATTTTTGTTATTGCTAATTTGTACTTTGTTTGTTTTGCTTGGCTCAGGTGTTTGGTTTGGGTGTTTTTTTATTATTATTATTTTGTTTAGGAAAGATGCTCCATGGTCATTATAAAAATTTCAACAATTTCTTCTATGCAGAAACCATCTCCTGAAAAGTGGGTTTTATTTAGAATCTAAGAACATCAGGCAAGAGTTGTGACGTGTGAAATATTCAATGCCTTCACAAAAAAAAAATAACTAATTTTAACAAAAACAATAAAAAGAGATGAAAAGAAACCAAGTGGCAAGGCTTGTTTGTAGATTCTGTTCGCCAGCACTGGTCTTTCAGAGCCTTCACTCAATCAGGGCATAAACTGAAGGATTGAAGCTGTTTGGAAAACTTTTTCACTTTTCTGTAAAAATCTTACTTGAAGTGGAAGACATTCCAGTGCCGCCCTTTAGAAAGCAATGCTCTCTTTATTCAGTCACTTATTGTCTTGGGTTTCATTTTCAGTTCAGGGGAAAATTAAATTCCCTGGCAATAGCACTATCTGTCTACCCAGGAAATTTTATCTCCTAGTCGTTTATATTTGCTATTTGTCCTCTGGGCAAAATACTGCAGGTCCATGAGGTTGTGAGTGCATTTCAAAGGTCTTGAGGGTTGGGTCTGTTCCTTCCTGCAGGTCAGTATTTAAATAATTCCTGACCTGAGGTCTTCTATATTGTAAGATCTACAGGAAAGAAAGGGGGAGGCAAGTCACTGTGAGAGAACCGCAGCCTCATTCTGTGCTGTCCTCTTTGTGAATTGCATCATTTAAGCACTTATTTTTGTTCCTGTGCTGAGCACATGGGAATTTTCTGGAACTTACTGTCAATGCATGAGCACATAAAACCTTTCTATTCTTTTAGTCTGACCTTCCATGTGCATTGCAAAGGACTCTTCAGGCACGGGTTCACATTTCATTGTATTTTTCTTTCTACTGATGCTGGTTACCTACCATAGTAGACAACAATACCAAAAATCATGAGTTCCAATTTAATTCCATTATTGTCATGCTTGATGAGACTCAGTCTTACTCAAAGTGTTCACCCTTGTTCATCATCTCTGATAGTTCTAAGTGATTGTCACACAACCAACATCCAGATGATTTCTGAGTCTTGGAATGGCAGGACTGATACCAGTCTTCACCTGTGAGCAGATCCTCACTTGCCAGCTTTTCTGCATGGCCTTCACTGCTCAGTTGCATAGTAAATAAATGCCTGATGATTTCTTTGAAAAGTCACTTCCTGTGATCTTGAGATGTCACTCTGAGCACTTGCTTAACACATGCAAGGTCCTGAGTTCCATCCTCAGAATCACAATAAAATTAAATGAAACAAACAAAACTAAATTGTAGCTTTAATGTAACACTCCAGTGCTCAAACTAGCATTGTTCAAATAAGTGACATTCTAAGAGTTCTAGAGTGATGCTAGTAGGTTCTCCTCTAAGATCCAGGACTTCATTACCTCTGGGTAGTTGACTAGGTTTCCAGCACCAGATGTGATTTTCTTCTTTTTGACCAGGTCTTGACTCTTATCATAGAGCTGATGTTTACTACAAAGGTATGGTTACTGCCAAGGTATGTGTGCCACTACTGCATCTGCAGAGATATTGTGCCATGCTAGCCATGTTTAGGAATACATATGTATATGTATTTCTAAGTGCCCTTTAGCAACCTGTGAATGAATATAGCAGTATCATTGACCAATATAGTGTGAACATTGTTTTTTCTTCTGTTCTTTACTAACGTACCTCTTAACATTGAAGCTAAACTAATATCAGCAGTATAGAGAATACCATCAGACTAAGATGCATATGTTTATACAGTTGACATTTATTCATGGCCAACCATAGTAGGTTTCCATCTCATCCAGATTGAGATTTATAAATTTTCTTTTAAAATAAAGACTTTTTTTAGCTTAAAGAATGAGAAAAGAAAAATAACATTCTGATAATATAGGTGTTAAACTGATAGCAAACAACAAACAAAACCTTAAAGATACAGGAAATGGTAGGTATTAGTGACAAATGCTGCTGTGAGACATAGTTTTCTGCAAATTTGTATGAGAATCGAAATAACATGTGAATGGGTTAAGAAGATGGCAGAATGACAGGAATGTGAAGAACTACACAATATTAGTCCATGACCAATAACAGTACAGAGTATTGGTGATTGCAACAAAGTCTCTCTCATCAAAGGAGTTCTCTTCCATTTAAATGGGGTCAGATTTTCTGGGTCTGATTTTTATAATAATTTTTATCTTACTTGGATAACAAGACAAAATGGTGCAAATAAATGCACACAGAGTACACACAGCTGTCACCTCCATGTTTGGTGTCATTTTCCCAAACTTTTAGACTACTACTTCCTGTCCACATGAGAAAATTTTTGAGACCATTGTTATAGATATAAAAATCATTCACCACAGTCTTTCTAAGTAGGAAGTGTGAGTAAGGAGGCATGAAGTTGAGAAATGTTTGAAAGAATCTTACTTGCTGCTGACTTTGTTTATGTATTGCCTAGTATTTTCTGGAATGCCCCTGGCTAACTGTGCCTCTGACACTTGGCAGCCATAAGCTTTTTGAAAACAGCAACTGTGTGTGCTTCACTGTTCTGTTCTGCTGACACTTAACAAGTGTCTGTATTTCCAAGTCCTGAGTTGATCCGGCATCCATTCATTCATCAGAAGCTTTCAATTAAAGAATGCTGATGCCTTCCATTATAGGTGCCAATACATTCATTCAATTATTAACAGTGGTGGCTTTGACAACATTTGTTGTTGCTGCAGATCACAGAATAAACCAGAAGACGGCTGGATACTTAATAAAATCTATTGCTTATAAAAGTTATTGCTTATAAAAGCTGAGCTAGGGATGTGGTACTAGTTCTAATGAGAAAATTGAACTAAGAATTGTTGCTCGACTTGCCAATTGATCAAAGATATAAGACTCTAATACATGCCTTTCTGACTTCCCAACTCCAGTATCCACCCTCCTGTTCTATACCTCAATGCCATCTTGAGAAACTGGGGCAGAGATAAACTGTAAGCTCTCTGAGCTGGCCCATCTTCTATTTTATTTGTGACAGTCAATGGTCTAGCCTAGCATTCCTCCATGCAATAGTTCTGTGTCACTGAAGCTGGCAGTGTTAGTCCCCTTGTTTAGTCTCTGCAGATTTAACAAACAGCTAATGCAGTGTTTTCCTTTGAACATAGTTACCATGTGCTCTTATTATCTGAACATGGAAAGCAGTGTGCTGTAACATGTAGACAGTCTCCTTCTTAGCATCTCATCCAGTTCCTGCCATACAGACATATTGAGGGTGGAGCAAGCCTGGGGTATCATACTGTCCAGATGAATATACAGACACAGAATGCAACACCATAGTTAAAACAGTCTCAAATCTGTCTCCCTTGCTTTTCTTCTCAGCAGGTTGATTTTCTGAGAAGCAGTCTTGGCTTCTCACTTTAGCCATTTGCATTTTGATTCTGCTTACTGATGCTGTGTGTGTAAGGGTGGATCCGGGAGAATCTTTGTGTCCCATGTGGAATTTTCTATCATTTTGATATGAGTTTGCCAGATGGACAACTTACGTCACATTTCGTTTTGGTTGTATGCATGCATGCTTTTGTTCTGCATGCATATGCTGTGTATAAGTGGATGTTCACATGTGTATGCAGAGCTGAGAAGCTAGGCACAGGTGTTTTCATCACTTTTCTTCCACCTTGTGCTCTGAGACTGAGTCTTCCTTCCTCTGACTTTGGAATCACCAATTTAGCTATTGTGATCGGCCACTGAGCCCAGGAATTTCACCACTTTTGCCTTCACAGCACTTGCTATTTAAACACACTACCATGCCCAGATTTTTAAAGTGGAACTAGGGCTTAAATGCAGGTCCTTGTGCTTTATCCACAGGTAATTTACTGACTGAATCATCTCCTGAGCTTTCCTTTGTTTTCTTGAGCTTAAATTGAAGGATAGTTAACACCCCCTGGTCAATCATAGGGTCCTTTTAAATATCCTTTCTACTAATGATATCATGCAGGAGGCATGTCATTTCACCAAGCAAGATCCTCCCAGAGCACTCAAATCCTTTTAGTGACAGGACTTAGTCATGCATGTGTTTTAGCCAAGACTTCTTGATGATAGGGAACAGGTCCTCTTTAAAAATAGTCCTGTTGAAAACTATTTTCAAAACATAGGGACCATGTCTTTAAGATCCAAAGACTACTGAGTCATAAGTTGGACCAGTCATTGGTTGGTTACTCTCACAAGTTCTGACTGCCAGACACCACGGGCTGGACGGTCCAGAGACCTAAGATAAAACCATACATAACAGACTAAAAGAAAGTCAATGAAATGATTCCTAATGACATTCTGCTATACTCTAGACTGGAACCTACTATAGTAGGTAGGTTAATGAAAGGGTAGAGATAGATGGATAGAAACATACATACATAAATGATAATTGAAATAGAAAGTTATGGGACAGTACACAACTGCATATCTTTTTCCTCAACTCTATCTCTTTCCCTCTTCTCTCCCTCAAAGTCAACTTCCCATTCTCATTTCACATATCACATAGAACATTGCCACATAATTCATTATGCTGTTGATAAGGAGCTATTTGATCGAGTACCCTTAGATCCTACAGATGGTCCTGCCCTGGTGTGGAGCAACTTCATAGAAGAGTAGAAAGAGGATCTTGCTTGCTTCAGCACAGGAATCAGAATTTCTCCAATTTGGAGAACTCCATTGTCTTCTGTGTCACAGTCAATTCCTCACTGGAGGCTGTCAATCCAGCTAAAATTTCTCATCTACTCCTCCATCTACCCAAAGCACACCCTGTAAAAGAAACCCTTCTGGGAACAGTGGCCACATGAAAAGTTCTGAAAGTCATTTTCTTCCTTTTGATCGAGACAAAGTCTTACTATGTAGCCCAGAATGACCTTGACTTCCCTGTGTATCTCAGTCTATCTAAGCTTGTGATCCTCCTGGCTTAGATTGGTGGCATGGATTTCCAGTTCATGTGTGCTATTTCATCAACAATTATACTGACATTTAAAGCTTACAGAAGTATTTATTAATTATTTGTTTGTTTTATGACTAAGAGCTACTACCAGGTTGTATAAGCTTAGCTTATTTCTTCCTTAGTATCTTTAGAAGTCATTTTCCTATGTGTTTGTAATTTCATTTTA